>CM077200.1:30060375-30775375 GCA_039654625.1 Rhinogobio ventralis | reverse complement strand
TTCCACTAGTTATTTGGTTTACATTTTTAATTCTGTCATCATCTACCCACTCTTATGTCACTCTCAATTTATATGACTTTTCCCCAGAAGAACAAAATGTCAAAGCTGCGCTTTTTCATGCAATGAAACATGATGATCACTGGCTGTCAAATTTGCTTGGTTATTGAAAAAAAGAAGGAGAAAATAACCCATAGGTTGCAATTTAAACTCAGGTCCACAGACTATCATGTCATACACTTATGTACAGAAAAACTAAGCAATTAAAAGTTGTTTTTTCTTCTTCTCTTTAATCATGTCTCAGTTACCAATAACTATAGTATTCTTATCTCTGCTTGACAAATTTAAGCTTGTTTAAAACCATTCAACAGATTTACACAGATTTTCTCCTAAAATCAGTGCAGAAAATGCACAAGTATGTCATTTTTGTCCAGGCCTCTTAATGTCTTCTCTGGGTTTTCAACCTTTTTATACCAATAACTCTCAAATATCATGATTGCAAGGGACCCCTTTCCTAAAATATAAAGACAGCAACATATTTTCATGGCCAAATATCCATTTATGCTGTGCAAGAAAATTAATAAAAGGAATACTATACAAACATGTTGCTTCCTAATGATGTTTACATTTTTGATGTTTACAAATTATGTTACATTGTTACTGTACTGAACCAAACTTAAGTTAAAAGTGTATCTTTTTACCCACTATCCTATCATCTATCCTAAAGGCAACAGTATAAATTGTTTTTATTATTAGGGCCCGAGCACCGATGGTGTGAGGACCCTATTGGAATTGCTCAGCCTATTATTATTCTTCTCCCAAATTAATCGCATTTTCGATGGCCTAAACATGCTCGAAAACTCACGAAACTTTGCACACGCGTCAAAAGTGGTGAAAATTTATGTCTGATATGGGTTTCAGAATTAGGCGTGGCAAAATGGCTCGATAGCGCCACCTACAACATTTCAACAAAGTGCCCCTCTCGCTACGTTTCACGTACAGCTATGAAATTCGGTAAACACATGTAACAGCCCAATGCCTACAAAAAAGTCTCCTGGTACGAAATCTGAAAACCAACAGGAAGTGAGATATTTTGAATTTTCTTTGCAAAATTGTTGCAAATTTTGCCATTTCCAGACGTTGTACTTTAATCAACTCCTCCTAGAGATTTAATCAGATCAACATCATATTTGGTAAGTCTAATCTAAAGGCCTTTGTGATGTTAAATTGTGAAGATCTTGAGTTTTCCCTGAAGGGCGTGTCCGTGGCGGCCTGACAAAGTTCGATGTTTCGCCATAAAACAGGAAGTTGTTGTAACTCTGTCATACAATGTCCGATCTGCACCAAACTTCACATGTTTTATTAGAGTCCTGACCTGAAGACATCTACATGCCAATATTCAGTTACAGACATAGCGCCACCTACTGGCAACAGGAAATGGCATGTTTTACACTGTGATTAACTCCTCATAGTGATTTAACCAGAACAACATCATATTTGGTCAGTCTAATCTAAACGCCTTTGCGACATTAAATTGTGAAGATCTTGAGTTTTCACTGAAGGGCGTGTCCTTGGCGGCCTGACAAAGTCTTATGTTTCGCCATGACACAGGAAGCTGTTGTAAGTCAGGCATACAATGTCCGATCTGTCCCAAACTTCATATGTTTGATAAGAGTCCTGGCCTGAAGACATCTACATATGAGTTTCAGAATTAGGCATGGCAAAATTGCTCGATAGCGCCACCTACAACATTTCAATGAAGTGCCCCTCCCGCTACGTTTCACGTACAGGTATGAAATTCGGTACACACATGTAACAGCCCAATGCCTACAAAAAAGTCTCCTGGTACGAAATCTGAAAACCAACAGAAAGTGAGATATTTTGAATTTTCTTTGCAAAATTGTTGAAAATTTTGCCATTTCCAGATGTTGTACTTAAACGAACTTCTCCTAGAGATTTAATCAGATCATCATCCTATTTGGTCAGTCTAATCAAAAGGCCTTTGTGATGCTGAATTGTGAAGATCTTGAGTTTTCCCTGGAGGGCGTGTCCGTGGCGGCCTGACAAATTTCGATGTTTCGCAATGAAACAGGAAGTTGTTGTAACTCGGACATACAATTTCCGATCTGCCCCAAACTTCACGTTTTATTAGAGTCCTAGCCTGAAGACATCTACATGCCAATATTCAGTTACAGTCATAGCGCCACCAGCAGGCAACAGGAAATGTCATGCTTTACACTGTGATTAACTCCTCATTGAGATTCAACCAGAACAACATCATATTTGGTCAGTCTAATCTTAAGGTCTTGGTGATGTTAAATTGTGAAGATCTTGAGTTTTTGCTGAAGGGCGTGTCCGTGGCGGCCTGTCAAAGTCTGATGTTTCGCCACGACACAGAAAGCTGTTGTAAGTCAGGCATACAATGTCCGATACGGCCCAAACATCACACGTTTGATAATAGTCCAGGCCTGAAGACATCTACATGCCAATATTCAGTTATAATCAAAGCGCCACCTGCTGGCAGCAGGAAGTGTGGCACATTGAAGTGACTTTGCCATATTTCTCCTATATTTACCCACTTAAATGCATGTCGCCCACTATTGGCTGTTTTCCTGAGGCCACCGGGTGGCGGTGGTCCCAGGTGCGAGGGCCCTTTCATCGCTGCTTGCAGCGTTAATTATTATTATTATTATTATTTCTTTCTGTTAAAATTAGGACTGTCAATAGAAGAAATAACTGCAATTTATCACATGATTTCTGACTCTAGGCATTCTTTAGACAGATTTAAACTGTAATATTAAATTCTGTAAATGTGATAAATGATTGCATTAAAATCTTTCTAATAAAAAACTAAAATATATGTGTATATATTATTATATATATATATATAAACAAACAGTATATAATAGACATATTAGACATATAAATATTATAATATATACACATATATTTTAGTTTTTTATTAGAAAGATTTTACATATATATAAATCTTTCTAATATATATATATAAATATATATATAAATTACAAATGTTACAAATGTTGCCTTGGCATCTAACTGAAATAAGTTGAAGAAATAAAAGCTAAACAGAAACATATATAAGTAATACAAATGACAAAAGCCCAAAACAAAATCACTAAAATTTAAACTAAAATTTTATTAAATGAAAACTGAAAATATTAAATAAAAGCTAATTCACAATATTATGAATACTATAATAGTATAAAATAATCCTAAAATAACATGGTGTCTCCTTAAAAAAAAGTGCATGACATTCTCAATACGCTGAACAGCAAGTGAGGCTTGGCCGACACATTGATATTCAGTGACCCCATTCAAACATAGTCAGACAAACCATTCACACACACCTGATCTAGTTCAACATGAATTCAAAAATGTGCTGGCCCACTACTGAAATCCATCTCTAGTCAAACACATCTCACTTTTCAGCTTATTCCATCCAGTGACTCTCCATCATTGGAGTTGTTTTTCTAAGTGTCTGGCACATTTTCTTCCTTACTACTAAGAACCTAGATAATATATTAGCATAGCTCTGGACTAAACACTGACGGAAACAGGGAAATATAAATCTACTTTGAATACTTCAGTATCCATTGGGATTGCCCTGTTTTACAATCAATGCGGAGTAGTGCATTAATTCATAACAGACACATTCTTTTCAAAGAGAAAAACTCCTTGTACAGTACAGTGACCTAATTTCAGATTCTGGATATTGAATATTGAAATAGAGGCCAAAACCTTCCAACAACAGATCAGTATCAAAATCCTCACCAGCTACTTGTTCTGGTTTGATTTTCTTCATGTGTGTCATTAGTCTTCTCAAATTCTCTAAATGTATTAGTTACACGCTCTATTGGGTCTCTTTGGGCTTATAGTATGAAGAACATTAAAACCAGCAGGAACTGAATACAAGTCTAGACTTGATATACTTTGTTACCAAGTCTAAAATGTAAAAAAAAGAAGATGTTTAGGCTACTTTTAAATGGTCACATGAATGGTCAAACACATTTTTTAATCGAAATGGCCAAATGTAAACACAGTCTGTCTTTAAATGTAAACAGGCAGGACAAAATAAAGAATCTAAAACTACGGCCTCAACCAATGCATTCTCAAAAGCTTCACCGGCTTCTCGTACTCTTCCTGTAATTACGACAGCAACCTATGGCGTTCTTCTATCCTGCTGCGTTAATAATAATATTCTCAAGTATGCCACAGGCCATGAAGCATTTTTATATAAGACTGTTCAGATCACTTCAACCTAATGACCAGCACTATTAAAGTAAATACAAGATTCTAGTGTGACCCAACCAAAACTAAAAAACTGCACTAGCTTGTACATAAAGATCATCTTGGAGAACTAAACTGAAGTCTGCCATGTTCTTTCAATTTCAGCAAATGTAATGCATTCATCTCTCATAGCTACTGATGTTTGCAGTATAGTATAGCAGCAAAGGTTCAGGAGTATTGGAAATTGAGGAAAAAAGGAAACACTGATCTGCTGATTTCAACATAGCTGCAACTTTATTCATCATTATTATTCTGCAATTGGTCTCATTAACGAAGGTTAAATTCAGAAATTAGCATCAGAGTTAGTGTTGCAATGTAAGTATCGAAAAGAAAAAAAAAATACAGGATGGACTTGGTTCTATCGACCAGTTGTTGATTAAATGGTGGCAGATCTGAATGTGAGCTTGTAGTTGATTGTAACAAAGGTGCGGGGTTTATCCATACGAAATGATTGGCAAAATCTGGCATACATCACCAGAGAGTAGGGTTGGGCATCGAGAACCAGTTCCAACTTGGAACCGTTTAAAAAATAACGATGCCATTGGAATTGTTTAGAAAATTTGTTTTCGATTCCGATCATCGGTTCCAAACGTGCAAGTTTTGGTTTCCATTGTGGCCACCGGATTTCCGGATTTGCCGCGCCCGCTTGTTCTGTTGCAGCCATGGAGCACGGTAAGCGGCGCTCAAAAGTGTGGCTTTATTTCACTTTAAAAAAGCCTGGGTCGGCACAGTGCAACACATTTGACAAACGTATTTCTTGCACGAGAGGATGCACTACAAATATGACTAAACACCTACGCCTGCATGGTGTACAAATTAACGAGTGTAGCGTGTTTGACGTGCTGTGCAGGTCCACTGTCTCGTCCTCCTCGGGCAACCCTGCGCTAACCAACGTTACCTCGTCACAATCAGGTAAGTGATTGTAGTGTAATAACAAAGCCCTTGACCAAATTGCTAATTGTGGTGAACAACAACATTACTGAAATATTTTTTTTTCCCTCGTAGATGAATATAGCGTTACGCAAATTGCCCACGCTAATAGCAGTCCTAATATGACTTGCTAAACCGGTGGAGACTCTGTGTGAAACTCCATTCCTAATTTTCTCCCACATGGGCTGCAACTCCCAAAACTAAAACTCATTATTGAATCAAAATAAAACATTTTCCTCTGTGAAATGAGCCTGTGACATGTTTTGTCTCCACCCCTCAAAGAATCAGAATCGAGAATCGAAAAGAACCGAAATCGAAAGTAAGAATCGAAATCGGAATCGGAATCGGAATCGTTCAAATCAAAACGATGCCCAACCCTACCAGAGAGGCTATACAGGTATAAATAAAGGTAAAAACACATCCATTGATGAATTATTTAGAATAAAAGCTATAACATGAATATAGAAAATATAGGATGGTTACTAGGTTTCCAATCTCCAAAAACTGTGTTTAAAGAAAAGTTCTTACAAGTGATTTTCACTAACAGCATGACACAACTTAACAGAGTAACACTATGAAATGAGTTTAACACATAAGATCCACCCAGTCTCATCATCGCCTCTACCCGATGAAGTGTTAATGCCCTATTCTTCTGTTTGAGGTGAGGACTGTGTGCTTTAAATGTCAGAGGTCTAGCCCAGAGAAGAAAGTTTGGTTCATTATGTGTGCACTGAGACTGAACCAGACCAAAGGTTACCTCAGTGTGTATGATTACCACTGTCAGCACTTTGTAATTATAATCTGAGGAGCTCCAGGTATTCCTTCCAGTCACTATGACCTGCCATGTGACCTCTCTGTCACAGCAGACAACAGACTAGGGGAATGAACACTTAAGTCAAATGCAAATTTGACAATGCAAAGTAGATCATTTAAGAATCATTCATTGAAAAGCATCCAGCATTATACTAACCTATTTCCTATTCAACTTATAGGTGAGTTTGGGAGAACAACGCAATAGTAGGAGTGTTTTTGTCAAGTTATGTTTATGCCCGTGCTAGAAAATCCATGTCATTTCAGATCAAACTAGAACATAATACTGTACCTCATTTGTTAGTGGTTCAAGGTGCTTTACCAGCCCTAACCAGCTTGAAGTCAAAAAGGTTGAGATCCACTGTTCTAGTGTCACAAAGTCACAAAGTACAGTCCACAATATTTCCAAGGCCTGCAAGTCAGTAGTTATCCCTCCTGACACTTTAACATAGATATTCAGCAAAGAGGGTTGGAAAGACTCAGAGGAAAATACAGACTGGAATGATATCATGGAAAATGCAGATTGTTTGAAAAGAGCACAAACAGCAACTGACTGTCAAAAGCAGAAAACGTGAAGGATCTAATGCCCCCGAGATCTTATTTCACATTTTCATGAAAGGCAGACAGTCTCTGTGGCGAGATCTGGGGAAAATCTTCATTTTATACAAAGGCAGACAGATTCCATGCACACTTTGAATAACACTAGTGGACTAAGGCAAAAAAAAACAAATGATTGTTTAAGCTTTGATACACCCCACCACCGACTCACTTGCCCCATTCTAGAGCAATCCTCCAAACAGCAGCCGCTGCAAAGCCTTGAAGCAGGCCTCAAATGTTACCTTATCACTCTACTGGGAGCTGTTAAACAGTAAAATATGTTTCCCAGCAGTGAGCAGGACACAGGCAGAGGCCAGTCAGGGAAGAAGAGGATACACAGAAAGATTTTTAAAAGAGAGAGTATGTGTAACCGCGTACGATAGAGATGCGTGGATCAGCTCTAACGTCACCTGGATCTGCTGTTAAAAACAAATCATCCACCCGCACCTATGATTTTCTCTGATTTAGATATCCGTACCTGACCTGCACCCGATCGTCACATTACAATTATTTAAATTCTCAGTGTTAAGCGCAATTATATGGTAGGCCTAACATATTACACAGAAGCACTTTGCTTTTAAATGAACATTTATTTAAAACAAAGAATCTTCTTTGGAGAAATTACATTTCTTTAATAGCCTAAACCAGGGGTGGACAACCTATATGGCACATGGAGGGGTGGCACGTGAGCAAAAGCGAGAGATGTGTATGTAGGCTATTTAATTCAGATAAAGTACATCACACATGCATACAGAGCTACAATTTGAGGTAATAATCCATTATGATTAAAGTGTGAGATTCAAATTACGCAAGTCAATGAAAGCATGCAGCTCTGAAAGCATGAGCGCTGCGCATCACGCGTACACAAACATTACTGACTGACAGCAACAGCTTTTTCTGCTATTTTTTGCACTTAGCTTTAATAAAAAACTAAGTTAAAGCCACAATATGTATTTTTTTGCCGCTAGAGGTCGCTTACATTTAAAACAAAGACGTAGCTTGATGATGCGCAGAGCTTTTATTATGCCGCAGACGACTGCTTCCACTTCTTCCGGTCACATTGCAGTAAACTAGATTGAGATTAGGCATGGTAAAACATGTTACTCACGGTAAATCATGAAAACGAGATTTAAACAATAAGACTGTGTTATATAACAATGATTCTTTTTCTGTCGATGAATGTACCAAACAGTTGCTCGCCTGTCTAATAAAACACATAATATATTAAAGCGTCTTTGGTGTTTCCATGGTTTCTACCCTCGGAAATCGAGGGTAACGCGGGTATGATGTCATTGATAGGCGCCGTTATCACGGTCCGTGTCCTGGTTAAAATGCTTATTTCTCTGGATTTAAACATTCTTGGAAACATTTGGGATAATTTAAGTACACAAGTCAACAAAATATATAACATTGTTCTAGTGGTTTTTGGATATTTAAATCTAAAAATCTTGCATACTGTGCCTTTAATGGTATACATTTCGAAGATATCATGCATATAAAGTCCCATTAAACATTCCACACACATCAAAATGCTCTGTTCATGCTGTTTCGTAGGCCCTATCTCTTCAAGCAAGCTGACGCACAAACTGCCGCAAATGAAAATTAAATGTTCAGCGTTGTATACTGAAGCTCAACACACAGTCGTCTACATTAAAAATAGCTAGACTAAATAATATTACCAGTGCAGATGCCGCTCTCTCTCTCCCATGCGGTTTTTGATCTTAAAATTAGCTGAATATAAATAAAATGAAGCCCATTCTGTTGCTTCCGTTGAACTCATTGATGTGAAAAACGTATATGAATAATTGCTTTATTACTTGACCAGCCCGACCAGCAGATTATCCGCAGCGTCCGCAGATATAACTGCGATCTGTGCATCACTAGCATACAGTAACACCTTTGAGGAAATTATAGAATTGGTAATGAACAGCTTGACCAGTATTTCCACAGGAGATCTGGTGACAGTAGGAGAAATGAATCCAGTTATAGGCCTACTCGTTATACTAATTAAACAATTAAACACAGGATAACTTGAGATAGATACTCTGATTAAAAGTGAGGCAAACTATTTTTAAAAATGAAAAATATGTTAATGTCTTTCACATTATTTTACAGACTTCATTCATTTTATGCTTGGCAAGCTACTAGCTTAGCATAGCTCTAACTGGTTATGAAAGGGGTCTGCCTTCAGTTCCAAACTTGTACAGTGTTTTTGTTTTTAGTGGAACAAAAAAAGTGATTAAAGAATCTTCTAATAGACAGAGAAATGCAAAAAAGGTGATTTTAAGTTGCCCCTCTTGTGACTTTGGTTACAAAACACCAAGCTGGACACAATATATCTTAAACAGCTGTAAAACCTTGACCAAGTCATAGCGCACTATGATCATATTTTCCCTTCAGTCACAGCTCCAGGTTCACACCTGCTTAAGCTATCTGCAAAGGCTAAAACACAGATGTGAAGTATGAAGCATCCAACATGAAGTATGCTGTTAGTTCAGAGTAGCTCATCTCCAAAAGAAAAAGCTATCTCACAAAAATGTGATTTACATTTACTTGCAGCTGAAATGTGTTTCTGCACCACTAGCATCACAAAACAGAATTGCAAAAATAATGACTGTTGTCAAGACTTCCTGAACAATCCCTCACATTCTACAAATCACTATATTTATATAAGTTAACTTGTACTCATGTGCATGAGTACTCCATCAATGATTCGTCATGAAAACAATGATCTATGCGTAACTTGAATTCAAAGATCAGTAGTAACTATATAAAAGCATGTCAGACAGTGAGCTAATTTTTAAAAGTGTACAATACACAACAATTTATTTTAAGTATCTTACAATTTAGACACAGTATTGCCAGTTACCTTCAACTAAAATAGTTCCGAAAAAATCCCAAGTGCTGCTGCTTTGAGCAACACACTGTTAGCTGGTGTTTAATTCCTGAATGAATCAGGGTTTTTGAACAAATTGGTTGAATGATTGATTCATTGACTCATTTATAAAAATATTAATTTGTCATCACCTGCTGGCGTACAATGTAACCTGCAGAAAAGACACTAAAAATACCCAGTGTGAAAGGGTGGATCTTGTAGGTGGCTCTCAAGGATGCTACTAACAAATTAATTGGGAAAAAACACCTAGTTGTTATTCTGTGTCAAAAAGACATTCAATTCAACAAAAAGATGATCACACATCCTAAAAATTTCAAGAATAAAGTGAAACACCCAGTCATAATCTGAAAACTAAGTGTTCTGTTCTCAGCTTGATTTTTCCATCCACTCAATGTCTAACACATGTCCTCGAAGGAACACTAATTTAGAATCCTTATGACATGCTGGACTTCTGGCCAGAGATCGCTAAATGTGTGCCATATCTCACAGGGCTGGCTAAGCTTGGCTACTTTCTTGGCCAAGAGTGACAAGATATGCTTTTGTACTTCACAAACAGTCCTTGCAAAGAACTTTGGTAAAAGAACATGAATGTGCATAGTGAATCTCCTCCAAATTCTATCTGAACAGTCTAGAGAAGAAGTTCTAATGAGAGGATTTAATGATTTTATACTATAGCCCTATATGGGGACTAACTGTCACAATGCATGTATCCAGTTAATCATTTATCCCAGTTAATTAATGTAGGCATGTATCCCAGTTAATTAATGTATCCTTTCACAATAAGGTGAAGTCAAAAGCAAAATTACATAAGTGTGTTTTCTCTAGCAGTGGTTTTGTTTGTTTCAAACATCTAGTTAAAAACCTAAGTTAGAGTTATTTTGTGAATTCATTACTCTAAACCAACCTTCCAATATCATTACATTTTTGCTATTGCTGGTAAGCAAGTGAAATTAGAACACAATAAAACCACACTGACCAGTCAAATATATGTTAAAGATAGATTTCAACTAAATACGTTTTTCAAGAAAGATAAGGGTATTGTCATACATTCTTATGGCAAGCTGTTAATTGTATTAAATGTGATCAATTTATTGATTGCTATACTATTAACAATAGTTTAGTATGTTTGTTCTTTACTTTTGCTGTTCCATTTTCCATGATTGTTTTACTGTTTTGCTGAAAAACCTATGATAATTTCTATTGTTACCCCATATAGTGTGAAATCATGCCCCGTTATTGGAGCTATAGCAACCAATGAGCACATGATGAGTTACCAAGGAGACAGAGAGGGAAAACAGGAACACAAGAACAGCTAAACAGAACATAATCCTGACATTACCTCCACCTCCCAAAAGGCACAACATCGCACCGTAAACAGATACAAAGTCCAACTGGGAAGGGCGAGGAGCTGGCAGGAGGAGATTCCAATGAGGAGGGAGAAGCCAGGGAGGAGATGACGGAGGGAGGAGCCAGGGTGGAGACGACGGCAGTAGGAGCCAGGGATTGACCCAGAGCAGAGCCTTTAGGACGAAGGCCCATGGCTGAAGGAGAGAGGAGCCAGGGTAGTGCCAGGAGCTAGACTGAGCTAGGTGGTGCTGGGAGAGGTAGATACCCAGGTGGAGCTAAGGAGCCAAAGACCCAGGACATTACAGACGGACAGAAAAGCAGAGGCAGAACCGCTGGCTCGAAGGACCAAGTTGGAGACAAGGACTTGACAAACTGAGGCGATGCTGGTGGGAATGAGGACAACGGTAGAGCCAGAAGGAAAGAAAGAGCCGGTGGGGCAAAAGGGGTGGAGGGATAAGACATAGCCGGAGGACTGAAAGTCTGCGGCGCAACCAGGGTGATGACTGACCAAGATGGAGCCAGAGGGACAAGGGAGCATGGCAGAGCCTGAGGGATGATGGACCATGGTGGAACTAAGTCCAGGGCTCAAGACTTCCTGAACAATCCCTCACATTCTACAAATCGTTATATTTATAGTAGTTAACTTGTACTCATGAGCATGAGTACTTCATCAATGATTCGTCATGAAAACAATGATCTATGCGTAACTTGAATTCAAAGATCAGTAGTAACTATATAAAAGCATGTCAGACAGTGAACTAATTTTTAAAAGTGTACAATACACAACAATTTATTTTAAGTATCTTACAATTTAGACACAGTATTGCCAGTTACCTTCAACTAGAAGGGAAGAAAGGAAAGAAAGAGCCGGTGGGGCCAAAGGGGTGGAGGGATAAGACTCAGCCTGAGGACTGGAAGTCTGCGGCGCAACCAGGGTGATGACTGACCAAGATGGAGCCGGAGGGACGAGGGAGCCCAGCAGAGCTTGAGGGATGATGGACCACGGTGGAACTAAGTCCAGGGCTCAGTGGCTGGAGGTGCAGCCAGGGGATCAACACACCAAGGTGGAGCTGGATACTGAGAAGTCCAAGGCTGATAAGAGCAGTCGAGCGGAGCCACTGAAGTAGAAGCCATGGACTGAAGTGAGCCAGCGGAGATAGGACCGAGGAATTGGATGAGATCAGCAGAGGCGGAGGGAGTGGGAGGCTGAGTGGGACCATCAGCGATGACAAAGACTTGGTGCTGGCCGACGAAACAGAAGCAGACTTGGTGCTGGGTGACAAAACAGACTTGGTGCTGAGAGACCAAACAGACTGGCGGAACCAGCACCGACGAAGAAGACTTGGAGCTGGGCAACTTAGGAGGCTGAAGGTCTGAGGGACCAACAGACCATGAAAGACTCCAGACGGGTCCAGGACATCCAGACAAGGTCAGGAACAAGGGTGGGACCTGGCTTGATGTCATCAAGATCAAAAAGTCCAATATGGTCAGACTCGGCTAGGTCTGCGGTGGCCCGGGGGTTCTGGCTTTAAGTCTGTGGCAGGCACAGTCTCTGGGACTGTGGCAGGTGTGAGGAGGTGCTGGACAAGGGGATTCTACTTCTACCACTGTAAAAGAGGACCCACTCAACCACAGAGCTAAGGAGACAGAGAGGGAAAACAGGACAACTAAACAGAACATAATCCTGACACCCTGAGATAGTATATTATTTTTTTCTCTAAGTGGGTCAATTTCTTCTCTAAGCGAGTAAAAATCATAATGTTTGCCAGTCCAAAGCAGCAGTTTTCCCTAAGGGATTATCACAGAAGTCCTTCTCCGGGCTGTTTAATATGAATGTATTTCTTATATGGCTGTCTGGTGTGCCGGTTGTGACCTTGAGCTCTCTTCCAAAGCACACACATATGCAAACAAACACAACTTAAATGTTATTCAGCATAAGCATGTGCAAATACTCTCTCCATAGCGGAAAGGTTCATCAACAAACTGAAAAGCCACAAAAGTCCTTAATGCAGTACACATATAAGTGTTTGTGTGTGTGTGTGGGGGGTTGGGGGGGGGGGGTGTCGTGGGTGTACTAATACTTTCTTCCTTATAACGTCCTTATAAGCCATTTAATGGATCTATCTGCATATAGGCAGATGCTCATATACAGTATTTTGTTTTAAACACACCAAAATATCCAAACTTGCATTTTATATTTGACAGTAAAAAAAACAAAAGGTTAATTGCTAAAACCTAGTGCTAAAACCTATTAGCAATGCTTCTGACAGTTCATCGCTTTCATCATAATCACATAATGTATGAAAAGCAACTCTCTTGATTGAAAACATCTGTGTTTACCATTGGGCAGCAATATTTGACATAGTTTCCAACATTACGAGCAATCGTACAGTGGGTGGAAGAACTGAGAGATGAAATGCTAAGTGATTGCTGAAAATGAGCCCATTAACTATGGCAGATTTACCTCTCAGGCTATATATTTTGCAGGCTCATCACAACCCTCTGACTAACACTGGGACGAGCAGGGAAGAGAAAGAAATGGGATCAGAATTTCAAAAGATTCCTGTGCTGTACGACATCTCTAACCTGAGGCGAACATTTAGCATGCTGTTCTTATTAGACAGCATTCCTTCAGCTCACATCAAAGACAGACTGCAGATATTGTCTCGCTATCGGGCGTGCTGCATTGCTTAGTACAGCAAAGAGAAATGTGAATGGAATACTTGAAGTATTATTTGTGAATTTTGTTGAGTATGTGGGTACTGTCCTTCCACTGAGAAAATGTTTTTACCTCAGGATAGTTATGTTGCATTTATTTAGCAAGTATACATTTTGCCTCAAGTGTTTCTCAAAAACTTCCTTTGGCGAAATTAAAATGAGACAATAACTGACATACAGTGAGAATACAGAGCCTTAACATCGCCGTAACGCATGCTTGTGGATATCATAGCTGAGATAGAGACGAGTTCATATTGAAATCTCTGGCTTTGATATCTTGGGAAATCTGAGCATGGTTTGAAACATTCTCAGGAGAAAAATCTAAGAAGTAGTAGATGTGTAGTAAAACAGCTAAAAACCCATCTCTTCCGCGAGCACTTAATCTCATCATAAAAAAAATAAATAAAAAAAAGTATTTATTTTTTCCTCTATCTTTCTCTACACCCTCCCTATTCTAGCTTACGCTACTCTGAGCAATGCCCGAAACGTAGTATTTAAGGCACTTCTTGCGTTTCTACGCCTCTTCATAATGGATCGCTTCCTGTACTCCTCAGTTGTAAGTCGCTTTGGATAAAAGCGTCTGCTAAATGCATAAATGTAAATGTACATGTAAATGTGTAGCTCAGACAGTAGAGCATGGCTTTAGCAATGCCAATGTAAAGGATTCAATCCCCAGGGAAAGCAAGAAATCATAAAATGTGTACCTTGGATAAAAGCATCTGCCAAATGCATAAATATAAGGAAAAGCCTCCTATTTAATCTTATCCTCGTTGAGGATAAAAAAAAATTCCATGAGAAAGAAAAACTTCCTTTAATAGAAAACAACCACAGCTAGCCTAATTCTCTTAAACATCACAGCAGGTCACCGTGTTCATAAGCCAATCCCACTGGTCTCAACAGCTCTCCAAAATATGCTAAAATTTGCCAAATATGTAGAGTAATTCAATTGTAAATATACTTGGAGTGATCTCTGGTTCAAAAACCCTGACAAGTATTCAGCATTTTTTAATGATCTATGGACAAAAAAACCCCTCTTGAATGCACTATCATTCGTAAATGAAAATGAAAGGCTTCGTCTCCTCACAAACATCATTTGACTGTGCAGTAAATCAAATCATTTGGCAATTTCCAGCATGTCATATGAACTCGAGACACACTAAGCAGTGTGAGTATCCTGCAACAACAGCTGTCACTGGGGAGGGGGGGGGGGTAACTTTCAAAACATACTAATCTATTTTATGCACCCTTTAGGGGTAAATAAATGTACAAGTTGTACCTTCTGAAAGGGTACCACCCCAGTCACAGCTGTTTCTTTTTTCTGAGAGTTTATCCTTGGCCTAAATTGTTCCACAAATCATAACTGGAATGGACTGTATCTACCAGGGTTTTTATAAAACAGCTTTGCTTGCCTCAAAAACTTCCTCGTCCAGGATTCTGGTGCCGAAGACAGTGATGCCATCTGTGTTAATGATTGCATGGTCACTTCTGCTGAGTGGTTTAGAGATCTTCTTCTTACAGTCCACAATCATTGTAACAGTCTTCTTTTCGATGCTAATAGCCACACGGTGCCACCTGTTGGGTAGGAAAGACAACAAAGAAGAACCATGAAGTTTGTAGCATGAAATATGTTACTGTCCACTTTCACCTGCATAACTAAAATGCATGTTTGGTTCTTTATACACTTACATTTATATAGTAAGAAAAACAACTGCCTGCCATTGACGGAGGTTTGTATTAGTACAGGATGTTTCTAAATAAAATCTTTTGAAAGGAAAAGACAAACAGCACTCTCTCTGTCCATGTGTATTTAAAAAGGCATTTTCTCAACACCATGTTGACTCATTTATAGATATTTCACAAGCTGGTTTTTGTTTAACACCATTTGTTTTCTCAAATTAAAAAAGGTCTTCATTACATGAATTGTGAGAATACACCATTGTTTTATCACATGTAAACCTCAATGTGGCTAATCAAAACCACAGAAGCTTACTGCCTTTCTGATTTTCTTTTCAAGTAAATGTTTGCTTTGCTTAATTGGTTACATATGGCTGAATATTAGTATCACACATTTTTCCTACTTTAATTATATCTATATAGATAAATAAATGAATAGGCAGATGGAAAATAGTACCAATAATAAACACAGTTGACTAAACTAGGGACTAGGAAAACTTCATAAGAAAATTGCATAATTAATCCAAACACATTCAACGGCCAATTGATGAAAAGTGTACTACAGCTTGTTCAAAACACACACACACACAAATGTCAAGCCCATTAAAACAAGATTTCTACTAAAATTGACATTATACTACTTTGGGTACTCAAACAGTTTAGACCAAAAGCCTTTACAAATAAAAATAATAAGTCAACTTGCTTTCCATCTGCGAGGTTGATTGCACGGAAAAGGGGGTAATCCTCAGGAGCGGGTTTCCCATGCTGATCCTCATACAGGAAGATCGGCGAGCGTCCCACCTCCACACCCAGCTGCTGGATGCCCTGCTCGTTGTATACCGACAAAAGGAAGGACTGTGTTCCTGCCTTTGGCTTGATAGTCATAAGGATGGAGAAATCCTGAGGGAATACTCCTCCTGAAGATACAGGAAATACATTGTGGGTTAAGCATAAGCTGTTATTGATGATTCATACGCTTGTCTTCCTTTCTGTGGCAGAGACTATCAGAACAGTGTAGTGTGATCTAAACAGGCATTGTAATATGCAATGGCCCTTTTACAACAACCCCTTCCCCACATCAGTTGTAGGGGATGGTTTAATGAAGTATGAAACAGTTTGTCTTTTCTGTTGGCACATTAACTTTACAAGGTGTCAGGTGACATAACAGATTTACCACGAAATGGGTTGTATGAGCACTAGTGTGGAAATAATGCTCAAACTGTCTATATCTGAAATGCTGTTCTCTTTGCCAACCTTGAGGGATATTTCTTTTTTCTTGCCAACATACTATTTAGCTGAAATTTCCAGTCCTGAAACCATAAGGTTTGGAGGCCATTTTATTTCAGCCAAAAATCACAGAAAAAGAATTGTTCATTTTATCTCCTGCTATTTTGTGCCTCAGTTACCCTTTGCGGTCTGGACAATTTGGAAGATACCCAACACACACAGAACAGAGGGTCCAACTTAATAGGACTAAACTTGTAAATGTATATGATGCTATTGTTATAGACTGAGCAAATAATTAGCGATTTCAACATCCCATTAGTAAAAACTTTACTCAAAAATGTGCTTACCATGGACTGGCAGGGGACATATGAGATATTGCTTTTTTGAATGATTTTAATAAGTAATAGTTCATCATCTGTGTTATGCTAAAAACAACATACAGTACTAGCCTCTGTTATAGTAGGGCTAAGGCTATTAGCAACAATTAGCAGCAGTTTCAATCTTTTCACGTGGATGATTAGCAAGCAACACTCTGGTCAGCAGTGAAATTTCTGCAATATGATATAACATTACTTTTTGCAAATTTCACAACACTTTTTGGCTACGTTTTATTATTTTGGTTGGGAAATGAAATACCTGGTGAATGGTGCTAAAAGGTTCATGCTATATGGCTTTTGAAAATAATGTACCACCTACACTAAACCCAACCCTAAACCTAACTGAAAGTATTAACAAAGGCAAATGTAAGATTTGAGTTTGAAGCAAATGTAAGATTTGAGCTCTTTTGGTGTTTCAGAGGACTTGTCCCTTAGTGAGTGACAGAGCACATCTTTGGTGTTTTACTGCCACTTGTATTTATTTCAACTGGAAACTACAGTGACACGTATGTATAGGTAAGCAGAGTCATGTTTTTCCAACCAGCTTTTCCAATATTGGTCAAAACAGTAGCCAAAGAGCTTTCCCTCTTTCTTAATGGACTCTTTCTTGGAACAATAAATATGGCTTTAATTCTTTCATCAAGGTCTGGGCATCAGACTTCTAGCATTGTAAACAGTCCAAATAAATTTAACCGAGACGGTCAAGCTACATTATGGACTTCCTGTTGGATGCATTTCAAAGAGAAAAAATAAACAACTTAGATGTCACTTTGCAAGAAAAAAACAATTACACACATTTGATTTACAGCCTTGCCCAACCAGAACAGTTACTCTATTTAAAAGTAAGTAGGGATTAGAGTACAGTACAGTAGATTAGCATAAATCATGTACCTGGGAAGAGCTGCTTGGTTGGGGAGCTGAGCTGAGCTCGTTTGTCCACTCGGTAGGCCACATCTGGTTTGGATCCTCTCCGGATGGTGCAGAAGCCTTGTGTTTTCTTCACTCCTTCAGGTGAACTTTTAAAGTCTAAGACCTTAAGCACATCCACGGGTTCAGCTGTGAGGCAGAACGTTGATTGCTATGATCAAAGCGTTTGTCATTTTCGTAATTCCATTGGTGAACAAACATTATTAGCATCAGTAGCTATGCAACATCAAGGCAAAAAAATATTTGTACAGTTAATTCCATTTATCTAATTTAACTGAAGGTATAATTCTGTTAGCAAATGGCTGGATGAGAAATGAGGAAAAGTCTACAGCAACAATATCACTTTAGTGTCTGTCAGTGGATACAAAAATATTACAAAAACAACGAGGGAAAAATTAAGCAGCACTATCCAAAGATACGTTTAATTTGTTACAGATGAGGGGGGTGATTCTGGTCTGAAACTACTGTTCTCAGATAAAATCACCCATTTACTTTTCACAATGGCTTCCAAGTACAGTTGGGTTATTATGTAATTTTATTACACTTTCCAAGTCTAAAAACAAAAAGACAGTTTAAATACATATTGTTCCCTTATGCAACCAGGCTTACTTATGCTTATCCTGCCTTGAATGATGACCACAGTCAATTATCGTTCAACAAGAGAGGACATGTATGGGCCACATCTTGCCGTTTGTTGATATGAACAAACAAATTCCCATAAAATTGCCCCTCTGTGCCACACATGTCATTTCGCAACAACACTAACTCTGACTGACGCTTTTACTGTACATAATTCCCTGCCATCGCATATGTGCTGTGACCGTCAATGAAGCAATCGTACTTTTACAAGGAACCCGAGCAGAACAGCAGTAAAGATGTGAAGAAATATCCTGTAGGGCTAATTGACCCCCCTACATGCAGATCCATTTACAAAGCCAAACATTCCAGGAGTTAAAGTCACTGGTGCTGGTCACTGCTCCTCTACGGTTATGGCAGCACAGCACGACCCAAACTTTTACAAGCAGTTCAACTCCACCAATATGTCAGGTACTACACTTTATCATGTTGCTACTGCCAATGTCATATATGAACGGTTCTGGTTTTGCTCAGCCTGCACCCCACAAATGGCCCATTTCTAATGATCCTTAACAAATCTAAGCTAATGCTTAAACAGGCTGAGAGATTTATGATATGATTAATATGGCAATTTAGAGGCTGGTACTGTAAAGTGGACTCTGAGCAGCATTGTAATGTCACACTGATTTATTGCTCTGCTTGAGTCTTTTAGACTTCGTCTTTGATGCCTTGAAAAGGAAAAGTTCCGGCCTCACTTGAGACTGATGAATGAGGATGTACGCAAGGTCAGGGAGATAAGAGTATCAGCTGGGTTACTTACATCCATCACTATCCGTACACAACTCTGTGTCCCTATACGCATCTGTTTGTCATCACCACTTCGAACGTTGTGGTTGAGGATGCCGAGTTGTGTGAAGTCAATGAATCTCGGGAGGATTTAAGGGAATAGGAACAGAGGCTGAATGGATGACTAGCACATAAACACTCCTATTCTGACTCCCCCGCTACTAGAAACTACAAAAACTTCTGAGTCAGGTCAAATGGACATATTTGTCTGCTGGTCAGGCAGCAGACAGGAAGTATCCCTTTCAAAGACCTAAAAACAATAAACCATACAAACAAGAATGACTAGTTGTTAAGACTCATTACTCTCTCCCTCTCCCTCTAGACTCCATAGTGTTGGATTCAAATCAGGGTTTTATTTTCATATGCTTTGACATCACAAAAGGGCTCATTTTCCACCCTGTCCCACTCAACTAAGCCTGGAAAAGCACTTTAGAAGAATTATACTGAAGTCTTTTGATAGATCAGCCCTATAACACTGTGTGTAAGGCACAATAAAAAACAGTAAAACCTTTATAAAATATGAAGGACAATGAGCTGCGTTTGTTAAAAATAGACACTGTGGAAAAGTCACTCAGACACTTGGTCATCACAGTAACATTTAATTATATTTTATTTCATTTTAAGGTCAAGAGCAGAAAAAAAAATATTCAGAAATTTCTTCTCTTGCAACTTTCATTATTTTCTTTAACCATATGGTAAGAGCGTGCAGGAAGTGCTGATCCGGTAGTTCCTGTTCCACATATGTGGCCCGGAGCTGAAGGGTGGTGCTTTTTTAGGGTTACTGAACATGCTGAACACATTATGGTGTCGGCATGGCACAGCCTGCAGATAACTTCTCCTCAATGTACCACCAACTAAGTCCTAATGCACTGAAAAAACAAACTTATTGTTAATCTAAGTGACTATATTTAATAGTAAATGATGCACTACTGTTTAAAAGTTTGAGGTCAGTATGATTTTATTTTTGAATTAAATTAATACTTTTATTTAGCAAGGATGCATTAAATTGATCTACAAGGAAAGTACAGACATTTACAATGTTTTTCAACAACTTTTTCTTCAAATGCTGTTATTTTAAACTTTCTATTGATTAAATAATCATGAATTTAAATATTTGTGTGTTTCTACAAAATTACTAAGCAACCCAAAAGTTTACAACATTGATAATGAGAATGTTTTTTTGAGCACCCAATCAACATATTTTAATGATTTATGAAGGATCATGTGACAATTTAAAATATATAAATATTGTAACTATTTTATTTTATTTTACAGTATTTTACAATATTACTGTTTTACTGTCTTCTTGATACAAAACAACTTATTTAAAAAAAAAAAAAAACACATTAAGAAAGATCAGGATGCTTTATAGTTTTGTATAACATAGTAAAGATTTTTCTGAAATATTTGCCTGAAACCGCTTGATTTTCTTGATAACTTTAAAACAGCTGCACACAATAAAGCTCAGCGTGTCTACATCCGTGTGCACGTTTGTAAGCTTAATGATGTGGTGAGGTCCTAATGTAGCTTTGTCAAATCAGTCTGTTGAGAGTTTCCATTCAACATAACCCCCACTGACAAAACATCGAGCAGCCCTCTGCATTATCATTCTAAACGAGATGTAAAAAAAGCCTAAATAACACGCATCCAAACTCTTAAAGGAGTGGGTAATTATTTGAAAGTCTTACGAGCCTCTTCCAAAATGCAGTGCTACTGTTTTTTCTTTTCTAAACTCTAAACTAAAGGTCTCTTTGTGCTCTTCAGAATGTCTCTCAGCATTACTGCATACCTAAAGGCCTCATATATTCCAGATGTGGAGAATTGGCAGGAACAGGACCCCCCCTCTCACAGAAGCTCTTTAAAAAAATTCAGTATCCAAAATCCATTAAAGCAGCAAATCAGCACATTGCTCCTAATGCAACTCCACAATTAAAAGTACTGGATAAAAGTTTTGTATTTTCCATTTATTCTACTGGGGGAGAGCCAGTGTCATGGATAATGACATGGCAGACTATTCACAATAAAATATGACTAAAGAACATAGCAGGAAATAATTTATCATCTGCGTAATCCAGCCTCTGAAATGACTATAACCTTGAAGAAATCTGGCATCACCTAGCCAGTCAAGAAAAATCATTACATTCAATCTGATCCAACAAGCAATGAAACATCCCAGTACTTCAACATCAGCCCTATTTGTACTATGACAAACATAAAAAGCAAAAAAGGCCCTGCATACTCATTGGTTGAATCATTGGATATCTCAGTGGGTGTGGCCAATATCTCATGTGGACTTTGTGAACTGCTATAAGAGATATTTTATATGAATTTCAGTTCAAATAAACAATCCAGAAGACAAGAGCCAAAAGGAAGCTTTCATGCATGGAATGTAGTTGTGGTCAAGATTATTATTAAACCAAAAATGTGAAAGCTCACTTTGAAAAAATACCCCCACCTCCCAAATTGGCCTGCAGAAGAGCAATGTGGTGAAGACATTATCAGGCAGCCATTTTGAGAGGTATGTTACATATCTGAAATGGCCATCAGAATAACAACAAAGGAATATACTCTATTTTACTTTATAGATTAATTATTATATTTTGAATTTGCTTAGTAGGAGAATCCAGGCCCTTTAAAAGACTATTAGAAAGAGTGTATAAAAGCTATTTGTGATCCTCACAGGTGAGGATTAAGAGTATAATGCCTAGATTTTGATTTTGATTTTTTTTTTAGAGGATACAGGAGGACTTAATGTATAAATGATGGATAGGGCCACTTTAAAACACTCAAGTGTCCACTTTAAAATGAGACAATGTGTCAAAGTCAGAGTGCACTTCTACAGTAGCTTTCTGACAGACCGGTCTTTAGTGTGGACTGGGATAGTGTGGAGAAACGGTATCTCTCTCTGTCTGAGCAATACAATTTTCAAATCTAATTCTGGGCACTCGAGTGCCTCACTGGTGTGTGCAGGGTAGTGCAGTTACCATGAATGCTGCCTCATGAACTGATCAAATATAACAGTTACAAAATTAGGGAAGACTACTTTCTGCTATTTCATAAATCACTACATTAACATATGTAAAAATATGTAAAACTTTGAAGATCAAGGTCACCAGTGATGTTGATAACTGGGTATTTAAAATACATATAAATAAAACTAAAAAGGAGACTTTTTTGGCATAGGCTATAACTCTGATACCTGTAGGCTGCACACCTTGAAATTAAATATTTGTCTTGAAAGACTATTCCTAATTTCAAATGCTGCACCATGAAGCCTACTAGAAGTAAAAAAAAAAAAAAATCTGTAAATAATATAATAATCTATATATATATATATATATATTTCAAAATAAAGATCATATACTGGGTAATTCGAAGGTATTAAACAATGCAATTATCATCACAACTTAGCCACATACAAAGCCACTGATATAACTTAGCTACAACGAGTAGGTTTTTTTCCTCATTCAGCATTTTGGCCATTATAATAAGCAAAAATATCATTTTAAAAACTCTTTATCTGCAATGAGGTTTACAAATGCGTTTTTGCCTCGGAACGCGTCTATGATACCCAAAAATGCTGTCTAGGTAGGCAGCTCAGTAGGTTTTGAGAGACAGTCAATAAATCTCACAATACATAGCCGGTGTTTTAATTATATTTTGACGATGAAATGCATTTTACACATTTTAAGTCCCTTACAATTGTATACAGGCTATACTGAGGGTGGCATCACTGGAGGGCTCGCGATGATGCTCCTCAACCTTTCCTTACCTGCTCTCACATGTGTTGCCTGTAGGACAAAAGTCAGACTGAAGATTGCACTTAAAGCGGAGTTCCTGAGCCACTTTTTCGTTTTCCATCTCGTGGACCACCTTTCCTTATCCATGACCGGCGCCCTCAACTGTGTCTTATTTTTAAATTCGTTACTTTTCCACAATCCAGATTGTTAGTGTTATTTATTTCTGCACTGCCATGAGCGGGAAAAAAATCAATTGGTTTTCGTCGAAAACAAACTTCTTAGTCCCTCCGCCCAGCAGTCTCTCAGACTGAAGGTAAACGGGCTCTCGTGAAAAAAAGGAAACCCGTTTGTTCCCTGAAGAGCTGAAGTCTTTAGGAGGGCTGGACGTGTGGACTAAACCTGACCCGTAAGGAAAAAGAAATGAACACGGGAAAATCACCAGTCTTGGAAAGATCCGCCCATTATTTTGATGAGAGCTTCAAAAGTTTGACACCGTTCCCCCGAAAGCTCAGTGCAAAGGTGTATCTGCTCTGAGGGACCATACAACACCGGGATGATGGTGATGGGACAGCGGTTTACCAGAAGAGAGTCATCTATCCCCTAGATTGGATTGTCATCCTGCATCCTGAATCAGTGATAGAGGACTGGATAAGGACTATTTCCATAGCATTTAACAACTTGCTTTCTCTTGATACTTTTCACATTTGTAAATGACCATTGCCAAATATATGTTTTATATATATTTATTTATATATCAGTGTATTCTTTATCCTGTCTGTAATTTCCACTGCAGACCTGATGAAATTACATTTTGCTCCACTAGCCTATATAAAAGGCTGGAAGAACACTAGGTGTGATGGCACTTCCAGGTATTGTAGTCAACCCAGGCAAAATTTTGCTCAGAAAAAAAAAGAGGCAAACCAAATGTTGGCCTTTGTAGCCCATTTAAAATTCCTCAAGAAGCAGTGATAGCCAGAAAAGATACCCTCCACATGAATGAGAACTACAGATGAGACTTCATGGCCAAGTTGGAATTCCTTCCAGAAACAATCTTGAAAGAGTCTGCTTATGGGATTGCTGTGGCACAGACATCTGAAAATAATTACTCTTTAAAAGTCATCGGACAGGTGTCAACTATGTAATCCAGCAGTCAGTTTCTTTCTCCACAGTATAATGTTTAGATGCATAATTGACAGCATAACAGCAGTAACTGAAATTCAGAACACATTAACCATTATTGTGTGTTATCCCACAATAAATTGGAGCCATGCAAATTCTTTTTGAAAATGCAGAGGGAAACAATAAAAGTAAATGAAACAAAGAAACTGCTTCATATAGTATATCTTCTTTCAAAATGTTGTATAAAATGAGAAGCTATTCACTAAGATGGGTTCAGAGTTCAAAATCATGTTTTACTTTAAGAAAAGATGCTAAGTGGGCAAAATGCCAAATTCTGACTGAACTGAACAGAATTATTAAGTGTAATACTTAAAAACCAAGCACAATCAAATACATTTATCAAGCTTAAAACATTCCTGCTTTGTATAAAGTAATGAGAGTGGGAACATGGAAAGATTTCCATGTGTCAGATAGATAACACTACCTTATGCAGTCAGCATTCATTTCTTTCCCACAATAGTGGTTTGAGTAACCATTGCCAGACCATTCTGTCTGGTTTTCAGATGGATAATACATCAACCCAAACTTTGTCCATTCAACGTTTGTAAATGCTAATTATGTGTATTCTTTTCTTCTTTCTTTTCATTCACATTTTCCTTAAAAACTAAAGAAAAAGAAAACCCTAAACGCTGACCCCTTTATTGGGACAGGCAGAAGAGTTCAAGAAAAAAGAGAATATAAAAACATGCAGCTCTAAATGTTTTTATATTTGTTTTTATTCAGTTCAGAACATACAGTTGTCAGCAGGATCCACATTTATCTATAAACCATGTGATTAAGAAATCAGTGCGCATACATCCAAGTTATACAATGCATTATATAATTATTCTATAAATGTAAGTGAATGACCTTCACTTTTGTTGTTTTTAGACATAGCGAACCTTTCAATTTGTTTGACTAGTTTAACTTGCAGTACAAATTTAACCCAAAAGAAATATGCTCTCATGCCAGACATTTTAGATGTTTGTTCTTCCAAAGCAGTTGAAATAATTTCATACTGTATGTTGATCGACCTCAAGTTTTGAGGCACGAGTCAACTACTCTGATCTCTTGTCTGTTCGCTGCTCCAAACCTTCTGATTTCAGTCAGATCTTGACCTCAAAGTTTCTTGTACTAGGTCATTGCTTACATCTTGGCTTTTGAGGTTTTGTCTTGACTTCTGTCTTGGCCTGAGATGAGACTGGTGATTCATCCTCATCTGGATGGTAGTGCTGTGGCATCCTGCTGGTTGACAGAGATCAACAGGGTTAATGCAGTCAGATTTACTGTTATCTGACATTAGTTGAAATTAGTGAGGTAGGCAGAACTTACAGTAAAAGTGTGGGGTAGGTTATGGAAGACTGACCAAACCACAAGACTCTGGAATGTGTTCCAGTCTAAAGAATAACCAGCTGCTTAATATAATCCCTTTTTTTATTTATTTAAAAGTGGTCAAATCTACTGGGTTATACTGTTGCAGCAATGTCAAAGGATATAGTGTATTCATACTGTATGAACTCATTAATAAATTGTATGGTAATGCAATTATTGCAAAATTTTGACTATTGAAATGTGACTCTACATACTGTATACTAAGCCTCCAATAGATATCTTCAAATATTTGTTCAAAATAATAATTTTTCATACATGTTTTTGAATAAATCTGTCAAATGAACCAGTTGCTCCTCAATGCACTGAATCTTATTTTTCCTGCTTTCAAAGACTAACCGCACAAGCGGAAAAAAAAAACATTATAGTATGGGCTGTGAATGAGCATTTAATTTCATGTTCGATATGAAATTAACTGAATAAACTGGGACATCTTGAACAAAGATCTGCTGACTGACTGAACTAGAGGAGCTGGCATGCCGTTCTTTCAGTTGGGGATGCGAGTCAATCAGGTTCACATCAAGGATAAATGGTACACATATTTAAAATGATGTAATGATATAATCTAAACTCAAACATTTTTGGTTAAGTAAATATAATCAAGCATCATAACATGCAAAAATCACAATGTTACCTCCTACTGACTCTTACGTAACTTACAGAAAATATATCTGAACAAATCAGTGAATGAGTCTGAAGGAATCACTTTAGTGAAATGATTAAAAAGATACTTGAGTCGCCAGATGGATCAAAATCCCTGCCACTAGCACAAATTCAATGCTCCCTTTCGAGGGAACTTCTACGCTGCGTCAGCTGCTGACGCTATGGGGACGCGTCCTCACGGAACCAGTGTCTGAGGCACGTGTACAAACACGCCATACAATGGCAGACGCAGTGCAATGACGTCGCAAGGTGCACCCCATATATAAGAGGGGTGACCTTATAAGAAGGGCACCTGAGATCATCAGCTTCTTTGTCTTCAGGAAGCCAAGTGCTGTGTGAAGATAGCAGTGTGTGAAGAAAGTATAGAAGGTAAGCAGAATAATGGCGAGCAGATTCCTCTGTGCACGCGTTTCTAAATGCCTGCCGATGGTCATGAGCTGTGTGTTATTTGTCTGAGAGCGGAGCATGCACGTTCAGCCCTCGAGGGGACTGGATGCATTCATTGAGATGATTTCTCACTGAGAAAACTCTGCTCTCAGCTGGCTCTTTTCATGAGTGAAGTCAAGCCACTGAGCCCCACGGCTTTGCTGAGGCAGCACACAGGCTACAATCATGGGAATCTCAGATGGAGCTGGTAGAGGAGCTTGAGGGAGTTCTCCTCACCTCTCCTGCCGGGGCTCTATTGTCTTTGTTCCAGAAGCTTTCTTCCACAGAAAGCGAGGACTTATTGCTTGTCTGTGATTCTTATTTTATAGATGTGGTGTCAATAGAAATGGATGTATTTAATAGATCTGTTTCCTGCTCAACACAGCAAACCGCTGAATACGATGAGCTAGTGAAACTTATGACTCGAGCCTGCGGAGTTCGCATGTAGAGGGGCTGAGTCTATTGGCTGGTCCATTGTTGCTATGGTGGCAACAGAGAGACATCGCTGGTTTAATTTGTCAGGGATCAAGCGGTCAGATAAAGCTATTCTCCTTAATATCCCTGTCCCACCCTCTGGGCTGTTTGGAACTGCTGTTGAGGTGGTGGTGGACAGGTTGAGAGAGGCGAGAATGCAGTTCAGGAAGTATATCCCTCGCCAGGTTCAGGCCCCACCTAAGTTGTCTATGCCCTTTCCAGGAACGAGTTCCTGAAGAAGAAGAGTAGAAGACGAGTGCGGCTAACTGGCCTCCCCCTCTGAGGAGTGGCCGGTAAATGCGGCGCCATAGGAGAAAGCCATACACAGATCGGGTATGGCAAAAAAAGAGGAGAATGGTTGAGCAGGGCTGAGGCCCGGGCTCTCGCCCCCTTTTTCCATTATCTTCAGCTCATCTGTGCTCTTACCAGGATAGAGTTCCTGGGGAGAAGACCAAAAAGGCGAGTGTGGCTAAAGCTAGCTCTCCTTCTGAGGAACTGGGGGCAAAGTTAAACTGTATTAAAAGCCACATAGATCCGGGTGCTGAAAAAAAGGGGACTGACTGAGTAGGGCCGCTGCATAAGTCCTTGCTCCCTTTTTCATTCCTTTCAGCTCCTCCTAGATTGCCTTTTTCAGGAACGAGTTCCTGGGAAGAAGAGCAAAAGGCGAGTGTGGTCAAAGCTAACTCTTCTTCTGAGGAACCAGGGATGAAGTGAATAAAGTCAAACACAGATCTGGGTGCTGAAAAAAAGAAGAGAGTGATTGAGCAGGGACGAGGTCTCAGCCTGCCCCTTTTTAATTATTTTCCTTCCTCTTCCTTTCTTCTAGTCTCCCCCCTCTCTCCCTCTCCCTCTGAGCTAACTCTTTACCCGAAGAGTGAACTTTACTGCTTACTGTAGCCCAAGAAGCAGGCTGTTTTGGTTGCAAGGCCTGCCCGCCGGTCGACACGCTAATGACTCTGGGCTGAGGCCTCTGAGCTTTAGTGCTTAGATTGTTAGTTCGAGAACAAGAAGCAGGCATTGGTCAGCATGGCGTAGTTGGTATAGCGTCCCCACTCAAAACATACGCTCACTCAGCAAAATTCGGGCTGTCAGTGAAAATTTAATAGATGTCTAACCATAGCCCAAGAATAGACTAGTCATCTAGAACATGAACATGTCAAAGAAATGAAACCAAACCAAACACATTGTAATCACTGTTGACTTTGCTTACATGATGGAATATCATACATCTCGCAAGTTATTTTGGCAAAAAAGGATGTAACCAAATTCAAGGTTATTTTGGCAAAGAAGTGGGTTACTCATAGCCGGACTATTTCGGGTCTTTAGTTAACCAAGACGGTGAAATGATGGCTATTGCTTGCTGGGTTATCATGAACTGATTTTAATCTTCATTGTAAGGCATTAATTTAATATTAAATTTAGAATTAGTACACTTGAAACAGACAGTAGCAACATATGTTACAATTCAAGATATTACACAGACTTTATATTACACAGATTGTTTTTATGATAAGGCTTTTGTTGAAAGCTATTATCTTTTTGGTTTCACCTTTTGCCACTTATGTGGTTCAGTAACTGAATAATGGCACATGCTGTGTACTTGTAGAAACCAATCATTTTAATCAGTGTATACTGAATCAAACATACTGTATATTGCTGTACTGTATTATGTTGTGTCAGAAAAAAAAACTATATAAAGTTGTTCTTTGAAAACAAAATGCTATGGGAATCTAATGGTTTTGTCTTTTACAGTAATCTTTTTACAGTTTTTTGTAGTTGTGGTTTTAGTGTCTCTACATGTTCTTTATTAGCACTTTTTTTCACTGAGGTTTAATCTAGCGATGTCATCAGTGCTCTGAAGCCTTTTGTTTTGAATATATTCCCTTTGAAATACATACAATAGTGTTGCTGTCCTTGTTATGATTTGTAGCTCAGAAATACAGCAGTGTACAAACAATCATCCTATAAATCTTACTTTATAGGCTGATGAGAAATGAAAACCATGACAAAGTATTCAATGAGAAAATGGCTTACGATAAATCAGTGTGAACTGTATAATTAGCACCAGATTCTCTGCCTGTGTTCACAGCACGTCTGTACATTAATTACAGCACAGCCTATTCCCAGTGATCTTCATTTTAAAATGATCACACGACTTGTTTAAACAACTTTGACTACAATAGAGTCAATTCACTGACATCAGTGACTGTAAGAGATAGATAACTCTCTACATTTATTAGCATTGGCCAGTCTTATCTGTTTTCTTAGGTGCAGATACACAGGGAAAGCCACTGGAGGAGGTGAATCAAGGATCACACATGGGACATGCTTTACAAATGACTAAGAACACCACAAGAGACAAACCAAATCTGTCTTGAGGAGTAGATTTTTATATATACAGCAATATCTTAATTTGGATAAGCTGATTAATTTGAATCAGCATGCTGCTTAAAATGAATTGGAAATTGGAAACAACAAGATCCCTGGAAAATAAAGTAAACAAAGTACATACTTGGGTTTACACTGCAGGCTCTAATACAGACTAGGTGCTCTGGAAAACACATTATCCCATTCCCTCAAGACTCTCCATTCACTCAGGGATTTCTACAGACTAAACAGGAAGTTCAAGAATGGCCAGTATAAGTGCTACAAATTCAAAGACTTCTAGAGAAGGTCTTCTAGATTTAATACTTTATTACCAGCTTAAAGATTGTTATAAGGGATTGGAAGGGATTGATATAATGTGGGCTCAGCAAATGTGACATTAGGTAAAGCTAAACAAATACGTTTCATGATCAATTGCATATATTAGCCACAAGGGTCTTTGTGATTTGGAAAAAAAGTTTTAATTTGCCTGACATGAATCCTGGATCTTCAGCTGATCTCACCAAACATATGGAAAAATCAAGTGGCAAAAAGAACGGCTCTTTACATTTACATTTATTCATTTAGCAGACACTTTCATTCAAAGCGACTAACAAATGAGGAATACATTCCGACAAGCGATTCATCTTAAGAGGTAATAAACACGAGAAGTTTTACACTCAAAAAAGTGTATTTTATGAAGCTGTTCACTTTATTTAAGCAATTCATCTTGATTTAACGCCATTATATCAGGTTTTTGGTTCAAATGGGATTGCTTCATGTTAAATTGACTTGAAACAGTTACTTTTTTTACTTAACTTGATTTCATTTTGAAATAACATGTTTCAATCAAGTAACCCAATCAAACAGGACTTTCACTTCCCATCATGCTTTGCAAAGGGGCTGAATTCGAGAAAATTTAGAGATTTTTTAATGCTTAATATTCTGTTATGTTGATATTTAAAAGTTTGTGTTATGTTAGGGGGGGGGGGGTTACCATTGTGGTGAAGTGTAGAGCATGTGCTTGGGTTGAGGACCTGCTAACAAGAATTCAAATTGCTTTAATAAAGCAACCACTATGATAGTGTTCTGGGTGGAATCAGTAGGCCTATCACTTCTGGACTGCCAACACTGAACATCATGTGTAAAGAAATTTTATATTTAGTTTGTAGTTATATAAAATCACAGGACTAAACAATAAGCATGAATTGTAGGATTATTTGAAGAATTCTAATTGAATGAAAACCATTTATTTAAGTTAAACGAAAGCAATTCATTCAAGTTATATGAACACCATTGATTCTAGTTAGTTGTACATGGTTGATTCTTTTAGGTTTTACTTGCTTCAATCACATGGAACCACTGTCCATGATTGAATCATGTTCAGCCAAAGAGCTATTTTTTTGAGTGTAGTAATACAGTTTCAGCTTGCAATGCTTTTGGGAAATGCAGCCCAGAGTAGTAAGCTAGAACAGGGAGGAATATTGAAAGCATAGAATTTTTTTAAATATAAAGCTCTTCCTAATAATAAACTTAAATGTAATATACAACACTCAAAAAAACTTCATAATCAAAATAATTTTGATTATGAATGGGTGGTCAATTACAAAAAAGTATGTTTGTTGCAAAATCGCATTTAATTATTTATGAGGGTCTGCTAAAGAATTTCTGCTAAAATTTCTTAGAAGAAATACAAATAGACACCAGAAATTATGTACAATTTATGTGACTTTAATGATAAATATTTGTGTTCTCTAATTGCAGATTCTTGGTGAATTTGGGCACAGTTTGAGATATTGTTGAGAATTCTTTTGAAACTAAATTACTAGGGTATTTTCTTAGAAGATAAAACGTCTCGGTTACGTATGGTAACCCTCGTTCCCTGAAGGAGGGAACGGAGACGTACGTCAGACGTCACCGACGAATTGGGATCACTTCTGGGAGCCCCTATCAGCTTCGAGATATAGAGAACGGGCCAATGGCCATTGGCGTGCGAGATTTGCATCTCGCGCTCCGCCCTGCGCTGCGGGTATAAACAGGAGGCGAATGCAGCGCACTATTGTTTTTCACTGAGGAGCCGAACTAGTGACTCAGCCATGCAGTGATGGTATAGCAACTGTGGCGACGGGACGTACGTCTCCGTTCCCTCCTTCAGGGAACGAGGGTTACCATACGTAACCGAGACGTTTCCTTTCAGTCTGTCACGTTCGACGTACGTCTTACGTCACAGACGAATTGGGATCCCTTTGGAAAACGCCACAGCTACTACCACTTCCAGCGCCCAGCGAGAGCCCCTCAGACCCCGTCTGTTCCGGGCGGGGAAATTCACGCAGGGAAGTCACACTGCTGTTCCGCAAGACCCACTTCAGCAGACTATTGGATAACGCTGGGAAAGCGTGCCCAGAGGGACGCTGCGGAAGCCACATCATGCCCGGAGGGAGTTACCATGTGGAGAATACACGTATGGACTGGCCGTGGGCAGTGCAACATACGGAAGTCCCAGGGGTGGCCCCGGCCAAACAGGCGGGGGAACAACACCTAACTGAGACGGCAGAGCGCTCTGCAGAGGGAAAGACACAGGCTCGCCGTAGGGAGCCGTACCGTGAAAGAATACACATATGGGACCTCCGTGGGGGTCACAACATATGGAACCTAGCCTAACACAAGTTCCACCAATGTATACGAGTGTTAGACCTGGCGCCGGACGCTCCGCCACATCCGACTGCCGCGGGTTGCGGAGGACTCAACAGGGTTCGCCGTTCTGGGGAACTCGACTGGAGCATATAAGCGCACGTATCTGTTCCATAGGGAAGGGAGTGGCGCAGCAAGCCGACACTTAAAACGGGCACTTCGGTGTTACTGACTATGGGAAGCGAGCACACAGGAAGATACCGGCTCTACACGGAGGCTATAAAATCTAGCGAACGTGTTAGGTGTCGCCCAGCCCGCAGCTCTACAAATATCTTTCAGCGAGGCGCCACGAGCCAACGCCCAGGAAGAAGCTACACCCCTAGTGGAGTGGGCTCTTAACCCGAGCGGGCAGGGCACATCTTGGGTTTGATACGCCAAGACGATGGCATCCACTATCCAGTGGGCCATCCTCTGCTTGGAGACAGCCTTTCCCTTCTGCTGGCCTCCATAACAGACGAAGAGCTGTTCTGAGGTCCTGAAGCTTTGCGTTCTGTCCACGTAAGTCCGCAGAGCGCGGACTAGACAGAGAAAAGCTAGGGCTGGGTCTGCCTCCTCTGAAGGCAGCGCTTGCAGGCTCACCACCTGTCCCGGAAGGGAGTGGTGGGAACCTTGGGCACATATCCGGGCCGGGGTCTCAGGATTACATGAAAGTTACCGGGCCCGAATTCCAGGCACGATTCGTCGACCGAAAATGCCTGCAGGTCCCCTATCCTCTTGATAGAGGCCAATGCAGTCAGGAGTACTGTCTTCAGAGACAGGATTTTTAACTCAGCTGACTGCAACTGACTCACTGGGGGAAATGTATACTTGCGTAGGCCCCGGGGCCAGCTGTGTGCTAGCGCATCCGAGCCGAGGGTCCCCTCGGTCAGGGAATAAAACAACTGGCAGTGGGTCGTGTCCGGGGCGGCAAACAGGTCTACCTGTGTGGTCCCGAAGCGACTCCAGATCAGCTGGACCACCTGGGGATGGAGTCTCCACTCTCCGGGGAGCACTGGCTGTCGTGATGGCTCATCGGCCGCACGATTGAGCAGGCCCGGAATGTGAATGGCACGACCTCATATGCTTCTGACTCCATAGGAGGAGATAGCAGGCGAGTTGAGACATGCGACGGGAGCGTAGACCACCCTTTTTGTTGACGTACGCAACGGCCGCAGTGTTGTCCGTACGGACCAGAACGTGCTTGCCTAGTGGCGGCGTTTTGAAGCGGCCCAGCACAAGACGAACTGCTAACAACTCGAGGTAATTGATATGCCATTGCAGTTGAGGCCCCGTCCACAGACCCGAAACTGCAAGCCCGTTGTACGTGGCACCCCAGCCGGTGGATGAGGCATCCGTGGAGACAACAGCATGCCTGGACACTTGTTCTAGGGGAACTCCTGCCCGTAGAAACGAAGGGTCCGACCACAGGCTGAAGGTTTGGCGGCACCTCGGAGTCACAGGGACACGGAGGGATCCGCTGTGCCATGCCCATCTCGGGACTCGGTCGTGTAGCCAGCGTTGAAGCGGTCTCATATGAAGCAATCCGAGCGGCGTTACAGCGGCTGCGGATGCCATATGCCCCAGGAGCCTCTGAAAATGTTTCAGTGGTATCGCTGACCTGCATTAGAATGAATTCAAGCAGTTCAACACCGACTGGACACGCTCCTCTGTGAGACGCGCTGTCAGATTGACCAAGTCCAGCTCCATACCGAGAAAAGAGATCCTCTGCCCGGGGCAGAGTTTGCTCTTTTCCCAGTTGACCCGAAGTCCCAACAGGCTGAGGTGACTGATCACCGTGTCTCTGTATTCACACAACAGGGACAGTCCTGAAGGAAAGGACCTTCAGGTCGATCGCTGCAAACCAATCTTGGGGACGGATGTACTCGAAAGTGTGCTTCTGCGTCAACATCTGAACGGGCGGTTTGTGAAGGGCCCGGTTCAGGACTCACAGGTCCAAGATTGGTCATAACCCACTGCTTTTCTTGGGCACAATGAAGTAGGAGTTATAGAACCCCAACTTCATGTCGCCTGGAGGGACCGGCTCCAATCGTGTCCTTCGCCAGTAGGACTTCGATCTCTTTCCACAAGATGGGCGTCGCAGCTCCACACAACAGTGAAGTGGACGCCCAGAAGGGAGGATGCCGTGCGAACTGAATCGCATAGCCGAGCCTGGTGGTGCAGGTGAGTCAGCGGCACCGTCCCGGAAGTGCTAGCTAGGCTTCCAGAAACCGTACCATGAACACACCCGCCCCACAGACGTACCCGCAGTAGGGCAGTGAAGTGGAGGGCAGGGACACGACCCAAGAGGCACAGCGTCCTGAAGTGGGGTCTGAGTGCGCACGCAGCACCTACCTGCCCCCACGGTTGGACAAGAGGGTATGAAAGAAAGCATGGTAGCGTTCTCAAGCCATACGCTGCGGTCCGCTGGCGACTGAAGGAGGGGCAGAGAGTGGCAAGGCTTTGTGGCGTCACACACTGCCTACCTCACCTCCTTCCTCAGCGGGGAACAAGAGTGGCGAGGCATAGCGTCGCGCACTGCCGTCCTCACACCGCCGAGAAGAGGGGAATGAGAGTGGCGAGGCTCCCCGGCGTCGCACACTGCCATTCTCGCCCTCTTGTGGGGAGGGGAATGAGAGCGGCGAGGCTTCATAGCGTCACACGCTGCCATTCCTGAACTCCCGAGACCCAGAGGTATTGGAACTGCTCTTACAAATTTGGGTACCACTGGCTGTAACACCAGTGGCGGAACAGAATTTAGCAATGATTCTCCACCCGGCCCTCCTCCGGGGAAGAGCAGCTTCAACCAAGTCCGGGTCACCCGTCTCAGCTGACTGGCAGCCGAGACGGGTGGCATCGTGGGATGCCCATGGCGAGCAGACTAAGGGGTTCCATCTGCTTTGCACTGTGGAGGACTGCTGCACAGTCACCGACAGTGTCGCCGAAAAGGGTCACCTTGTGAGATGTGAGCATCGAGAAAGCGTACTTTGGCGACGTCTCACACCCCTGCAAGGTAGCCCAAGGGTGTTTCTGGACCAGGGTGGACATCGTCTGGCCAAGAGCCAGCGCTGTGACTTTAAATGTAAATCAGTCACTGTGCGCAGCTCAACCTCGGCTCATAACTACCCTCGTGCACTAAGAGCGCAGGGCGGAGGTGGCCTGCCAGTGGCACTGCCACCTCACCGATGAGGGTAGTGAGAGAGAGGAAAACTTTATCCAGATTATGGCCCTATTGGCCCCCCATATTTTGGCACCAAATAGTTCCACACTGCCAAAGCAATCCCATCTGTAAGCTACCAGCAGGCATGTAAGACCGTGTGCGTGGCCGTCAAGACGGCACACGGCGCGCTGAACACTCAAGCCCCTATGAAGAAGGCAAGACGAACAACGCGCCGACGTGGTCATGCTCTCATGAGAGAACATGAACCACCCACGAACAGTCTCAGCATGCTTGCGATGCGATAGAGGAGTGAGGGCCCACGGAGATGTACTCGGCAGGGAAGCCCCACTGTAATCCTCAGGTCACCAAGGCTTATTAGCCGAAGTAGCCCCTTTCTGGTGCACCAGAAAAGAAACTAGATCGGGGAATAGGCGACGGGACTCAACCCCGTTTGAGGTTTAAGTCTCGACCGAGTGACGCGCTGGGTTGCCGTGACAACCCGCGCTGTCAGCCGGCAGCTACACGGCACACGGCGTGCTGAACACTCAAACCCTCACGAGGAAGGCGAGACGAACAACGCGCCAACGTGATCCTGTTCTCCTGAGAGAACATGGATCACCCACGAACGCAATCTCAACATGCTTATGCGAGAGGGATCGTGGCCGTCAAAGGACAGGAAAATACCACATCCAGAAACGCACGGGTGGAATGACGTCTTGAAAAAGACGCAGTGTCACACCTGCGCTGCTCTTTTAGAAGAAAGCTCTTTTAAATGTGCTGAAGCACCCAGGAAGGACCGCGGCAAAACACGGGAGAGTAGTGCAGCCTGTGTATGCACCCACCGTTGGGAACGCCCTCACCAAACCAACAGTGCTGTAAAAACAGCAGTTTATCACTGTATCAGTGAGCTCGCGGCCGCCGCTGATCGTGCCTTCTCTCCCAGCACTCAAAGAAGCGTCTTCTCTCGTTCTCTCTCTTTCTCTCTGCTGAAGCAGGAACAGTCTCCTTCGTCAACACCGTGCTCGGCTCCGAAGTGAATGACAATAGTGCGCTGCATTCGCCTCCTGTTTATACCCGCAGCGCGGGGCGGAGCGCGAGATGCAAATCTTGCACGCCAATGGCCATTGGCCCGTTCTCTATATCTCGAAGCTGATAGGGGGCTCCCAGAAGTGATCCCAATTCGTCGGTGACGTCCGACGTACGTTGAACGTGACCGACTGAAAGGGAACTGAAAAGTCATCATATCACTGTTCTTTTCACACTGCACAACTATCTGGGGCAGCATTCGGTTGCTGCTGTGCACATTGCACGATGGATCGGTGACAGGTTTGACATTGCATGACTTTACAATAGGAAGAATCGCCGACAACCAAACACACACAAGAAGTGATACGCGTGAGACTGGAATTGTTATTAAAAATTATAGGTCGCAAGAAGCTTAATGCGATCAAATGTTCTGATTTGCAAAGAGAAAAAAGAAAAAAAAGATTATGGAGGGTTGGGAAGACATGGGGAGCAGGGATTGTGTGTTCTGCAAAGAAAGTTGGAGGTAATAAATAATTTTGCAATGTGCTGCCGTTGCAGCTGGTCAAGCAAATGTTTGTGCTTTGATTCTGTTTGATATAATTGTAAATATATCTATTAAAATACTGATATTCTGGTCTATAACTCCTCCCTGAACTTCCCGCTGCCCTGTATCTTGCTCTCTCATTGGCTGTATGTCATCGCCAATGTAATTAAAATACAATTAAATCAATATATAATAAATACATATTTCTCACAGCAGGATTGTGAATCGCCAAGCATGCCAAATATCTTACAGGCATCTGCGATTCATCAGCGATTCTCTCAGATCACGTCTTTGATAATTCACATTGCGTGATTGTCAGTCGCGTGAACGATCACCGTTTTGCCTTCGATTTCAGGCATATGTCCATGATTACGCAAAAAAAAAAGATTAATAAAAAAAAAAGATTAATCAATAAAAAAATTAACCCAGGGTCACAAAATTCTAAACTTTATAATTTTTTATAAAAGACTGGACAAATTTGCTATAAACACTGTTCCACTTTTACTGATGACCTGACTTTATCTAAAACATTTTTTATAAAAAGTTAAATTAAATGTCTAACTGGATTATTACAATTAAATACTACATTATCTCAATAAAATGAAATGAAATATTATTATGATTTATTTAGATTTCGGAGGGTTGTGCCATCACAAAAGAGAGAGAAAAAGAGAGAGAGAGAGTAAAAGAAATGCTCTAAAGCATTATGCTTTTATGAATTTTATTCAGAATTCTTGCATTTATATGTCATACTTTGCTTGATTTGAGAACTGTGAATTGTCACATTAAAGGTGCACTATGTAACTTTTCCGTCCGCTAGAGGTTGCCTATTCAAAACAAAGGCGTAGTTTGATGATGCCAAGTTTGAGTGCAGAATCTTGGGACATGTGGTCTTCACCTCACAGCCGGTGGAAAAGAATCGGGATTGGACTCGGGCAGAAATCATGCTCATGGATGCGATGATTCAGAACGCAGCGGCACGTCTTGTCTTCAACGAGCCCAAAAGGGCCCATGTCACACCTCTCTTCATCTCTCTGCACTGGCTACCAATCGCTGCCCGCATTAAGTTCAAGGCTTTGACGCTTGCTTATGGATCCACCACAAGCTCAGCACCCGCATACTTCGACTCGATCCTACGAGTCTACACCCCTACCAGAAGCCTCCGCTCAGCTAAAGAGCGGCGGCTGGTGTTACCATCCCAGAGAGGCATGAAATCCCTCTCCAGAACTTTTTCATTCACTGTTCCTGGCTGGTGGAACGATCTTCCCACCTCCATCCGGATGGCAGAATCACTAACATCATTCAAAAAACAGCTAAAAACCCATCTCTTCCGAGAGCACTTAATCTCCTCATAATAAAAAATCTAATTCTTTCTCTACACCCTCCCTATTCTAGTTTAGGCTACTCTGAGCAATGTCCGAAACGTAGTATTTAAGGCACTTTTTGCGTTTCTACGCCTCTTCATAACGGATCGCTTCCTGTACTCCTCAGTTGTAAGTCGCTTTGGATAAAAGCGTCTGCTAAATGCATAAATGTAAATGATTATTAACGTTACTGTAGTATGAAGCAGAGCAGGGCCGAGTGTTGTGGGAGCTGAGCAAGGCTGCAGGAGCGATTGTTAAGATGAATGCAACACACGCCTCGCGAGCTGCGGAGCTTTTATTATGCCACAGTCGCCGGCATCATTTCCGCTTTTCCGGTCATGAGTATGAGGTAACGCAGCTCTGTTTATCATATTAGATACATTTGAGTGTGATGTTATGATGTTACTCTGTGTGTTCGCTCGGCGGCTGCTATGACACTTGTTGCACACTGCAGTAAGAGTAAAGCGTTTCTGCAAAATATAACTGGAAACCAAGGGTAACACAGATATGACGCAATTGACAGGCGACTCCCTCACACGTCCCGGTTCCTTGGTTAAAATAGCAATTTTCTCACAATTTACAAATTGGAAACATTTGGAAACAACAGTTGGAAACATTTGCGATATTGTAAGTACTCAATTGAACTAAATATATAACACTGGCCTAGTGGTTTTGGGATATTTTACTGAAATATTTTACATAGTGCACATTTAAGAGACTTTTGACATTTGTTAACACATTTTTTTTTAATGTATTTAATAAAAGATGTATCTGTGTTAGAAAAAGTCAGAGAAACTTAAAGATGTCACTTTCTCACTGCACCAGAGATTGTAAATTAAAAACATATTGGTTTGATTTTCTTTCCAATTATTGCTGTAAACCCAAGCTAAAGACCAAAGAGGCAGCTCTGGCCAAGGGTTTGGAAAAACACATGCACTGGATTAGCCGCACCATAATCATATCACTTTCAGTGGAAGGAAAATGAAAGGAATGGTGACTGGTCATCCCAGAGAGAAAAGACAGAATGTCCATCAGCAAAAATCAAACAACTGCGGAATGCTGGATATTTGACATAGAATTGGAAAAAACTCTCATAACATTTAATAAAAGTATCATGGGATGAGATGGGAGAGATTCTAAGCAACTAAAAAGATTACAGATGATGCTGTGATAAACAAGGTCAACACACAAAAAAATATCACTGTAAAGCACTATTATGCACTGTTACTGAGCCTAGTATTGCAGAAACCAATGAAATGAAGATAATGGAGGTGCTCCTACCTCATGCCCCCACTCAGGACGGGAGATCCACTGGTGTCCTCCCCAATTCATCAGCTGACACTTTACTTGTCCTGAAGCATCTGCTTCCAATAGTGTGATGGAACAGTTTGACTGGAAAGAAATCGCACAGGTTTTCCATTATGGTCTTTACCAACGTGGTCAAAGCTTTGTTTCCATTTGCATTCCTGGTGATCCACAGAGTTCCAATTGCATAAATAGCTTGAGTCATTTTCTGATATTTTTAATATTTTTTTTCTTATCTGGCCATTGATAAGACAACATTCCTCATCAGATTTTCTGAACCAGTCCAGACCTATGCCTGTTTACCACATTAAACACTTGGTCTGCACTCTGCATCTTTCTTTTATTTAGCAGCCAGATCACATTGACCAGTACATCTAAACTAGTTATATCTCTGTTTTTAGTAATGAAGAAGTCAAGTCAAGTCACCTTTATTTATATAGCGCTTTTTACAATGCCGATTGTTTCAAAGCAGCTTCACAGTGTTAACAGGAAAATAATGCAGCAGAATTTGATTAGGCTGTACAGCCACTCTGGAGAAAACGGTAATGTCATCCAGCTTATTTCAATTATTATATAGTGACAATGCGGGCAGATCAGTAATGTAGTTGAAATTTTTGTGTGTCCAAGAGAAGAACCATATTCGTCCGCACAGTAATGCAGAGCCGAAGCACAACCAAAACAATGTTCTTCCGCAGAACGCATGCAGTTTACTTTTTTTAAGCGCTAAAGGGCCAGAAGTTACATAGTGTACCTTTAATGCACTTAAAGTTATCATTAAAATATGCAACAAGTTAAAAACACTTAATGGCTCTTCAGGATTATTCTTGTGTGTGACACCAATAAATTAAGTGTTAGATAAAAATAATCTTAAAGTAGTCAGATTTGATTACATAAAACTGTCAACTAAAAGTTTTATATGATGCATACATAAGTTACCAAGTTAGGGTTAGGAAGGGGCATGGTGATTTGGGGGCCAACAGAAATTCTGATCTATATGTTTTCTCTAATCTATAGAAATAGTTCAGTGGGAGGAAAGCGCGCCATATGCACACAGCAGCACCATTTCCATATGCAAAACTGGCTTGCTGTCATGCCAAAAATTTGCTTACAAGTGTCAGATGGGACACAGCTCTGACCAAACTAATTTACTATGGATGTTATGGATTTTAAAACTGTGACAGGCTTTTGTAGCATATCTGGAAGCAGTTAAAAAGCAAGGGGACACATTCCCTCATGTGGAATCAGCTTTTCCCATCAGCAGTGTTAGTGTTTCTATACCAGGCACCAGGATTTTTACAGTACTGTACCTTTAAAGGTGGGTCTGCTTTTGGGAGGATATACAATTATGTAATGTACATTGATGTTCTTTCAACCATTTTTGTCATTTACTTACAAAAAGCTGAAAATGCTGGGTAATGTTGTCTGCACCACTCTGATTTCAATGCAAATAAAAGCAGTTTTTTTCCTATTCATCAAAGAATACTGAATATTAATATATTTTAAATATCATGATTTCCAAAGAAATAATAAAAAATAGACAACAAAACTGTTTTCAATATTATAACAATAAGAAGAAATGTTTCTTGAGCACCAAATCAGCATATTAGTATGATTTCTGAAGAATCATGTGACACTAAAGACTGGCTTAATGATGCTGAAAATTTAGCTTTGCCACCACAGGAATAAATTACATTTTAAAACCTATTCAAATAGAAAACAGTTATTTAATCTGTAATAATATTTCACAATATTACAGTTATTACAGTATTTTACTGATTAAGAAAATGCAGCCTTGGTGAGCATAAGAGATGTCAAAAACATAAAAAAATCTTACAGACCCCAAACTTTTGAACATTATTGTATATCATTAAATACTAGTGAATAAAAAAAATAACATTCAGCGTATAATATCAATTTTTCTTAATGCAAAAAGTGCTGCAAATAAACCATTTAAAGCGCACTCTCATCACAGAGAGCTTTTCAGAAAAAGCTTTCAAGTAATAAATGTTCTGCTTTTCCTGCAGCTCATTTTCGACAGCCTGCAATCAAACCACTGTAATTGGTGGCATGATGTCACAGAGTATAAGCTTCAGTTAGTAGTATGAAACCACAGAACCATATTCCAGTCTACTGTGGCTTTGTCAAGCTTGCTTCAAATATGTGCAACACTTGCTTAATGATGGTCTTGGATGTAAGGCAGTGCTTATACAGTTTCAAAATCCCTGTGATGGACAATCACGAAGCCAGTGGGTCAATGAATGCCTTGACAAAGATTGCACACATGTGGTTGGTTTAGTCTTAAAGTCTTAAAAATGCCTGGGAACCCTGTAGTCATGAAAAATGCATAATGTCGGGAGCAGCGGTTCAGTGTGTCAGTGAAGACACGCAAAATGGTCTGGCCAATCTAAATGAGGGTTAGAGACATGCCCTTTGGTGCCAAGCTAAAGACTGCTTGGCACACACTGGGAAATACCTCTAAAATTCTGGTCAGTAGAGTGTCAACTTAGTGACCATATCCGAATGAGTCAGTGGTAAAATGGGTTTTTGAGTCACTCTCACTGCATCCGAATATGCCTACTTCCATACTATATAGTAGGCAGTGTTTGAATTGAAGGGGGGTTGGGGGGGGTCCCAGACCCCCCATAAGCATTAAGGGACCCCCCATAAGGCCCAAAAAATGACCTTGGGGTTATACCTTTTTTTCGGAGAATGTACACCAAATTAGATTTGCATCAAGTGCGCAACGCGCTGTTCCCTTTCAGTCGGTCACGTCCGACGTACGTCTCCGTTCCCACCTTCAGGGAACGAGGGTTACCATACGTAACCGAGACGTTTTCTGAAGGAATTTACAGACAGCAACGTGTGACACTGGCAGAGTGGAACCTCATTTTCAGATGGTAAGATATCAATTTTCTTTGTTTTATGATTGTTTGGTACACACAATTTACTGATACTGAATAAGTGTTTATCTTAGAACCGAACATTCACCAGATTATTATAATCTTGATCTGCAAGTCTTATATAACATTTACGCAATGTTATATAGCTTACTATCAGACAGTTGTAATTAGCGAAATATATGAATCATGACAATTACACACAAAAAAAAATTGTCCCGCGTAAAAACTATTTTAGGCTGTAGACGCCAGAGGGTTCCAGAAAAGTCTTCGTTCATCAATTATGCACAGAGTAAATGCTCAGCTGCAAAAACGTTCTGAAACTCACAAAAAAATTTAAGTAAATAAAAAAACGGAGTATCTATTTACACTAAGTGCAAATAGCCCACCTTGGTACAGGCTATTTACACTAACTCCCGACCTGAGTGTGAATTCGCCATTTGCCGAAATCGTTCTTCTCCCTTTTCCCATCGCATATCAGATTGGAAAGGAATTTATTTTCAATAAATATGAATAAAATATGTGAAAAGTGGAATTAAAGTGCCATTCAAATGACAATGACAACATGGCGGATGTAATATGTCCGATTTTCATTCATACTACACACATTCATACTATATCAAACATAAGTGTAAGTAAGGAGTACGTTTCAAACCAAATGACCAAACCAAACCAAAAATAAGTTTCAAACCTATTACAAAGTATGTAATTTTGGAAGCAGCATGTTTTTTTCTTTGGTAGAATGATAGCCTTTCCTTTCACTGTCTGTTGAAAATGTAAAATAACTAAAGATCAGTTCTTGAAAAGCAATTCTGTTCTCTTTCATTATATGATATGGCATTTGATTGTGTGGAGTGTCCTCTAGTGGAAAGAGTTGATGGACAGTGATGACATGAGGTGTTTTCAAGGACAGCATTAATAAGCTGCATTTCAACCATATCATCATCAACAGACTCCTTGCATAATCAACATATTATTTCTCAGGTCCTTTGTCTTCTGTAAGATCACATGGAGAGAGTGGAGAGAGAGTAATTTGGGATTTATAAGTTTTTGTGCGGCTTGGAGTCCCTGTCTGACTGCAGAGCCAACATAAGCTCTGTTTCCAACTGTACCTCCTTTTCACATCTCTGTGTTGCCTAATTCAAATCTGCAAGAGCCTCCATCAAAGTTGTGTGGCCTCATGCCAGAGTTAACTTCCTCGATTGTTCAGCTACAGACTTGCTCACTAAAACGCACACCCACACCCACACTTACTTGGCTATCTAAATGGGGACAATCCATAGTCTTATATGGTTTTTATATACAACTAGTTATAAACACTATAACCTAACTAACAGAAAACTTTCTGCATTCAAATTTTTTTTATTTACTTTATTTTTCCAAATGAGAGGTTTTGTCAGATCTATCTCACTTATGCATGCAAATTTCTCTCTAAAATATGGTTAAACACACACACGTTGGGTTTTCATGTTTTATGGGGACTTTTCATAGACGTTATGATTTTAATACTGTTTCAATCCCCTAACCCTACTTATCACAGAAAACCTTTTTGCATTTTTAGGCATGGTACATTTACTTGAAACCAAAAATATATCCTTCAGTTTATTTGTCTTCCATCACTGGCAAATATTTTTTTTTTTTAGAGAGGTTTATGATTCCACCGTGTCTGAACTGCTTAAAAAGGTTTATGCTTAAAACTGATTTAGTTTTCTTATGGCAGGTAAGTGATAATAAATTGGCTTGGCTTGCTTAAAAAAGAAACTTAAAGGTGCTGGGGTTACTAAAGAGTTTGAATTCAGTTTAAAATAAGTTTAAAATTCAAAATAAAGTGAAAACATAATTCTGAGAGTTTACATAGTGGCTGTGAAATACCACATATGTTCAGGTTATCTTAGATGACCATTTGGTACCATGCAGCCCTATCATGCCTCTGACCGACCATGACCTTCATGCCAGTGCCAGATCACGCAAGGCCAATATCCCTCCTTTGATGGCAATTCGTTCATCATGCTATCAGGGGATGCCTGGCAAACAAGGCACAGGGTGATCAAAATTTCCATTTAGAGTAGCACCATACTTTCTACCCATGCCCACCCCCCTCAGTTTAAGAAATAAGGTACACAGGATTTTACATGGATCTTTCTTTGAGCCATAAATACTGTTGAATAAATGAAATTAATAAATGTCTTATTTTAGTTCAAAAAGAAGAAGAACTCAAAAAGAGGGAGCAGGATGAGATGTGAAAGAGAAAAAGAATTGTGAGCTCACATACAACCACTGGAAAAGGCATTTATAGGAACTGCTAACCACGCAGTTTAAAAGTACAGAGCAGAGCGATTGAAGACTACTAAGTCTGTACTAGGCGAGTTTTTTTTTTTTTGTCCCAGTACTGGAGCAGACTGAGCGCCAGTGCCAGTGCTTCTGACAGAAACCTCTCTTGGCTACTGTTATGGCAGTGTGTTTGAGGGGAATGGGGCCAGCCGAAGACAGAAAGTTGGACCAAAAAGGGGCAAAACTGTGAACATACTGTGAACTGTATCCATGATCAAAAACAAATAAATTCCATAGCCACTGAATCATCTGGTCAGCTTCTGTTCGCTCCAGACGCTCTTTCCACTCAAAACCAACAGGACACTCCTATTGTCAAAATATGAATGCACTGGATTTCTAAGATACACATTTTGGTTACAGTTTTTAAGCATTTCTGACTGTTAGCAAAAGTAGTCTGCACAAAAATCACATACAGTCTGGAAGGACACTAGTCAGTTGAAGGGAGATGGGTTAAATTCTTTCCATGTAACTAGTGTGGACTGGTTTCGTTAAACACAAACATTTTGTACTTTCAGTTCTTTAATGGGTGATATTGTAAAACTTATGTTTTAGTACCTTTTAATCTGTGATAATTGCGGTTAATATAGTCACTTCATTTAAAGTTAAAGGCACAATATGTAAGATATTTGGATTATAATATACAAAAACCACCAGACCAGTATTATATATTTTGTTGACTTGTGTACTTACATTATCCCAAATGTTTCCAAGAATGTTTAAATCCAGAGAAATAAGCAATTTGACCGAGGACACGGACCGTTGTGCGTCGCCTATCAATGAGGTCATACCCGCGTTACCCACAATTTCTGGTTTTATTTTGTAGAAACCATATGAAACATTGCTTTAATATATTATGTGTTTTATTAGACAGGTGAGCAACAAATCATTGTTATATAGATCAACACAGTTATTATTGTTTAAATCTCGTTTTCTTGATTTACCACGAGTACCATGTTTTACCATGCCTAATATCAATTTAGCTTACTGGAGTGTGCAACAAGCTTCTCATAGTAGCCGCCGAGCGAACGCACAGAGCAACATTATAACATAACTTTCAACACACTCAAATAATGTATCTAATATGATAAAACAGCGTTGCGTTACCCCACATACGACTGACCAGAATAAGCGAAAGTGGTCAACTGCGGCATAAAAAAAGCTCTGTGAAATCCAGGCATCATTAAGCTACACCTTTGTTTTGAATGAGCGACCTCTAGCGGCAAAAAAATAACATACTGTGGCTTTAAGTTAGAAAACTAGATGAGAGTTAATGCGTTTAGATGTTTTGTTTTTTTTCAGTCAATTTGCTGACAGCGATTTTCAGTGATTTTACAAAATGGCTGTATTCATTTTGTTTTAGGGTTGTACAATAAAAATTCACACAATTTGAGTGGTCAATTGCATGAGAGAGAAAAAAGAAGAAATGCTTAAAAAATTAAAAGAGCCACAATTTCGTCTGGTATGAACTTTCACAGGTTACAACACAAAGGTGTAAAAGTTATGAGAAATTTAAATGCAAGAAAACGATATTTCCTCATCAATAGTGTGCTTAAATATTTAGACAAGACAGAGAGAGAAAGGGAGGAATGTTTCCCGGCAGTCTTTCTACTTGCGCTTCCCGCTGACTACTATGAAACGAGATCATTAAACTGATTCCATCTGTACATTTGTGGATAACTTTCCATCCACCAGCACATGCTTCAGCCCCTTTGCTGCATATTCCCCTCATTTACAAAGATTTACCATCCGTCTTATGCCAAATAATATGATTAAGATTTTTGTCATGCTGTAATGCTATATAACTTTGTCAAAGAGATCATATAAAGTGTAACATCAACCAAAAACAAAATATTATAATATCAGCGTGCCCTAATCTTCACTAAACTGAAACACAGGATTAAACATTGTACTCTCTAAAGGTAAAGGGAACACACTGACACTTAACTAACTGTGTGCTGTAAATTATCACAAATTTTGGGACAACATAAAATAACTTGCCTTGACTGTCAAGTCCTGGACTCATTTCAATGTACATAACATCATCTCACAACAAACGCTTGACTGATGATTGCTGTTGTTTGTGTGTGATGTCAAACTAATGGGTGTTTACAGAGTTTGTACACATTGTCCTTAACCAAATGCCAACTAGTCATTAACTTGCTCACTGCAGACTCTCATTCATCAGTGTGAACTGCATTTAAAGTTCACAGTTGTGTAATCAAAGGAAATGTAGTTCAGTAAGCATATTCTGATATGTCTTTAAGATAACTTCAAGATGTGTTATGTAGTCTGTAACCCCATCTCCTGTCTCATGGTGGCGCTGGTGTACTTTCTCACATGCTGACAGCATGCTGAGTCTTTTTTTTAAATATAAATGTAAATTGTGAACGACACATTGCAAATCAACACACAGCAAATTTATAGCATTCATGCTAAAAAAGATGGAATGATGTCAAGATGACTTTTATGATAATGTCATAATGTCACAATATGTAATTTATCATAATGATAATGTAAATATTCTCTTGAATAATGGCTTCACCTTTATTCATACGTTAAGATGATGTACTTGCCTATTGTTTTCCCAGTACATTGAGTACTTATCTTTTCATTTCAAATATATGAAATGTTTTTTTAAATAATTATTGCAATATAAACAACAAAGTGTTATTAATGTTAGTAGTAGTATTATAAACAGCAATACTTTTTGCAATTAGTATAATAATGATATCAGAGTGGCACAATAATATAATTTAGTACATTTACAATTATTTATTATTTATGAACAATGACTTTTTTAATATTCTTATTCTTATTATTACAAACTTGTCATCTCAGATCATATTTTATAATATAATAAATTATTCAATAATATAATATTGAATTTTATATGATTATTCTATGCAATCTCAGAAAATTATATATAATATAATAATTTTATTATACAGTAGTCTTTAATAAAAATGACTTTCATTATTATTATTATTATTATTATTATTATTCCACAATGATGCCATCTCAGAGCATGATAATCAAGAATGCCTTTAGGCATTTTTGCATAATTATTAAACATACCTTTTCAAGTCATTTTCCTGGTTGCTTTTTTTCTGAAGAAAGCATGTGCATCTCCTCGAACCTCCACCTGGCAGGTCAGTGTTTAGGCTCTCATTCAGCTCCCTAGAGCACAAAGAGAACATTATAAATGATATGCTGCTGATGACAGTAATTACATCCTAATGGAGTTCTAAACAAAAGTTTGGGAGGAACTTGTTTAGCAGAACTTCTCGCCTGCCATACTCAGCACCGGTGGATTGCAGGGCTGTGAAATCATCCCACCAGTACAGCTTTCTGACCTACAACTGCATCGCCAAACACAAGAACAGTCACATCATAAAGTTTGTAGACTGTAATACCAGGCATTTCAATTAGGCATTTAAAATCCTTCTGCGTGCACGCTCTCTTCCACTAGACTGCAGTCACACCTTTTGGTTTAGGGTCATGAAACCCTAAACCAAATTTTCTGAGATTTTAACAGAGGTATGTGTGTTGAACATCATTGAACACAATGTTAGCATCTGTTAGATTTAATTAAAGGGTGAAACTGGTTAATTCTTAGCTTTTTTCCCCTATTTTCGTCTTCCGGGTTTAAAAACTATATCGTGTCCACGTCACAGGTTGTGACGTGCCAGTGCACTACTTCAGTGACGCGTCGGTGTCTCATTATTATTATTATTATTAGAGTTTTCTTATCCTATGAGAAGACTATTTTTTGCTATTTAATAAATTTATTAGGCTACGTACAGAACTTTTTTTTCTTATTATTTTCAATATATGCATTTATAGTGTGTATATAAACATAATTATATATTTATAATGACAATAATAATTGTGTATGTGCATTTCTGTTTTAAACAGAATTATGATTAATCTAATATATGTAGCAGGGCATTCAGTTACTTTTAAAAGGGCAAACAGACAGTTGTCGGTGTATTTTATTGGACTTTAATTTTATTGGACTAAGTTTTTACCCCTTATTTTTAGTGAGAGTTGGCATGGGCCACTGACAGATGACAGTTACTCGCCCCCCTCTTTCTCTCTTGCCTTGCTCTGCCACACCCACTCCCCTCCCCTCTTCTCACGGCCATCCACGCCCATTTAAGTTGCATTTTTCAAAAATATTGTGAGGTGGACTTTAGCTGAAAGAGGGAGGTTTCATGACTCTTTAAAGCCATAATATGTCCCTAGACGTCCCTTATTCAAAACAAAGGCGTAGCTTGATGACACCTGGATTTTGCGGAGCTTTTATTATGCCGCAGGCGACTGCTTCCGCTTTTTCTGGTCATGTGTTTGCAGCTCTGTTTTATCATATTAGATACATTATTTGAATGTGTTGAAAGTTATGTCATAATGTTACTCTGTGCATTCCTTGTGCAGCTACTATGAGACGCTTGTTGCACACTCCAATAAGCTAAATTGAGATTAGGCATGGTAAAACATGGTACTCGTGATAAATCAAGAAAACAGATTTAAACAATAAGACTAATTTGGTGTGTCCATGGTTTCTACAAAATAAAAATGGAAATTGGGGGTAACACGGGTATGATGTCATTGATAGGCGACACACGGACACGGTCCGTGTCCTGGTTCAAATGGCTTATTTCTCTGGATTTAAACATTCTTGGAAACATGTGGGATAATGCAAGTACACAAGTCAACAAAATATATAACATTGTTCTATTGGTTTTTGGATATTTTAATCCAGAAATCTTACATATTGTGCCTTTAAGGGACAATATTTGCCTCCTTAAATTGATTTCCAGGTGCATTTTCCCTTTATAAAGATAAAGTGACTCTAACCCTATTAAATGTGACATGTTTTATCAAATTCTGAAAATCCCATTAATTTAATTATTAATATAATAAATAAAGCAACAAATCAAACTAAATCAATAATTTCAATCAAATGAAATCAGTATCAACAAAAAAGTCTTTGCACTGCAGTGGCACAAGCTGCATAGATGTATTTACGCACTGTTTAATGCTGCTCAGAGGTGGCATGAATGCAATTACAATGGCATAAATCATGTTTTATATAGTTTTAAATGAAAAAAAGTTCAATAGAGAAATATGAAATAATGGTAAAAACAGAGTGATACTTTTAAATATGAGGCATTTTAGTTTAAGTTTAAATATTAAACTAAAACAGCCAGTAGGTGGTGGCAAGTCTCTGTCTTAATGAGTGAGTCATCCAGTCATTCATTCAATCATTCCTTCATTCATTCATTCAAGCAAGTGACTGTGTTTATGAATGGGTCATTGAATCATTGACTCTCCCAATTTGTTCAAAGCTACAGAACGAAACAACGCTTTGTTGCAAAATAGAGCAAACAATATTGACAATACTGTGTATAATGTATGTCGCTTAATATTACCTTTTTTTCTTGTTGAACTGTTGTATAAAATCAATGTCACATTTGCAATTGTGTGGATATTCTGGAAAAATGTTATTCTTGCTCGTATAATATGTGATCCACATTAAAAACAAGAACTCGCACAGGTTATGTTCTTATAATGACAAGAGTTTGAGTCTTAAATCATTCTCTATGTCAATACATTTGTTCTTCATGCTAGTAAGTGCTAAATCCCCACTTTTACAAAGTCACATTGTCAAGAAAGAATGGCAGTAATGTAGCGTGATTTGCTAATGCATGCATACTCGTGCTGCTTGTGTGGTTGCAGTCACAAAAGATGAGGTAATTTGATTGGATGTCATGTATTTGACCTTTTACGGTAGGCTATTATCATTTTCCTGTTTTTACACTAGATGCTGCATTTGGCCTGTTAGAAATACATGCTCGGTTTAATGTTATTTTTAGGTGGGATAGAATTAAATCAACTGTCACCTCGCATACCCCAGTTTGGGAACCACTGGCTTATAGACAAGAAGTGTGACAGCTTGAGGGCAATATGTTCCATTTATTTTGTCTTGCTGAGCAAAACTTGTCTTGATTGGGGGTCATTTTGGTCACCTGAGCAAAAACATTATACCAGACCTGTACAGCGTATGTACACACAAAAAGAGGTGACATCATACAGTTGTAACTTTTTTATATTAATGTGCTATTTCTAATTGATTTGAGTTATATTAAATCATATTTTTTGAAAACGAACAGTTAATTCATAAGGCACTAAATGAAGCACATTTACCAATAAATTATATTAAATAATAATTTAAGAAAAACATCTCACACAGAACAGTTCAGTTCTTAATATAATGAATATAATATAAATGTAAACTGAGGTATTTTGGAGTTCGCACACTGCACCTGTGGTGGGTGTAACTTAATTGTAAATGTCTCGGAGATCTGCTACCTGTGCTGTGCCCATTTCCGTTATTTCCAACACTTAAATCAAATCAATCTTCTTTAAAACAGGATGACATTTGTTTTATTTTACATGTCTTTGCTCTCATATTGAGCTATTTGGTTGACAAACATTAAAGTATTCCTACAGCGACTGAATTGGTTCACGCCATTCTCTTTCTATGAAACCTGTAAACCGCATTCACCGGTTTAAACTCTATAGCGACACTAACTCTATAGCGGTTGACCAGAACACTGCAACTATTTCTCATTTAAACGAAACAAATTCCCCCACACATTTCGCGTCTGTCCTCTGCGCGGCCGTGCACGCACGCAACTTGGGGGGAACATTGCTTGAGGCCTGGTGCAAGGACAACAATCTCCCATACCCACTATAGAAGCAATGCACATTTTAATATTTCTGATTGTAAACATCATCAGTGACCTTTCATGGACCTTAAACAAATGTACCATCTTTAGTGAAAAGTCCCTGTTTTCTAAGGAGAGCTGGCCTGCAAACCCAAGTAGGCTACTTTTAGGGGAGCAGTTTAATGATGGATGGATGCACTTTTTTGGCCTTCAAAATTTCACCCTCCATTCACTGCCATTATAAAGCTTGGAAGAGCCAGGACATTTTTTAATATAACTAATATTATTGTATTTGTCTGAAAGAAGAAAGTCATATACACCTATAGGATGTCTTGAGGGAAGGTAAATCATGGTGTAAATAAAATTTTTTGGGTGAACTATCCCTTTAAGTTATATTTATTTATTTCATTTTAAAAGTAGTACATTTGTAATGTACAAGTTAGCATTAAGTACGTCTTCTAGATTTTAATAATTTAAGAAAATTAGTGTATAATTTTAATGTTATGTTTTGCTTGGTTTCAGTTTTTTTAGTAAGTTAAATTGTAATTAATAAGGATTACACTGTCTTCTTTAAACAAGTTGTAGTAGTGAATTATATAATGAAACTTAAGAGCAGTCACAGATAAAAGTTTTCAGCACTTTTCAGCAAATGCTAGAATAGCTTACTGTATTTCTTTTTTGTTTGTTCTGGTTATTAACACTTGGAAATTATTATTAATGTCAGTAAGAGTTACTGATCATTTAAGTCATAATGATAAGAATAAACTTTTTATTTATTTATTGTTTTAATTTATTTTCTCATAATAGTTTGTAGTGGAAAACTTTGTTGTGGAAAACTTTTTTTCATTGTCAAATATACTTTTCATTCCTTACCTAACAGTGTTTTATAATATGTTTATGCTCATAATGTTAGTCAGAGAAGTCTATTTTTAGTTTGTAGCATGGGAAATAGTCAATGTTTTTCACCTGCAGTTTAAAGTGGCTTTCTCCAACCTTTGAGGTCCCTGATTGGCCAGTGGAAAAATGTCATTTTGTATATAAACTACACATAAGCTCTGAACCAGAGAAGGATGAAGCTTCTAATCTTGGCAACGCTGCTCAGGCTGAGCCTCGCTCAGTTCAACCCAAACACTAAAAGTGGAAGAACTGCCATTGTCCACCTGTTTGAGTGGCGTTGGGCTGATATAGCAGCGGAGTGTGAGCGCTACCTCGGACCAAATGGCTTTGGTGGAGTTCAGGTATTTTTAAACACATCATTGTAGTTAATACTTTATGCTTTATTATAAGTAAAAATATATAATAATAATAATAATCTTCTTTTTTTTCCCTTTTCAGATCTCCCCTCCGAGCGAGAGCATTGTTGTCACAAACCCCTGGCACCCTTGGTGGCAGAGATATCAGCCAATCGGTTACAATCTGTGTTCCAGATCAGGAAATGAAAATGAGCTGAGAGACATGATCACTAGGTGCAACAATGTTGGGGTAAATGCAGCTATAATTTACAAATAGAGAACAACTAGCCCATTGCGTATCATTCTCATGGAAAATTCACTTTGGTTTGTTTTTGTAGGTGTACATCTACGTTGATGCAGTCATCAACCACATGTGTGGAGCGGGTGGTGGAGCTGGTACCCACTCAAGCTGTGGTTCATATTTCAATGCCAACAACAAGGACTTCCCCACAGTGCCATACTCAAACTTGGACTTCAATGATGGCAAATGCAACACTGGCAGTGGAAATATCGAGAACTACAACGATGTCAACCAAGTATGAGACGATATCATGTCTAAGTGTTCATTTCAACCTCTGATTTATTGTGCAGTGTGGTCTCTTGTTGTCTTGGTGTTCTAAGCACTGTAATGATGGCAGGTGAGAAACTGTCGTCTGGTTGGTCTTCTGGACTTGGCTTTGGAGAAGGACTATGTGCGTGGTAAGGTGGCCGACTACATGAACAAGCTGATTGACATGGGAGTGGCTGGATTCAGAGTGGATGCCTGCAAGCACATGTGGCCTGGGGATCTTTCTGCTGTCTATGGCCGTCTTCATAATCTGAATACTAAGTGGTTTCCCTCTGGCTCCAAAGCTTTTATCTTCCAAGAGGTATTTCCATTTATTTCCAAAAGGAACATAAGTGTAAAGGTGGCAAAATATTTCATAGCAATTTACTTGTTATTGGCTATGTTATTAGGTTATTGATCTCGGTGGGGAGCCCATTACATCAAATCAGTACTATGGAATTGGAAGGGTGACTGAATTCAAGTATGGTGCCAAGCTGGGCAATGTCATCCGCAAATGGAATGGAGAAAAACTATCCTTCGTCAAGTAAGTAAAGTTGTGGATTTGCATTGCTAATTATACAACAGTGCTCAAATTTGATTGGTCAAACAATATACTAAGTACACAGTACAACAGCCCTGGGACTTGTCGCTGTTTGTATCACTCCACTTTGCACATTCCAGACAAACAGTAACTCTGAAGGTTACATTGTTACACAAGAAGGTGGCGATAAGTAACTGCCTGATTGAGTAACTGTATGAATGGGTCACTGATTCATTGATTCAACTGATTAATTCAAAACACTCAGGAACAAACGATTCATTCAGGAATTAAACAAAATTTTTTTTTTACAGACATTTTTTCAATTGAATCATTCAGTTTCAGTTGAAACACTGATTCATTCAGGAATGAAATGAGTGACCATTTTTATGAGTGAGAAATTGAATCATTCACTTAGTCACTTCATTCAATCCACACATTCAGGAACGAAGCAACACTGCTTTTGCCCAGAGGCATGCAATGGTTCTACAGTCATTTATTTACTATGGTGTAACAAAAAGTACCTGATAATATTGTGTCTCAACTTCCTGCTCTGAACAATAAAACAGAACAAGAAGTTGATAATGAGTATGATATTGCATAAATATATGAACTTTTTCTAAGGGTATCAGCTCTGTTTTGTCACCCTGTTGTATTTATTGTAAAACCTAAAACAAATGAAACAAATGATTATTATTTTTTTTTGTTTCAGGAACTGGGGTGAGGGCTGGGGCTTTATGCCTTCTGATAAAGCTCTGGTGTTTGTTGACAATCATGATAACCAGAGAGGACACGGTGCTGGAGGTGCATCTATTGTGACATTTTGGGATGCCAGGTACAACTTTATCTTATTTTAATTTAATTTTAAAAGAAGTATACTGTATGCATGCCACATGAAAACATAACATTTCCTTTCACCCGTTATACTTCTCTTTCTAGACTTCACAAAATGGCTGTAGCCTTTATGTTGGCCCACCCGTACGGATTTACCAGAGTAATGTCCAGCTATCGGTGGGACCGCAACATTGTGAATGGACAGGTAGATGTTTAAAGGAACATGCCGACTTTTTGGGACTTTAGCTTATTCACTGTATCCCCCAGAGTTAGATAAGTTTATACATACCATTTTTATCTCTACTGCTTAATAAGTGACAAAATAACGGCAACATTTTCCTATTTACATGTTGTGATGTGTATAGTTACATCATGTACTAAGACCGATGGAAAATGATAAGTTGCAATTTTCTAGACCGATATGGCTAGGGACTATACTCTCATTCCTGCGAAATAATCCAGGAACTTTGCTGCCATACCATGGGTGCAGCAGGCGCAATGATATTACGCAGTGCCTGAAAATAGTCAGTAAATAGGAAAATGTTGGCGTTATTTTGTCACTTATTGAGCAGTAGGCTAGCTGGAGCCGTTTACCTCCAGTCTTTGTGCTAAGCTAGGCTAGCGGTGGGTGCGTCAGACAGAGTTATGGCACGCACGGAGATAAAAATGGTATGTATAAACTTATCTAACTCTGGGGGATACAGTGAATAAGCTAAAGTCCCAAAAAGTCGGCATGTTCCTTTAAGCTTAGTCAAGTGAGAAAACAAATGTAAGGATCCCCCACCCTCCCTACTCATAACTGGTAACTTTTTCATTACTCAGGACAAAAACGACTGGATAGGACCTCCCAGCAATGGTGATGGATCCACCAAACCTGTTACTATCAACTCTGACTCTACCTGTGGAAACGGCTGGGTGTGTGAGCACAGATGGCGTCAGATCAAGTGAGTTCCTATAGTGTTATTGCAAAGATGTCTTATGCTTGCTAATATACACAAAGGTTTAAAAGCTTGGGGTCAGTATGATTTTTTTAAATTAAATGAATAATTGTATTCAGCAAAAATGCATTACCAAAAGTAACAGTAAAGACATTGTTTCAAGATTTCTACTTCAAATAAATGCTGTTCTTTTGAACTTCCTATTTATTAAAGAATCCTGGGGAAAAAAGTTTCCACAAAAATATTAAGCAGCACAACCGTTTTCAGCATGTTCAGCACCAGCATATTAGAATGATTTCATCACAGGTATAAATTACATAAAATATATTAAACATAGAAAACAGTACTAATTAATTAATTTAAAATTGTTATGATATTTCACAGTATTACTGTTTTTAATGTATTTTTTAATCAAATAAATGCAGCTTTGATGTGCATAAGAGACTTCTGACCCCAAAATTTGAACCATAATGTACTACAGAATTTACAATCATTATAATTATAAAGTAAGAGTTGGGAACGTACAATGCAAACTAACATTTCTCCACAGAAACATGGTGGCCTTCCGTAATGTTGTAGATGGACAGACGTTCTCCAACTGGTGGGACAATGGAAGCAACCAGATCTCTTTCAGCCGCGGTAATCGAGGGTTCATCGTCTTCAACAATGATGACTGGTAAGAATTTGTTCTTTAAAGAAAGGTACATTTTAGTTTTCTATTGAGAGATACTGTATTTCAAACAAACTATAGTGTGTACTGTGGATGTAGCTACTCTCACTGTTATCAGCAGCATGTAATCTATAATATTCACTTGTGCTCTAGGGAGCTGAATGAGACCCTGAACACTGGCCTGCCAGGAGGAACCTACTGTGATGTGATCTCTGGTCAGAAGGAAAGTGGCAGATGCACTGGGAAACAGGTGACGGTTGGAGGAGATGGACGTGCTTTCTTCAGAATCAGCAACCAGGAAGAAGACCCGTTTATTGCCATTCACGCAGACTCAAAACTTTAAATAATGCCATTTAAATAAATAAGCTGCACGCAAGTTATTACCATTGTCATTTTTTACATGTTTCATCCTTTCTTATTTATCAATATTTGCAACATCTTTAGAAACAGAGAATCTTTTCCAAATTCAATTCACACACCATATACTTTAAAAGCAGTGAAATGATACATTAAAAAAACAGTAAAATAAATAAAAATGTAAAGTAGAAAAAATGAAATATATATAAAAAAGTAAAGGTACAATAACTACACTAACTAAAATAAAGATACTGTAAGCTATGTGTCAGGTAATGGAGTGCAGGTGTATCTCACACATCAGCACAAATGCTTGTGATACTTTGAACACAGTGTACTTCGTTTTGCTTCTCTCTGATCATTCTGATGAAGACTGAGAGATAGACTTCCTCAATAAAGGCAAAAGAAATGAATGCTAGCTCGGTCCTTGCAGTCCGTCACTCAGCATGATGGCCAATAATGACCTGTCAGAGATACTGGCCACACAATGCAGAGCATAACCCAGCAGGGTCTGTAGGGTCCTGCCTTAACGAATGCTGAGATGGACTAGTACACCCAAAGGGCCTGAGATAATGCATAATCTATTTCCCGCCTCACATCAAAAGTGACACAAATGTATTCCCTTAAACAATAGCCTTTAATAGCACAGAGAGCAGCTTTTGATGAGTCCTAAACATGTATAAATGACAATAAAACACAAACATCCATCTGATTGTGAAAAATAAAGGTAACAGTTTGCATATTTTCATTTTAGGTAAATGTTTTGAGTGCCTAAAACTGGCCAACAATTACGCATTTAGATAAAGCAACTGTTTTTCTGATATCTTTAGAAAAAAGAACCATTGGAAGTTGCATTAATTTAACATAAAATGTGTTAAATTGCCACAGACAAGGGTAACAATCAACTCATTTTGATATCTCAATGTGAAAAAATGTTACTAAGTCTGACGACAACAACAACCATGTAAATAAGCACAAATGATTAAACAATACATCGACAGGTTCAGGCCCCAGTGCATGCTGGGAAGTGGGTCAATAGTAATAAATAACAACTTGTTGGTTAATCCAACAGTGACACTTAACATTAATGCATATATCATAAACTAATATTTTACAACATTTATTAATCCAGCTTAATGTTTTAAGTTCATAAAAATACTATTGTTCATTGTTAAAATAATGTTTGTTCATAATACACAATATGACAACTTGAAATTATAAAAATGTGTTAGTGTCTATAGAAATTAAGATTTACCAAGATTAATAAATGCTTCAAAAGCATAGTTCAATGTTAGTTCACATTATACCTAATGTATTAACAAACTGTTATCAAATTAAACCTTATTGTAAAGTGTAACCAATCCAACTTCTTTAGTTGTTGGTTTAACTTTCAAAGTCAGTATATAGTAGGGATGTAACGAAACATTGTATATTGTAATATCGCGATATAAAAATGCGACGATTATTGTTGATGTAAACGATATGATTAGTTTTATCCAAAGCTCAACTTACTGTATTTATAAGGTATAATTAACTCAAAAATGTAAATTCGGTCATCATGTACTCACCCTCATGTTGTTTCAAACCTATAATTAATTTGAGTGGTCTAATCCAAATCCAAGTCTACTGAAGAGACGATGGCTTTATATGATGAACAGGTTTACAATGACACCATATCATATTTAGTTTTAGTAGTATGATTATTCAAAGCGTTTTAGATTTTTTATTCTTATAAGTATTGTGCATTAATAGCAGGAGAGACGGAACATAGCAAGCACCGGGACTGTCTGTGTGCGTGCGGCGCGAGGACTGCGTGAGGGGAAAGTCTACTGAGTTTCATTGACATTACTACATTAAATTACTATACTATACTATATATAATGTTGATTTTAATGTATAGTAATGCAATGGGAGAATATTTGTGTGTCCTGATAATAATATAATAACAATAATATTATTTCAATAATAATAAAAAAAAACATCTCCTCTTTATTTTGGCTTAAATATCGCAATAAATACCGTATTGTGAGATTAGTATTGTGATAGTATCGAATCGTGACACGAGTGTATTGTTACACCCCTATATATAGTATATTGTAATATATAAAAGCTCCAATGAGATTACTTGTGCTCCTGAAAGTTGTAAGTTGTTTTAAATAGCAAGTAAACCCCAAAAATGACACTTATCATGAACTGTTCATCTGGGAATTATTTTTTTCACACTGCAGCAAGTCTAATTCATGTGAATCCATATGATAAAAGTTGTGCAAAACCCAAACAGCTTTGAAATGACAGCTTGTTTCTATCCAATTTTTAGTTTAAAAAGTTTACAGTTTAAAAAGAAGCATTATCAAAGAAATTGATTCACGCTGTGCTGAATTATGTTAAGTTTGCCTCCCCCAAAGATTCTTGTGAGAACCATTGAAAAACACATTCAGTGCATCTAGCGAGAGCTCTGGTTACACTACAGCGCTCCATACAAGCTATTTGGTTAGCATGAAACAGAGTTCAGTCTTTGATCTTGGAGGAACGTTTTCTTTCTGTTTTTGGAGCTTTCATGCTGCTGCCACCACGTCGGTTTCACCTGAGTGCAGCTGTGGCAGGGCCGTCAGGGCAGCAGGGGCCCAGGGGGCCACCCTCCGCGCCCCGTCACACACACTCAAGAGCTCGACATATACACACACACAGACCTGAGCTACAGACATGAGAGCTTAGACAGCAAAGGTGACATTCACCACACCATCCCACTTTGTCGTCATGGCAACTCTGGTCTGATGACAATCTGGATAACAATAACTTTATTATACAGATATATGAAGAGTGAGTAACCTTTGTTTCCTTGACTCACTGTCCATTAATATGTAGGCTATATACACAGGGCTTGACATTAACACCCGCCAACCCGCCAAATGCAGGTGGATTTCAGCAGTCACTCCTACTAGCCCCTTTGGTGGGATGAATTTTATATACAATATATAGATTTTTCCATTGTAGTCTTTTAAAAAGGCATCTGAAATAATAAACTAAGTGCAATATAGTGTTGTCAAAAATATATTTTTTTTGATACATATCGATACTGAAACGCTTCCAATACTAATTTTCCTCAGAATATATACAAGATACCAGCTGCGTTTTCCTTGCTCTCTCATCTCTCCGACAGCGAGTTGACACACAAATCCCCCTCATTTCATTTGCTCCAAATTAATATTGTTGGTGTTACAGGGCTTAAACAGTCAAATACAGACAAAATAATGTCAAAATGACGGTCTTGGTGAATATTCACATAAACAGTCAGTTATGTTTTTTATGTGAACGTAAACAGTTGAGAAAGAAAATGCATGTGTAACAGTATAATGGATCTGTGCGTCAGGTCTTAAAGTGACAGCAGCATAATATACCTGCTGACAGATTATGAGATAATATTAAAAATATCTATCTGGCAGTTTTTCCCTATGCATCTATGTCAAAATTGTGGCCAGTGAAAATGCTCAGTGGCTAGTAACTTTGGAAAACCACTAGCCACAGTGGCTGGTGATCAAAAAAGTTAATGTCAAGCCCTGTCTATATACAGTAGATATATATATATATATATTAGGGCTGTCTAAGTATTAACACATGCAAATAATATTTGAAATCCTTAATGCATTAAAAAATTTAACTCAAATAACCCAACTAAATTACTGAAGCACATGAAATTGTGTTATTAATGTGACGTGCAGTTAAGTGATCTTAGAAGTCGGGAGTTTATCACACTGAGAATCTACAATGGCGCAAACCCTGTAGGTGGAAATTTCTATTCTAACACCTTAACTCGATTTTTTGTATCTCTATTTGTGATTATAATGTTTTAAGCCGCTAAACTTTGGGACAGTTTTCAGTCCAATGATCCAGTAAGAGAATTCATTCAAACAATCAGTCCAAAAAAGTGCTAATGTAAAGGAAACCAGGCTGATAACATCAAAGATGGCAGAGAGAATAGAGACTTGTGTTGCATTTTAAGTGAATTATTCATTCCAGCGTGTTTTCCTTTAAAACACGAGCTCTGTGGTATTCTGTGATTAGGGACTTTAAGAAACAGCTGCTGATGGAATGGTGTTGTGCCGAATTCTGACCCCCCTGCCAGATTATTACCCCCCTAGTATTGGTAGGTTTAGGAGTAGGTGTGGGGGAGGGGTTAGGATTAGGCAATCAGGTAGCGACTTTAACGAGGGGGGTAATAATCTAGCAGGGGGTCGAAATTCGCCACAACAATGGCAACAGCGTTCTGGCATTCTATGGTGCATGCACGACTTTAAACTGTTACTTTGTGAAGTTCTACAGCAACCGTCTACTACGGGAGAATAGCTGATTTGCCATAGTCGTTAATACGTGACAGTAAAGTAATAGTAAAGTGACAAGTATTATGTTATGTTTTATGATTATGTGGCATTTTAATTGTATCTGCATATAATTACATTTCAAATGCAACCCTTCTCTTGCTTTTTTATAATTGCTCTTATATTTTATCGTTATTACATCTTTTTTGTACTTTGATAGTTATAGCAAATGATGACAAAATAAACATGTTAAACAAGATAAAAGATGAAGCTATGCTTAATTTCACGATAAGTGAAAGGTTAGGTATATATATATATAAGGACTCTGCATGCTAGATATACAGGTGCTGGTCATATAATTAGAATATCATCAAAAAGTTGATTAATTTCACTAATTCCATTCAAAAAGTGAAACTTGTATATTATATTTATTCATTACACAAAGACTGATATATTTCAAATGTTTATTTCTTTTAATTTTGATGATTATAACTGACAACTAAGGAAAATCCACAATTCAGTATCTCAGAAAATTAGAATATTACTTAAGACCAATACAAAGAAAGGATTTTTTAGAAATCTTGGCCAACTGAAAAGTATGAACATGAAAAATATGAGCATGTACAGCACTCAATACTTAGTTGGGGCTCCTTTTGCCTGAATTACTGCAGCAATGCGGCGTGGCATGGAGTCGATCAGTCTGTGGCACTGCTCAGGTGTTATGAGAGCCCAGGTTGCTCTGATAGTGGCCTTCAGCTCTTCTGCATTGTTGGGTCTGGCATATCGCATCTTCCTCTTCACAATACCCCATAGATTTTCTATGGGGTTAAGGTCAGGCGAGTTTGCTGGCCAATTAAGAACAGGGATACCATGGTCCTTAAACCAGGTACTGGTTGCTTTGGCACTGTGTGCAGGTGCCAAGTCCTGTTGGAAAATGAAATCTGCATCTCCATAAAGTTGGTCAGCAGCAGGAAGCATGAAGTGCTCTAAAACTTCCTGGTATACGGCTGTGTTGACCTTGGACCTCAGAAAACACAGTGGACCAACACCAGCAGATGACATGGCACCCCAAACCATCACTGACTGTGGAAACTTTACACTGGACCTCAAGCAACATGGATTGTGTGCCTCTCCTCTCTTCCTCCAGACTCTGGGACCCTGATTTCCAAAGGAAATGCAAAATTTACTTTCATCAGAGAACATAACTTTGGACCACTCAGCAGCAGTCCAGTCCTTTTTGTCTTTAGCCCAGGCGAGACGCTTCTGACGCTGTCTGTTGTTCAAGAGTGGCTTGACACAAGGAATGCGACAGCTGAAATCCATGTCTTGCATACGTCTGTGCGTAGTGGTTCTTGAAGCACTGACTCCAGCTGCAGTCCACTCTTTGTGAATCTCCCCCACATTTTTGAATGGGTTTTGTTTCACAATCCTCTCCAGGGTGCGGTTATCCCTATTGCTTGTACACTTTTTTTCTACCACATCTTTTCCTTCCCTTCGCCTCTCTATTAATGTGTTTGGACACAGAGCTCTGTGAACAGCCAGCATCTTTTGCAATGACCTTTTGTGTCTTGCCCTCCTTGTGCAAGGTGTCAATGGTCGTCTTTTGGACAACTGTCAAGTCAGCAGTCTTCCCCATGATTGTGTAGCCTACAGAACTAGACTGAGAGACCATTTAAAGGCCTTTGCAGGTGTTTTGAGTTAATTAGCTGATTAGAGTGTGGCACCAGGTGTCTTCAATATTGAACCTTTTCACAATATTCGAATTTTCTGAGATACTGAATTTGGGATTTTCCTTAGTTGTCAGTTATAATCATCAAAATTAAAAGAAATAAACATTTGAAATATATCAGTCTGTGTGTAATGAATGAATATAATATACAAGTTTCACTTTTTGAATGGAATTAGTGAAATAAATCAACTTTTGATGATATTCTGACCAGCACCTGTATATATATATATATATATATATATATATATATATATATATATATATACACTCACCTAAAGGATTATTAGGAACACCATACTAATACTGTGTTTGACCCCCTTTCGCCTTCAGAACTGCCTTAATTCTACGTGGCATTGATTCAACAAGGTGCTGAAAGCATTCTTTAGAAATGTTGGCCCATATTGATAGGATAGCATCTTGCAGTTGATGGAGATTTGTGGGATGCACATCCAGGGCACGAAGCTCCCGTTCCACCACATCCCAAAGATGCTCTATTGGGTTGAGATCTGGTGACTGTGGGGGCCATTTTAGTACAGTGAACTCATTGTCATGTTCAAGAAACCAATTTGAAATGATTCGAGCTTTGTGACATGGTGCATTATCCTGCTGGAAGTAGCCATCAGAGGATGGGTACATGGTGGTCATAAAGGGATGGACATGGTCAGAAACAATGCTCAGGTAGGCCGTGGCATTTAAACGATGCCCAATTGGCACTAAGGGGCCTAAAGTGTGCCAAGAAAACATCCCCCACACCATTACACCACCACCACCAGCCTGCACAGTGGTAACAAGGCATGATGGATCCATGTTCTCATTCTGTTTACGCCAAATTCTGACTCTACCATCTGAATGTCTCAACAGAAATCGAGACTCATTAGACCAGGCAACATTTTTCCAGTCTTCAACTGTCCAATTTTGGTGAGCTCGTGCAAATTGTAGCCTCTTTTTTCCTATTTGTAGTGGAGATGAGTGGTACCCGGTGGGGTCTTCTGCTGTTGTAGCCCATCCGCCTCAAGGTTGTGCGTGTTGTGGCTTCACAAATGCTTTGCTGCATACCTCGGTTGTAACGAGTGGTTATTTCAGTCAAAGTTGCTCTTCTATCAGCTTGAATCAGTCGGCCCATTCTCCTCTGACCTCTAGCATCAACAAGGCATTTTCGCCCACAGGACTGCCGCATACTGGATGTTTTTCCCTTTTCACACCATTCTTTGTAAACTCTAGAAATGGTTGTGCGTGAAAATCCCAGTAACTGAGCAGATTGTGAAATACTCAGACCAGCCCGTCTGGCACCAACAACCATGCCACGCTCAAAATTGCTTAAATCACCTTTCTTTCCCATTCTGACATTCAGTTTGGAGTTCAGGAGATTGTCTTGACCAGGACCACACCCCTAAATGCATTGACGCAACTGCCATGTGATTGGTTGATTAGATAATTGCATTAATGAGAAATTGAACAGGTGTTCCTAATAATCCTTTAGGTGACTGTATATATATATATATTTTAGAGCACCATTGCATTCAATAAATAATTGAATTGTCCCATGTCTGTCTGAGTTGGACAGAGCGGAGAGCTGTACCTTCCGATTAGAAGCTCAAGTGTCACTGTTGCAGGTCAGAAGCTTGGACATGTCATTTTCACTGATGTCTTTTGACATCACCGTCAACACTGTCCCTTGTACCCACAACCCTGTCCCTTGCTTTATAATTTATTATGCTCACAGTGAACTTGACTGTCAGTGCACATATGGTGAACTGCCTAACCACAAACTTTTTTTCCTAATCATCTAAAGGGGAGGAGGGAAAACAGTTGCAAAAGGTTTCCTGAAGGTCCATATATTATTCTTATAAATAAATAAAAATCTAGGTGATGAATTAAGATCTGGACTGCATTTTTACCTCACTACGTTTTATTTTTGTGACAGGATATCTGAATATATATTTCTTATTGTCTTTACCGATCATTTGCTGTGAATGATGATGCATAGATGGCATTATCACAGAAAGATCATTGCTGTGACACCACAGCGTCCTTGTGTAATTGCTGCGTTTAATCTAGAACACAGGGTATATGGAATTAATGGAAGACAAAATAAATAAATAAATGTTTGTGCAATTTTAAGTAGCTTTAGTTTGGGAATCTATCTGACCTATATATATATATATATATATATATATATATATATATATATATATATATATATATATATATATATATACAGTCACCTAAAGGATTATTAGGAACACCTGTTCAATTTCTCATTAATGCAATTATCTAATCAACCAATCACATGGCAGTTGCTTCAATGCATTTAGGGGTGTGGTCCTGGTCAAGACAATCTCCTGAACTCCAAACTGAATGTCAGAATGGGAAAGAAAGGTGATTTAAGCAATTTTGAGCGTGGCATGGTTGTTGGTGCCAGACGGGCCGGTCTGAGTATTTCACAATCTGCTCAGTTACTGGGATTTTCACGCACAACCATTTCTAGAGTTTACAAAGAATGGTGTGAAAAGGGAAAAACATCCAGTATGCGGCAGTCCTGTGGGCGAAAATGCCTTGTTGATGCTAGAGGTCAGAGGAGAATGGGCCGACTGATTCAAGCTGATAGAAGAGCAACTTTGACTGAAATAACCACTCGTTACAACCGAGGTATGCAGCAAAGCATTTGTGAAGCCACAACACGCACAACCTTGAGGCGGATGGGCTACAACAGCAGAAGACCCCACCGGGTACCACTCATCTCCACTACAAATAGGAAAAAGAGGCTACAATTTGCACGAGCTCACCAAAATTGGACAGTTGAAGACTGGAAAAATGTTGCCTGGTCTGATGAGTCTCGATTTCTGTTGAGACATTCAGATGGTAGAGTCAGAATTTGGCGTAAACAGAATGAGAACATGGATCCATCATGCCTTGTTACCACTGTGCAGGCTGGTGGTGGTGGTGTAATGGTGTGGGGGATGTTTTCTTGGCACACTTTAGGCCCCTTAGTGCCAATTGGGCATCGTTTAAATGCCACGGCCTACCTGAGCATTGTTTCTGACCATGTCCATCCCTTTATGACCACCATGTACCCATCCTCTGATGGCTACTTCCAGCAGGATAATGCACCATGTCACAAAGCTCGAATCATTTCAAATTGGTTTCTTGAACATGACAATGAGTTCACTGTACTAAAATGGCCCCCACAGTCACCAGATCTCAACCCAATAGAGCATCTTTGGGATGTGGTGGAACGGGAGCTTCGTGCCCTGGATGTGCATCCCACAAATCTCCATCAACTGCAAGATGCTATCCTATCAATATGGGCCAACATTTCTAAAGAATGCTTTCAGCACCTTGTTGAATCAATGCCACGTAGAATTAAGGCAGTTCTGAAGGCGAAAGGGGGTCAAACACAGTATTAGTATGGTGTTCCTAATAATCCTTTAGGTGAGTGTATATACACACACACACACACTTTTTTGAATAAACAAAATAAGTGGCATGGTGTCATATTTATAGTTTGCTTATAGTAATATGTCCTCATTTAGCTAAGTAAATATGTGTGTGTGTTGGATGTGTTGAGGGGGCTCAGATGTCTTCTGTACACCCCACTGGCTCTGGTTTAATCATTTCATCTGCTCGATTTACCCATTCTTCAGTCACCACAGGGGTCAAAGGTGGAGGTGGCATGAAGCTGATCCATTGACAAAGTCAAGGGGAAAGAAGAAACAAGTAAACCAATATTGTTCCTTTTTATAAAAAAATACCCTGAAACATGAGCAGTGCACAAAAATGTGTGCGCCTTATGAACAACACTCAGGAAACATTGAGAATTTGTTATTCTATTAATAGAATTATGACTATTCTAGCATGCAGAGTCCTCGTATCATGCTCAGTATTATGTCATTGAAGGTCTTTGCATTCATAACATCCCCCTACTCCAAAAAAAAAAAAATCTCCATATGCCCTGCCAATCTTTTTTAAACATTTACACAACACGTGGCTAAAATATTTCAAGGAACTTTCAACAGATTTTAGGTTCAAGCCATGCCTCTCGCCTCTCCATTGTTTGAACAGCCGTTTCCATGGACTGTTTGTTGACAGCCGACAGCAGCTGATATGACAACACCACGGTGTCCAAATACAGGCACTAATTCAAATGTGTTTATCCAGTAATTGCCAGCGATGTTGGAGGCGGACCCTGGGCCCCATTCCAAATGCTCCTGGGGCTCGTTGAGCCCTCTGCAGAGCAAGCTGCGATGAGAAGGAGCAGATGGAAGCATGAGTACTGCAGCGCTTGCCCACCCTCGACTACCTCTGCCATATCATGGCCTCTGCTCTCATTACCCATGTGCTTAAAACCCCATCACATACTTCTGTGAGATGATTTTCCATCAGGTTATAATCACATGCACATATTGCGACTGCTTTATTACTTTTTTGACTTGACATAAACACATTACATGTGACTCAACACACGAAGATCACTGTGAAATGTGACATGATTTCAGATGATTGGTGAGTTGATTCAAAGTCAAAGTTCTGCGATTTTCAACTCTCTTTGTATTGTTACAATGTCGGTAGTATGTAAATTAACTTTACTCTTTCTCTGTGTTACCTAGACAGAGAAATTCCTAGTAATTTGTCAGCAAAAGTCTGAAAAACACATCATCCGGCAGAATTTTGACAGCGCTAGGGATTTCAAGAAAACTATTGTACCACAGTCAGTCAGATCGACAGAGGGTTATTAACAGAACAGTTATTATAGGCTTATCACTGAAAATTGTCTCATATTTTGTCTTCTCTTTAAACGGCATTATGGTAAAAAAATACTAGCCTTCGTACCTGTACGCGATGGTATTTTGCTTTGGGCTCTGTTTGGCCTAAAACTGTGTTTGTAGTCATCCAGTTTGAAGAGGAGACTACAAACATGGAGGTTTTTTAGATTGCCCATGTTTTTTTGTTTTCTCCATATTAACGTTCCTTTGCAGCCTTTAACCACTGCCTACAACGCGCTGGGTCCTTCAATGAAATCCGAAAATAACTCACTCCCGCTAAATGTTTACTCTTTGAAATCTTGCACCCAGGAACAATACAATCGATACTATTGTGATTAAAAGTTGGCTAAGAAGTAATGTATTGTTCCGAATATAAGACAATAACACATTTTTTTTTCTTGGAAATACATCGGAAATCTAGACTTTTACGCCAATGATACACCCGCAACAATAGGTGGTGCCAAATATGCGTAAATTGAGTGTGCCAAGAAATACGATGTGTCAGAGTGTAATGACAGTCGAGTACAAAAAGACTTAAAAACGCTAACAGTCAAAGGAAAGCTTACCGTCTAACAGCCAAGTGACTGTCATGTTTGCGTGTCTCGCTGATAGGACCAAACTTCCAACTAGTGTTGGGTAATTTAAAAGTAATTAATTACTAGTTACTAATTACATCTTCAATAGTGTAATTAGATTACTGTACAAATGACTCTCTCCAAACAGTATTTAATTACTTATTACTAATTACTTTCTAAATCTTATATCATCCTCTACTAGTTAAGTGATTCAAGGATAGACATGAAACAGCTCTTTTAATTCATTCAAATAAATCATATAAAACTGCATAAATTATTCTTATTAACTGACCAAAGTATTACAAATGTGAAATGTGAAAAGGATACATAAACCCATTTTAAAGCTAGACTTTAAATTTTGATGTTAATTCCACTATTGTATTATATATAATTGTTCTAGTCTATACACAGTATTTACTTCAATTACATGAAAAGTAACTGTAATTAAATTACAGAAGAAATAAGAGTAATCCCTTAATTTTCTTTTTCAAGGGAAAAGTAATTACATTACAGTAACTAATTACTTAGTAACTAGTTACACCCAACACTGCTTCCAACGTATGTGATTTTAAAACATAAGACGGTACCCAGATTTCAATAAGATTTCACTTCTACTGTTAATGAAACTTTGGTGGGCTGCATGGTTTTCATTATGAGATGGATAGCCTAATTGTTATATAATTTAAATGGGCAAGTGTTTATTTTTAAATGGGATCATTTGTACATTTTACTAGTATTTACCATACTTTCAATACAAAAATTAAAATATGAAAAATATGCAATATGAAAATTATTTTCAAATAAAAGCATTTTCTTTATTAAAAAAAGAATCATAATAAAATACAAGATTTGGTCTTCAAAAAGACTTTTTTCAAAAGGTACATATTGAAAAAGGGGGGTCATTTTATATTTGGAAAAATAAGGTATTTCCTAATCAAGTAAGGCAGAATTTGACTTAGGTCAAACCTATCCAATAGGAGCAGGAGCAATAGGAGTGGTCTTAGATGGCAACATTTATTTGGCAATTTATTTTCAATTACATTTATTTTTTTTCCTGTTTTCTCTTGTCAGGTAGCACCGATTTATTTATTTACACATAGGCAGCCAAGATTTCTTGAAAGCCCATTTTGTCAGTTGTGAATTACCCCTTTAAATGTACATTTTTGGCTGAACTATCCATTTTAATGATAGTGTGTATATTAAAAAAGTATCACAATAAACCTGTCGTGACTAAAGATATGTGTTGAAATGCGATCTGTAATATCACATTTCACAGGAAGGCTCCAACTTAAATAGCAGTCGATTTTAAAGCGTCAATTTTAATGATCATTAGTTGATGTAACTGGAGCCTGTGCAAAAAATAGATCAAGTCTATGCCGTCACCACCCGTGACACTATGAATAAAGCTAGCTCAACTATTTTGTGACTTGTCAAATCAATTATTTTGACACCAATGGAAAAAAAAAGAAAGTTAAATATTTATTAACATGTATAATCACAGAAAGCATATCGGCAGGTGGGTAGATTAAAATGGGGCCTCGTAATTCAGGAATAGCCTGAAGGCAAAACTTTATTTATTTGTTGTCACTAGGAATGTGATTACAAACTCGGAATGAAATTCTGCACAGAATCGGCATCAGAGGCGCAATGACACATGCCACTGCAGAATAACAAATGCATGATTCACAAACAAATCACACACCAGTAGATTACATGTTATATTGTAATGTAAACAATTTGGAAGCTATTTGAGATGTAGAGGAAAGACAACACAAAGATAAAAACTAAAAGATCAAAAAATGTATTTGCTTGCAATAATGTTTCAGTTAAGAATTTCAAACTATACAAATTAATCAAAGCGTAATGAAGTAACTACCGACTGCTTCATCAGTTTTAAAATGGTATCTCCAACCAATTTTTATCAAATGTGCCATTTTAAACATGAGGGAAGTCCACAGAAATATTTCAATAATATATGACTCCCTACGGCAACACAATGCATTAAAATTGCATGGCTGGGTCCACTAGCTTTAGAATATGTCAAAACCTGTTTGTGACCCATCTATCCAGAACACTGCACTATTGCATTTTAGATTCCACACACATAAACTGTGGCACATACCTGCCACATGATTTTCCCCATCAATATAAACCTCAATGCTCATTCCCAACACATGAAACTTTAAAAGTAAGTTGTTTGATAATTTTTAGTGCATGTTCACACAAAAACATACATTTCAACAAAGTTCAACAAAAGGAAAACCAGTATAGAGAGAGAGAGAGAGAGAGAGAGAGAGAGAGAGAGAGAGACCATTAAAATCTGATTTATTTTACATTAAATATTTCAAATACATAATCAAAAAAATTTCCAACACCTTCTTAAAAAAACATTATTCAAAAAAATCTGAAAATTCTAAAAAATAAATAATAAATAAAAAAAACTTCCATTTTTATATCATTCTGTTCCCCACATCAAAAAAAAAGGTCTCAATATCATGTACCATTTCATAATAAGCAAACTCTTAACACTATTATTTTCATACTACCCAGAGGACTACTAAGAACTACTAGAGTAACCTAGGCTACTAGTACTCAAGTATTACAAAATACTAATATGAAAATCTAATATGAAAAGCATGACAACTTTCTAGGGTAAGTGCCCGTTGACATCAAGAACAATAACTATACAGATAACTATAAGGATAACTATTAGCGTCCACACCAGCAGACGATATCGTTCTGTTTATTCTAAGCGTGTGCTTGACTGTCACTTTAAATGCTCGAGCTTGTTACAGCAGAATGGATTCTGATTGGCTGTCAATGTTTTTACCGTTCATCAGCTGGAAAATATTGTTCTGAAAGTGATTCCAATGATATCGTTTCTCTGTGGCGTTATCGTTATAGCTATGGTGTGAACTCTGCTATTCTTTAATATTGAGAACGGTTTTTAGAACTATATCTTTATTGTTATCTTTGTAGTTATCGTCCTTGGTGTGAATGGGCCATAACACTTTAGAATACTGATCTGTCATTATTAATAACTGCACAGAAAGGAACAAATGAGTAACGCATTATTAGTAACTACTATTAACTAACAAGAAACTCTGATTAACTAATTAGTAAGTAATAGTGCTCACTTGATTGTGGTTCACTGTTAGCTAATCAATATTTTTTTCATACCTCAAAAGACTACAAAGAACTACTATATACAGGTTCATAATTAATGTGAATAATGCATAATGTATAATTAATTATAAAGTGAAGGTCATGGTAACCCACTAGTAATTACTCAATTATTACCAAATCCTTCAGAAGGAATTACTAATTATTTGAAACAGTATTCTAAAGGGAAAATCATGTTAACTCCCTAATATTGACTGAAGTCATTGTGAAGGATGTCTTCTACATCTTTAGAAGGATGTAGTAACACTTGAGTAGTCACTATTCACTGCTCCTTTCCACTCCAATCCATTACTAATTAGCTAATAGTGAACTACCACATTCAACTAAGCACTATTACTTGCTAATTTGTTAATCAGAGTTTCTTGTTAGTTAATAGTAGTTACTAAAGTGTTAATAATGCGTTACTCATTTGTTCTTCTGTAATTATTCATTAATGACGGAACATTATTCTACAGTGTTACCCTTTCTATTAATGCACTGGATCTACTCCACTTAAATTAAGAGTCCTGTTTTTCCTGGTTAACCATCTTTGTGTTACAATCCACGCCTGTCCTAGACTCCATTTCCCATGATCCTCCCTGTCTCACACCTGAAATCACTCACTCCTCATCTCTCCCACTCTCCCTGGATTCCCTGCACCTGGTCATCATCATCAGCACTCCCTTTATATTGATCTCACTTTCCTGCACTCCTTGTCCGTTCTTATGTGTTATGCCTATGTGTGTCGTGTTCTGTTTCCCTTTATAAATAAAAACCCGTCTTTGTGGAAGCCCTGGATCTTCTCTTCCCTGCTGCACTACACACCGTAACAGAAGAACGGACCAAAAACTGCCAGGACTGCCCTGAAGATGGGAATCTTCCTGACCCCGATCTCTCCCGTGTCCCCCCTTAAAGACACGACAGCGGTGGATCGCCTGTGGGGTCTCAGGCAGGGCGGTCGCCCGCTGGAGAGGTACGTGGAGGAATTCGCTGAGCTGTCTTCTTTGGTGAACTGGCCAGATGCACCACTTAACGCGTGTTTTCTGATGGGCCTGGACGAGGACACTATTCGATATATTGAACCTGCCTGTTCCTTTTCCCTAGTCGAGTCGATGAATCTGATTCTCTGTTTAAATTGTTCCAATTTCGAAATTGAAGAGGTTCAAGAGAATGAGTGTCTTCCTCGTCCGGTCCCCTCAGAGGAGCACGCGGCCTGGTCAGTTCACCCACAGCCAGTTCCCTCCACATATCCCTCCAGTGGGCCTTCCTGTGTTGTCCTGCCTGTCCACAAACCCAAACGGCAGAGAAGGAGGGCCAACGGCAAGCCCTCGTCTCCGGCCAAGATGGCCGCAGCCACGCCAGAGCCCTCGTCTCCGGCTAAGATGGCCGCCGCCACGCCAGAGCCACAGGACCTCTGGTTCATAGACGTTTGGAGCGATCCTGCCACCTCAGTTCCCACTCAGAGTCTCCTGGATTCCGCTCCAGGCTTCCCCGTTCCCGCTCCGAGTCTCCTGGATTCCACTCCAGGCTTCCAAGTTCCCGCTCCGAGTCTCCTGGATTCCGCTCCAGGCTTCCAAGTTCCCGCTCCGAGTCTCCTGGATTCCGCTCCAGGCTTCCAAGTTCCCGCTCCGAGTCTCCTGGATTCCGCTCCAGGATTCCAAGTTCCCGCTCCGAGTCTCCTGGATTCCGCTCCAGGCTTTCCCGTTCCCACTCCGAGTCTCCTGGATTCCGCTCCAGGCTTCCCAGTTCCCGCTCCGAGTCTCCTGGATTCCGCTCCAGGCCTCCCTGTTCCCGCTCCGAGCCTCCTGGATTCCGCTCCAGGCCTCCCTGTTCCCGCTCCGAGTCTCCTGGATTCCGCTCCAGGCTTCCCTGTTCCCGCTCCGAGTCTCCTCGAGCCCGCTCCAGCTCTCCTCGAGCCCGCTCCAGCTCTCCTCGAGCCCGCTCCAGCTCTCCTCAAGCCTGCTCCAGCTCTCCTCGAGCCCGCTCCAGCCCTCCTCGAGCCCGCTCCAGCCCAGGAGCTCATCCCATTCCGCGTGCCCTCCATACTACCCCTGAATTCCCCCAAGAAAGTTTTGGGGCGGGGCTATATACCCGGGGGTGGGGAGCATGTGGGTGGAGCACATGTGGGTGGGGCTCCTGATCCGCCATGGACTCCCAAGGCTCCTGATCCGCCGTGGCATCCCACGGCTCCTGATCCGCCGTGGACTCCCGAGGCTCCTGATCCGCCGTGGACTCCCGAGGCTCCTGATCCGCCGTGGACGCCCGAGGCTCCTGATCTGCCATGGCCGCCCGAGGCTCCTGACCCGCCATGGCCGCCCGAGGCTCCTGACCCGCCATGGCCGCCCGAGACTCCTGACCCGCCATGGCCGCCCGAGACTCCTGACCCGCCATGGCCGCCTGATGTCCTAGTCCCGCCCTGGAGACCTCTGTACCTGTCTGCACCTCCCCCGCACCTGCGTGTAGGTCTCCAGGGCGCCCACCGCCCCTCCCTGGTGTTTCATCTAAGGCGCGAGGACGCGCCTACCGGGAGGGGGAAGTAATGTTACAATCCACGCCTGTCCTAGACTCCATTTCCCATGATCCTCCCTGTCTCACACCTGAAATCACTCACTCCTCATCTCTCCCACTCTCCCTGGATTCCCTGCACCTGGTCATCATCATCAGCACTCCCTTTATATTGATCTCACTTTCCTGCACTCCTTGTCCGTTCTTATGTGTTATGCCTATGTGTGTCGTGTTCTGTTTCCCTTTATAAATAAAAACCCGTCTTTGTGGAAGCCCTGGATCTTCTCTTCCCTGCTGCACTACACACCGTAACACTTTGCTTTACAAGAATACAATTCAATAATACTTCTTTTTGTTTATTTGTAACAAACTATATGGCCCAAATATAAATAAACCATTAGTAAACATTAGTTAAAAAAAACAACTAACTTTTGAACAAACCAAAGTTATCTTAATCTTGAGCATTCAACAAAGAGATGATTAACTGTTTAAGAGTCCACACAAAAACTATCTAATCTAGACTATGCAAAGGATTGAGATGTGCTTTGTATCTGTTTGTAGCTATTGCCCATTGTACAATCCGGCACTAAAAATCACCTAATCTTTTTTTCAATAGGCTTCTTCTACAGGGACCTCCAACTACCTTTCGGGGAAGATCCTTGCTCAGCTACACCAATCCATTTTGACTCTCTCACTTTGTCAAGAGTTCATAGATGAAGAGCTTTAACACAAATTATGTACAGGGCTTTCTTGAAAAAAAATGCAAAATTTCCAGGTTCAGATGATGGACTATGATGCGTTGTTCGTCCCGCCTTCCTTGTGAGGGTTTGAGCGTTCAACGTGCCGTGTGCCATCTAGCTGCCGGCTGACAGTGCGGGTTGTCACGGCAACCCAGCGCGTCACTCTGCGCTTTAGATGCGCGGTCGAGACTTGAAACCTCAAACGGGGTTCAGTCCCTTCACCTATTCCCCGATCTAGTTTCTTTTCTGGTGCTTCCCTGCCGAGTACGTCTCCGTGGGCCCTCACTCCTCTATCGCATTGCATCGCATCGCAAGCATGCTGAGACTGTGTTCGTGGGTGGTTCATGTTCTCTTATGAGAGCATGACCACGTCGGCACGTTGTTCATCTTGCCTTCTTCATAGGGGCTTGAGTGTTCAGCGCGCTGTGTGCCATCTTGACGGCCACGCTCACGGTCTCACGTGCCTGCTGGTAGCTTACAGGTGGGATTGCTGGTTCCAAATAAAAAAAAAAAGAGAGACCTAGCATTTCATCTGGGGCTCTAGCAGAGGACAGATGTCAATCGCTGCATCGGAGAGAGGGCTGTTATAAGCTGGAAATGAAGATGATGCTGAGTTTCCCACTATAATGGTGTGTGCTCATGCTGAATCAGATTCAGACTTGACAGCCATGCTTTCCTGGGTGGCTGAGGCGTAGTGCAACGCGTAAATCTCCTTGCCCACCCCCTTGCCTTTTTCCCGGATGTGCATTGGAAAGCTTTGGCAGTGTGGAACTATTTGGTGCCAAAATATGGAGCGCCAAAAGGGCCATAATCTGGATAAAGTTTTCCTCTCTCTCACTACCCTCATCGGTGAGGTGGCAGTGCCACTGGCAGGCCACCTCCGCCCTGCGCTCTTAGTGCACGAGGGTAGTTCTGAGCCGAGGTTGAGCTGCGCACAGTGACTGATTTACATTTAAAGTCACAGCGCTGGCCCTTGGCCAGACGATGTCCACCCTGGTCCAGAAACACCCTTGGGCTACCTTGCAGGGGTGTGAGATGTCGCCAAAGTACGCTTTCTCGATGCTCACATCTCACAAGGTGACCCTTTTCGGCGACACTCTCGGTGACTGTGCCCAGCAGTCCTCCACAGTGCAAAGCAGATGGAACCCCTCAGTCTGCTCGCCATGGGCATCCCACGATGCCACCCGTCTCGGCTGCCAGTCAGCTGAGCCGGGTGACAGAGCAGCTTCAACCAAGACTTGGTTGAAGCTGCTCTTCCCCGGAGGAGGGCCGGGTGGAGAATCATTGCCAAATTCTGTTCCGCCACTGGTGTTACAGCCAGTGGTACCCAAATTCTTAAGAGCAGTTCCAATACCTCTGGGTCTCGGGAGTTCAGGAATGGCAGCGTGTGACGCTACGAAGCCTCGCCGCTCTCATTCCCCTCTCCACAAGAGGGCGAGAATGGCAGTGTGCAACGCCGGGGAGCCTCGCCACTCTCATTACACTCTTCTCAGCGGTGCGAGGACGGCAGTGCGCGACACTATGCCTCGCCACTCTTGTAGGAGGTGAGGTAGACAGTGTGTGATGCCACAAAGCCTTGCCACTCTCTGCCTCTCCTTCAGTCGCCAGCGGACCGCAGCGTATGGCTTGAGAACACTACCATGCCTTCTCTCATACCCTCTGTCCAACCGTGGGGGCAGGTAGGTGCTGCGTGCACACTCAGACCCCACTTCAGGACGCTATGCCTCTTGGATCGGGTCCCTGCCCTCCACTTCGCCGCCCTACCGCGGGTTCATCTGTGGGGCGGGTGTGTTCATGGTATGGTTTCCGGAAGCCTAGCTAGCACTTCCGGGACCATCCCGCTGACTCACCTGCACCACCAGGCTCTGCTATGCGATTCAGTTCGCACGGCATCCTCCCAAGTTCTGGGCGTCCACTTCACTGTTGTGTGGAGCTGCGACGCCCATCTTGCAGAAAGAGATCAAAGTCCTACTGGCGAAGGAAGCGATTGGAGCCGGTCCCTCCAGCCGATATGAAGTTGGAGTTCTATAACTCCTACTTCATTGTGCCCAAGTAAAGCGGTGGGTTATGACCAATCTTGGACCTGCGAGTCCTGAACCGGGCCCTTCACAAACCACCCGTTCAGATGTTGACGCAGAAGCGCACTTTCGAGTACATCTGTCCCCGAGATTGGTTTGCAGCGATCGACCTGAAGGTCCTTCCCTTCGGGCTGTCCCTGTTGTGTGAACACAGAGACACGGTGATCAGTTACCTCAGCCTGTTGGGACTTCAGGGCCAACTGGAGAAAGAGCAAACTCTGCCCCGTGCAGAGGATCTCTTTTCATGGTATGGAGCTGGACTCGGTCAATCTGACAACGCGTCTCACAGAGGAGCGTGTCCAGTCTGTGTTGAACTGCTTCAATTCGTTCAAATGCAGGACAGCGGTACCACTGAAAAATGTTCAGGCTCCTGGGGCATATGGCATCTGCAGCCGCAGCCACTGTAACACCGCTCGGATTGCTTCATATGAGACCGCTTCAACACTGGCTACATGACAGAGTCCCGAGATGGGCGTGGCACAGCGGATCCCTCCGTGTCCCTGTGACTCCGAGGTGCCGCCAAACCTTCAGCCCGTGGTCGGACCCTTCATTTCTATGGGCAGGAGTTCCCCTAGAACAAGTGTCCAGGCATGCTGTTGTCTCCACGGATGCCTCATCCACCGGCTGGGGTGCCACGTACAACGTGCTTGCAGTTTCGGGTCTGTGCACGGGGCCTCAACTGCAATGGTATATCAATTGCCTCGAGTTGTCAGCAGTTCGTCTTGCGCTGGGCCGCTTTAAAACGCTGCTACTAAGCAAGTACGTTCTGGTCCGTACGGACAACACTGCGGCTGTTGCGTTCAACAACAAACAGGGTGGTCTACGCTCCCGTCACATGTCACAACTCGCCCGCCATCTCCTCCTATGGAGTCAGAAGCATCTGAGGTCGCTTCGTGCCATTCACATTCCGGGCCTGCTCAATCGTGCGGCCGACGAGCTCTCATGACAGCCAGTGCTCCCCAGAGACCCGCTGCCAGTTGTTTTATTCCCTGACTGAGGGGACCCTCGGCTCGGATGCTCTGGCACACAGCTGGCCCCAGGGCCTACGCAAGTATGCGTTTCCCCCAGTGAGCCTTCTTGCACAGACTCTGTGCAAGGTCAGGGAGGAGGAGGAGCAAGTCCTGTTGGTTGCACCATACTGGCCCAACTGGACTTGGTTACCGGAACTAGTGCTTCTCGCGACAGCACCTCCTTGGCCCATTACTCTGAGGAAGGACCTCCTGACTCAGAGACGGGGCACCCTATGGCACCCGCGTCCGGACCTCTGGAAACTCCATGTCTGGTCCCTGGGCACTTCCGCTAGAGCTCCCTCTACAAGGCGCCTCTATGCGTTGAAGTGGAACCTGTTCGTTGAAGGTGTTCATGACATGGTAATCATGACATGGTAGGTGGTAAGTCTCTAGGGAAGCACGATCTGATCGTCAGGTTCCTGAGGGGAGTTCCTCTATACCCTCTTGGGACTTAACTCTGGTGCTAACCGCACTGCAGAGGACGCCCTTTGAGCCTTTGCAGTCAGCTGAGTTAAAAATTCTGTCTTTAAAGACTACTCCTGACTGCATTGGCCTCTATCAAGAGGGTAGGGGACCTGCAGGCATTTTCGGTCGAAGAATCGTGCCTGGAATTCTGGCCTGGTAACTCTCATGTAATCCTGAGACCTGCGGGCTGGGCGACACCTAACACGTTCGCTAGACTCTATAGCCTCCGTGTAGAGCCGGTATCTTCCTGTGTGCTCACTTCCCATAGTCAGTAACACCGAAGTGCCCGTTCTAGTGTCGGCTTGCTGCGCCATTCCCTTCCCCATGGATACGTGCGCTTATATGCTCCAGTCAAGTTCCCCAGAAATGGCGAACCCTGTTGAGTCCTCCACAACCCGCGGCAGTCGGATGTGGCGCAGTGTCCGACGCCAGGTCTAACACTCGTATGCATTGGTGGAACTTGTGTTAGGCTGGGTTCCATATGTTGTGACCCCCACGGCGGTCCCATATGTGTATTCTTCCACGGTACGGCTCCCTACGGCGAGCCCGTGTCTTTCCCTCGGCAGAGCTCTCTGCCGTCTCAGTCAGGTGTTGTTCCCCCGCCTGCTTGGCCGGGGCCACCCCTGGGACTTCCATATGTTGCACTGCCCATGGCCAGTCCATACGTGTATTCTCCACATGGTAACTCCCTCCGGGCATGATGTGGCTTCCGCATCGTTCCTCCGGGAACGCTTTCCCAGCGTTATCCAATAGTCTGCTGAGTGGGTCTTGTGGAACAGCAGTGTGACTTTCCCTGCGTGAATTTTCCCGCCCAGAACAGACGGGGTCTGAGGGGCTTTCGCTGGGCTCTGGAAGTGGTAGTAACTGTGGTGTTTTCCAAAGGGATCCCAATTTGTCGGTGACGTCCGACGTACGCCAATGGCCATTGGCCCGTTCTCTATATCTCGAAGCTGATAGGGGCTCCCAGAAGTGATCCCAATTCGTCGGTGACGTCTGACGTACATCTCTGTTCCCTCCTTCAGGGAACGAGGGTTACCATACGTAACCGAGACGTTTTTCCACGTTCCGATTTATTTCTTGTTTCTTTGTTTTCAGTTTCTACACTTTTCTCCTCATTTTGTTTTCATGAGGACACAATCTTGTGACCTAAGTCTCCACATTCAAAACATCGCAGACTTTCCGTTGTTGCGAAGATCACGTAAGAGCTTTCACCGTGTTGTATACGGAAAGATACTTCCATATGAAAACCTGTCTCCGAAAAGACGTTATGTGCTTCACTGCATTGTTCTTACAGCTGAGCGGAACAGTTTTAATTGCTCTCGCAAATTTAATTGCTCTCGTTCTTTTGTGATTGCTTCATTTGTTATGAACGGGGCCGCGTGAGAGAGAGAGAGAGAGAGAGAGAGAGAGAGAGAGAGAGAGAGAGAGGATCCAGGTCTAGTTGTCACACAGGTGTCTCGCAGGGTCTTTTTGGGGGGGGTTATGAAAACCCTTTTAATCAGAGTACTTTTTGTGAAATCTATCCTCAAACTAAAATTTCAATATCATAAATTTACCATACAGTACCTAATACCACAACAGCATAGAGACATCCTAGGTGTATATAGCCACGTTTCCACCGCAGGAACTTTCCCCAGGGAACTAAGGACTTTGGGGTGGTAACCGGTGTGTTTCGACCACAGGAACCAGGGTCTAAAAGAAGTTCCGGGTCCTCAAAACGACCCTGCTCACGAGGTAGCACTTTTTCAAAGTTCAGGAACTTTCGGGGGTGGGACTTGGGTGCTGAACATGCTGATTGGTTGACTTCACGCAGCATTTTGATTGGCTGACTCCACGTAGCATTTTATTTCAACCACCATTTTTAAAAGTCTGTTGTGGTGCGTGCAGTAAGAGTTGTTTGCTATTCGAATCAACAATGAATTTTAAAAAATACGACAGATGGACCGACAACAAGGTGCAGGCTTTATTAAGCTTATATGCAGAAGTCGGAGTCCAGTGGGAACAGGAAAGTCACGCGCAGTCCTACGTCACCGGACTAATCTTCACGGTACTTCAGACCGTGGAAACACAGACAGAAACAGGTCTGGGGGGAAAAAGTTCCTGGGACAAATTGTTCAGGGTAATTTAGGTGGAAACGGGGCTTTAGACTTTCTTCTTTCAGATGTATACAATCTGAGTTATATTAAAACATATGCTGGCTCTTCCCAGCTATATAATAGCAGTGAATGGAGGTCCTGATTTTGAAGCCCAAAAACGTGCATCTATCCATCATAAAAGTGTTCCACACGGCTCCAGGGGGTTAATAAGGGCTTCTGAAGTGAAGCAATGCGTTTGTGTAAGAAAAATATCCATATTTAAAAACTAAAATAACTAGCCCCGACAGACAGCCGTGTGCATCGAATTACGAAAGAGCAACCCCTGACCTGACGCATGACGTATTGATGAATGCGGAAGCACACAGGATAGAGCAAAATAAAACACCGGTCATGAATTCGATTTTTGGAAGAGAAATGTCAGAGGAGTTTGTTGCCCAGAGGCATCAAAGCTTAAGCTACTCCTACATCCTATCTCATACATCGCGTCAGGGGTTACTCTTTTGGTACAAGTCGACTTCAGTAGGCCGTAGGCCGTAGGCCGTCTGCCGGAAGTTATTTTTAGTTTATAAAGTTTTAAGTACAGATATTTTCTTACAAAGACCTATCGCTTCAGAAGGCCTTTATTATCCCCCTGGAGTTTTATGGATTACTTTTTGATGGATGGATGCACTTTTTTGGACTATTCACTACCATTATAAAGCTTGGAAAAGCAATGATATTTTTTAATATAACTACGATTGTGTTCATCTGAAAGAAGAAAGTCATATACACCTAGGATGGCTTGAGGGTGAGTAAATCATGGTTAATTTAAATTTTGAGGTTAACTATCCCTTTAAATGTAATAAATGTATTTATTATTTACAAAAGTAGTCAGCAAAAGCAATATGATATTACAAGTCATATTTTACATTTTTGCTGTTTTGTGAATTGCTTTGTGTTTATAATTATTTTACTGCATACATTTTGCTGAAAAGCCATTGTGACAACTTATCCCATATAGTGTGACAACATCATGGCATAAGTAAATTTGTTGGAATAATTTATACTGTGCCATCAAAGGGGAACAAACATTAATCCAGGAGATTAAATCATAATCAACTATGTCTCTAATTCTTTCCATATCAGTATTTGGTATTTGCAGATCAATGACGTTTTATTCCAGCCATAATTACACATTTTTTGCTAAGCTTATTTGATTTCTTTAGACTCTGTGTAAATGGCAGTGACAGTGCCTGTCTCTGTGTTTCTGCTGAGAGCTGTTCTTTAGTGTCTATGCCAGCAGCTTGATTGATTAGGTCTAAGAGGATTGGTACCTCAATGACAGGTGCCCCGAATGAGAGTGGTGTTGGGGCGGCATATTCTGGCAGGTCACTGATGATCCTATTTGCTTCTGCGATAATGGCAATCTTTGGAATCAACTAAAATCTGCAATAGGACAGGTAAATTTGGGCAAAAGTCAAGTGGGAGATTTTATATTCCCCCTTTTTAACCAAAATGCCACTCACCAAGTCCAGGATGATTTAAATGATACAACTATATTCCACAAATGCACTGATAAAACATAAAATGTAGTGGAGTTTATTTTTAGAAGAGGAAAAATAAGAAATCTGGGTAAGAAAAATTAACTTAATTCAAGAAATAGTTTATGATATGCTGGTCTTTTTATCCTAAAAAGTAAATATTGTGTTTTAAGAATGTTAGTTTTTTTTTTTCCTTTAAAACAAGATAAAATTACTGATTTCTTTTGAAGAGCGATCTATTTATATTTCTGAAAGTCCAAAATTTTTCTAGACATGGTAAATCAGATGTTGGGATACTGTTGTTCCATTTACAAAAATATTATAAGGACATTTATGCAATTTCTAAAATGTATAGCATGCAAAGATTTTAAGTGCAATCCACAAAAAAAAGATGATTAGATGAATCAATTAAAAATATATCACTGCTGTTAGCCTTTACTGACTACACTCTTAAAATTAAAGGTTATTTATTGCCATAGATGGTTCAATGAAGAACATCCACATTACCTTTCCATTGCACAAGAGATTCTTTCAAGTGGAAAATGGTTCTTTAGATTATTAAAATGTTCTTCACACTATTTTTGGGTGAACTATTCCTTTAAGAGCTGTTTACTGAAAGGTTATTTGGGGAGCCAAATAAAAAAATAGTTCTTCTATGGCACTCCTGCAAAAAAAACCTTTTGAAACCTTTATTTTTAAGAGTGTACCTCAACGTGCTTGCCCTTCAATAGAATGCACATATTAAATATTCTGTTTTGCAGTGGAAATGAATCAGTCTGTGATCTCTCAGTGAAGCACACACATTACTGAGAGCTGATTACGAGAATGCTGCAGAAAATACATGAAGCAGACTCTCTCTCATTCTCTTCAGGAAGTTAATTCACTCTCCCAGTGTAATGGGTCTCTGTATGGGGTCCATATGCTTACAGCAGGGCAAGCTAGAGAAGAGGGGGGAGAGGGGTGACACACATTTTAATGAAAACTCACAATGACTCCTGCACACCTGAGACTAAGCCAAATGTGGTTCACTTCTCTTACAGAAAGTCAGCTTAAAAGGCAGAAATTACAATTTATTTCCTTCTAATGATTGTTTTTACTTTTAAGATATACTGTATTTGGATTTTACATTTATATTTGTATGTGGTGCTGCCTTTGTCATCGGTTCACTGACTGACAAGTTATTGTTGTGTCTGATCATAATATGTTGTGTGTTTCTCCATTATACAGTGGTGAAAATTATTCAGAATATCTGAATAGCTGAGCGATTGGGCTAGAAATATGACGGATATGATAATTTAGCCTGTAATGAAATACTTTTGAAAATCGTAAAAAAAGAAAACATTTCCAATACGACGGGTTGACAGATTGACGGAATTTCACAATAATTTATGACTGAGTTGTTGTCAGAGAAACTGCCTCTCCGCAACTTCCCCAAAAGACAAAAATACTTTGAACAAGTATTCTACCTGTCTATCATCTTTTCTTCGACCCAGTGTGAAAATGTATTTATTTATGGGCTGTTTATCCATTAATACATTATCCATTAACACCCATTATTTCATTTATTTATATACTCTTATTTACTGGGAATTTTGGCTTACTTAAAAAGAGAGTTTGAATAGTTTGAACACTATAAACATTTCAAGATCAGCATCATAATCACCTTAAAAGAATTTAAAGCTTTAGAACCAATACACGATATCATGTGGAATGTCATTTATGCAATCATAAATATTAACAAATTAGTTTAGATATATTCCATCAGATATTAACTGCAATTACTGTGACAGGTCACTTTGCCATTTAGAAGTAATTAAAAGAGGACAATTGTGTACCCAGAAGGCTCTGGGCTGTTCTTCGGTCATCCCTGCTTTATGCCCGTTCCCATTATAGTCATACAGCACAAAGTGAACTTGTTGTATTCAGCAACAAACACTCTGAAAAAACATATCAGACAGCCACAGTCTGGACTGTGGACGGCACAACATTTCAAATATTTATTAGAGGCTCATCCTGAGATAAAACGTTACCCAACTGGACTGAAGCACTGCGATTTGACTGGTTATGCCTGAGCGCCCAAGGTCAAGTTTTTGAAAACAGCATGTTATCAGAGCTGGGAAGGGTAAGCAGAGCAAATCTTCTCTGCAAGGTAAAACCACTAGGGGCCTATTACAGGCTTCAGATTGGAGTGGCTTGTCATGCATTCAGTCTGTTTATTCTCCTCAGCTATCTTTTAAATAATGCACATCAGCATCAGGTGAGTCCTGGATGTTTGTGGGTCACAAGGCAGTTACACTGTGATAATGATTATTGATCTTCTGAAACTACAAGAATCGTGGAATAATTTCTTAAATTCTAACATCTCATTAAATAGCTTCTTGCTCTAATTGTATGGTACAATGGGGCTAAAGGTCCCTGAGGGAAATCCAGGCCCTTTCGATTTTTTTAGTGTCAACCCACCCCCCCCAACACAAAACTTGTTTGTTGCTGCATTGTAAAATTAATTTGTGACAAATGTACGCAGAATAATAAAGGAGTTTTTGTAGAATACTTTAAGAGGGTATGAAATAAATCTGGATGGATGGATGTGTAATGACGTAGGCCAGTAAGAGCTGTGTGTGTAAACCTCACTCCCCTGGCCACAAGAGGTGCGCTAAGGACTGGCGCTAGGGATTGACGCTAGAAGCTGCGGTCTTTAGCGTCCTTGTTACCGTGCCTGCCTGCCATGCCAAAGACCCTGGTTTGAATTTCGCTCGGAGTGGGTCGAGTAGGACCGGTTACATTTGGTGCCGTGATCCGGATGAGAGTGAGATTTAGGCGAGTAAACCTTACACCCCTGGCCTCAAGAGGCACGCTAGCTTAAGTTAACCCTGAAGGCCTTGATTAGCTGGTTCAGGTGTGTTTAATTGGGGTTGGTGGCGCTAGACTCTGGCCATTCTCACTTGCGTCCTTGGTAGTTCAGACTTGCCAAGTTTGACTCGGGAGAACGAACTCCCGAGGACGGGAGGACACAAGTCCGGTGATTCTGCAAATGGAACAGCAGCTATCTAGATAGCGCCACTCAGCTTGCTCTCACTCCGGTTATCTCTGTATGTATATATTAGGCTACACTAAAACTTATTGTGTTCATATTGTAATGCAAAACACTTTTGCTGATATTGAGGTGGGATATGGGTAAAGTTAGGGACAGGTGTGGTGGTATGGGTAAGTTTAAGGGTAGGGTTATAGGTGTAAGGGAAGTGTCAACAGTGTAATTATAAATGTAACTACAGAAATTAATTACAGATGTAATTACATGCAGGCAATTTAAAAAATGTAAGTACAATGTAAAAACATGTATGTACACAATAAGTGCATTGTATCAAATGATTAATTAAAATGTTAGTACAAAGTAGTTAAGGCCACCTAATATAAAGTAGGTCCAACATATTAATATGTAGTTTAGACAATAAGTGTGCATATATATGATTATCACTGTAATATAATTAAATATGACATAAAACACAATCCAGTCTCTTTTTGTTAAATGTCAGTTTTAAGGATCAATAATAGCCATTATAAAAGTATAAATAAAAGGTATAAGAAGCTATACAAGAAATAACGCAAACAATTCAGTCAAATATACAGCGCTAGTATGCTACAACGGTAAAGTTAAATAGCCTAAAATATAAAGTTATGAAATTTCACTTTGCCCTCAGCCAAACAATTTGCCAGGGTACAAATTATAGATTCAGGAGACCAAAGATCGCCCGTTAGATCTACACAAGACGAATCATATCTCATGTTTAACCACTACAGAGACATCAGAGCCAGCGGCAGACGTCAGAAGGACTAGCTGAGGTAAGGCTGCTCTCGGCGGGGTTAACGAGCGCTGAGCGCCCGGTGATCGCCTGGATCTCACAACTCCGAAAACGTCAGAGCAAATATATTTCAAATATAGGGGAGAGCGGGGCACAACCTAACGCTCAGTTTGTGTAAATCCACTTAGGCTTCAGAGTATTTATTTTTTCCCACATCAATTTCCCACGTCTAGTAGGCCTACAATTATGTGGTTTTGTTTCATTTATACATACAGTGTATACTTTTTTCTTGATTTACCCCGAAAGAATGGAAGTGAAATGTGACAACATGCCCCATATGAGGGGCACAATGTAACATGACCAAATGACAGATTAAAATGTTATCTGATATAATAAAAAAAATATCCAAGACAAACTAAAATATTTTGTCAATAAAATACTATTATTAACTTTTTGAAATAAAATAATGGCTTTTTTTAATAATTAAAAATATAAAAAATTTTGAGTTTGACAACAAACACATCGCTAAACACAGCTATACAGCATAGTTAAAACATAATAATAATCAATCATTTCTGAACATTGACTCTCAGTCTTTATTCACCTTTTTCTCATGGTTTCTCAATAGATTTTATAAAAGTATAGAATATAATAGCATAGATCTAATAGGGGCACATTGTAACACATTGTTACAACGCACCCCACCTGAGCAACTGGGATTTAAACTACGGCTCGTGTCGTCTGCTGGTTAGATCAGCATTAAAGAACTATCTCAACTCTTAAATAACAGATATAAGATTAAAATAATATCAGATTTGTCTTATTTTAAATAAACACAAAAAACAGAGATGAAAAATAAACTTAAGAAATGTACTTTTGCTATGATTAAATAAATAAATGTTCAGTAATATCTTCCAAAGATTTTTTAATTTTGGCGCAATTTTTTCTCTAAATAATGTTGATATGGCAATAAGTTCCATCATGCTGTACAGTGGCTCTCCAGGAACTAAGTTTGACACGCCTGATTTAGTAATGTTGAATAAATGTTACTATATTGCTGTTTAGGCTTTCTCAGGTTATATATATAATATATTTTATTTATTGACTATGCAAATACTAACCAAGTTAACCAGCTAAATTAATGAACAAACTTGCAGTTTTTTTCATACTAAATAATACTGTAGACAAAAATATGTCTTCCTTCTACAAAAATATACAAAACCAAGGTAATATTTCCAATTCTTACACTAGTACTTGATTCTTATTGGTCAATCAGGTTTGTGTTTCTATAATGAATTATATGGAGCCTAATAAAGTTGTCATAGTGAAACAGAGGCTGTTTCAGAGGAACGAGAGTAGGATCCATATGCAGCAAACACTTATTCAAACAAACATAATAAAAGTAAATCCAGGCAAAATTGATAAATCCAGACACGATCAAAGAACGCAAACACAACTGACAACAAGCGCACACGTAACATCCATAGAAGGACAAGACCTGACAAAGAAAACAGGAACCACAGGGGTTTAAATACACAGGGGCAAACAAGCATAACAAATTAACAAGACACACCTGGGGAGACTAATCAACATGAAAAACTACAAAGAACTACAAAATAAAGCACAGGAAACACTTCAACGTAAAAGTCCAAGGACAGACACAGAGCACATGTGACACATAGAGTCATAACTCTATCTCTCTGATGACGTTAGCCAGACTTTTCCAATCATTTAGTCTGCTTAAATCCCACCCCTTACAATCGACTGCGAGCTCACATTTAGATCTGCCTCCATCCAATCAACAACCGATGTATAGAACCATACCCACCCAAAAAGTTTTTTTTTTTCAATAATCTGTTTTACTCTGATGTGTCACAATGCAGTAGAAAAGATCCGTTGCTACTTCTGTTTCATTGCAACTTCAAATTTGCTCTAAAAACTCTAAAAGTCATCCACACAGAAAGATGGCAAAAGCATACAAAGAGAATATGTGATCATGTTTCTCATTACCCATGCTGAGCTTCAGAATCAATGGCTTCCTGAGCAGCAGATGAACGGAGGTTAAATCTGCAGGCCATCTCAGGGATCTGGTTGATTTTAATGCCACCTGGGTGAGGAGATGAAGCAGCATCAGCGCTGCAGAGGCCAAGCTCTGATCTCATCCCACAAAGATGACACAGCTCTGCTCCCTGATGAGATGAAGATATACTTTGGCCCTGGGATGAGGAATCATGGGATCACATGGAAATACATCACAGAAAAAAAGACAGGAAATATCTTATATCTAGACGAATCTTTCTATTTTAAGGTACAATTTTTTCATTTTTTCACATCCAAGTGTGCAAAAGCCTTTTCCTGTTTTTGCAATTTTACCCTTCTAGACCAATGTTTCTTGATGGGACTTTTTTATACAGAACACAATTAATTGTTTATTAATTGTAAACTATTACAATGGACCAGTTTTATAGAGCTCTATGACATGTCAGATTTAATTTAGCAGGTTAAATTTAGTAAAATAATCAACCCTGCAACAATGGAGTTCATATGTCTTTTGCTTGAGTCTCCTGTTTCTCACACTTGTCTCCTGAGACAAAAACTCTAACATTCTCACATTTGTCTCCTTTAAAGTTTTAGAAGAGATCTCAACAACATCACACACTGTCCTCAGATTTTTCTCCTGAAGACTCTGAACCTCTCACATTTATCTCCTCTAAAGTTTTAGAAGAGACCTCAGTAAATAAGGTTAATGTTACTCTTAATTGTTGATACAATAAGAAAGCTGTACAGTTTATGTGCATAGGGCACATCATTTGTTTGACAAATGTGAGAGCACCAGTCTTTAGCTAAGGATAATAATCTGAGCACAGTGTGTGATGCTGTTGAGATCTCTTCTGAATCTTTACAGACAAATATGAGCAATCCAGTCTCTCTAGCTAAGGAGAAAAATCTGAGCACAGTGTGTGATGTTGTTGAGATCTCTTCTAAAACTTTAAAGGAACATATGGCTGGGGACTATACTCTCATTCCTGCGTAATAATCCAGGAACTTTGCTGCCGTACCATGGGTGCAGCGGCGCAATGATATTACGCAGCGCCTGAAAATAGGCTAACTTCCGTCAACATAACCAACGTGACAACCTGCTTGCACAGAGAGCGTGCTAGAGACTATTTTCAGGCACTGCGTAATATCATTGCGCCGCTGCACCCATGGTACGGCAGCAAAGTTCCTGGATTATTACGCAGGAATGAGAGTATAGTCCCTAGCCATATCGGTCTAGAAAATTGCAACTTTTCATTTTCTGCCGGTCTTAGTACACGATGTAACAATACACATCACAACATGTAAATAGGATAATATTATACTTATTGAGCAGTAGGCTAGCTGGAGCCGTTTACCTCCAGTCTTTCTGCTAAACTAGGCTAGCGGTGGGTGCGTCAGACAGAGTTATGGCACGCACGAAGATAAAAATGGTATGTATAAACTTATCTAACTCTGGGGGATACAGTGAATAAGCTAAAGTCCCAAAAAGTCGACGTGTTTCTTTAAAGGAGATCATTAGCGTTTTTGTCTTAGGAGACAAGTGTGAGAAACAGGAGACTCAAGCAAAACCTAATTTTTGTCTAGGAGAAACATTTGAGATGTTAAAGAGATCTCACTTTGGATTTTTCTTTCCTATGGGAATGGCTGCGTCCGAAATTGCATACTCTCTTAAAGTAGGCACTTATTTTGAAAAAGTATGTTCTATATAATATGGATGTGTGTAGTATGAATGTAATCTAGACATACTACATTCACCATGTTGTCATTATCATGTGACCTATCAGCGTCAGTTGTGTCGCTTCACTGCCATTCACCAATCCTCTCCCATGGCCTCATGGGATAGTAAAGTGTCCATTGTATGTACACTTCAGGATCTCACCGGAAGTATTAGGTCATCCGGGTACTTTATTCTCTTTTATGAGTACTGTGAATTTGTACATAGGCCTACTTCTTTTGTCACATACTGTTTTTCGCCTACTATGTGATTTCAGATGAGGCTAATGACTTTTAAGGCAGTGTTTGTGCATGAACGTACCTCTCGAAAACAGACTTCTGAGGGAGTTTAACTGTTTAATGATCTACAGCAAAATAGAGCGAGCTTTGGTGAAAACTAAGCAAATATTTAATTACCTGTAAGTGTAAAAGGTTGGTGGAGGGGGGATTATGGTGTGGGGTTGTTTTTCAGGGGTTGGGCTTGGCCCCTTAGTTCCAGTGAAAGGAACTCTTAATGCTTCAGCAAGACATTTTGGACAATTTCATTTTCCCAATTTTGTGGGAACAGTTTGGGGATGGCCCCTTCCTGTTCCAACATGACTGCGCTGGATGAGTGAGTTTGGTGTCAAGGAACTGGACTGGCCTGCACAGAGTCCTGACCTCAACCCGATAGAACAACGTTAGGATGAATTAGAGCAGAGACTGCAACATCAGTGTCTGACCACAAATGCGCTTCTAGAAGAATGTTCAAAAATTCCCATAAACACACTCCTAAACCTTTTGGAAAGCCTTCCCAGAAGAGTTGAAGCTGTTATAGCTGCAAAGGGTGGGCTAATGCCATAATTAACCCTACGGATTAAGAATGGGATGTCATTAAAGTTCATGTACATGTAAAGGCAGGCATCCCAAAACTTAATATAGTATGCAATATAGGCAATATAGTATATTATTGTCACCGTTGTGTTCATGGACTTTTAGTTTGTTTTCCCGCCACTAATCAGTCACCATGGACACCTACACTAATCATCACAGCTGTTCGTCTTTTAGTTAATCATCACTGTGTATTTAAGTTCCTCCCTTTGTTCTGTTCATTGTCGGTTTTTATTTGTATTTAGCACACTTTCACATGGCTTGTTATTCTGAGTTTGTAATAAATGTAATGTTATTTAATAATCATCTTCGTCTTCTGTGGATCTGAACGTTACAATTATTGAATATGGACATCCAATGCTAACATTGGATGTTGGAGGAACCTTGCAATGAATCCTCAGAAGGAAGTATTTTTAAGATTTCAGACAGCCCAGGACAACAGAAAGGAAACCCAGGAAATAATGAAGACAAACTAAAAGTCCTTGAAAATTAAACTGAAAACACCACAGAACGAGACAGAATAAATCATGTTGTCTGAGAAATATGATACACTATACACTTTATTTTATAGTACATGTACTTAGAGTGTACTTACCTAACAAAGTGGTAATAAAAGGTAACTACATGGTTTAAGTTAAGGTTTAGGGGTAGGTTCAGGGTTAGTACCTAGTTATAGCCCAGTTATTGTAATTGCTATAATAAGTAGTATTTACATACGGAAAAGAACTTTAAAACAAAGTGCTACTGCACTAATTGTTAGAATAAACTGTGTAATAATGTCAACAGAATTTATTACATTATATAAAAAGGTTATACACCATCATAAAACATCACATACAGTAAAGTTTCAAATAGAGCTGCTGAGGAAGTGACAGTACATGTGGCACCTTCCTTTCTTGTGACTGCCATAATCCATTTTTTTATGGTTTTCATTGAAAAGGTGTGAAAACAACTCAATGATGGATTTTTCTTTTACTTTTGCTCATTAGATGTTGCAATAACATTTGCTCTGGTTTCCCATTTACCTAGGCTATTCAAGCTACACTGTTTACCCAGCTATTTTTGCACTTTGAACTCAGAAATGTAAAAAAGGTAAATAAGATATAGTATCTCTACAACACCATATTATCATTCACCGCCATTCAAAAATTCAGTAAAAACAGTAATATTGTGAAATATTATTACAATTGAAAATAACTGCTTTCTATTTCAATATATTTTAAAATGTCCTGTGAAGGCAAAGCTGAATTTTCAGCATCATATCTCACATCAGCCTTCAGACATCATTTTAATATGCTGATTTGATGTTCAAGAAACATTTCTTATAAAAACTTTTGTGCTGCTTAATATTTTAATAAACTGTGATACATTGTTTTTTCCCCCCCAGGATTCTTTGATGAATAGAAAGTTCAAAAGAACATCCTTGTTTTATAGAAATCTTTTGTAATGTAAAAAGTGTTTACTGTCACCTTTGATCAATTTAATATTTGCTGAATAAAAATATGATTTTTTTTTTTTTTTTTATCTCACTGACCCTAAATATAACTGCTGTTATAATCTGTTTATTTAATGTTTAACTTTTTATAGACCTTATGTAGCCCCGCCCCTTTCTGTCTTCCAGTTTGTATTTCCACAGTATGAAGGTAAGATCTTAGGGATTTATGAATGAAATTAAGTTTTTAAATCTTCCCGGTCTACTGACATTTGTTATGAAACATTACAATGCTTATGATAACTTTCATTAACTCTACAATAAGTAAATCCACTTCACCAGCTAATTACTCTTCAACAGCGATGCCATAGAAATATACAGAGCTACCACAAAAATGCTCGTTCAAACACAAATTTCAAAACATGGCTACGTGCTTGTTTCTCTGGTGCATAAGGTCTAATGTAAAAGTATACGTTTCAGAAAGATTTTATTTGCAGATTATTTCTGCTGCCCTATCCCTTAGGCATCCCTCAGGAATTGATAGTAGTTCTGTTCTAATTTCTAAATTTCTAGGATGTTAAAAGTGCAAACAGAATCTTTTTGCAGTAAACTTAGTGTGTTCACACGACAAACAGAGCACTTCACGCTTAGCTCAAGTCTCCAGACGGTCACGGGTAAAACCGTACTCACTTTGCCATGATTACATATTCATACAGAGGGAGCTATTAATCACACAGTCAGTTCTTGTATACTGTGATGTTTTTCTTCTCAAAGTGTAACCGATGCTTTGCATACTTAACCATTCGATCAATATGGTACCTATAGGAACAGCACCTTGCTGCAGCAACAATTAATTCATGGCTGTCTAGTTCAACATTGCATTGTGGTGAATGTGACTTCCTTTCAGTGCTAAAAGGCAGCAGAAGAAGCACCACAATAAATGGTTTTGTCGGACAAGGAGCTGATAACTCACTTTTTATAAGAACAAATAGTTCCTAGACAGAATAAATAGAAAACTAGTGCAAATAACAATTTCATGGGTTAATGCCATTAGTAGGCAACTATGAAATATTCCCTTAATTAAAAATCGAAATGCATTAAAGGGATAGCTCAAAAATTTAGCCCATGATTCACCCTCAAGTCATCCTATGTGTATATGACTTTCTCCTTTCAGACTAACACAATCTCAGTTATATTAAAAAATGTCCTGGCTCTTCCAAGCTTTATAATGGCAGTGAATGGCTGTTTCTGTTTTGAAGTCCATAAAAGTGCATCTATCCATCATAAAAGTGTTCCACACGGCTCCAGGAGGTTAATAAAAGCCTTCTGAAGCGAAGCGATGCGTTTGTGTAAGAAAAATATCCATATTTAAAGCTTTATAAACTAAAATAACTAGCTTCTGACAGATGGCCGTACGCATCGATTTACGCCGAAAGAGTAACCCCTGACTTGACGCATGACGTATTGATGAATGCGGAAGTGCAGAGGATAGAGCAAAATAAAAACACCAGTCATGAATTTGAAGTCTAAAATGAGAATTTTTAAAGAGAAATGCCAGAGGATCCTATCTGCGAGAGGCGTCAAATCTTGCGATACTCCTACATCCAGCGTCATACGTCGTGTCAGGTGTTATTCTTTTGCCGTAAGTCGACTTGCGTAGGCCGTCTGTCTGAAGCTAGTTATTTTAGTTTTTAAAATTTTAAATATGGATATTTTTCTTATACAAACGCATGGCTTCGCTTCAGAAGGCCTTTACTAAACCCCGGAGCCGTGTGGATATCTTTTATGATGGAGAGATGCACTTTTATGGACTTCAAAACAGAAACGGCCATTCACTGCCATTATAAAGCTTGGAAGAGCCAGGACATTTTTTAATATAACTCCGATTGTATTCTTCTGAAATATCATATACACTTAGGATGGCTTGAAGGTGAGTAAATCATGGGCTAATTTTCATTTTTGGGTGAACTAACCTTTTAATTTGTGTATGCATTTCTTACAGAAATTAAACGTGCTAACAGCCATGATTAATTCCATAAGTGAAAGGATAAAGTAGTAAACCAAATATACTTTCAGCTGGTCAGGCTTCATGGGGGCCACCATAAGGGTGAGACATTTTATTTTTTCTTATAATTTTATAAATACATTTTTATAAAATTCTTTAGGATCATTTTTATCGTTATAAGTTTACTTTTAAATATAACTTTCTCTATCCCAAAAAAAAAAAAAACATGTGCAAGACTATGATATGCGCTGACAAATGACATATCCCTTCTGAATTTCCCAATGCTTGAGCACCTGACTTCTAGAGCAATCTCTGCTTTACAGCTTTTGTGTTGGTAGTTTGTTTTGCTCTGTTCACTTGTGTATTTCTGTGTGAGTTTGAACAGCTGCGTTTCAGGTTTGTTTACTTTTCTTTGACAAGCCTGACTAACAGAGGCGCCGTTTTACTGAAACAGAGCCATTTGATGATTATATAAAAAGTGGATTCTTGGTGCAAAATGCCATCTTGATTTGGTATTGGGCATCAAAAAGGGGGAATATGCTGAAGACGATTAGCTTCGCTTGACTATACAGTCAGAAAGCACATAGAAGCTAAAAACAACATGGTAAGGGCTACAAAGCAGTTGTTGCATATTTCAATCACTATAGTCTATGAGAACATACTGGTCTGTACTGTCCCCTTTTCAGTTACCAAGACAGGATTGTTGTGCAAAACATCTTATGCATGCCAGTGGGTTCTGCCAACACTCCTGCCATTTATCAGCAAAATATAATTATGTCCTTTATTCTCCAGCCAACACTTCTCTCTTATCATTTTAAACATGCAAAATTCAGTCCTATTTCATGTCTTGAAATCATTTCCCCTTGTCCAAACATTGGTCGTGTAATCCACACTTTGTGTTTCACGAGGCAGTCGGCAAAGTGCAGGTGCGGAGGATTAATTCCTGCTGCCAATCCAGAACACCCAGGGAGGATAGACCTTCACAACCTCGCCCTCACCTGAAGCTGGATATCATTATTATCCAGGATCAAGCCTGAGCATTAACCACCAGAAGGCATTTCTTGATTGAGTATTGACAACTCGCCGCTGCCTGCAACTTTTTTGGATTGACTTGTTGTTAGGTGATGCCTGTCAAGGGATCAATTGAGCTGATGACAGGCAAGCATCTCTTTTTTTTCAACACACACTTCTCAGAGGTCAAATAATTCCATAGGCATAGTCTTAAACAATCTTTTTTAATTGATGCACTTTTCTGTAATTACTGGTGAAGATTAGATTTTGTGACACTTATTTCAACCAAAAATAAACATTCTGTCATCATTTACTTACTCATATTGTTGCAAACCTGTATGACTGTCTTTCTTCTGTTAAAGGGATAGTTCACCCAAAAAATGAAAATTCTGTCATCAGTTACTCACCCTCAAGTTGTTCCAAACCTGTATGAATTTCTTTTCTTTCTAGAATTTCTAGCAGAAGTTGAGGGTGAGTAAATGATGACAGAATTAAAATTTTTGGGTGAACTATCCCTTTAAAAGCAAAAGGAGAAACTCAGAATAATGGTTACTCTTTTCCATGCAACTAATGAATGGGGACTGGAGCTTCCATTCCTCAAATATAAATCAAAAGTACCTAAACAAAAAGTGTCTATATTACTCATGTGCTATGACTTCCTTTGACTGAAATTAAAAAAAATTAAATTGTTAATAGTCACTGATAATCTTCTCCAGTGAGTTGCTCTGTATCCAGATCACTGAATGAGTGAGTAGAACTCGAGAACCAGACCAGCTCATTTAGCGAAAGCATCAATCATACTGTTTCAAACTGGAAAAAAAGATCTAATTCTGATTCTAAAGAACTTCACTACTACTATGTTTGGAATGATATGGGGGTGAGTAAATGATGACAGAATATTTACAGTATTTATGACTGATCTATACGTTTAATCAAAGATGTTACAGTTAACTGTATATTTCCTAAATATTAAATAAATAAAATAATCAAATGGCTGTGTGATTATTCATGAATTTAATTAGTATGTTTTCCCTATTAGTTTAGCATTATAAACTGGGAGCATAAACTTATGTGCTATGGAGACTGTAATGAGCTGAAGGACATCTGAGGACAAATGCATTCAGCCTCTGTCAGTCCCCCTCCCCGACTCCATTACGCGGCTCATTTTGATGTGGCTATAGCATCTAGTGAATTACAATTGGTGTTTGGATGATTGCATTGTTGGACAGAGATATGCTCATTGCCTGGTGATCCCAGCAGTAATCAATATCCTTATGCAGACCTTCTCCGACTCCTGCATGTAAAACATTCCCAGCACACCATCTCCCATCCACCCTAACATTCATTCCCTCAAAGACATCACAGCCCTGCGGCATCGACACAGCTGCTTGAAATCTGTCTTGTTTAACCTACACAAAAGTGGTCACAGCTTACATAGTGTTCATGTTAATGCGGAGTCTTGGGCTAGTTGTCACAAGCTGTCACATATTCATAGTCACATAGTGTGTGACTGTGTGACATTTTCTGTTACATACTACATACAAATATAAATAATTATATTACAACAATATTATTTTACTCCTTTATAGTCGAAAGGAAACAGAAGCTGCGATAGTAATTGCTTCCCTACTGTGACGTATATCCGAGTGAAACGGCTTCTTCTCGAAGAAAAACTGCATCCGAAATCGCATACTCTCTTGAGCAGGTAATTATTCTGAATAAGTAATTACATCATGACCGCTAAAAAGTACATTCTATATAGTATGAATGTGTGTAGTATGAATGTAATCCAGACATACCACATTCATCATGTTATCATGTGACCCATCAGCGTCAGTTGCATCGCTTCACTTTCATTCACAAATCCTCCCCCGTGGCCCCATAGTAGATAGTAAAGTGTTCATCGTATGCACCAAGCCTGCAACACGAGTCCTGAAAACTCGTTTTCGTTGTCATTTTAGGCTGTCTTTATCACGCTGATATTAGTTCAAGTGTTCGTTCTTTGAATAAGTTTTGGTTTAGTTAGTTATTTGATGCTATAAAAACGGGGGCTCAACTTCGTGCTGACTACAGCGCAGACTCGGGCTCCAAGCTGCTACTGCGCAGACTCAAGACCCAAGATGTCAGCGCCATACTTGAACACTGGCGGCTTCAGTTACGTCAGTGGAAGAAAATTAAGGCGCGTCGTCCATCTTTTTTTTACAGTCTATGGTATGCACACTTCAGAATCTCACTGGAAGAAGTAGGTCATCCGGGTACTCTTGTCACATACTGGTTTTTGACTATATAGTAGGGAAGTATCGGATACAGCCATAATGTAGGGCAGGACTTGATTTTGTCCATTGGGAATTTATTGGATTGTTAGACGGTTGTGGGTTGCCATTACTGTGATTTCATGTGACTGAGTGACAGGTTGTCCCTCCCTCATGCCAGCAAACACGTCATCAGGGGAGATAAAAGATGTTGTTGCAAGAGGGAGGGGAAGTTATTTTTACTAAAGAATATGAGGGCGAATAAAACGGATCGTTTAATAAACACTGCAATATTCTTTTAAAATAAGAATAGTTCATTTTGATTTCATGGTGACTTTAAGGCATTGTAAGATGATCTAGACAAAACCGTCTACCAAAATGTTATATACATACACTGTAATATGAACAGTGTAAAGTGTCAGCAATGCTGTATATTAATGCAAAATACACTGTCTACAAAGCAAGCTAAGGATATGAGATTTAAAAGTTGCAATATCTCAAATATTCAGACCAACAGCACAACTACAACAGTTCAATAAACAAGAAGTTAATATTTAGTAACTTACATTTTAGATGCAATGTTGCCAGTTGATTTCCAAAAGAAGCGGCAGTGAAACAGTCACATGTCTCCAAACAACAAACAGTAGTGGTGATTCGTTCCTTGAATGAATCAGTGACTCACTCATAAAGATGCGCTTGTCGCCACCTACTGGTACGACTATGTAACCTGAAACACGAGCGCTGGTGGACTATGAAGTCCTTTAAGTTGATTGGCTGCTGAACAGAGCAAACAGCAAAGTCACAATCGACAAGAAGGCATTTTGCAGCGATATGAGACCCATACATTTAGCTCTATGTTGGGAGATACAGTTCTGCTCATATGTTTGCACACCCCAACAGTTTTGCACAGTTTGTTCAGTGCAGCAGTCAAATCACCTTTATTTATAAAGCGCTTTATACAATACAGATTGTTCCAAAGCATCATTAGAGTCTAACAGGAAAATTATGTATTTTGGCTATTGTTCAGCTTAAAGGGTTAGTTCACCCAAAAATGAAAATGATCCCATGATTTACTCACCCTCAAGTCATCCTGGGTGTATATGACATTCTTCTTTCAGACAAATACAATCAGAGTTATAATAAAAAAAGTCCTGGCTAATCCAAGCTTTGTAATGGCAGTGACTATTGCTCTGTTTTTGAAGTCCATAAAAGAGCATTTGTCCATGTGCTCCACATGGCTCCGAGAGGTTGGCCTTCTGAAGCGAATCGATGGGTTTGTGTAAGAAAAATATCCATATTTAAAACTTTATAAAGTAAATTATCTAGCCTCCGGCCGATCGCCTTCCGTATTCAATTTACGGAAAAAGTGTAGCGCCTCTAGCAGTTCAAAATGCTTACTCTACGTCTGATGAGCGTAACTGGTGTGCAATGTCGTCAGACGTAGCGTAAGCATAGATAATTTACTTTATAAAGTTTTTATTTTTTTTATTTTATTTGTCTGAAAGAAGAATGTCATATACACCTAGGATGACTTGAGGGTGAGTAAATCATGGGCTAATTTTCATTTTTGGGTGAACTAACCCTAGTCAGTTCAGTGTTGATTCAGTTCAGATGTAAAGATCAGTTAATAAATTGGTTTATTTCATCTATAAAGCAGTTCTGCAAAAAAAATGATGTCATTGTCCAGCTCAGTTCAGTTCTCATACAACAGCGCCAGTACAGTCAGATCAATAATATTTTTGAATATTATATACTACAGGTGTGTTATACAGGGAGTGCAGAATTATTAGGCAAGTTGTATTTTTGAGGATTAATTTTATTATTGAACAACAACCATGTTCTCAATGAACACAAAAAACTCATTAATATCAAAGCTGAATATTTTTGTATCAATATTTTAAGTAGTTTTTAGTTTTAGCTATTTTAGGGGGATATCTGTGTGTGCAGGTGACTATTACTGTGCATAATTATTAGGCAACTTAACAAAAAACAAATTTATACCCATTTCAATTATTTATTTTTACCAGTGAAACCAATATAACATCTCAACATTCACAAATATACATTTCTGACATTCAAAAACCAAACAAAAACAAATCAGTGACCAATATAGCCACCTTTCTTTGCAAGGACACTCAAAAGCCTGCCATCCATGGATTCTGTCAGTGTTTTGATCTGTTCACCATCAACATTGCGTGCAGCAGCAACCACAGCCTCCCAGACACTGTTCAGAGAGGTGTACTGTTTTCCCTCCTTGTAAATCGCACATTTGATGATGGACCACAGGTTCTCAATGGGGTTCAGATCAGGTGAACAAGGAGGCCATATCATTAGATTTTCTTCTTTTATACCCTTTCTTGCCAGCCACGCTGTGGAGTACTTGGACGCGTGTGATGGAGCATTGTCCTGCATGAAAATCATGTTTTTCTTGAAGGATGCAGACTTCTTCCTGTACCACTGCCTGAAGAAGGTGTCTTCCAGAAACTGGCAGTAGGACTGGGAGTTGAGCTTGACTCCATCCTCAACCCGAAAAGGCCCCACAAGCTCATCTTTGATGATACCAGCCCAAACCAGTACTCCACCTCCACCTTGCTGGCGTCTGAGTCGGACTGGAGCTCTCTGCCCTTTACCAATCCAGCCACGGGCCCATCCATCTGGCCCATCAAGACTCACTCTCATTTCATCAGTCCATAAAACCTTAGAAAAATCAGTCTTGAGATATTTCTTGGCCCAGTCTTGACGTTTCAGCTTGTGTGTCTTGTTCAGTGGTGGTCGACTTTCTGCCTTTCTTACCTTGGCCATGTCTCTGAGTATTGCACACCTTGTGCTTTTGGGCACTCCAGTGATGTTGCAGCTCTGAAATATGGCCAAACTGGTGGCAAGTGGCATCTTGGCAGCTGCACGCTTGACTTTTCTCAGTTCACGGGCAGTTATTTTGCGCCTTGGTTTTTCCACACGCTTCTTGCGACCCTGTTGACTATTTTGAATGAAACGCTTGATTGTTCGATGATCACGCTTCAGAAGCTTGGCTATTTTAAGACTGCTGCATCCCTCTGCAATATATCTCACTATTTTTGACTTTTCTGAGCCTGTCAAGTCCTTCTTTTGACCCATTTTGCCAAAGGAAAGGAAGTTGCCTAATAATTATGCACACCTGATATAGGGTGTTGATGTCATTAGACCACACCCCTTCTCATTACAGAGATGCACATCACTTAATATGCTTAATTGGTAGTAGGCTTTCCAGCCTATACAGCTTGGAGTAAGACAACATGCATAACGAGGATGATGTGGTCAAAATACTAATTTGCCTAATAATTCTGCACTCCCTGTATACAAGCAGTGAATGTCCAGACCTATTATGAATGAATGACGTGGCATTATAGTCTTCCTGGTAGAACTTACGTTGGCGCTATCATTTCTACCAAATTTGTAACAGGAGGTTTGTTTTATAGCCTTGGCTAAATGGAGTATACACAAGACTAGATAAATGATCTGAGGTGTCATCGCTCTGCTGCAGAATTTCTATGCCATCATCAATTCCATGTGACAATATTAGATAAAAAGCCTGATTACAACGATGTGTTGTCTAACTCCAGTAGAGTTTAGTCTGCAAATGCAGTGTATTACATGTATATTAAAATCACCAACAATTAAGATTTTGTCTGCAGCCAGTTTGACAGAAAATCATCAAATTCTTTGATAAAGTCCGTATGGTGCCCTGGTGGCCTGTATACAGTGGCCAGTACAAATGTCAAATGGGATTTATCACTTACACTAGATAACGTTACATAAGCACCATCACTTCAAAAGTATTATACTTGAAACTAGATCTCTGAGTAATACTGGAAATATTACTATAAATTACACAAACACCTCCCCCTTTTGCCTTTCAGACAAGGCTCATGTTTATAACAATGTTGGGCGGTAGACTCATTTAAAGTGATGTAATCATCTTGTTTTAGCCAGGTTTCTGTAAAACACAGCACATCTAGGTTATGATCTGTGATCATATCATTTACAAAAAGTGCTTTTCTAGAAGGGGATCAAATATTCAGCGAACAGCATTTGTTCATCTGTACTATATCTGTGTTTTTATTTGTTGAACATCAATTCAATTTTTACCCTTAATGGGTTTGGGAGTTTTTTGTATTTCCTAGTTTGGGGAACAGACACAGTCTCTATATGAGGATATCTAGGTTAAAAAGTCTCTATGTGTTGGGATTTATCTGACTTCTGTGACATGAGGCGGCTAGTAGACGGTCGGTTTAGCCAGTATGTCTGCTTCCTGACCTGGGACACTGTTGAATTTCAACTCTAAGGCTACGTGCCATATTACTAGAGAGAAGAGCGGCGCCACCCCAGGAGGGATAAATACCATCTCTTTTCAACAGGTCAGGTCTGCCCCAAAACTTTTCCAATTGTCTATGAACCCTATATGGGTTGTCGATATGGGTTATTCTCTGGACACCACTTCGGCAGCCAGCCACTGAGTGACAACAGTCTGCTACGTATCTCATCACTCCAGACTATATTACAGTGTCTGACATTATACTTGCAAGTTCACACTCTTTAATGTTATTTTTAGTGATCTCCGACTGGCAAAGTCGTATATCATTAATGCCGGTGTGAATAATAATCTTAGAGTATTTACGTTTAGCATTAGCCAACACTATTAAATTTGCTGTCAGGGTTGATGTCAACATGTGACTATGGTGGCTGGATTCCCTATTTTCACATTCCATACAATATAATTCCCAATAACAATAGGGCACTTTCAACAGGTTTCTCAGTGGGTGCATCACTGAGTGGGGAGAACCTGTTTGATGTTCTAATCAGAACAGAACAGTTGTATTTTGTCCTGAGACTAAGCCAGTTGCCCTGCAACTGGAACCTAGTGTAACCCCTCCTGTTCGAACCGCCCGCTCCAAGCGGGACTCAAACCCAGGCCCGCCTGCATGAGAGTCGGATGCTCTAACAAGGAGGCTAAAGGCTGCAGCCTCTAGAGCGTCTCTTGAGATCAGGGGAGTGAGGTTTACTCGCACAGCATCTACTAGCTGGCCTCCGTTACACTAGCAATGTACGGGGCTCGCTAGGCTAGTCGCATCCAAAGCAGTAACTAGAGCCCTTGCATTCTAACTATCCTCGATTAAAGTTTGGATGCGTGCCTCTAGTTCTGAAATCTTAGCTGTCAGCCTGACTATATCCCTGCATTTATCACATGTGAAACCCTCATCACTGACAGAGAAGGCTATGTTAAACATGTGGCAGGCACTGAAGGTGACAATAACAGGAGAAGATGACATGACTCACCGTGTTAATTTCCGACTTATCACAGTTGTTTGATGGACTTGTAAAAAGGAGTGTGCAAGAGAAAAAACGACGTAAAAAGTTAGCAGGCTAGCGAAATGCTAAAGCGTTGTGCTACCTATATCGTTTTAGATTAAAAGCTAGTGATGTCAGATTAATGTGATAGGCAATATTAGACAATATCAGATATATAATGATGAGTAAGTTATATTTAGCAATATAAACAACAAGGAATTATAGTAGGCTAAATAGAGATTCAAAACAAAGCTATACAGAGCTAATAACGCAAACCACTCAGCAGCGAGGCAGACAGAAACGGGAAACCTGAAGAGTGTCTGGTGCTGCTAATGGCCAGAGAAGCAGTCTCAGGAAAATAAAAACGGAAATCATAACAGATGACAATTCCCAGGAACAAGGTATGACACTTGACCATGACACATTCAATTTTACCTGAAAATAGTTTTAATAGTAATCTGTTGTGCTTTCAAGATGCCCACTCCTTTTCCTGCTTTTCCTCTTTCCATATTTAATCACCAACTAACATAAGTTCACCAAGTGAAAAAACTTTCATAACAGATATTGTTGTTTATTGTATAAAACATATTCTATAACAAAGTAGTATATTCTGATCTTTATTAGTGGACGATGATGCATCTCATCTTCATTTATCAGTGATAAAGCATATTTAATCTGCTAACTAATCCAAGATGTTAGGGTTAATTGAAGAGCTTGACAAAAGTTTAGGAATGAAAGTACCAACAGAGCCATTTGATTCTGTGGATTCAGCAATCCAGATATCATGCATAAATGAAAACAGTGCCTTTAACACACGGTGCCCATAGCAGTGTGCTGCATTAATCAGGAAATCAATAGTGTTGTCGATCTGCTGCTTTGAAAGGGCTGTTAAAGAACTCAGTGGCACTAGACCAGAAAACTACCATCTCAATGGTAGAGCAGTCTGACATGGTCTTTAGCTTCTTACTTTATTTTCATTTATCTGCAATATTGACTTAGTTTTGTTCCACTAAATTTTCAGTTAGTCATATGATTCATTTTTATTAAGTTTGTCTTGAAGACAGTAACTCTGAAAGTGCATTGCCAAGTGAAATACAGAACTCTCTCCAGACAACAAACAAACATAAAAATTTATGAATATCCGATTGTTATGTTGTGAATATAAAGAATAAAGTTTCCGGGTCCAAGCCTCTACTCATTTTATTTGAGAATATGATCTCAACAGCGTTTATGAGCACTATTTATATCACACATTTAAGCTAATATTTTAAAAACTCGCAGTGTACACTACAGGCTTACGGCATCCCAGATACCAATATTTTAACGATTCATAAAAGACAAATCACTATCACAAATCACAAAAAAAAAAATCCTGATCCTTACCTTTATCTCCACACCAGAAGCTTGGATGAGCTTTCGGTATTGAGATAAAGGTTAGGATCAGTATTTTTTTTTTGTATTACAGCACACTGTGAGTGTGTATTAGCACTGTTTGTTGTTTGATTTTGCTCTTAAAGCTTCTAAAAGGGGGTTTAAAGGGACATAGAAGAAAAAATAAGGGACATGGATAGAAAAATATGAGATAGCCCTATTTCTGTAACCTGACAGGGTTGGGTGAAGGATGAGGTAAATACTGAGATGCAGAGAAATGGGCTTTTGACAAAAGAAAATAAAGCAAAACAAACAAAAACTACCCCATGGGGGAAAACAAGACTGGAATCTGGACAAGGCAGGACTGGGCACGGTAACAGGATCAGGCAGGGCAGGACATGAACGGTACATAAGATGGCAAAATGGCACAGGACTGAAGACCCAAGGAGAATAAATAGGGAGAGCAAACAAAGCTGGTAACGAAGAAGGACAGGTGGAGCAAATTAACCAATAATCAGATAACAAGGGCAGGGTTAAGACAATAGACAGGAGATCACATGGCACAAAGAAACAAACATGACAAGCCATGTGCTCATGCCAGACATGAAGAAAAAAGGTGTGTTCAACATCGACTGTGACTGGATGTAACCGATCGGCGAGAGCTGCCGCGTGCAGTCGGGGAGGAGCTGAAAACAGAGACTTGAAGTCGGACACTTTCTGCTTCCCGCAGTGACCCTCGCGCTGTGTTTGCATACTTTATCACAGATGAAGTGAAATAAATGCAATATTTGTCAAATTTTAGAGACATTATTGTCATGTAATACTTTATGTACCGCTTAATACGGCGTCTGTTTGTACAAGAATAAAGTTCAACATAAGCCATACTATCAATGAAGTGGGGTCTACGTTTTTTACAAAAGACAGATTTGTGAGCATTAGTGGAACTAAAGGTGCCCAAATAAACACGAAACACACATGCTCGTTGTCATGCGGTGAATCCGGCCAATCGTGGAACAGCTGTGTCGTCATCAGAGCTTGTGCAGCCGCTCTGGAGAAGCTGCGCAAAATGCACAAGCCGGCTGATCTTGAATCACTCTCGCGGTACTTTGATGGCATATGTCACAGTCTCATGGCGTCGGGCGTTGTCTCAAATCAGACAAAATTTCTGAATCCCCACACAGAACTGAAGCCAAACTAGACCGAAATGCCAGGATCCAAACACCAAAAACAACTCACATGGACAGAAGGCCACAGCAAATTTGGAACCACACGCTCACAATAACGAGACAGGAGTGTCAGAGCTCTGTCACCAAACCAAAAATAAACAGACCGAAGTGACAGAACCCTGACAATAATGCCGGCTCTGCAGACTGAAAATAAGACATACTAGGACAAGACCTGAAAATCAACACAGGAAACACTGGGGTTTATATACACAAGATAACAAGGGGCTAAGGAGGAACAGGTGTGAGTAATAAATCACTATGGCAACAAACGAGCCCACAATGGACACAAAAGGTGTGTTCGACTTGAAGCAGCGCATACTCCATACTTCCGCCTACGTCTTGAGTGACCTTTCCGCCATGATTGCGCAATCTATGGCACATCGCAGAGCAGCGCAAGATGAGCAATTTAGGTTAAAAAGTATATACATTTTTTTTTTTTTTAAATGACCAATCGTTTTCGCTAGATAAGACCCTATTCCTCGTCTGGGATCGCACAGAGCCTCGGAAGCCCTTCGAAGTGCATTAATTTGGACCTTCAACATTTTGGTTGCCATGGAAGTCTGTGATGGGGAGAAAAATCCTGTAATGTTTTCCTCAAATAAACTTGAATAAAGAAAGACATGAACATCTTGGATGAGATGGGGGGAGTAAAATATCAGGAAATTTTCATTTTTAAGTGAACTAATCCTTTAAATTAGGCTAGTTCTCTTTCATGTGTTATTGCGATTAAACTGTCAAATGCTCACAAGGTTATGTCAGAAACACACAGTTCACATGAAAACAGTTGGTTATGTCTGTGCATGTATGCAGCAAGTACAGAAATCCCGTGTGTATGTTAGATCATCTGTGTATTAAAGTGACATCAGCGTAATATACAGTAGCTACAATACTGCTATATATGCTGTTAATATGAATCAAACAACAAAAGATAAACAGAAAATCACTCACTGCTCTTGACTGAATAAACTTTAGTAGCTTTATTAAGAATACAGTTCTTACTTGAATCCTGCTGTTAAATGCTCTGGAAAGGAGATAAATATGGCGAACTTTGTACAGATCTCTGAGGGCGGGGTCTATGCTAATACGGCAGTGTCCATCAACACTCGTGGGCGGGGCCTGTAAAATGTGAGGTCCCATTGCCCAGAATCTGCAAACGGCTTGTTCTGAGACACTGCTTATGATTTATGGGGATTAAAAAAAGAGGAGTGGGTGGATTTTTACCATTATAGGGTGGTTGTGTACACACACTGCCAACACACATTTATGTTCAAACATCATGTCAAAGTGAATTTTGCATCTCGTCTCATTCTTGTGAACCCAATATTGTGTATTGTCTAATCTTGTGAGCTAAGTGTATATCGTTACACCCCTAGTTATTTCAGCTTCACCTTTTACTAAGAGTTGCATAGCATACAGCCATAGTGACTTGTTGTGAAAAGAGTCCACTGAAGACCTTTGGGATGGACTGGAATGACCACTGCGAGCCAGGCCCCATCCATACGCCCAACATCTGTGCCTAAACTTATGTCTGAATGGGAGCAAATCCTCACAGCCATGTTGCAATGTCTAGTGAAGCTGTTGTTAGGTAGAATCAGCTCCCGATTGATGTTCATGGTGTTATAATTGTTTCAATGTTCAACAAGCACATATGGGTGTAGTGTTTGGGTGTCTGTATACTTTTTGGCCATGCAGTGCACCGTTATGAGAGTCATGTGTAGAATGATTAGTATTTAACATTCTCGCTGATGTTTCAGAATGTTAGAGAATAAGGAATTCCCTGTATAGAAGAGTTTCTACAGACATCAGTATTGGAAACATAATTTAGGGAAAGAAATAAAGCCTGTTTTTCTGAAAGGATCGAGTGTAGCTTTTATCCAGCGGGGTCCCCCTACAAACCACGCCTCATTGGTTGCTCTCCCATGTGTACTTCAAACGCTTCAGCCATCATATTCTGAGCTTGATCTGTCTTTTTGAAGATCCTCTTTATGGTCTTTGTTATTGTCAGTCAGATGGATCTCAGCTGCATAAGCTAAAGCGAAAACAGAAGAGGCATAGAACAAACAGACAAAAACAAACCAGCAGACTGGGTGAAGTATATGTGAGCTGGAGAGCTGTGATAAAGACATACAGAATGTTAACAGAATTACAGTAGGCTTACTAATGAGGGCTAATGCCAAAATTAGCAAAATGTTACAGCCAAAAGGTAAAAAAAAGTACAGTAAAAAAATACATAATTGTAGTGTGAAAAAATCTTAGCATTCTATTTTTGGATAAAAATCTTGCTTAAAATATCTCACCTCCAAACATATTTCAACTTCATGCTCCATGCCAGTTTACACACAGAAACCTGACATCTACAGTTACATACATATGCATATATAAATGCAAAACCTGGTTGATTACATCACATCCATCAAAATGCTTATCAGGGTCTCCCTGCTGTGAGCAGCTGCTTAATTATCAAGAAGAATCTAGTTGTGGATGCAAATGGGGCCTTTTGAACTGAGCATCATGTTCTCTGTCAGTCACTAAACTCCTATACCCCTGAAACTTTTTCACAGATTGTGTGAAAATATCAATATCTATTGTATCAGTTTCAGATGATCTGTTGTCTACCCTTTTTTATATCAAGTCAATGCCATCAAAATGATGTGAGAAGCTTTGTTTAGCCTTGAGGGTATAAAATAAAATAATAAAATAATGTATATTTAAATAATTTATATGTTTATATATATATATATAATATTATGGGGGGGGGGGGGGGGGGGGGGGGAACAAACATGAAATAATTTATATAATTTATATTATATATATATATATATACGTACGTCGGACGTCACCGACGATCACTTCTGGGAGCCCCTATTAGCTTCGAGATATAGAGAACGGGCCAATGGCCATTGGCGTGCGAGATTTGCATCTCGCGCTCCGCCCCGCACTGCGGGTATAAACAGGAGGCGAATGCAGCGCACTATTGTCATTCACTTCGGAGCCGAACATGGTGTTGACGAAGGAGACTGTTCCTGCTTCAGCAGAGAGAGAAAGAGAGAGAACAAGAGAAGACGCTTCAGCGGCGGCCGCGAGCTCACTGATACAGTGATAAACTGCTGTTTTTACAGCACTGTTGGTTTGGTGAGGGTGTTCCCAACGGTGAGTGCATACACAGGCTGCACTATTCTCCTGTGTTTTGCCGCGGTCGTTCCTGGATGCTTCAGCACATTTAAAAGAGATTTCTTCTAAAAGAGCAGCGCGGGTGTGACACTGCGTCTTTTTCAAGACGTCATTCCACCCGTGCGTTTCTGGATGCGGTTGTTTCCTGTCCTTTGACGGCCACGATCCCTCTCGCATAAGCATGTTGAGATTGCGTTCGTGGGTGATCCATGTTCTCTCAGGAGAACCGGATCACGTCGGCGCGTTGTTCGTCTCGCCTTCCTCGTGAGGGTTTGAGTGTTCAGCGCGCCGTGTGCCGTCTAGCTGCCGGCTGACAGCGCGGGTTGTCACGGCAACCCAGCGCGTCACTCGGCGCTTTAGATGCGCAGTCGAGACTTAACCTCAAACGGGGTTGAGTCCCTTCGCCTATTCCCCGATCTAGTTTCTTTTCTGGTGCACCAGAAAGGGGCTACTTCGGCTAATAAGCCTTGGTGACCTGAGGATTACAGTGGGGCTTTCCTGCCGAGTACATCTCCGTGGGCCCTCACTCCTCTATCGCATCGCAAGCATGCTGAGACTGTGTTCGTGGGTGCTTCATGTTCTCTCATGAGAGCATGACCACGTCGGCGCGTTGTTCGTCTTGCCTTCTTCATAGGGGCTTGAGTGTTCAGCGCACTGTGTGCCTCGACGGCCACGCTCACGGTCTTACATGCCTGCTGGTAGCTTACAGGTGGGATTGCTGGTTCCAAAAAAAATTAAAAAAAATTAAAAAAAATAAAGGGGACCTAGCGTTTCATCTGGGGCTCTAGCAGAGGACAGATGTCAATCGCTGCATCGGAGAGAGGGCTGTTATAAGCTGGAAATGAAGATGATGCTGAGTTTCCCACTATAATGATGTGTGCTCATGCTGAATCTGATTCAGACTTGACAGCCATGCTTTCCTGGGTGGCTGAGGCGTAGTGCAACGCGTAAATCGCCTTGCCCCCCCCTTGCCTTTTTCCCGGATGTGCATTGGAAAGCTTTGGCAGTGTGGAACTATTTGGTGCCAAAATATGGGGTGCCAGTGGTGCCATAATCTGGATAAAGTTTTCCTCTCTCTCACTACCCTCATCGGTGAGGTAGCAGTGCCACTGGCAGGCCACCTCCGCCCTGCGCTCTTAGTGCACGAGGGTAGTTCTGAGCTGAGGTTGAGCTGCGCACAGTGACTGATTTACATTTAAAGTCACAGCGCTGGCCCTTGGCCAGACGATGTCCACCCTGGTCCAGAAACACCCTTGGGCTACCTTGCAGGGGTGTGAGACGTCGCCAGAGTACGCTCTCTCGATGCTCACATCTCACAAGGTGACCCTTTTCGGCGACACTGTCGGTGACTGTGCAGCAGTCCTCCACAGTGCAAAGCAGATGGAACCCCTCAGTCTGCTCGCCATGGGCATCCCACGATGCCACCCGTCTTGGCTGCCAGTCAGCTGAGACGGGTGACCTGGACTTGGTTGAAGCTGCTCTTCCCCGGAGGAGGGCCGGGTGGAGAATCATTGCTAAATTTTGTTCCGCAACTGGTGTTACAGCCACTGGTACCCAAATTCTTAAGAGCAGTTCCAATACCTCTGGGTCTCGGGAGTTCAGGAATGGCAGCGTGTGACGCTATGAAGCCGCGCCGCTCTCATTCCCCTCCCCACAAGAGGGCGAGAATGGCAGTGTGCGACGCCGGGGAGCCTCGCCACTCTCGTTCCCCTCTTCTCAGCGGTGTGAGGACAGCAGTGTGCAACGCTATGCCTCGCCACTCTTGTTCCCCGCTGAGGAAGGAGGTGAGGTAGGCAGTGTGTGACGCCACAAAGCCTTGCCACTCTCTGCCCCTCCTTCAGTCGCCAGCGGACCGCAGCGTATGGCTTGAGAACGCTACCATGCCTTCTCTCATACCCTCTGTCCAACCGTGGGGGCAGGTAGGTGCTGCGTGCGCACTCAGACCCCACTTCAGGACGCTGTGCCTCTTGGGTCGGGTCCCTGCCCTCCACTTCGCTGCCCTACTGTGGGTACGTCTGTGGGGCGGGTGTGTTCATGGTACGGTTTCCGGAAGCCTAGCTAGCACTTTCGGGACGATCCCGCTGACTCACCTGCACCACCAGGCTCGGCTATGCGATTCAGTTCGCACGGCATCCTCCCAAGTTCTGGGCGTCCACTTCACTGTTGTGTGGAGCTGTGACGCCCATCTTGTGGAAAGAGATCGAAGTCCTACTGGCGAAGGACGCAATTGGAGCCGGTCCCTCCAGCCGACATGAAGTTGGGGTTCTATAACGCCCTTCACAAACCGCCCGTTCAGATGTTGACGCAGAAGCGCACTTTCGAGTACATCCGTCCCCAAGATTGGTTTGCAGCGATCGACCTGAAGGTCGTTCCCTTCAGGACTGTCCCTGTTGTGTGAATACAGAGACACGGTGATCAGTCACTTCAGCCTGTTGGGACTTTGGGTCAACTGGGGAAAGAGCAAACTCTGCCCCGTGCAGAGGATCTCTTTTCTCGGTATGGAGCTGGACTTGGTCAATCTGACAGCGCGTCTCTCAGAGGAGCGTGTCCAGTCGGTGTTGAACTGCTTGAATTCGTTTAAATGCAGGACAGCGGTACCACTGAAACATTTTCAGAGGCTCCTGGGGCATATGGCATCCGCAGCCGCTGTAACGCCGCTCGGATTGCTTCATATGAGACAGCTTCAACGCTGGCTACACGACCGAGTCCTGAGATAGGCGTGGCACAGCGGATCCCTCCGTGTCCCCGTGACTCCGAGGTGCCGCCAAACCTTCAGCCTGTGGTCGGACCCTTCGTTTCTACGGGCAGGAGTTTCCCTAGAACAAGTGTCCAGGCATGTTGTTGTCTCCACGGATGCCTCATCCACTGGCTGGGGTGCCACGTACAACGGGCTTGCAGTTTCGGGTCTGTGGACGGGGCCTCAACTGCAATGGCATATCAATTGCCTCGAGTTGTTAGCAGTTCGTCTTGCGCTGGGCCGCTTCAAAACGCCGCTACTAGGCAAGCACGTTCTGGTTTGTATGGACAACACTGCGGCCGTTGCGTACGTCAACAAACAGGGTGGTCTACGCTCCCGTCGCATGTCTCAACTCGCCCGCCATCTCCTCCTATGGAGTCAGAAGCATCTGAGGTCGCTTCGTGCCATTCACATTCCGGGCCTGCTCAATCGTGCGGCCGACGAGCTCTCACGACAGCCAGTGCTCCCCGGAGAGTGGAGACTCCATCCCCAGGTGGTCCAGCTGATCTGGAGTCGCTTCGGGACCGCACAGGTAGACCTGTTTGCCGCCCCGGACACGACCCACTGCCAGTTGTTTTATTCCCTGACCGAGGGGACCCTCGGCTCGGATGCGCTGGCACACAGCTGGCCCCGGGGCCTACGCAAGTATACATTTCCCCCAGTGAGCCTTCTTGCACAGACTCTGTGCAAGGTCAGGGAGGACGAGGAGCAAGTCCTGATGGTTGCTCTGTATTGGCCCAACTGGACTTGGTTCTCGCGACAGCACCTCCCTGGCCCATTCCTCTGAGGAAGGACCTCCTGACTCAGAGACGGGGCACCCTATGGCACCCGCGTCCGGTGTCTGGTCCTTGGACGGGACGCGGAGGTTCTAGGTGGCCTACCACAGGCTGTGGTAGACACCATCACTTCCGCTAGAGCTCCCTCTACGAGGCGCCTCTATGCGTTGAAGTGGAACCTGTTCGTCGACTGGTGTTCTTCTCGCTGAGAAGACCCCCGGAGATGTTCGGTCGGTTCTGTGCTTTCCTTCCTACAGGACGGGTTGAAGCGAAGGCTGTCTCCCTCCACCCTCAAAGTCTATGTTGCCGCTATCGCCGCTAATCATGACATGGTAGGTGGTAAGTCTCTAGGGAAGCACGATCTGATCGTCAGGTTCCTGAGGGGGGCGAGGAGACTAAATCCGCCTCGCCCTCCCTCTATACCCTCTTGGGACTTAACTCTGGTGCTAACCGCACTGCAGAGGGCGCCCTTTGAGCCTTTGCAGTCAGCCGAGTTAAAAATCCTGTCTCTGAAGACAGTACTCCTGACTGCATTGGCCTCTATCAAGAGGGTAGGGGACCTGCAGGCATTTTCGGTCGACGAATCGTGCCTGGAATTCGGGCCTGGTAACTCTCATGTAATCCTGAGACCCCGGCCCGGATATATGCCCAAGGTTCCCACCACTCCCTTCCGGGACCAGGTGGTGAGTCTGCAAGCGCTGCCTTCGGAGGAGGCAGACCCAGCCCTAGCTTTTCTCTGTCTAGTCTGCACTCTGCGGACTTATGTGGACAGAACGCAAAGCTTCAGGACCTCAGAACAGCTCTTCGTCTGTTATGGAGGCCAGCAGAAGGGAAAGGCTGTCTCCAAGCAGAGGATGGCTTCCCATAGTCAGTAACACCGAAGTGCCCGTTCTAAGTGTCGGCTTGCTGCGCCACTCCCTTCCCTTTGGAACGGATACGTGCGCTTATATGCTCCAGTCGAGTTCCCCAGAACGGCGAACCCTGTTGAGTCCTCCGCAACCCGCGGCAGTCGGATGTGGCGGAGCGTCCGACGCCAGACACTCGTATGCATTGGTGGAACTTGTGTTAGGCTGGGTTCCATATGTTGTGACCCCCACGGTGGTCCCATATGTGTATTCTTCCACGGTACGGCTCCCTACGGCGAGCCCGTGTCTTTCCCTCGGCAGAGCTCTCTGCCGTCTCAGTTAGGTGTTGTTCCCCCGCCTGTTTGGCCGGGGCCACCCCTGGGACTTCCGTATGTTGCACTGCCCACGGCCAGTCCATACGTGTATTCTCCACATGGTAACTCCCTTCGGGCATGATGTGGCTTCCGCAGCGTCCCTCTGGGCACGCTTCCCAGCGTTATCCAATAGTCTGCTGAAGTGGGTCTTGCGGAACAGCAGTGTGACTTCCCTGCGTGAATTCCCCGCCCGGAACAGACGGGGTCTGAGGGGCTCTCGCTGGGCGCTGGAAGTGGTAGTAACTGTGACGTTTTCCAAAGGGATCCCAATTCGTTGGTGACGTCCGACGTACGTCGAACGTGACCGACTGAAAGGGAACGTCTCGGTTACGTATGGTAACCCTCGTTCCCTGAAGGAGGGAACGGAGACGTACGTCCCGTCGCCACAGTTGCTGTACCATCACTGCATGGCCGAGTCACTAGTTCGGCTCCTCAGTGAAAAACAATAGGGCGCTGCATTCGCCTCGTGTTTATACCCGCAGCGTGGGGCGGAGCGCGAGATGCAAATCTCGCACGCCAATGGCCATTGGCCCGTTCTCTATATCTAGGGGCTCCCAGAAGTGATCCCAATTCGTCGGTGACGTCCGACGTACGTCTCCGTTCCCTCCTTCAGGGAACGAGGGTTACCATACGTAACCGAGACGATATACACTCACCTAAAGGATTATTAGGAACACCTGTTCAATTTCTCATTAATGCAATTATCTAATCAACCAATCACATGGCAGTTGCTTCAATGCATTTAGGGGTGTGGTCCTGGTCAAGACAATCTCCTGAACTCCAAACTGAATGTCAGAGTGGGAAAGAAAGGTGATTTAAGCAATTTTGAGCGTGGCATGGTTGTTGGTGCCAGACGGGCCGGTCTGAGTATTTCACAATCTGCCCAGTTACTGGGATTTTCACGCACAACCATTTCTAGAGTTTACAAAGAATGGTGTGAAAAGGGAAAAACATCAAGCATGCGGCAGTCCTGTGGGCGAAAATGCCTTGTTGATGCTAGAGGTCAGAGGAGAATGGGCTGACTGACTCAAGCTGATAGAAGAGCAACTTTGACTGAAATAACCACTCGTTACAACCGAGGTATGCAGCAAAGCATTTGTGAAGCCACAACACGCACAACCTTGAGGCGGATGGGCTACAACAGCAGAAGACCCCACCGAGTACCACTCATCTCCACTACAAATAGGAAAAAGAGGCTACGATTTGCACGAGCTCACCAAAATTGGACAGTTGAAGACTGGAAAAATGTTGCCTGGTCTGATGAGTCTCGATTTCTGTTGAGACATTCAGATGGTAGAGTCAGAATTTGGCGTAAACAGAATGAGAACATGGATCCATCATGCCTTGTTACCACTGTGCAGGCTGGTGGTGGTGGTGGTGGTGTAATGGTGTGGGGGATGTTTTCTTGGCACACTTTAGGCCCCTTAGTGCCAATTGGGCATCGTTTAAATGCCACGACCTACCTGAGCATTGTTTCTGACCATGTCCATCCCTTTATGACCACCATGTACCCATCCTCTGATGGCTACTTCCAGCAGGATAATGCACCATGTCACAAAGCTCGAATCATTTCAAATTGGTTTCTTGAACATGACAATGAGTTCACTGTACTAAAATGGCCCCCACAGTCACCAGATCTCAACCCAATAGAGCATCTTTGGGATGTGGTGGAACGGGAGCTTCGTGCCCTGGATGTACATCCCACAAATCTCCATCAACTGCAAGATGCTATCCTATCAATATGGGACAACACTTCTAAAGAATGCTTTCAGCACCTTGTTGAATCAATGCCACGTAGAATTAAGGCAGTTCTGAAGGCGAAAGGGGGTCAAACACAGTATTAGTATGGTGTTCCTAATAATCCTTTAGGTGAGTGTATATATATATATATAAATGTAACTCTGAATATATAGTTACAAATCTGATTATAGTTAAATATGAATATATAGTTATAACTCTGAATATATAAATGTAGGCCTAAATATGAATATATATAGTAATAAGTCAGAATATATAAATGTAAATCTGAATTTATAGTCATAATCAGAATATATATTCACAAATTCTGAATATATAGTTATAACTCAGAATATATAAATGTAAATACTAAATATATAGTTATAACTCTGAATATATACGTGTAAATACTAAATATATAGTTATCAGACAGAATATATATTTACTCCTGAATATGCAGTATAAATGTATATATTGTTTACTTAGGGCTTGAATTCTTGCACAGGATTGTGGGTATTACACATAATTGTACTCATTCCCACAAGTTCCATGCTTTAATGTGCTAAATTCCTTCAAACAATTATTAGCATGCAGGTTTAATGAGTAAATTAATTCATCCAGATGAACAGATCGAGGCAATAATTTTAAATCTTGCTGTCAGACTGTAATTTCACAAACAACGCAAGTGAATCAGTGCAACTGCATCTTCTCTTTCTCTCGGAGTTCAGTGTTCAGGCACAATGAGCTGTATGTAAAGCACATTCTCGCATATTTGGATGCTACTTAAGAAAGAGGATCTATCACCCACAGTTGATTTTTATATTAACTGGACTTTATTGTTGACTTTATCTCACAATTCTGATTCTGTTTCAGATATTTTCAGATAAACAACTGTGAGATATAAACTGGCAATTGTCAGTCATAAAATCTAAATTGCAAGATATAAACTTGCAATTGTGAGGAAAAAAAGCCAGAATTGTGAGATAAAAGTCACAATTACATCTTTAATTTATGTATTTTTTTATTCTATGGCAGAAACAAGCTTCCATACCTTCAAGTTCACCTCCGAGATCACAAATCCTTGCCATTTAATAATACCTAGGATAACAAAATCACTTTTCTTAATTAGCACCCAAATATGTGAGAACGCACTTTACACACAGCTATAGTGAATCATTGCTTGCAGGAATTTAGCACATTATAAGCACTGAACTTATGGTAATCATGTGTGTACTGTGTATAATTATTATGTATATATAAACACACACACATGCATGTATATATTTAAGAGAAATGTGTTATTTATATATAATATAAATTATATAAATATATATACACATGCAAATATTTCTTAAATATATACATGTATGTGTGTGTATTCAAATATACATAATAATTATACACATCACAAACACATATATTATGGAAACACAAACTTTTATTTTGGATGTGATTAATCGCGATTAATCGATTTGACAGATATAAATTTATATATTCACGATTTACATATAATTACTTCCCGTTTGGTCCCCGACAATAGGCACAGTAAAAATAAGTAAAATAAGTTTAAAAAGTCATCGTGCTGCATGCTGGAATGGTGCTGGAATGGTGCTAAGAATAATTTCCTGTGTATTCGCTGCGGCAGCTCTGGGTTAAAACACAGGCTTACTAAAGCCGTGATGCCCTACTGTGCCCTGGCTATAGTGACTCACAGGATGGATGGGATGATTAAACCACTCAGTAGAGAGCCTATAACAAAACACATTAGAAACACTATGAGCAGCAAAAAATATAGAAATTAATTCTCATAACCTCCAACATCTGAATAGTTTTTGTTTCTTTGTTTCTAACCACTTTTTCTGTGTGCAATTTGCGCCGAGAGGCTTTTATTTTTATTATAAAACCAAGATAATGAAGGGGTTAAAGGGAAAAAGTGCAATCCGGGGACAGATGATGTGGGAATGTGCAAACATCAGGGTGTGTTGTCTTTGAAGGCTGAAGTTTGCGAAGTGCATTGGGGAAAATACATATTCAAGGAGGTTTTCCAAAGCACAAAGGCAAGAGGCTGTAAACTAGAGTGGACTGTAGAAAACACTGAGTATGCAGCATGGTTTAAGTATGTCCCCACCAAAGTTAAAAGACTATTAAATAACCCTTATGAATATTTCTAGCTCTCGCATTTATGACTAAAATGTACTATAAGTATGGAATGTCATATTGTTTCATATACAAACATATATACCGAAAGTTTCATATTTTTCTGTGTCATGTTTGCATTCGTAAAATAAAAGTAGAATGGTGTCACTTAAGACTTCCCATGATTTGACCCTTTTTTATTAACTACCATTGATGAGAACATTGTTTTAATGGCTTATGCCAGTTACCCTTCATGCTCTATTGAACAAATGGTGTTCTATCTATTTGAAAGTTGTGGATCCACTATTCACAGAGTTTAATTTGTCTTTATAAGATTGCAGTTAGCTAGAATGTAATTCATAATGGTACATATTACTTATGGCCATAAGGGGTGCTATAGAAATAGCATTTTTTCTTCTTCTTACAGTAACTACTGTCCTTCATTAGTTTAGAGCCTGTTTACATCATAGAACCTCACAATAGAGTGGTGCAGGTATGACATTAAAAACCGGAAGTCTAATTCGCTAGTGGTTCCCTCAAGATTTTCCTATAGGGTTTTTCAATTTATGAGTAAAATAAGATCTGTGGTAAACATAACTTTTGTTCTGCAATGTAAATTACTCACACTCACACCCCAAATGTTCTAGTTACTTAGAAACATGTTTTTTTTATATAAAAAATCAACAGCTTAAAATGTCAAGTGTAATTTACATTGTAGAACAAAAAATCTAAGTATTGTCAAATTATGTATTTACCACAGAACTTATTTTACCCATACATTTTAAAATTCCATTATAAAAACCCATAGGAAAATCTTGAGGAAACCACTGGTGAATTAAGGCCTGTTCACATCAAAAACGATAACTATACTAGCATCCACACCAGTGGGTTACCATTATCTTCACTTTATAATACTGTTCTAAATAATTCAAAATTCCTTTAGAAGGAAGAAGTAACACTTGAGTCATTACGGGTTACCATGATCTTCATTTTAGAATACTGTTACAAATGACCAGTATTCCTTTAGAAGGATGCAGTAACACAAGTCATTACACTCCAAAACCTTACAAAAACCTCAAAAGCTTACAGTGACTTCAATCATTATAGAAAGGGTAACACTGTAGGATAATGTTCCGTCATTACTGAATAATTACAGAAGAACAAATGAGTAACGCATTATTAACACTTTAGTAACTACTATTAACTAACAACAAACTCTGATTAACAAATTAGCAAGTAATAGTGCTTAGTTGAATGTGGTAGTTCACATTAGCTAATTAGTAATGGATTGGAGTGGAAAGGAGCAGTGGATAGTGACTACTCAAGTGTTACTACATCCTTCTAAAGATGTAGAAGACATCCTTCACAACGACTTCAGTCAATATTAGGGAGTTAACATGATTTTCATTTTAGAATACTGTTTCAAATAATTAGTAATTCCTTCTGAAGGATTTGGTAATAATTGAGTAATTACTAGTGGGTTACCATGACCTTCACTTTATAATTAATTATACATTATGCATTATTCACATTAATTATGAACCTGTATATAGTAGTTCTTTGTAGTCTTTTGAGGTATGAAAAAAATATTGATTAGCTAACAGTGAACCACATTCAAGTGAGCACTATTACTTACTAATTGGTTAGTTTCTTGTTAGTTAATAGTAGTTACTAATAATGCGTTACTCATTTGTTCCTTTCTGTGCAGTTATTAATAATGACAGATCAGTATTCTTAAGTGTTATGGCCCATTCACACCAAGGACGATAACTACAAAGATAACAATAAAGATATAGTTCTAAAAACCGTTCTCAATATTAAAGAATAGCAGAGTTCACACCACAGCTATAACGATAACGCCACAGAGAAACGATATCATTGGAATCACTTTCAGAACGATTTTTTCCAGCTGATGAACGGTAAAAACATTGACAGCCAATCAGAATCCATTCTGCTGTAACAAGCTCGAGCATTTAAAGTGACAGTCAAGCACACGCTTAGAATAAACAGAACGATATCGTCTGCTGGTGTGGATGCTAATAGTTATCCTTATAGTTATCTGTATAGTTATTGTTCTTGATGTCAACGGGCACTTACCCTAGAAAGTTGTCATGCTTTTCATATTAGAACACTGTTCCAAATAATTAGTCATTCATTTTGAAGGATTTTGTAATACTTGAGTACTAGTAGCTTAGGTTACTCTAATTATAGTAGTTCTTAGTAGTCCTCTGGGTAGTATGAAAATAATAGTAGTTATTGATTATCTAATAGTGAACTACCCTATTCAACTGAGCTATTACTTACTAATTTATTAATCAGAGTTTCTTGTTAGTTAATATAGTAGTTGCTAGAATGATAATACTCATTTGTTCCTGTCTTATTCATCAATGATGGAACAGTATTCTAAAGTTTTACCTATATTATATATTTAATGTGTAGTAATTCTACAATAAAGTACAGTTGCAATCATTCTTTATAATACCAACAAAAATGGTCAGGGGAGTTTTTGAATCAATAATTAATATTTGGTTTTCTATATAAAATACTGAACTTTTGAACATCACAGTATGTCACTGGGCTACACTAGCACTTATGAGATAAAATCAATACACCAACAGCTTCAAGGGTGGGTGGGGGGTATAAGCAATAAGATAAGCTGTGAATTAAAGAAATTGATCAATACACTGCTAGATATTATAACATTCAAGACCACATGCTTCATATTTACACAACAAGCCATCTATAAACTATAGAAGCAGCAAATTGCTTAAACATATTGTTTAAAAATATATAAAAATCTTCCAGTCAACATGGGGCACTGTATCCATCACACAAGTGACTATGATGCAAGCCAGTGGCATGACAATGTAGCTGTTTGCTCTGGGCAATTCTAAAATAAAACTGGCAGAGTGGTAGTGCAAGCATGATCTCTAATCCTTCAATTCATAAGGAAAACAGAAATCGTGGTGAAGAGTCTTGTCAAAGACAAGGATGCTGCATGGAATGTTAAAAGGGTGGAAACTGGTGACGGCAATGGGAGATGGAGAATATTATAATGTCACATATTCTGTTTCCTGTCTGTCAAGTCTTAAAAATCCATTCAGTCTGTATTTGTTTGTGGATCTTTCTGTGTGTGTGTTTTCTTTCTTCAGTTTTTTACCTTCCTGGGAAATATGCTAAGTGCTGCATTGTGATTAGAATATGAATTACTATGAAAGTTTTTTATTAGGTTTGATTTGCAGGATGATTTTAGGATCATTCTTAGTCTCTTTCTCACTGCAGTAATGACAATTCATTACTGCCTATATTTTAAAGTCTGGGTAATTGTAATAGTTATATGTAATATATAGCAACTGCCATAGTAACCATTATTGAATTATCGTAGACATGAGCCTCCAGCATCCCTTCAATAACAACAAGCCAAAGAATATTCACAATAAGGAGTGGAGGATAAAGGAAACCAGTGTTGATCGGGGCAGACTTCATTTCAATAAAAAATATAGCATGGTTATAGATGGTTAGCCTTGAGTCAGGCTTTATTAGACAGAAGAATAATCATTGTTGGTTTATGGGAGCTTTCCTACATAATTAGTTTATTAATATAATCAGCCTGCAGCCTTTCAGGCAGCTTAGATTAGGATTGTTGGAGGGAAAAAAAAGAAGAAAAGGAAGGAAAGCTTAATTATATTCATTATATTGTGAATGAGAAAGCAAACCAAATTAAATGAACAGGCCAAACATCAGCAGACCAAAATGCATAGAGTCTATGAGGAGGCTAAAAGGTATTTTATAAGGAAGAAAGGGGAAAAAATACAACTTTTTTGTTGTTTCTTCATTTTTCTTCATTGTAATAGGAATAAAACAGAATGTCTATGATTCTATAAATCCATGACCATTATGCACCATTGTTTATGTTTTCTTATACAGTCATCTCAGAGTTATAGTGACACCTAGTGGTGTGGATGCAGCATCACAAAAAAACAAATGTTTTAGTTACCAGTGCTATTGCAGCAATTTGCTATCCACAATCATGATTCATTTAGTCCATAAGTAACAAGTATCCAGTAACAGGCAGATTACAGAGAAAAGAGAAAAGTATTTGGCCTGTCATGTGATCTCAACATGGCTTCCCTCATGAGGTGACCCGCTCCATGTAAAATAAAATGGCTTTATTGGGCTGGAGTTTTCATTTCATTTGTTGTTTTATTTGTTTCAACATTTCTAACGAGGAAGAAATATGAAATGTTTACCTAACCCTGAAACATCAACTATATGCAGGCATTCAGAAAAAAGAGAAATAAACTGATTGAAAGGGAAAAACAAGCAAAAGCATTGAACATATCCATGTACATCTTACACTGTGATTTTGGCTTAGGGAGCACCGGCCCCATTCAATCACAGACAAAAGCACCAGAATGAGAAACAAGGCACGTCCGACAGATCACAGGAGTCAGTGGAATCAAAGAGGTAAAAATCTGAGCCGCTTAAGTCTGTGATGGTGAGGCCAGATAAAAGTCACTTTCATCAGGACCAATTAAAAAAAAAAAGAGAGGGCCACTGTTCTGGGACCCTCTTAACTTAATGGAGTATTTTCATACTCCTAATATTCGTGCAAGTTCAAAGGCTTTGCCTCACATCGCCATCTCAGCTTTTAGAGACGATCCATAGAGGCAACAGGAAAAACAACCCAATCTACAACCAAAAGGTCAACCTTATGCATTTCTTTTAAAGCAGAAGCACCATGCCAGTGCATGTACCCTTCCATATTTGAGTGAATTTTGAATGCAACTTCTACCAGAAAGACTCAGAGGGCAGGTGAAAGTTTACATGGTATTTATTCCATAAAGGATTAACAGATGGTAGTGAGCAATGATTCATGTCTAGTTGTACAGGAAAAGTTATTTGGCATAGGCCCTGTCCTTATTCTAAATCTTGGGGGATGCAGATTCGGCTGTTCCTCCCTACCCCCAATGGATAGAAAGGGACCAACCTGGTGGGGGTGGGGAGGATGGAGGGGAACGTCAGTGTAACATTTAGTCCACTGGAAGGCAAGTTCGCTGAACCCAAGTGCAGTTTTTATTAAACTTAAATCTTAACATAAATCAAAGACATGGCTTGGCATAAACTAGAACCAAAACCTTGACATGACAAGGCAGGGCAAACCATAAAACTCACCAACCAGCAGGTTACACATACATTCAATACTCGACCAAGACACACGGCAAACATGAGGGCTTAAATACACATGGACTAAGGACAAGACGAGACACACCTGTGAACAATGATTAACCAATAAACCAATGACATGACACAATACACAAGACAAAGGAGCACATGGCAGGATCACATTACAAGACCAGGAAGTGCATGACAAGACATGGCAGTGAACATGGCAAACTTAAACACATGAAACATAACCAAAACACCCTGTGACAGTCAGTGTCATCAACTGCAAACGTAAAAGAGAAAGTTCAGGACTTAGACTACAAGGGCCTCATTTATAAAACGTGTGTAAGCACAGATTTGATCTTAGAATGTGCGTATGCAAAAATCTACGCCAACGTTCATATTTATTAAAAAAATTTGACGTGGAAAAGTGCTCAGTGCCACATCAGGGTCTTAGCAGATGTACTCACTTTTCCTTGTGGCAAAGAGTCAGAGTCCTGCATGTATTCTAAAATCTAAGCAATTCTTGCTACTTGCCATTCTCAAGTAAAGGATTTGGAAGTTGACTGGTGCTCTTTTATATGTCAGTGACATTAATTAGGCGCCATTTACAAGGCGGAGGTCTGAAACCATTCAGCTGTGCACCATTTCAAGATCATTTGACAATTGATTGTAAGATCAAATGTAGGACGTTTCAATGCAACATTTTATAAATGAGGTCCCACGTGTCAAGCAGTGATTGGCCAGATCTAATAGTCATGAATGAATGACATGGCATTCGAGGTACCTACGCTAAAGCTATTCAAATAAATAATACAAAATAAATTTAAAAAACAGTATAATTATTGCAGGCAAAAAGAGTCTTCAAATCTTTTTCTTCATCTATCTAAAAAAAAAAATTGTTAAAGGGGTGGTTGATTATGATTTCACTTTTTTAACTTTAGTTAGTGTGTAATGTTGCTGTTTGAGCATAAACAACATCTGCAAAGTTATGATGCTCAAAGTTAACTACAGCAAACGGCTGGTAGGGACTACACAAGCTTCCTCCCGGGTTAGTGTCATCACTAACCCTGAAATTGACATAAATCCTGCCCCCGGGAACACACAACAAAGGGGGTGAGATTATTATGACAGAATATGCTATTCAATGACTTGAAGATAGTTAACTCCACATCAGCTACATCAATTCATCAACTAACCATTCAGGAACATCTTGTTGCCACTTCTTCTTGAGTCTCTCCATCATTGTCCAATTCCATGAGGTTATCAGAGCTGCTACCATGAGCAGTTAAAGGGACACACAAAAATGGCACGTTTTTGCTATTTTTCACATGCTATAAAAAATTATCTGTGGGGTATTTTGAGCTAAAACTTCACATACACACTCTGGGGACATCAGAGACTTATTTTACATCTTGTAAAAAGGGGCAATCAACCACCCCTTTAAAACAAATGGTAACACTTACAATAAGGCCCCATTAGTTAATGTTAGTTATGCCATTATCTAACATTAACTAACAACGAGCAATACATTTATTACAGTATTTATTGATCTTTGTTAACATTAGTTAAGTAATGTTAATAAATGAACCCTTATAGTAAAGTGAACCAGAAATTCTTACCAGAAAAATGCACAGCCACTCTCTAGGTCAGTGAAGTAAAAATGAAATGGAATGAAATGAAATAATTATTTATTACATCAGGATTTCAACTCCTTACTTGCCTCAAGAAACAAGTTTTACTTTAGTCATATCTCACCTAAGGCACAAAGTGGGCCCAGAAAAACCCATTCAAATAATACAAATGTGCATGAAGCCCATGTTTTTAAGCTATGATATTAGCAGACCAAGTTTATTATGCTCAGCACACAAAGGTATATTGGACACTGATTTGCTATTATCCTGTGCGAGTGGAGCTATGAAGGACTCCACGCATGAGTGAGTGAAATAAGGCAGTGAGCGAGTGCAGTGGAGGTGAGGGCGAATAGGTATGCGTGGCAGCTTTCAGGCAGATGGAGAAGCTGCACTTCCACACGGTGGGATGATCCTCAGGCGTTTCTCTCTCTCCGCTGCTCCCCTGAGACATCCTCCTCCAACCTCACACTCGCTCAGTCTGCCTAATCCAACCCTGACAGGATGAGGCCAGCACACATACACATACACCTATGCTCAGACAAATACACAGAGACACTTGACCATCCCTCATTAACACAATTAACACGTCTCAACTTTTCACACATACACTAACAGAATTCATGTTTCTTATGACAGGTTTATGTTTCAAAGTAGTTTTGCAGACAAATGTAAATTATCCCTACATATTAATTTCAGACAGTAACACTTTATTTTAAGGTGACATAGTTACACGTTACTACATACTTAATATACAGTAAATTATGTATAATTACGTAACAAATTCTTAACCAAACCGGAACTCCATAGTAAGTAAATGTGGTTCATTTATATTACTCAGTACTTATTTGAGTAAGTACAAATAAAGTGATTTTTTTTTCATTAATTTCATTCCATTTTAATGTATATTTTTTTAAGTTGTAAGAGTGTTAAGAACTTTGTTTTTTCAAAAATGTGAAAAAATATTATTAAAAATCATTAGTAGTGTTTACCAGGTTTTTTCAAACTTGCCCTATTTTAACGCATAAAGATCCATTTATACTATATTTTTAATACTGTGCGAGAAAAAATGTATATTATAAAAGACAACAAAAATGGCTTCCTTACTTAAACATTTGGCTTTTAAATTGTCATTGTACTGAAGCAAACTGATTAAATCAGGAAAATATTTACATTTTATATTCAGAATTAGTTTTTACTGTTTTCCCTTTACTATTAACAAACTACTACTATCAAAACAATATAATAATTGGAATTAATTTAATGATTTCAGACCAGTCTTTAGAAAGCAGAATGAAATGGTAATTTTATCAAATTTGAATCAGGGTTATGATCATTAACTAAAACTAAAACCGTAAAAACACTTGAAATTATTACTTGAAATAATACATTAACTGAATTTAAATAAAATATAAAAACAAAATTTATTAAAAACATTTATTTCAGCATTTCTTATTTTTGTTCAGTTTAAGTTGAAGTACTAAAATAACTAAAACTAAATAAACTGAATGAAAAAATGAAATAAAATAAAAACAGCAAAAAAATAAAAATAAAATATAAAAATATCTAATTCAAAATATTATCCAAACTATAATATTATTTTCAATGCTACTGTCACAGTTTGCAAGCAGGGTTCAAAACATCTCAGGTACTTCAAAACAGGCAGACATGCAACCGCACAGCACAACTTTACATAACGGTGATTGGACAGAGAATGAGTGTGAGGGACCAACTTAAATAGCAAACACAAATGAGGATGATTAATAGAACACAGCTGACACATATGAACTAATAACGAGGAGCGGGAAAACTGAACAAAGGAACACATGATGAACAAGAAAACAAACTAAAAGTCCATGATAATGAAACTAACAGAACATATGGTGACAGCTACTAACAGTGATGTGAATAATACATTTTACATTGAGATACCCTGTTCTGATGGCGCAAGAGTTGGAACTATGGCAGCTGAGAAGGTCATTTTTTGTGTTCTTTTTGAAGAATTTTCGGAGCCTGATGAATGTGTTTAATACTGCAAAATACGCTCAGTGTTACAGTCACTGCACTTGCCGTCCAGAATAAAAGAGAACATCCCAATCGAGTGAAGGGATTTGTAGAAACTGTGATCCCTAATTATTGTGATTCAACATTTGCCTCGCATTTTAGGGTGAAAAGACAAAGATTTCAGGTTAAGGATAATCCACTTCCTACCTCCGAGACTGTTATGATCTGTTTTTATTGTGAGTATTAGGCTTATCATTTTGCTGATCACTGTTGTGCTATGATATTTTAATATTTACCATTATATAATCAGAGGAGTATAGAAAAGTTTATAAAAGTGTCACTCCACAATACAAGAGCAAAATATATAAATATGTATAGTATTTTTATGGACCCATTGTGAGAGCTGTCTCTTTAATACCACATGGTTTATATACAGGTGCTGGTCATATAATTAGAATATCATCAAAAAGTTGATTTATTTCACTAATTCCATTCAAAAAGTGAAACTTGTATATTATATTCATTCATTACACACAGACTGATATACACTCACCTAAAGGATTATTAGGAACACCTGTTCAATTTCTCATCTAATCAACCAATCACATGGCAGTTGCTTCAATGCATTTAGGGGTGTGGTCCTGGTCAAGACAATCTCCTGAACTCCAAACTGAATGTCAGAATGGGAAAGAAAGGTGACTTAAGCAATTTTGAGCGTGGCATGGTTGTTAGTGCCAGACGGGCCGGTCTGAGTATTTCACAATCTGCTTAGTTACTGGGATTTTCACGCACAACCATTTCTAGAGTTTACAAAGAATGGTGTGAAAAGGGAAAAACATCCAGTATGCGGCAGTCCTGTGGGCGAAAATGCCTTGTTGATGCTAGAGGTCAGAGGAGAATGGGCCGACTGATTCAAGCTGATAGAAGAGCAACTTTGACTGAAATAACCACTCGTTACAACCGAGGTATGCAGCAAAGCATTTGTGAAGCCACAACACGCACAACCTTGAGGCGGATGGGCTACAACAGCAGAAGACCCCACCGGGTACCACTCATCTCCACTACAAATAGGAAAAAGAGGCTACAATTTGCACGAGCTCACCAAAATTGGACAGTTGAAGACTGGAAAAATGTTGCCTGGTCTGATGAGTCTCGATTTCTGTTGAGACATTCAGATGGTAGAGTCAGAATTTGGCATAAACAAAATGAGAACAAGGATCCATCATGCCTTGTTACGACTGTGTAGGCTGGTGGTGGTGGTGTAATGGTGTGGGGGATGTTTTCTTGGCACACTTTAGGCCCCTTAGTGCCAATTGGGCATCGTTTAAATGCCACGGCCTACCTGAGCATTGTTTCTGACCATGTCCATCCCTTTATGACCACCATGTACCCATCCTCTGATGGCTACTTCCAGCAGGATAATGCACCATGTCACAAAGCTCGAATCATTTCAAATTGGTTTCTTGAACATGACAATGAGTTCACTGTACTAAAATGGCCCCCACAGTCACCAGATCTCAACCCAATAGAGCATCTTTGGGATGTGGTGGAACGGGAGCTTCGTGCCCTGGATGTGCATCCCACAAATCTCCATCAACTGCAAGATGCTATCCTATCAATATGGGCCAACATTTCTAAAGAATGCTTTCAGCACCTTGTTGAATCAATGCCACATAGAATTAAGGCAGTTCTGAAGGCGAAAGGGGGTCAAACACAGTATTAGTATGGTGTTCCTAATAATCCTTTAGGTGAGTGTATTTCAAATGTTTATTTCTTTTAATTTTGATGATTATAACTGACAACTAAGGAAAATCCCAAATTCAGTATCTCAGAAAATTAGAATATTACTTAAGACCAATACAAAGAAAGGATTTTTAGGAAATCTTACTGAGCCAACTGAAAAGTATGAACAAGAAAAGTAGGAGCATGTACAGCACTCAATACTTAGTTGGGGCTCCTTTTGCCTGAATTACTGCAGCAATGCGGCGTGGCATGGAGTCGATCAGTCTGTGGCACTGCTCAGGTGTTATGAGAGCCCAGGTTGCTCTGATAGTAGCCTTCAGCTCTTCTGCATTGTTGGGTCTGGCATATCGCATCTTCCTCTATTTTCTATGGGGTTAAGGTCAGGCGAGTTTGCTGGCCAATTAAGAACAGGGATACCATGGTCCTTTAACCAGGTACTGGTTGCTTTGGCACTGTGTGCAGGTGCCAAGTCCTGTTGGAAAATGAAATCTGCATCTTCATAAAGTTGGTCAGCAGCAGGAAGCATGAAGTGCTCTAAAACTTCCTGGTATATGGCTGCGTTGACCTTGGACCTCAGAAAACACAGTGGACCAACACCTGCAGATGACATGGCACCCCAAACCATCACTGATTGTGGAAACTTTACACTGGACCTCAAGCAATGTGGATTGTGTGCCTCTCCTCTCTTCCTCCAGACTCTGGGACCCTGATTTCCAAAGGAAATGCAAAATTTACTTTCATCAGAGAACATAACTTTGGACCACTCAGCAGCAGTCCAGTCCTTTTTGTCTACAGGCGAGACGCTTCTGACGCTGTCTGTTGTTCAAGAGTGGCTTGACACAAGGAAATGCGACAGCTGAAATGTCTTGCATACGTCTGTGCGTAGTGGTTCTTGAAGCACTGACTCCAGCTGCAGTCCACTCTTTGTGAATCTCTTTTGTTTCACAATCCTCTCCAGGGTGTGGTTATCCCTATTGCTTGTACACTTTTTTCTACCACATCTTTTCCTTCCCTTCGCCTCTCTATTAATGTGCCTAGACACAGAGCTCTGTGAACAGCCAGCCTCTTTTGCAATGACCTTTTGTGTCTTGCCCTCCTTTTGCAAGGTGTCAATGGTTGTCTTTTGGACAACTGTCAAGTCAGCAGTCTTCCCCATGATTGTGTAGCCTACAGAACTAGACTGAGAGACCATTTAAAGGCCTTTGCAGGTGTTTTGAGTTAATTAGCTGATTAGAGTGTGGCACCAGGTGTCTTCAATATTGAACCTTTTGACAATATTCTAATTTTCTTAGATACTGAATTTGGGATTTTCCTTAGTTGTCAGTTATAATCATCAAAATTAAAAGAAATAAACATTTGAAATATATTAGTCTGTGTGTAATGAATGAATATAATATACAAGTTTCACTTTTTGAATGGAATTAGTGAAATAAATCAACTTTTTGATGATATTCTAATTATATGACCAGCACCTGTACATGTTGCTGCTGATTGGGCTGACATTTTTGACACACCCACCAAACAAGAGAAAACGTATCTCAAACCCATTGCACACCGTTTCCAGGAACCATGTCGTTCAACCGGGAAACCGTAGCAAAACGTTGCGCACCGGTTTGAGCTTGAACGTGTCCCTGGTTGTTCCCAGAGCTTAGATTAAAAGCTGGTATATAAAATATAATACACATCATGGCACACTAGGGAAATCTCAATGTTAGGTTATCCCCAAATTTAATAGCGTTTGAATTTATTGATAATCATTTACTTTAATTAGCTCTTCCACTTCTATAGCCATACATTGCTTTATACGTCTCATCACTCTTTTGTGAATGCCAATAATACGATGCACGTGAAAGTCTTCAAGTAATACCAAATGCTGTTTGTGTCTTCTGTTCCCTTCTGTTGTTTTTCAGCTGCCAGTGTCATGCCACATTGACTTTTGTCTCCGTTCTCAAGGTCAGAAACTACAAGAAAAGCTGTCCAAGCAGGATCAAGACAGGACAAAGGAACTAAAGCACTGACCCCTTGTCTTAATGAATAAGAGATGACAAAAGCATTCATTATTCACTGTGTGCTGTGCTGAGATTAGCCACTGACACACTCCCAAACTATATATATATATATATAATGTATATAAACTATATTCATGTTTCTGCTTTCACAAACTCAACCCATAAAACTTGTGGACTTAATAATCTATGCTTCAATCATCCAACATTACTGAAGGCAGAGCCTTTCATGAACAGTCAAAATACTTTTTTTATACAGCTTCAAAAGGATTGAGATAATCTAATATGAATTCTTCTGTATTGTTTCTCAGTAGCTCAAAGGTCAGCATTGTGAGGACCAAGAAACAATACAATATGAGAGATGTCACTGGGAATTAGACAAGAAAAGATGTTAGGTGTATGCAGCCCCTGTTTGGAGATACTAGTTATAAGATCCAGTTCAGATATGAGTTATTAGGGTCTGAAGATTGAGGATGTTATGGTGTGCTGAAAAACGAATAATCTGTGGTCCTTTGGCTATATTACCATTGATCAACCTGTCTCAGTGACATGACTCGGATCACACAAGGTCTTGACCAATGTGAATCACTTTTATACCTTGAGGCTTTAGAGGCATGAAAAAATGCACTCTAATATTTAAGCTAAATTACTCAAACATTTGTAAGTATGGTGGATGTTTTGCTCCATGTGTTCGATATTGACTGATGTCAGGCAGGTTATTGATCTGATAGATCCAGCAAATAAAACCACCCATAAGCAAAGAAACGTTGCAAATTAGATCTTATTAATGTGTCATATATTTCTTCCTAGACAGCAAAGAAATTAAATGGAAAGCAAATAGAGGCCTTTGCCTAAAAAATTTGCAACTTGATATGCATCAATAGAGTTTTAATAATATCATGAATGTGTTCAGATCTGCAAATTCTGCAATTAAAGGCACAATATGTAAGATTATTTTATTAAAATATCCAAAAAAAGCACTAGAACAATGTTATATATTTTGTTGACTTGTGTACTTACATTATCCCAAAAGTTTATTTAAATCCAGAGAAATAAGCAATTTTAACCAGGACACAGGCCGTATCTGTGTGTCACCTATCAATGACATAATACCCGCATTACCCTAGATTTCCGGGTAAAGTTTTATTTAGTAGAAATCATGGAAACACCAAAGATGCTTTAATATATTATACGTTTTATTAAACAAGGGAACAACTGTTTGGAGACATTTATAGACAGAAAACTAATTATTGTACAGTAACACAGCATTTTCTCCGTCATACAATATGTTTTCAAATTAATTGCATGCCATTTAGCAACACAAGCCATCCAGCATTTATTAATATGATATTCTAATATTGATCTAGCTTACTGCAGTGTGCAACAAGTGTCTCATAGCAGCCGCGGAGCGAACGCACAGAGTAACGTTATAACATAATTTTCAACACACTCAAATGTATCTAATATGATATAACAGCGCTGCATTACCCCACATACGCTTGACCGGAAGAAGCAGAAGCGGCGACTGCGGCATAATAAAAGCTCCACTGCTGTCGAGCCGTGTGTCACGCTCGTCTTTCATTAGCAATCGCTTCAGCCTGCTCTGCTTCATACTACAGTAATGTTAATAATCTCATGAACATGATTTCTGCCCGCGTCCCATCCTGATTCTTTTCCACCGGCTGTGAGGTGAAGACAACAACTCCTAAGATTCCGCGCTCAGTCTCAGTGTCATCAAGCTACTCCTTTGTTTTGAATTGGTGACCTCTAGTGGTGAAAAACTACATAGTGTGCCTTTAAGTGAAAGATTTCAATATAAACTCAAATATTTCTTCAAATTCATTCAATACCAAATAATCTGCTATGCTATCCACTGCATGTATACTGTATGTCAACTATTGGTGTCTATTATTTGTGGTTATTGTAAACAAACATCAAAACACTATTTGATGTAAGAATTGAATAAAGAACAAAGTAGACAAGGCCATGATTTCCCCTCAGGTCACAAGAGTACTTAAAGGTCATTTTTCCTATATTGTCAACATAGAAACACCAACATCCTGTCAGCCAAATCCTGTTCAGAGGACTATGGTATTAACATGTCCCCTTATTCATTACAAAAACCCTAATTTTTTGTGTAGCATGTCTTTTATCTTTTCCTAAGCCACTCAGAAGTCTCTGACTTGAAAGAGAATGTGACAGTGTTCCAATTTCACATTTGAATCTCTGATCTCTGAGCTCAAGTACAAGCTTATCATCATACCAAACACTTGAATCCATTACCTCACCATGCTATGTAAGCTAAAAATGATCAGATACCTTGTCTTAAGAAGACATGATTGCAGTTAAAGTAATCATGCCGTTCATTTTGTTTGAAAAAAAACTGTGTACATGTAATGTTCCAAGACATACTTGTTTTACTAGAAAAGACAGTGGTGTTACCAAGAGATTACTTTTATTTCATTTTTATATTAACTTTTAAAGATGGACATATTATTGTTATTTTTCAAATCCTTTTGAGCCATTTTTCAATTTTCTCTTTACAGTTTTACAGTGGGCCTCTTTTACATCTGATAAAAAAAAACATGATAAAGAGAATAATAAAGACTGAGTCATCCAACCACAAAATTATGGACAAGGAGCTGTCAGGCCATTTGCATTTAAGAGAAGATTTTGCAATTGTAAGAATTTAATAGCTGTGCTTATGTTCCGTGTGAACAAAATACCAATAGCCTAGTATAAAAGATGTTAATCCTTCCCCATTCAGGAAAGATGACAGTGTGTTTTTACTGATGTCTGTTTCATGCTGTTGAATCGCTTTGCTTAATTAATGTTTGAGCAGAAAAAATAAATCATATCTCCATAATTCAACATCCATTTTTTTACTCTCATAAGGTCAAATGCTCTTTGGATATTTGACAAAAGAAAGAAAAAAAGAACATATAAGCTATAAATTGGTTGAGCAGCGTTCCAAGAGCAGAGTTCCAAGTAGTCTCGCGTAAGCCAGACCTTCACTGACGGCAGAAGGTCTGGACTCATTGGTCGAGGACAGCCCAAGAGGACGTTTGACTGACATGTAACGCAACCAATCACAGTTCGTTTTGTGAAAATATAAAGTCTATTTCCCTACAATAACAGACCGGCGTGCATTTACAAATTATTAATTGATGAAAAGCCCAACCATGGACAGGAGTTGAAAATTAGCATCAGCTATAAACTCTATATGCTGCGCAACAGTTACAGGATTTGTATTGTAAATATGTTTGACTGCATTGTCCCTGTTATAAATAAATAAAAATAAATGAACGTTGTTCAAGTTTACTGCAACAATGAAGCCGCAAACTTCACATACTTTTGAAAATCCAGTTGATCCTGGTAAGCACTCATTGTCACAGTTGTAAACACGAAGGCGTCCTTCTTCCATGAGGGAGTTTGGAGTCACGGCATTCGTTTCTAGGCGGACTGTTAAAGAACGCAACACACTCATCTTGCGGACATTCTGTAGAATTCAACCAATCAGATGAAGACTTCGAAACTCCTGAAGTGTTTCCAGATAAGTGTGCCATATGCATCAGATGTTCAGCCAACGGTCCGTGGGCATGACGTCTGAAGTTTTCTCAAATGTTTGTGCGTTTCAGATGGTCATCACCTGATGCATTCAAAAATACTGATTCATTCAGCAACAAGTGGGCTCTCTTTCTGAGTCATTTAATCATTCATTCAACCAGTATGTTCAAAACAGCTGATTCCTTCAGGAACGAAACACTGTATTGTAATACTGTTACTGTTATCTAATACTGCTTGGAGATATGCAGCAGTTCTGTTGTAGCTTCTTTGGAACAATTTTCATTGACAACGCAAAACCACACATATCAACATCTGCACGTAACTGGCATGACATCATTATTTTGTGTCTAAAATATAAGTTATTTAGTATTAACTTGTGTTTATTGAACTGTTTTAAAAGCAAAATCACACTCGCAATTGTGCTGTTTTTCTGAATATCAGCCAATATTTCGGCCATGTTCACGTGATTTGGAAATTCAGCTATCTAGCTATCTATGTAATTCTTTTTACATAACGTTGTACTTTTGTTCTCCTTTGATATTATGTTTCTGCCAGATTTAATGAGCTTATCATGATATATACAGTATATGAGAATGTGACATTACATGCTTGAGCATGTAAGACCTCATGTAAGTATTAATATTCAAAAAAAGCTCTGACATCAATCCATTTGAATATTTCCTTCTATATACAAATGATAAAGCCATTTAAAAGTCTAATCATTTATTGATCACAAGTCCTCCTTCAGAAAAGTAATTTTGATGTGGTGACGTCAAGCCAATGAATCCGTGGAGGGCTTGACTGCTCTCAACAGCGCAATGTCGAAAATGTACCTGTTTAGCAACTGAAGTGATTCATTTACATCAGCTAAAAGAGGGTATAGCCTGTAGTCAGACTCAATTCATCAACAGCCTGTGAAAGAGCAACAGGAAAATGGTCGGCCCTTTTGAAAAATGAGCCTGTCCTAAGTGTGATCCTCAGTCACCATATAATTATAGATTCACAATACAAGCATCGTACATTCAGGGTTTCCAAATTGTTGCTATTAACCTTGTAAATGGACCTACCATCCTTTTGCACAGCACAATTATAACCTGCCTAGTGGTTATCCATGTGATGAGGACAAATATAGTTAACACAATGTCAAACTCTAATGTAATCCATACACATACACACATTGCAAAATATATTAAAAATGAAATGTTGACCTTTAAGGCAAAACATAACTAAAAACATGTAGTATGGTACAGTGTATAAAAGTAATAGATGCAAGAAAAGAATCACATATATATAATTAAATTATCTTCAAGGCTTAAAAAAGTAAAAGAATGTTATGCAAGAAAGTGGATTTCTCACACTTTCTGCTGAAGCTGTGTTTAAATACATACATCCCTGCCTCAGAGGAGCTGTAGCTTGTTTAGATGCTCTTCCAGACAAGAAGAGGTGGAAGACTGAGTGCTGAGGTTTCTCCAACACACTCGTTTCCACAGATGCTCTTTCTGCCCGCTGTCAGGAAGAGACTGTCAGTGGAAATATACACTCCCTCAGGAACTAGTTACAGAACAAACAATATGAGCCCCGCTATCTTAAAATGGCATAAACAGCCATCTCCTTGAGCCTCCTATGTACAATTGCAAGACTTTCTGTAAGCACATTTATTGAGTCAATAAAACAACACCATAAAAAATCCAACTCACAAAAATTTAGACTAATGATTATGTTTTAGTTAAATGGACAATTAAATGCAAAAAAGTTGGCTTAACCAGTGAAAAGAAGTTGGTTCAACAATCGTTGGACCAACCTAGTATTAATTGTAATTGTAATTGCAAGTTAACAAGCATACAAGTTGCAACAAGTTAACAATGCATTCTGGGTGCATCATGCAAAACTCATCCCTTGCTCCCAGAATGCATTGCGGCATTAAGCATGTCACCATTGTTGAGATTCATAGGCTGATTCTTAATGTCTGTGGGAGTAAATCTCACAGGAGGTCAAAGTGCTTAGTGTACAATCTGTTTTAAACCTTATCCAGCTTTTCTGATTAAAACCATGATGGATCTTTTCTAGAATCACAATAAAACAAAGTTAATAGTATATTGCTCATATTCAACTTAGTCATAAAATCAGTGAATTAAGCCACTACACAATGATTATATTCTTATTGAGCAGCCGAACAGCATCTGATTTTTTTTCTTGCCATAGCAAACTCAGTTACAGCAGCCAGAGAAACACTAACATTAAGAAGTCGTCAAACTGCCCAACTAAAGAAAACACTGATCACCATGATGGTGACATAAAAAAGAAACAATTTTCAACACAAAATCAAACAACTATACAAACTCAATCAGCTGAACAAAAGATCTTAAATTGGGAGACATATGACCTTACTCAGTTAACTGAGTTAAGTGAACTACTTTGTTTAAAAGTTGAGTAAACTCAAAAAAGCTGTGCAGCAAGTTGCCTTACAATTTTAAGTTATGTCAACTTTTCTTTTTTTACAGTGAAGTTTTTATATGTTTTAGTGAGAATCAACAATTTTCCTGGAGGACTCTTAATAGCAATGGATAGATTGCTTTTATTCTAGTACATAAGAATTGTTGGCAACACTTTACAATAAGTTTGCATTAGTAAACGGATAGACGTCTTTGACCATTGCGCCGCACTCCGCTTCTTTTTTCAGCGTCCCATGCACCACGTCATGTCAAGTTAAAATTAAGTTAAAACTAAAACCTAAACCAAAATACAAAAAATATAAGCTGATAAAAAATAATAGTAGGCTACTGTATAAATGGTATTTATGCTATAAATTATATACTAAAATACAGGGGTGTGCGGTGGTGTTTTAAAATGATATATTGCCAAAAGTATTGGGACACCTCTCTAAATCAATGAATTCGGGTGTTCCAATCACTTCCATGGCCACAGGTGTAGCACCTAGGCATGCATGCTTCTACAAACATTTGTGAAAGAATGGGTCGCTCTCAGGAGCTCAGTGAATTCAAGCGTGGTACTATGATAGGTTGCCACCTGTGCAATAAGTCCATTCGTGAAATTTCCTCATTACTAAAATATTCCACATATTCAACTGTTAGTGGTACTATAACAAAGTGGAAGCAATTGGGAACAACAGCAACTCAAAACAGCCATGTAAAATCACGGAGTCAGCACATGCAGATATGTCAAGAACAGTGCGTAGAGAGCTTCATGGAATGGGTTTCCATGGCCGAGCAGCTGCATCCATACATCACCAAGTGCAATGCAAAGCATGGGATGCAGTGGAGTAAAGCACGCAGCCACTGGACTCTAGAGCAGTGGATATGTGTTCTCTGGAGCGAATCACGCTTCTCTGTCTGGCAATCCTATGGACGAGTCTGGGTTTGGCGGTTGCCAGGAGAACTTTTAAACTGTCTTGTTTTTTATATTGCTGTCAGGGTTATGTCCTGTTTTACCTGTGTTTTACTATGAGTAGGTTTTTGCTCTGTTTCTGTTTCCTTTGTTCCTTTTTCCTGCTTTTAGTTAGTCTCCTAGGTTACTCATTGTTTGATTATCATTAATATCATTGCATTTGCATTTAGCTGTTTAGTTTGCTCTTGTATTTAAGCCCTATTTCTTTCAGTTAATTTTCTCCTCGCAGTACTAAGTTGGTTGTTCTGTTCATGTTCCTGAGATTCTAGAGTTTTTTGTGAAGATTTGAGTTTGTTTCTAATTAAAGCTGATGCATCTAGATCCTACCAACTATCTTTTTTGCTGCAACCAACACACATGACAATTGCGGGATCAAATTGGATGCAACCCCCCATCTTTTTTTGGAAACAAAAAATACCGGCTGTAATAGCCTGACTCTCTCTCTGGGAGGGGAACATTGTTAGGGAATAGCAGTTTAGGACCCAAGACCAGTTGTGAAGAATGAAGACCAAGAGTCAGGAGTGCAATTAATTAAAGTAAAAATTTACTGAAGAATAGTTTGCCATTTTTATCAGCAGAAGCCAGCTTCAAGTCTCACAAGGAGTTCATAGGCCGCACTCCCTCTCTACCAGCCCAGATTTTTCATACATACAATTTCTCAACAGTTATACTGTTTTCAAGGTCTAGCCACGTCATTACTGCAAGTTGAATGATTCTAATTGGCTAAGAGAAAATAGACAGTCATGGTAAATTTCCACACATTGTCAGTTAATCAGATGCACGTGTCCATAGATCACTTGTTGACGCTTTCACCCCGGAATTACGTCGTGACCTTCCAGGTCTGGAGCAGGCGCCAGCTTGTCCAGAACAGCGTCCTGTCACTCTCCCTAGGATGCCCGTTGTACACCTTCAATACTGATCTGTAACACTGAATACTGCACACATACACAGATACACAGTCTCTCCAAGGTTGGAGTTGGTTGAGCCAGTTCTGATCAGAAAGTTTCCCAAAACATACTGATAACATGTGCTTTCTCTCAGTAAGAGGTACAGAGGTGTTTCAGTAAAAGAAAATATAAAATGAATAAAATAAAATATAATATAAAATGAAAGACCAATCCATATTTCATCTCTGGAAGCCGGGCTAAGTGAGTAAGCACTATTACTGCACTCCTGGCATGTTAGGGGTGTGTGATACCTCCAAAATCCAAACACACGACAGCGTTCTGCTATCAAGTGTTTAGCGACACATCACACATCCCTAGGCCAGACCCTCAGTCACTCCTCAGAGACCAACTACAAACTTTAAAAAAACATAGATAAAGAAACAAGAAACAATCAGTGGTTCTCTTGATTAAATAATATCATAACTGGAAAGAATCATTAAAAATCATTATAATAATATAGGAGATAAATATTGATTAATGCTTTGATTATACATTTAATTAGGATATATATTATATTGAAGCAGCAGTGGATTTCAGAATCCACATGTTCTATGGCCCCTTTTTCCAGTAAAGTGCAATTCTTGTAACAGCAAATGCACCTGCTCCGGTTTCATGGTAGTGGAGACCACACCATTGAAATGGGGAGGACGGTGCACAAACTGTATTCTGTAGCATTTTCCAACAGTTCTCAAAGCCCAAGGAGATATGTTTGGCAGTATTTTCCACGCTGCCAACTTCTCTAAAGGGGCACTAATTTTGACACTTCGTCTTGTTGGGGGGGGGGTGTTAAATATCCTGTGTCCTGTGAAACATGAATATTTAACATTTAAAACTCATTTGTAAAATCTTTACGAGGCATAAATAGTTCTCACTTTAGATGAGCTCACAAAAATAGTTAACTGACAACTACTAAATGTTTTATAACTAGCTGAATTAATCATGAATTACAGAAGGAATACATGTTAATAAAGCATTTGTTAACACACTGAGTAACTATTACTATATGTTGAAATAATAAGATGTATAAATGTACATTTAAATACTTTATTAATCATTTACTCACACTTTCTAAATGATCTTATGAACCACTGACAACTCCTAAATAACAGGTTTGTAAATAATGAAATACTTAATTTAGAAATGATAAATTGATCATTAATAAAGTATGAAAATACAATTATTAAACACATTATAGATATGCTTATAAATCAAAAATAAAGCATTTATAGCTGTATTTATAAACTGTTTGTTAATGTCTAATAATGCTTTGTAAATTAACTATTTACTAATGCTTAACTAATGATTCATAGCATGCAGTTATTATAAAGTGTTACCTAAAATGTGTGTTCTTTGCTAGTGAATGCAAAGCTTCTCAGGGGAACGCAAAACCTTCGCGACGAAACGCAAAATCATCTACATATAATTTTTCCTCCCATCAAGGGCTGCACGATTCATCGAAATTAAACCACACGCTATTTGGCCAAGGCTGCGATTTTTTAATGTGCAGCTTATCAGTGAAACACAGCTCTGTGACCAGCCGTAAATGCTGATCCATCTGAAAGCCAGAGGGCGTTCTCACACAGAAACTCCAAATATGCCCCGCAGAAGTGCGATAACGCACGTCATTCCATGAAATCTCTATGTGCATCATACAATCGCTGTAGCTGAATAAACAGAAGATTGAAACACTTTGATTAAATATGACTAATAAACACACGACTGCGACAATATATAGTTTATCTGAGTTCTTCAAGCCTTCTCTGGTATTTTCATGATAATAAAGTATATTTATACTTCAATGCTAATCGACATAGCCTTTATCACTGTATAGAAAATTATGAATTAATATGTTGTGTGCCTTATTGTGTAAGAAGCCACATCATCTCACAGAAGGATGCTCAACTGTCGTTATGAAGTGAGTTTGAAGTAAAGACATGTTATTAAATGTTGTTTTTTTGATGGACAAGTGGTTAAAAATACTTCTCATGTTTGGAAAGATGTTTGATGCGTGTTGCTTTTTCAAATGCACATTATAAGCGACTCAAACTCGCAGTGCTTTCAGATGGAGCAGCATTTACTACTGATCACAGAGCCGTGCTTCACTGACAAGCTGTGCAGAAAAAAATAATCGCAGCTTTAGCGATTTCATAATCGCACTAAGCCAAACCGGTTTAAGCGCGATTTCGGATTAATTGCGATTAACTGTGCAGCCCTACTCCCATGCCACACAAAATAAAAAAAAATGACTCGTAATTAATGCGTGAAAATGTGCTGCCGTAGGTCATGTTCATATCAGTCCTAAAAGAAAATTACTGGCAATTACTTGTTACTTCAACAATACAGGCTATGGCCTGGACATTCTGAGAGTACTTCCCATTGCTCTCAACCTGGCTGGAGAGTTCAAATCAACACTTAGCTAAAGTGAAATCTCAGTGTGAGAGAGCTCTCCCAGGTGACTGTATAGCATCACTAATGGGCTTGTTCGGGGCCTGGCCAGCACAGCCTGTCGATACAATTCGCTTCCGCCTTTTCCGGCTGCCAGGTCCCATCTGGAGCCAATTCATGATCTCAGACGGTGTGCACCTTTCACCAGCCGCTAGCTCCTGCTCGCCTGTATTACGCTTTCTCCATTCGGCAGGTACTCTGTCCCCGTAACCCTCCCTCCAGACGACTTCTGTGTTCACTGTGACAGGCCTGGAATGTGTCTCTGAGAGTCAAGCTGAAGTTTAATGGTTCAGGTAAAGCAAAAGTACTGCTGTCACTCATGAAACGGCCCTGCAGCATAAACATCCTTTATGACTTTAGCCATTGAAAGGATATTTGCTGTTATTCTGCACTTATTCATTCTGGAAGGAACTGAATATAGATTTATAAAGCATACAAAAAAAAAACGGATTTTGCTGGATTTTGCTCATTCACTATCGATTTCACTGGGGTTGAGCGGATGATCTTAAATATGGATGATGAAATATTAAACTTCATCATATTAAATATCATCATTCTTGGAAAAAATAACTTTTAAAAATAGGGTTTGTTTTGTTATTCTTTTTAATGTAATATTTTATCCTTTAGGAAATGGTATTGGCATTAATATCAGTAAAACTGGCCTTGATAGTACTTGGCATCGAGTTTAAAAAGAAATTAAATTAAAAATAATTTAAAAAAATTAAAAAACACCCATTTCCACTTTCCTCTTCCACGTGTCATGTGGTTTTGAATTTAACTTTCTGCCTAAAGTGGTTAACTGATATATGGTTTGTGTAATTCAAAGGTTAATTGCACTGAAACTTCCCCCTTGTTTAAGTAGCGCTTCTTTTTTAATTTCATCAGAAGACTATGTGCCAATGCCATGACCAATAAAATGTCACCCGTCTCATTTCTTCAGTTTCATCAGGATGTGAACGTCAGGTGCTGCAGTCATCCTGCTGTTGCCTGGACATGCATGATTCATTCGTTTTAGACAGAGATGACCTTGATCTCATCCTCTCTGTCTCTCTCCCTCTCTTTTCTCACAGCATCACTGTTCCTCTACAGTCATACTGTGGATGAATCACACTTTTTGTAGTTTTACAAGGAAGTTGTAGGAGCTGTTTTTCCCACCGTTCAAGAACAATGAGAAACCAAGCATTTGTTCAGTGACAGTGGATAATTGTGTGAAAAATCATGCAATGGGCTTGCCACATTAAATAAAGAAAGAAGGGAATTGGAACAAAGAAGTTATGATGCCATCTATTAATAAGATGCCTTTCCACTACATTTACTAATTTTTTTTGGAGGTGCATAACATTATGCACCACTTGACTTTTTAATGAGTAAGGATTGTCTGTCATCCATAAAAGGCTAATTGCCCCAAAATTAAAACACTTCATTTCCTCACATTTATGTCATTTTTAACCTGTATGACTTTATTTCTTACTTGGAACACAAAAGGAGACATATTTAAGATTGCGCTAGTTGCTCTTTTCCGTGCAATTACAAAATCCAGTCATTTCAAAAGAAATCAAGGCAATTTCAGGCGAGTTTCGCTTGAGGGCAAAAAAGTTTCCCATGCAGATATTACTTGTTCAGGTTGGTCATGCAAATTTTCCGCATTGACCAACAGAAAGCGGCTGTTTTGAAAATGACTTCTGTGTGAGATGTGCTTCAAATATGGAGATATAGAGTGACAAAGGATATTTATGTGCATGTTATCTGCTATACTGTTATAAATACACTATATTGCCAAAAGTACTGGGACACCCCTCCAAATCATTGAATTCAGGTGTTCCAATCACTTCCATGGACACAGGTGTATAAAATCAAGCACCTAGGCATGCAGACTGCTTCTACAAACATTTGTGAAAGAATGGGTCGCTCTCAGGAGCTCAGTGAATTAAAGTGTGGTACCATGATAGGTTGCCACTTGTGCAATAAGTCCATTCGTGAAATTTCTACGTACTAAATATTCCACGGTCAACTGTTAGTGGTATTATAACAAAGTGGAAGTAATTGGGAACAACAGCAACTTTCTGCTGAGTCAATAGCTACAGACCTCAGTGCATACAGTGCATAGAGAACTTCATGGAATGGGTTTCCATGGCCGAGCAGCTGCATCCAAGCCTTACATCACCAAGTGCAATGCAAAGCGTGGGATGCTGTGGTATAAAGCGCACTGGCACTGGACTCTAAAGCAGTGGAGATGTGTTCTCTGGCATGACGAATCACACTTCTCTGTCTGGAAATCCGATGGACGAGTCTGGGTATGGCAGTTGCCAGGAGAACGGTACTTGCCTGACTGCATTGTGCCAAGTGTAAAGTTTGGTGGAGGGGGGATTATGGTGTGGGGCTGTTTTTTAGGGGTTGGGCTTGGCCCCTTAGTTCCAGTGAAAGGAACTCTTAATGCTTCAGCATACCAATACATTTTTTTCCCAACTTTGTGGGAACAGTTTGGGGATGGCCCCTTCCTGTTCCAACATGACTGCGCACCAGTGCACAAAGCAAGGTCCATAAAGACATGGATGAGCGAGCTTGGTGTGGAGGAACTTGACTGGCCTGCACAGAGTCCTGACCTCAACCCAATAGAACACCTTGGGGATGAATTAGAACGGAGACTGCGAGCCAGGCCTTCTACATCAGTGCCTGACCTCACAACTGCTTCTAGAAGAATGGTCAAAAATTCCCATAAACACACTCCTAAATCTTGTGGAAAGCATTCCCAGAAGAGTTGAAGCTGTTATAGCTGCAAAGGGTGGGCCAACTCCATATTAAACCCTACGGATTAAGAATGGGATGTAATTAAAGTTCATATGCTTGTAAAGGCAGGTGGCTCAAAACTTTTGGCAATATAGTGTATCTCAATGATTTACATTACAAGCTATCAGAATCTTACTTTTTGGCCATATAAATAGGCCTCTGAATGAAATAACTGTGTTTTTTCATCTATATGAGCCATAATGCCTTGTGTATTAATTATGGTAAACAACAAAAACACATATGCTATATACATTACTTTATATATTATATATAACTTCATATTTAAGGTTTTACAAGGTTAAGTATCATAAAAGTCATTCTTACGCTGAAGCCATATGATAGCTGTAATGTCTAGTGTTTTGGTTTTGTTTCATGTTTTATTTTGTCATGGTCACTGTCATGTTTCCTGGTTTTGTCATGTGTTCCTGTTTGTCATGTGATCCTGCCATGTGCTCCATTGTCATGTGATTCCCTTGTCCTTATGTGTTATGTTCTCATTGGTTGTTTTAGTCATGTGGTCTCAGTTCATTTCTATCATTGGTTCATTGTCTTGATTGTTCACAGGTGTGTCTTGTTAGTCATTGGTCTTTGTGTATTTAAGCCCTCATGTTTGCCTTGTTCCCTTGTCGAGTATTGGTATGTGTAACCCACTGTTGGTGAGTGTTTGGTTCATAGTCAAGTCTTAGGTTCATAGTCAAGTCTTAGGTTCATAGTCAAGTCTTAGGTTCATAGTCAAGTCTTAGGTTCATAGTCAAGTCTTAGGTTCATAGTCAAGTCTTAGGTTCATAGTCAAGTCTTAGGTTCATAGTCAAGTCTTAGGTTCATAGTCAAGTCTTAGGTTCATAGTCAAGTCTTAGGTTCATAGTCAAGTCTTAGGTTCATAGTCAAGTCTTAGGTTCATAGTCAAGTCTTAGGTTCATAGTCAAGTCTTAGGTTCATAGTCAAGTCTTAGGTTCATAGTCAAGTCTTAGGTTCATAGTCAAGTCTTAGGTTCATAGTCAAGTCTTAGGTTCATAGTCAAGTCTTAGGTTCATAGTCAAGTCTTAGGTTCATAGTCAAGTCTTAGGTTCATAGTCAAGTCTTAGGTTCATAGTCAAGTCTTAGGTTCATAGTCAAGTCTTAGGTTCATAGTCAAGTCTTAGGTTCATAGTCAAGTCTTAGGTTCATAGTCAAGTCTTAGGTTCATAGTCAAGTCTTAGGTTCATAGTCAAGTCTTAGGTTCATAGTCAAGTCTTAGGTTCATAGTCAAGTCTTAGGTTCATAGTCAAGTCTTAGGTTCATAGTCAAGTCTTAGGTTCATAGTCAAGTCTTAGGTTCATAGTCAAGTCTTAGGTTCATAGTCAAGTCTTAGGTTCATAGTCAAGTCTTAGGTTCATAGTCAAGTCTTAGGTTCATAGTCAAGTCTTAGGTTCATAGTCAAGTCTTAGGTTCATAGTCAAGTCTTAGGTTCATAGTCAAGTCTTAGGTTCATAGTCAAGTCTTAGGTTCATAGTCAAGTCTTAGGTTCATAGTCAAGTCTTAGGTTCATAGTCAAGTCTTAGGTTCATAGTCAAGTCTTAGGTTCATAGTCAAGTCTTAGGTTCATAGTCAAGTCTTAGGTTCATAGTCAAGTCTTAGGTTCATAGTCAAGTCTTAGGTTCATAGTCAAGTCTTAGGTTCATAGTCAAGTCTTAGGTTCATAGTCAAGTCTTAGGTTCATAGTCAAGTCTTAGGTTCATAGTCAAGTCTTAGGTTCATAGTCAAGTCTTAGGTTCATAGTCAAGTCTTAGGTTCATAGTCAAGTCTTAGGTTCATAGTCAAGTCTTAGGTTCATAGTCAAGTCTTAGGTCATAGTCAAGTCTTAGGTTCATAGTCAAGTCTTAGGTTCATAGTCAAGTCTTAGGTTCATAGTCAAGTCTTAGGTTCATAGTCAAGTCTTAGGTTCATAGTCAAGTCTTAGGTTCATAGTCAAGTCTTAGGTTCATAGTCAAGTCTTAGGTTCATAGTCAAGTCTTAGGTTCATAGTCAAGTCTTAGGTTCATAGTCAAGTCTTAGGTTCATAGTCAAGTCTTAGGTTCATAGTCAAGTCTTAGGTTCATAGTCAAGTCTTAGGTTCATAGTCAAGTCTTAGGTTCATAGTCAAGTCTTAGGTTCATAGTCAAGTCTTAGGTTCATAGTCAAGTCTTAGGTTCATAGTCAAGTCTTAGGTTCATAGTCAAGTCTTAGGTTCATAGTCAAGTCTTAGGTTCATAGTCAAGTCTTAGGTTCATAGTCAAGTCTTAGGTTCATAGTCAAGTCTTAGGTTCATAGTCAAGTCTTAGGTTCATAGTCAAGTCTTAGGTTCATAGTCAAGTCTTAGGTTCATAGTCAAGTCTTAGGTTCATAGTCAAGTCTTAGGTTCATAGTCAAGTCTTAGGTTCATAGTCAAGTCTTAGGTTCATAGTCAAGTCTTAGGTTCATAGTCAAGTCTTAGGTTCATAGTCAAGTCTTAGGTTCATAGTCAAGTCTTAGGTTCATAGTCAAGTCTTAGGTTCATAGTCAAGTCTTAGGTTCATAGTCAAGTCTTAGGTTCATAGTCAAGTCTTAGGTTCATAGTCAAGTCTTAGGTTCATAGTCAAGTCTTAGGTTCATAGTCAAGTCTTAGGTTCATAGTCAAGTCTTAGGTTCATAGTCAAGTCTTAGGTTCATAGTCAAGTCTTAGGTTCATAGTCAAGTCTTAGGTTCATAGTCAAGTCTTAGGTTCATAGTCAAGTCTTAGGTTCATAGTCAAGTCTTAGGTTCATAGTCAAGTCTTAGGTTCATAGTCAAGTCTTAGGTTCATAGTCAAGTCTTAGGTTCATAGTCAAGTCTTAGGTTCATAGTCAAGTCTTAGGTTCATAGTCAAGTCTTAGGTTCATAGTCAAGTCTTAGGTTCATAGTCAAGTCTTAGGTTCATAGTCAAGTCTTAGGTTCATAGTCAAGTCTTAGGTTCATAGTCAAGTCTTAGGTTCATAGTCAAGTCTTAGGTTCATAGTCAAGTCTTAGGTTCATAGTCAAGTCTTAGGTTCATAGTCAAGTCTTAGGTTCATAGTCAAGTCTTAGGTTCATAGTCAAGTCTTAGGTTCATAGTCAAGTCTTAGGTTCATAGTCAAGTCTTAGGTTCATAGTCAAGTCTTAGGTTCATAGTCAAGTCTTAGGTTCATAGTCAAGTCTTAGGTTCATAGTCAAGTCTTAGGTTCATAGTCAAGTCTTAGGTTCATAGTCAAGTCTTAGGTTCATAGTCAAGTCTTAGGTTCATAGTCAAGTCTTAGGTTCATAGTCAAGTCTTAGGTTCATAGTCAAGTCTTAGGTTCATAGTCAAGTCTTAGGTTCATAGTCAAGTCTTAGGTTCATAGTCAAGTCTTAGGTTCATAGTCAAGTCTTAGGTTCATAGTCAAGTCTTAGGTTCATAGTCAAGTCTTAGGTTCATAGTCAAGTCTTAGGTTCATAGTCAAGTCTTAGGTTCATAGTCAAGTCTTAGGTTCATAGTCAAGTCTTAGGTTCATAGTCAAGTCTTAGGTTCATAGTCAAGTCTTAGGTTCATAGTCAAGTCTTAGGTTGTTTAGTATCTGTTCACATGCTCAATAAAACTGCACTTGGGTTCACTTTCAACTTGCCTGCAGTGGATCTATTCGTTACAATAGCTTTGTGTGAGAAACAGCCAGAAGTTTTAATTTATAATAAATACTGATATAAACACAGAGTGTGTCATAGATATGTAACATTTGCAATATAAGAATAACAACTTCAGTCCATTTCATACAATCTGGTACTGTGACAAACGTCTTAATTTCATTCAGTCATGATATTCAGGGTCATGTTCTGTTGACCTAATCAGAATTCAAAATTATAGCTGATCTGAATTAAAACAAGCCCCACTGGTTATATCTCTATAGAGCTTCAGCCATAGCCTTCTTACACATGAGTCAGCATGAGGCTATAGATAATTATTAAACACTGTGATTCTGAATAGATTTAAAATGAAATTGAAATGGATTTTAACAACAGAACTCTTGTACCTTGGCAAGAATTGCATTTTTTTGTCTGAATAAGGCAATATAATATGAAAATCTATGTATTTGAATAGCATTGCCCTGAAGCATGTAAATGAAGGAAGCCAGGATGCTGGTTTAGCCAATTTATAAAATGTTGGCAAGCTGAAAGGAAATCAACAAAAGAGTGCCTAAATAAAAGTAACTTTTGCAATGTGCCAGGTTCCTTCTCTTGGCTTTTATTCTTAGTTTGCAATTCTTAGTTCACATTGTTTGAATTATTAATCTCAAATTATTCTATGTGATTTTTGCAAGTTTAATTGTCCACCACTCTAAGTTTGATCATTCACAAAACTATTAGTATACCTCTCCTCCTCAAGCTTTGAGGTATTATTCATGCTCGTAGAACAAACACTACAAAATGAATTACACACAGGCGTTTAGTACTTATTAAGTGGATTGTTTCAATCTCTACCCATAAGTATAGTTATACTTGGCTTAGCCACTCATAATATTATAATATTCTGAAATGTACTTTTCGCTAAGGCCTCATCATACACTATCATTCAATGGTTTGGATTAGTCTTTTTAATAATAGTAAATAATTGTTTTCTGTTCAGTGGTGTAATTTGAGTCAATGTAATTAATTACTGTACTTAAAGGGTTAGTTCAACCAAAAATGAAAATTCTGTCATTAATTACTCATGTCGTTCCAAACCTGTAAGACCTTCGTTCATCTTTGGAACACAAATTAAGATATTTTTGATGAAATCCGAAAGCTCTCTGACCCCTCCATAGACTGCAAGGTTACTGCAACTTTCAAGGTCCAGAAAGGTAGTAAAGATATCATTAAAATAGTCCATGTGAATACAGTGTTTCAACCTTAATGTTATGAAATGACGAGAATACCTCCTCCGTACTAGTAACAGTTGCAGTAATGTTTCAGTCTATGGATGGGTCAGAGAGCTCTTGGATTTCATCAGAAATATCTTAATTTATGTTCTGAAGATGAATTAAGGTTTACAGGTTTGGAATGACATGAGGGTGAGTAGTTAATGACAGAATTTTTTGGGTGAACTAACCCTTTAAGTATCCGTTTGAAGAAAAAAAGCAGTAAAAGTATCTTTTTGGCTACTTTGTACTTTGAGTATCAAAGATATTATCAACTTTTATTCTCAACTTGACTACATTTTTAAATGAGCATATGTACTCTTTACTCCAATACATTTGCAAAAAGTAATGCAGTTACTCATTACATTTTGCAAGGCACGTAACCTTTTCTGCAGCAATTTAGTTCTGCTACAAAGGAAGCGATATTGCCATCTACAGGGCAGTGAGTGTACAATATCTTGTGTGTTCTGCCCTTATTCACCCAAACTTGACAACAAGGCAACTAGACTAGTGCATTAGCAGGTAGTTGCTGAATCGCAGGTGTTTCATTTATGAGATGTGGACATGGCTGCAGCTGAAACCAGTGCCAATTTTACTTAAAATGTATTTGATGACTTCAGATGCAAAAGCCTCTAAGTCCGTCTGACGTTTTTCTTTAAAATTAGCATTTTTGTCAGGCTCCTATATACAGGTTTCTACCTAAGAACCAGTACTTCTGAATGGGCTGAGGCTGAGATTTGAAGTGAAAGTATTTGATGAACGTATACTATGTGCGGAGAGCATTCACTCAGTATCGTTATCTCTTTTTATGGAAACGGTGATAAATGTTTTCTTCAGGATTCTTTGATGAAGTCAAAATTCTGTAAATTGAATTTGTTTAATAAAAATTAAATGGCTGAATAAAAAGTATTCATTTACTTTTTTACTTTTTTTTTTATAAATAAACAAAATCAATATTCATAACCATGTAATTTGTCATAAGAGTATGACAATATAAAGGATTCATTCGAAATGATGAAAGGTAAAAGCTCAGTCTACACCAATATAAGAAAATGAGACACATTCATCTCTGTCTATCAGGTACATCGACAGCTCTGGTGAAAATTTCTAGTCTTGGACGAAATGAAAAAAAGAGCAGACCACCAAGGCAGCCAAATCCCACTGGAAAACTTGTCAATCCATCAGAGAGAACTGGATCTGAGTCAGACTCATTTCCCCACTGGATCTATAGTGAGTGTTATTACATAGCTGGTTTAATATCCCTGCTATAGGGATGGGATGATATTGATGTGAAAATCTGAGGATCACATTTAAATAGCATGGATGAAATGTGATCATATATGCAGCGATTCGTGGCTGTTTGCAATCATTTCACTGATTAACCACAACCATCTTCTAAAATGAAATTGCAGTATAACCTAGGTTGCTAGAGTATTCTGAGATTTTCCCTTTTCACTAGTATGGTTCTGATAAACATCGCTATCAACATTACCATCTAAATACAGGCTAAATACTCACAGAACTTCTTTTGAAAGCAGAGCTCCCAGTGAGCTAGAGAACACCCGCTTGTTTGGCTTATCTTTTTCTTTGAAGGGCACACAAAAAGGACAACAGAGACTGGCATGTAATTTGAGGTAAGTGAGTGCATCAAAGAGTAGAGTTTAATCCCTGATTTATTCTAAATTGGAACATGGAGGGTTGTCAAAGCAACTCTTTTGAGAATGAATTTAGAGACATCATCTTTTCTTCTGGATTAAGTGGATCTGCTTGGTTCAGCCTAAAGGCTGACATCAACAACCTAATGTGTGCAAAGACACACACAGCTTGGATTTTTGCATAATTCCTCAATGACAAAATGTTGAATTTGCCTTGTTAACAAATCTTACTTTTCCTGCCTAATCTTTTCCTTGATGCATCTTTCACTAGTGCATGGCCCTTCATGGGTCAAATGCTATACAGCTTTGAACAAAATAGACAAATTAGTGCACTGTATTGTATTTCAGCTTTACCCTCAACCCATCTCTCAAAATTGTTTTACACTTAAAAAAATGCTATTTTTGGAGGCAATTTTTGGAAGCTTTTGAGATCCATGTATCACTAGATCTCATGTAGCAGGTTTCTCTCTGTAATGTATTATAATCTAATTCTGTAGGAATGTAACTGATCCAGGCAAGGGCCTTAAAGATGCTTATGTGTTGTAATCAACCTGTTAACTGTCACCCCCCTTTATGGGCATAGATCTGAACCTACAGTAAATGGTTGTAATTCATGAATGCTTTGGAATACAGACCTAAGCTTGGTCTTTTTTAAGAAGACACTCAGCACTCCACGGTTTATTGCAAAAGCACTTCAAGAACATGGAAGTGTAAAAAGGTTATAGAAGTTTAAGTTCACTGTAAAGCAAATATAACTTATGACGTCCGCATGGTTTTTACATTAAAAACATCATAATAAATAAGTAATAGGCTATTTTCTACCCTGGTTTTGAGCCTAGCTTCTGGAGTGCTTGGTTTTATGGGCATGCCGTATTGAAGACTTGGAAGTAAACGCCCAATGCTATGATTGGATAACAGTTTTGCGTATTATAATGAGTTTTGACTCCCTCGTCAGTACACATGGGGAATTATTGAAAACAATCAGGTGTCGAGGGCTAGTGCACCGTTGAGCCTATAATTAGTATGAGTAAAATACTTAAGTACTGTTAAAATCAGATACTTTAAGACTTTTACTCAAGTTGTATTGGAATTGGTGGAGTCATTTTCGCTGTAAGGAATCTGTACTTTTACTCAAGTATGATTTTCAGGCACTCTTCTAGAAGTTAGGTCACCTTTTAAAAGCAACCTATTTATTACTTCTCTTCCTTTAAAATTAAGTAACTGTGATTTCTTGTTGCATCACTGAATCGATAGGAAGAGAATTACAATCATATAAATGAAGTTCCAAGTGCCCAAAAGGGAATACTGTAACAAATAAAAACATTTTAGGAAAATCAACATCAATTTATAAAGTCAGCTTATGTGATGTTCTCTCAAATTTTTCAGTTGTATTGACAACTCAACATTCAAGATGACTTTAGGAAATAAGTGAAAAGTCTACTAAGAATTGCCCCGCCTCAAAAACCTTTTTTTGCTTGTCAGAATGGCACTCAAACCAATCAATTAATCTTAACTTGGGCTTTCTGAGTAAACAAGGCATAGTATGTGAATAGTACAGATTACATTAATTTTACAATTAAGTTAAGACATTAAGTAACAAAAAAGTGTTAGTTAGAAAAACTGTTGTGAATTTTACTGTATGCTTTCTTTTCACATCTACAAAAATGACTTGCACTAAAAGAGATGAAACCAGCAAATCACAACCATCATGGGCATTAAATATATTGGCTTGTTGAATTTCTATTCTGTGTGCGGCATGGCAAAAACTCTGTTTTTCGGCAAATGCACTCTCCAATTAGTCCTCCCCTGTGGCATCTTCATTCATTATTTACGCTGGTGACATCCACTTAATTCTACCTATTATAATGCTTGTATTGTCTCAAGTACTATGGTTCTTTTATAGTAATGCAAATTCAAGGTCAATTGTCCATGGCATTTAAATGATGAGTGCTGCTGACGACCGAGTGAGATACGTTCACGTCTTAACAACAAATTGCTTGTTTCAGTTCTCTGGTTAATTTCTGCTTTGGTTTCACAATGAATGTGAAAATAAAAAGCCATTTTTAAACTATGAGAATGTTGCTGTTTGTATTGTTTCTGAAATATTTACCCCATGTTGATTATTTTTCATTCTGCTAAGTTTTGAAGTATGTGTGTTCAGTCGCTTGATAGAAAAAATGACCAGATCACTCCTGCTGTCAGGAGAAAAAAAAAGAAAAAAAAAAAGGGGGTTATTAAGAACTGGCACATCTCTAAAACTTTCTAGTAGCAAGCCACTGTAGCAAGATAGATGCACTCACAGGTTTTGTGTTTAGTGAGAAAATGACTGTAAGGAAGCTTTTGAAAGAGCCTGACCTTAAGTTATGGCTAGAGTTTGCTAGAAGCCATGTGACAAGTGGAGGAAGTTGAAGAAGATTTTAAGGCCTAATGAAACTAAAGTTGAGCATGATGTATAAAGCTGCTGCCATAAAACAAGTCCCTAATGAAAGAATCTAGAGGAATGTGAGTGCTAAAATGTTCTGCTCGTCAAAATAAAAGATGCCATCCATCATAGCAGGCAATATGGCTCAGGTGCCAGAGAGATGGGCATGATGCCTGCTCTTCACCAGCCAGAGTCATAAAGCTTACAACTACTTTATTCTGATTCTGCTCCAGAAATTAGATCTAATACACAGCATGGAAAAGAAGACAAAAGAAAACTTTTATCCTCATATCCCTTCTCTTAATTATGTAACATTTAAAACCAGAATCCAAATTATTATGCTGCACCTGCAAATGGTGAGTGAATGTAGACAAATTAGCAGCCATATATACAAATGAAAGTGGCATTAAAACCTTTTCTTTGACATTATCTAGTTTTTCAGTAAAAAAATACTATGCGAAATATTGATAGTACTAAAATTACTAACTGAAATCAAACTAAAACTAAAACTGAAATTAAAACAAAATAAAACGATTTATAAATGTAGTATATATTATACACCGATCAGGCATAACATTATGACCACTGACATGTGAAGTGAATAACTGATTGTCTCTTCATCACGGCATCTGTTAGTGGGTGGGATATATTAGGCAGCAAGTAAACATTTTATCCTCAAAGTTGATGTGTTAGAAGCAGGAAAAATGGGCAAGCGTAAGGATTTCAGTGAGTTTGACAATGGCCAAATTGTGATGGCTAGCATCTCCAAAACTGCAGCTCTTGTGGGGTGTTCCCGGTCTGCAGTGGTCAGTATCTATCAAAAGAGGCCCAAGGAACGAACAGTGGTAAACTGGCGACAGGGTCATGGGTGGCCAAGGCTCATTGATGCATGTGGGGAGCGAAGGCTGGCCTGTGTGGCCCGATCAAACAGACAAGCTACTGTAACTCAAATTGCTCAAGTTAATGCTGGTTCTGATAGAAAGGTGTCAGAATACACAGTGCATCACAGTTTGTTGCGTATGGGGCTGCATAGCCGCAGACCAGTCAGGGTGCCCATGCTGACCCCTGTCCACCGCCGAAAGCGCCAACAGTGGGCATGTGAGCATCAGAACTGGACCACGAAGCAATGGAAGAAGGTGGCCTGGTCTGATGAATCATGTTTTCTTTTACATCATGTGGATGGCCAGGTACGTCGCTTACCTGGGGAACACATGGCACCAGGATGCATTATGGGAAGAAGGCAAGCCGTCGGAGGAAGTGTGAAGATTTGGGCAATGTTCTTCTGGGAAATATTGGGTCCTGCCATCCATGTGGATGTTACTTTGACACGTACCACCTACCTAAGCATTGTTGCAGACCATGTACACCCTTTCATGGAAACAATATTCCCTGGTGGCTGTGGCCTCTTTCAGCAGGATAATGCACCCTGCCACAAAGCAAAAATGGTTCAGGAATGGTTTGAAGAGCACAACAACAAGTTTGAGGTGTTGACTTGGCCTCCAAATTCCCCAGATCTCAATCCAATCGAGCATCTGTGGGATGTGCTGAACAAACAAGTCCGATCCATGGAGGCCCCACCTCGCAACTTACAGGACTTAAAGGATCTGCTGCTAACATCTTGGTGTCAGATACCACAGCACACCTTCAGGGGTCTAGTGGAGTCCATGCCTCGACGGGTCAGGGCTGTTTTGGCAGCAAAAGGGGGACCAACACAATATTAATAAGGTGGTCATAATGTTATGCCATCGGTGTATATAAATATAATTTTAAAAACAAAAACTAATAAAAATGACAAAAGCACAACAAAATTGATAAAAACTACGTAAATATAAAAAAAAAAATGAAAAAAGCAAAATATTAAGTTATTAGTTTCTATAGCCACTATTGAGTAACTGTGCTTTATTTAGTTTTTATTTACTGTACTTTCTCAGCTCAGTTCATTTTATTTTTTTTACTTGCACCTGGCATTTGGTGAGTGTTTTGGACCCTGGTTACAACCTAGACATTTTTTTTAATTGTTTATATTAATCTTACTAGTTTTAATACTCGTAAGACAGAAAATAATCAGAACACATCCCTCCAGTGCCCTACTAGAAGGACATGCAAGGAATCCTTATCTACTAGTATACTACTACATAAAATAACTGACAGCACAAGTCACTAACATTTGTTAGGGGAAGGGAACAGTGCCACAGTAGTGTTTCAGCATTGTTTGATACAGTGATGTGTTTTCAAGAAGTTTTCTTACTCATCATGAAGCAACAAGAACAACGCAGCTCCCAGATGTCTCAACTGCACTCTGTGTTGCTTACATTGTGTGGGAGGTTGTAACTGATAAAAGCCATGGCAGGTGGGCTCCTCTTGGAAGCCAAACAGGACTCAAAACTTTCCAGTCCCTCATAACAGGTGTCAGGCCAAGAACAGGGAATTATGGTAAGTGATGCATGCAGAAGTCAACATAACAACCACACAAATCAACCAAACAGCTTCAAACTTGCTGCTTAGTAAGGTAATCTATTTGGAATAAATCAAAAGTGACTCGGCTATCAGTAAATATAGACAGTTAGCAGCAAAACACTGACATTGGCAGAATCCATAGATTCCATTATTGATCCAATCGAAGCAAACCACACAAATGCAGTGCTAATGTGGCTGACTGGTAGCTGGTTATGCTGATTCAATGATCAAAGATTTAATAGAAATGTCAAGTACAGCATAATGCTGACTGCAAGCAAAGGATGCACCTTCCGACGCTCCTTCACACCTTCTGTGTGCTTCAGTCAAAAATGAATAGCTATTCAGGACTAGCCTGCTGCAAAATCCTCTTCATCAGAATGGAAATTGCCTTGCAACTTTTTAATGGGTTTATAGGGCTTTGTTGCATATAAATGGCTTAGGTAATCAATAACAATGAGCGCTTGTTGAGTCGCACGCGAGATCACAATCACACAGGATCTCTATCAGCAAAGGCATGATTTTAAAGTCATTTGTATTGCAATGATAAATCCTTTACAATCATTCTCCATTTACACAGAGCCTGTTCTTTTAAATGTACACATCTTTAAACAAGCCGCGCCACAGTTGTTTCTATCTCTCTCACTCTCTTTTATACACACACAAACACATTTACCCACTCTCTATGTACGAACTTATATACGAAAACTAAATGACTGATGTCACAAAAACACTATAAAGGGATAGTTCACCCAGAAATAAAAATGATTTCATAATTTACTCATTCTCATGTCGTTCTAAACCTGTATGACTTTCTTCAAACATAAAAGAAGATATTGTGAAGAACCAAAATGTTTTGGTTAACATTGACTTCCATTATATGGACAAAAAACACTAATACAGTTCTCAAAATATATTCATTTGCGTTCCTCAGAAGAAAGAATCTCATACAGTTTTGCAACAACACCAAGGTGAGTAAATGATAAAGGGGGACTATCCCTTTAACTGTCGTAATTCAGCTCGCCCAAATCCAACCTCTTATGTGATCTCATGTTGAACTTGTAATGATTCGTACTTAAACAGATGGCAAAATTATATGATGCGGCATGAGTTCTCTCATACAAAATTTTACAATTTCTTCTCTCCTTGAGGAAAATCAATAAATTTTTTAATTAATCAAATTCAGACAGTTCATGCTGGCAATGCATTTGTATCTAAGGTTAACCGCAACCCTAAACCAGGATTTAATCTAGGATACATGAAGAGAGAATTTCAATGCAACAAAAGGGAATAGGAGCTGAGGCTTTCATGCACCAAAAAGGACAATGATGTTATGCAGCGCCTGGAAATAGGCTAACTTCTGCCAACATAACCAACGTGACAACCTGCTTGCTGAGAGTGCTGGGGACTATTTTCAGGCGCTGCGTAATATCATTGCGCCTGCTGCACCCATGGTACCCCAGCAAAGTTCCTTGATTATTACGCAGGAATGAGAGTGTAGTTCCTAGCCATATCGGTCTAGAAAATCGCAACTTTTCATTTTACGTCGGTCTTAGTACAAGATGTAACTACAGAAGAGTCACGTTTCAAATAGGAAAAATATCGAAAGTCTTTGGTCATTTTTTTGAGCGAGATGCAAATGGTCTAATCAGATTCAATGATCTATGCTAAGCTATGCTAAAAGTGCTACCGCCAGTCCCGAAGATCGACTGAATGGATTTGAAAACGGTACAACTCAACTGTTTAACTCTAGGGGAGTTGGAAAATGAGCCTATTTTCAAAAAAAGTTCCTTTAAGTGATATATTTTTTAACATTAAGAAAAAAGGTGTTTTTAAAGCTTCTTGTTTTGCAGAACATCACAGTTATGATATGAGAAGAGCAAGGCCTGTAGGGAGTACTTGTTATTTAAGGAAAATATAATTATATTTTCAGAATGACATTTTTTTTTTTTTTTCAAACCTAGTCTGTGGGGTAAAACGCCCCCCAGCCACCCAGGGGGCATCGCTTCCCACCATCATAATTACTGTAGTGATTCTGAACATCACATGCTTTGTTTCAAATGTAATCTAATTAGGTGGTTGAATAAAAATATCTGGCCTTTATATTTAAAAATTACCTCACATTAGCATCAGCTAGCTAGTTAACCAGCCAGTTAGCATCAGCTAACAATATTTTTCAAAAAGGTTGATTTTCAAAATGGTTCATTAATAAATATTCATGTTTATCTACTGTTATTTTGGCTTGTCTTTGTAATTTAAAGCTAAAACATGCTTGTACTCTGATTTTGCTGTAAACGTATAAAGCAAATTGCTTTGTCAGAGTGGGGGCATTTTACCCCACCTTGGTACAAATGAAATTTTTGAACATGAAAACTCTGGAAATTTTTCATACTTGGTTTATAATTTATTTCATTGTAAACTGAAAACTATTATAGACATATTTAACTTTTGTTTCACAGAAAAAGTTACATTCCTTAAGGGGGGGGGGGGGGGGTTCCCCCACTCTACACTATTGTGTGGTTGTACAAACCAATAGTCAAAAATCTTGTTTCACTGTAGAAATGTTTTAACTTTATACTTTAAGGTAATTAGCACTAAAAGCAAACCAATCTGTTAGTAATGATACAGAATACAGATGCTGTCGATGTACATAGCCTACTCATGTAGAAGTGTCACTGCTGCTCATTCAACATGCGCTTGATCTGAACTCTGCCGGGGAGACTTGCGAGGAAAGATGTTACATGGTCCTCATCATCAGTCCTAAGAGGTCAGCGGAAAGCAACATGTATTTAGTTCTTTCTGTGAAAGGTCGGTAACCGTCAATTACTTTACCTAAGCGACAATCTGTGACTTCTTGGATGCAGTTTGCTTTTATATTTGCTATTCATAAAATAAATGGCAATTAAAATTCTTCAGGCTGACTATTCTGATAGAAATGTTTAGCAAAATAAATTTCTGGTATTTTTTCTATATAGCCTTAGGCTACTTAACGGTCGTCCCATATTGGACATAATGTTATCTAGGTAGGCACTCTTGAGAGTCTGTATGTAGAGGCATCTGGCAGTTTAACCTGTTTAAGCAGATGTCCAAATGTTCACGCGGCTGCGGGCCCTTTAGGACCCAGCGGAGAGCTCAAGTGCGCGGCTTGAATACGCTTCATTCCCTCAAACTTACATTTGGAGATGATCGCTTTCAGCAGGTTAGTTGTTCTCTTCCGGACAGGGTATAGGTAAGCGCTGACAGCAACTAAATCTAACTGGAGTTTTGGCAGTATTAACGCGCATTTTACGGGCTGAGTGTCTTTACAATTACTTTTTATTGAAATGGCTGGACTTCTTATCTGTAAAGTATGTTCAGCTTTCCGATGAACAACAGACGTGTAGGAAAACCTGTGCACTGCATTTAGTCAATTGCTGTGGAGTAAAATCTCTGGGACATGATCTGATCAGTAAAGACCGGATTCATTCATTGGATGTTTTCTGTCTGGAAAACTGACAAGGTGGGTTATTTTTGTCGCTTGCATGTTGCATGAACCAAAAGATTCGAATCATCATCCATGTGTAGGCATTTTCAGTTGAGGCAGGTATAAAAACTTACCATTGTGTAATTCCCCACGCTTCCATGTGAAACCGATCGTTCAGGTGCTGTTTTCCCTGTGTAAATAGTTATTTTATATCTGACACCTCGTCCATTAATCGCTAGTTGAACGGATGTATCAAAATGTAAATCTATATTAAACAGCACAGTTTATATTCTTGCAATTTTACCGATCATTTTTTGCTTTTGCCTATTTGAAGGAATGCATATCGCACATTCAATTTGTAATTCTTAACTTGAATGCTCATATTATTCCATTACCTTTCCACGCCTCATGCGCACGAGCGTTCCAGGTGCGACATTGGTTAAGACATAGAAGATCAACAATGTTTTGTCTCCAAATGAAGGTGTTTCGTCTAGTTAAAGACTATGCCTCGCCTGTTGCACTTTTTCTTGTTTACACTCAAGAATTAGAAACAAAAAGGCGTTTATGCATCAGGAGCATATTTTAAGTCCAAAAAAAAAAAAAAAAAACGTTTTATTCTCTAGTTATTTAGAAAACATATATGTACAGGTGCTTTGAAGAACCAAGAAACTATATCAATAAACTGAAGAAGAACCCTAATGACACATAGAGATTTAATCCTAAAATATTAATCTTTAAAGAACCACGCAGTGCATTCAACTCAAGAACCATACAGCTAAAATGAGAAGGATCTTTACTCAAATTTACAACGCACTATTCAAAAACCTTTCATTAATCATGAATGTCTAAACCTTATAGCATGTTTTAATTAAATTGAAAAAGATTACAAATAGACAGCATGATGGATTTTAACGTCAATGCACATTTTATTCGCTAAATGATTATTCATTAATTTGGCATTTGTTTCACTCTTAATTGGAGCTCAACGCAGATATATGTTACTTCAATGGAGTTAACTGGAAGGACATGACTCTGTGTTGATCTTTTGTACATCAGTATGGGAATGCGAGTAGCACTTTAGACCACATGTCACATTTTTAGTGTGTGTCGGAGCATGCAAACCTTCCAGGAAAGAGGTAGTTAATTATGTATGTTGCTCTATGTGGTGACGATGGGAAGCAAGTGACAGGCTGATTGGCATTACTCATGGAAAGGTTGATTCCTACATGTCTAGAAGAACATGCCAAGCACTTTTGATGTGTGAAGCTTTGCTCCAAAGTTTAGCAGTTTGCTTTCTTTTAAAAAAGGAGATCTAAATTTCAAATGTACACTCTTAAAACTAAAGGTTCTGTATTTGGCATGCATCTATGACTCCATGAAAAACATCTATGGAGCCTTTTCCAATGCACAAATGGATCTTAGATTATCTTTAGATTATTAAAATGTTCTTCACAAAAAGGGGGAAAAAAGCTTACTATTCACAGAAGGGTTCTTTTGGGAACCCAAAATGGGTCTTGCTGTGAAACCTTCTTTTGGAAGCTTTATTTTTAAGAGTGTAGATACTTTTTCGTTTTCTTACTGACATCATTAACACTATAGCAGATGTTAATCTGTCAGTTCAGAAACTGACAGAAAACAAAGCTTCACACCCTTAAAAAAGACTGCAGGGTGCTAAGTTGTTAGGGCTTGTTTCAATTTCAGCACCTGAACAGCTCCAGTCCCATTGCACACAAGGCTAACATGTAAGCATGCAGTAATATGTGTTTGAGAGCAAGAGAACAGCGCATAGGGGGTTAGGGGAAAAAGCAGGAATTATCAAGGCATGTCAGCAGCATTGACACTGTGAGGGACAACATGGATAGTGGAAAGAACACTGAATAAATAGAAGTATCCACAGTGGTTTTACAGGGTACCTGAGAGTCTGTAACCAATGCGAGCCATGTGCTATGAGTGTCGACTGACTTAAAAATACTTTGGTATGCTTCAGTTACCTGGGGAGTAAAATACAAGTGGACACAGGGGGGTGTTTTCAGAGGTTCTAAAAAAAAAAAAAGTAGGAATGAAAAAATACCCAAGCCATCACTACACTTTTTTCCTGGGCATATGGGACACTTGTAAATCATTCATGGTCCTTTTTTTCATAGCAACATCTCTTACTTTCCTGCTGTTGGAATCCAGACATAAAAATAAATAAGTAAATAAAACTGCAGAAGAGAAATACGAGAATCTTTTGAATGGTATTTGCCTGTCTTAAAGGAACAGTTCACCCAAAATATGTAATTAATATGAAAATATTATATAATAATAATATGAATATATATAATTTGTTATGTCATTTCAAACACACATAATTTTTTCTGTGAAACACAAAGGGAGAAGTTTTGAAGAATGTAGTTCTCACTGTTTTCCATGAAATTACAAGTAATAGGGACTGAAGCTTTCATAATTTACAAAAAAGAGACAAAACAATCATAAAAGTATCATAAAAGTGGTTCATGCAACTAATGAACTGTATGAATTTTCAGTAGTTATTCACTGATAATATTTCACTCAAAGGTGCTTCTAATTTATCCTTTTCTGTTTCAAGGAAGAATGAGTTTGGAACTGCATCTTCATCATCATCATCATCAGTATGAAGGTCTTGAATGCTGTTGCCTAAAAGTGAATTTAGTCACCACAACAATATAACTAAAATTAAGAAAGACGGATATTCACTGCTGAATACTGCTGATATAAAATTAGCATCGGCCAATAACCATTATGGGACCGATATATGGTATCGCTATTTATGATGATATAAAGGCAGAGAGATACAATGTTTCTTGCGAATATATCTCAATACATAGTTGGTGAGGAAGCCAACTCTGACTGATTTTGGAAAAACCCTCAGTTTATTTATGATGAGCTGGCACGTCCATGGTCTCCATACATCTCTAGAAAATTCCAGGAAGCTCTCGTTCCTCTCTTATCAGCCGCCGATGTATTAGTTTCCTCTCTAATGCAAGCCTGATAAGCTCACACTTCTCAAATTCCTAGTGTTAAGTGCATGGAAAAAAGTCTCTCCCATCTCTACTGTAACCCAATCACAGGACTGGGAGTCTGAAGCTTTATCTGGATTAGAAGTGTGATAAAACACTTGTGTGATATCAGACCGCACCCTATCTATCCCTCTATCCATGACTGCCGCCTTTAACTTATCGTCTGTTCTTGCGCTTTAGAGCAGCCACTATTTCAGTCCTATTACTGACATTTTTTACGAAACTCATGATGCTGACGGCTATACAGCAATGTCTTATTAATCACATCCTGCCCCGTGCCGGGGGCTGAACGTGGTAATTGGCTCCTTGTTAGACATCAGCATGATTGACAAAGCACATTTAGAGGCTGCTCTGTCTCATCTATCATGGCTCGTCCCTCAATTTGAGGGGGCACGGACCTAATCAAGTCAACCAATCATACCCCACCATCAAGGATTCCTTGTTTTGATGTATATGATGGAAGAGTGCAATCTGAGACCTGTTCTTTCATACTGAATGGCCAATGTGTGCATCATTGATTTTAAATGATTGATAGTTACTGATACACAGTAAAAAGTGAAAATGTTCCCGCAAAAATGTACTCACCCTTATGTTTCTCCAAACCTGTATGACTAAATTTATTCTGTGGAACACAAAAGGAGAAGTTTAGCAACATGTTTACACTTCTCTTTCCCATACAATGAAAGTGAAAGGTGATCAGGGATCAAAATCCAAAAATGTGAAAAAGCAACATAAAAAAGTCTGTATTTAGGTCTGTTCACACCAAGAATGATAAGAATAAAGATAACTATATTAGCATACACACCAATGGATAATGTTCTGTTTATTATAAGTGCATTCTGCAGGTACTCTATAGCTGCAGGAACTTTCCCCAGGAATTAGAAACTTTGGGGTGGTACTCGGTGTGGTTCGACCGCAGGGACCAGGGTCTAAATGCAGTTCCGGGTAAATATTTCCCCCTCAGAAAGTCCCTGCTTGCGAGGTAGTACTTTTTCAAAGTTCAGGAACTTTCGTGGGTGGGACTTGGGCGCTGAACATGCTGACTGGTTGAGTTCACACAACATTTTGATTGGTTGACTCCCTGCAGTATTTTATTTCAACCACAATTTTTAAAAGTCTGTTGTGGTGCGTGCAGTAATTCGAATCAACAATGAATTTAAAAAAATACGACCGATGGACCGACGGCAAGGTTCAGGCTTTATTAAGCTTATATGCGAAGGACGAAATCCAGCGGGAAGTTGCGCGCAGTCCGACGTCACTGGACTAATTTGCCTAAACTTTACGGTACTATAGAACGTAATGGAAATGCAGACAGCAACAGGTCTGGGGGGAAAAAAGTTCCTGGGACAAATTGTTCTGGGTAATTTCGGTGGAACCCCGGCTCATGTTGTCTGTTGCTTTAAATGTTCAAACTCATGTGTCAGGTTGATTCTGATTGGCTCTCAATGTTTTTATTGTTCATAATCTAGAAAAAATTGCTCTGAAAGTTCCTCTGTGTCGTTACAACAGTAACCAAGACGTTCCCGATCTGCGACGCTAGGGGTCCCCCGGGAGAATGCCATAACCGTGTTATGAAGTTTTGGCGATGCATATGTCCCCACGTGCCGGGTAACAAACACACTCAGTAAGCAACATCGTAACCTACCCAACACCCCACGTAAGCCATGTAGTACTTCGTGCCATGCAGGGACAGAGAGAACAGTACTTACCAAGGGAATAGGTCGCTTCAGCTTGTCTTTTGACCTTTTCTCCTTTTTTACAAATAAAAGCTCACAGCTGTGCAGAGCAGAATTAGTTCTGGGGAAGCGCTCTTTCTCCTAGATAGGAGAAAGAACACTACGGAGACCACATCCTGCCTTAAGGGAGGTTAATATGTGGAATACGTCACATAGACTTACCAACCGGGCAGTACACATGGAAAGAAGTCCCTGTGGTAAGTCCTACATGAAAAGGGAGGAACTACTGCAAATGCAATGATTGGCAGCAGAGACGGAGCTCTGCCTAGGGGAAGACATGTGTTTACCGATAGGGAAACCATATCATGGACAACACATCATATGGGATTACCATCATAGAATCGTTACAAATGGAGCACCTAGCCTAAGTATATGGGCTGACCTGAAAGGGCATGCATCACGAGTACTGGGCCTGGCGTCATATTCCTCCACTGAATTCGACTGCTGCAGTGTGCTGAGGGAAAATTCATACAGGGTTCGCTGGTCCAGGGAACCAGCACTTGCAAGCTCACCACTTGGTCCCTAAAAGGGGTACTGGGAACCCTGGTAGTGGGGTCTCTAGCCTGAGAGATGATAGCCCACTCAAGTCTTCCGAGTCCCGTCCAGGGACCAGACATGGAGGTTCTAGACGTCTGGGTGCGGGTGCCAGATTGTGCCCCATCCCTGAGAAAGAAACTTCTTCCTCAGGGGAAATTGACAGGGAGGAGCTTTTTCGCAAGGAGCATGAGCTCTGAGAACCAAGTCCGGGTGGGCCAGTATGGCACAACTATCAAGATGTTCTTCATCTTCCCTGACCTTGCACAATGTCTGTGCAGTCAGGCTCACTGAAGGAAACACATACTTGCAAAGGCCCTGGGGCTAGCTGTGTCCCAGCACGTCCATGCCGATGGGGACCTCAGTCAGGGAATACCACAGCGGGCAATAGGAGGATTTTTGGGAAGCGAACAGGTCTACGTGCACTTCGCCGAATTGACTCCAATTCCGCTGGACTGCCTGGGGAGTCTCCACTCCCCCTGAAGCATAACTCGTCATGAGAGTGCGTCCGCTGTGTGATTAAGTTAGTTTGGGATGTGGGTGGCCTGCAGCAACTTCAGTCACTGCTGACTTCAGAGTAGGAGATGGCAGGTGAGTCCATGGCAGTTTATATACACTACTGCCACTGTGTTATCCGTCCAGACCAACACGTGCTTGTACTGGATCAATGGTAGAAACCTCTGCAGGGCCAGCAATATTGCTAGAAACTCGAGGCAGTTGATGTGGCACTGCAGTCAAGGTCCTGTCCAGGAGCTGGATGCTGCCTGCCCGTTGCACACAGCACCCCAGCAAGTCTCAGACACAACTGTTGTGACCACAACACACCAGTCATATTGACTGAGTCCAACTCCATCCAGAGAAAAGAGATACTCTGCACTGGGAAGAGCTTGCTCTTTTCCCAGTTGACCTGAAGCCCCAAACGGCTGAGATATCTGAGCACCAGGTCCCTGTGTGCGCACAAAAAATCTTGAGAAATCTTGTGAGCTAGGATCAATGAGTTGTCAAGATATTTGAGAATGCGAATGCCCACTTTTTCTTAGTGTCTGAATATGAGGAGGAACTACGAACTATGTGACCCAGAGAATGAGGAAGTTGGTCTTTCTTTGAAAATTTGGGTACCAGTGCCACTCTGGTGAGTGGCGGAACAAAAAGAAAATGAAACCAAATATTCTCCACCTGGCCATCCACTGGTTCTGACGAGTGGGCTGTGGGCTCGGGCTGCAGTGGAGCCGATGTGGTAGCCCGGCAGGCACCCGTGGCAACAGCAGACGATGACCTTCGTCACTCGTAGAGCGAAGCCGGTCCCCGAGCGCAGTTCCTGCATCAATCAAGGCTCCGAAATACCCATGTGCAGCTGTTTTAGAGCTTCAGCCTGATGGATCTGCAGGATGGTCATGGCATGCAGGGCGGAGGCAGCTTGTCCAGCAGTCCTGTATAGAGTGCAATGAGGATATGAGCCATCTATGAAAGCTGTCTCAGCCGGTTTTCGACACAGACACGCAAGACAAAGATCTAAGGACGAGAGATATCAACCGCACCCAGAAACATACAGGTGGATAGGCATCTTTAAAAAGACACTCTCTGTCTGTGCTTGCTCTTATAGAGAAAAGACTTTTATAGGAAACTGCTCTTTCAGGCTTGCTGAAGCAAAGACAGAGAAAGACCGCTGCAATGCGCCGTCACACCAGCAATTCGCTTTCTTTCCTGAGGATGAATGGATTGAGCTCGGCCTCAAAGAACAAATCTGGATGAGTGATGCACGCCTTCTCCCTTTTATACCCGTATGTCCAGGGGAGTGCCATGCAAATTCCACTCACCAATTCTCATTGGCCTTTTCTCAATGTATCAGAGATGTTTGGGGCTCCCAAGTGCGACCCCTAGTGTCGAAGTGACTGACAGATAGGGAACTTAACGTTATAGTTGTGGTGTGGACTGTGCTATTCCCATAGAATTCTATTACCATAGAACTTTATAGTTATAGTTATCGTCTTTGGTGTTAACAGGCCTTTACTTGCATGCTATATTTCAAGACTTCTAAAATCATATGATAGTTTTGCATGAGAAAAAGGCAGAAATTTATTAAAAGCCATTATTTATTGATAATCTTTACCTCTAGTGCACCTTTAAAATCTCATTAATGTTCATGTATATTCAAGTATGGTGCATTAAGATGTGTCTCATTAGGTTTGACATCAGTAATGCCAAAGGTCATTGTTTCTTATGTCTTGTAACTGATCTCAATGTACCAAATTTTAATATGTGCATATTTAAAACAAATATCACACAAATGAAAATGAAGAGCTAAGTCAGATCTGAGATTTTATGAATACCAACTTAAATGTCCGTCTGGTCATCACACAAAGTTATCAAATGACTTAAGTTATCAAATGCAGTGCTTGAGCCATACAGACAACTTTGATTAAACTTTTATGATACTTCTTTTGCCATATTTTGAGCTTGACAGCCCCTGGTCATGATGGTGAGTAAATTATGACAGAAATGTCATTTTTGGGTGAACTAGCCCGACAGCTATTTCCACCTGACTTAACCCTTAAAAACGACTTTCATTTGCTGTAATCTACTGTGGCCTGGTTGATTCAGTCATATTAAATAAATCCAATTACATATTTCATACTTACTGTATATAAAACCAGTTACTTTTATGTTATCACATGAAGCACATTTTAGGCCACCTGACAAAATATTTTTTGCAGTGTAGCACTAGTAACAAGGGCCTCTGTCTCTGACATTAAAAGGCCTATGAAATGCATTAAGGTCCATAAAATATGAAGTATGCATACCATTTCTATATCTAGAAAATATAATGACCTCTTTCCGCCACTGCTTGCCTCACACTAGAACAGAATTTTTGAAATCTCAAATTGCTGAGAGACTAGTGAGAGTTGCACGTTGAAGAGATGTGCAGACTTAGACGGTCTATTTGTGCCCGCAGGGATGTTTGGCTATTTGTCTTCCGTAATAAGCAGGTATTTTTAGGACATTTCTCTATGAAGTCTGTCTCAACAATAGAAAACACTTGACCTGCACCTCCTCACCTTTTCTACTGGGCTCCGCATTATTCGCACAACACCAATCCTGAAAGCTCCTCCACTGACACACTTTTGTTTTCCTCCTCTTTTGTTCTTTTCCCCTACAGACTGCAGAGAGCACACTGGAAATGGCGATGGACAGGCGAATCTGAAATGGGCTCCACTGATGGCTTCAAGAAGGAATTAATATCATTCTTTCACACCGGTGACCTGCACTTACTGCAACTTTGTCAAAACGCAAGCACCTCTGCAACACAATCAGACAAAAAGAAACAAATAAATGAAATTAGAGCGGCCTAACGAAGCTGAGTCAAAGCTGGCACTGATGCTGGTCTCTCTTCCCCTTTAAAGTTCAGTGTTACAACAGAGGCAGTCTGCCTCATCACCCTCTGCCTGCTTATTATTTATCAGACTCCATTTAATGAGGCATCAGAAGAAAGGCGCAACCATGTACTTGCTGCTAGTGTTTGTACTACAGACCCTGTGGGTGAGTTGGTGTCACGCCACGCAGCATTACCCAGCCTCATGGGGGCACTATGATGTTTGTAAGTCCCAGGTATACGCAGAGGACCGCCTGGCCTGGCATTACATGGCCTGCCAGCCTGAAGCCACTGATATGACCAAATACCTGAGAGTGTCTCTGGACCCACCCAACATCACCTGTGGAGACCCACCTGAGATGTACTGTGCCCTGGTGAGTTTGAAACAGTTTTATGAACTTCTTGATGAGTGTCGAGAACCATGTAACTGTTATACAACAACATTAAGCAAAACACACTACATTGCCTATATTATTACATGGCTGGAGTACTTGATTCTTATTGGTCAATTATGGCATTCAGCAGTCAAAATTTTTGTATAGTGAACGGTGCTAAAACTATATATTTAAACATTGTCACAGGCAATCCATTTCTTTAGCTAGTTTCTTGTCGTATCACTTCACAATCAATTTCAAAAGAGTTTCAATTTCATGCCCCTTTATTTATTTGATATGTAGCCACATAATAAGCAGTATAATGAAAGTTTAGTTTTCTGTAAGTTTTTTTATAAAGAGCTCAATACTTTTCAGAAAGTGACAGTAAAGACATTTCTAATGTTAAAAAAATATTTTTAAATGCTGTTTTTTAAACTGTCTATTACGGTGGCCCAGTAGTGCACAACACAACACAGCGAAATCAAGTCACAACACAACGGAATCAAGCCACAACACAACAGAATCAAGCCACAACACAACGGAATCAAGCCACAACACAACGGAAACAAGCCACAACACAACAGAAACAAGCCACAACACAACGGAAATGCTCCTGTCCTCCCGACCACTAGGGGGCTCTCGGAGTGCGGTAAAGTTAGTTTTCCCTGCCATTGTTCTATAGATTCGCCAGTCTTACAAAGATATAAACACTACGATCAGTTTATTGTATATCGACATGAAATATCAATTCAAAATCACCTACATGCATTATAGCTGCATATTTATACTCGAGAACGCTTTTACCCGCTACCACGGCGCTTGATGCCCAAGGGAACGTCTGCCAATTCGACCATGTAGTTGAAACATAATTTGTATTAATTAAATTACTTTTAACATTTAAAAACAGACATGTTAAAATTCCACAGCTTGATTGTATTGGTAAAACTGACTCAGTAATGCACAACAGTGAAATTTGAACATTAAAAAAAAAAAGTCATTTTAATTCATACAAATTATACGTTTCAACCACTTGTTGGAACTGGCAGACGTTCCCTTAGGCATCATGCGCTGTGATAGCGAGTAAAAGCATTCTCGAGTATAAATATGCAGCTATAATGCATGTAGGTGATTTTGAATTTATATTTCAGGTCGATAAACAATGGTTACACACTTAAAACTGATCGTAGTGTTTATATCTTTGTAAGACTGGCGAATCTATGGAACAATGGCAAGGAAAACTAACTTTACCGCACTCCGAGAGCCCCCTAGTGGTCGGGAGCATTTCCGTTGTGTTGTGGCTTGTTTCCGTTGTGAACTTATGTATGCTTTTTAAAATTCGTTGTGTTGTGCACTACTGGGCCACCGTAGGGTCTATTCATCAAAGAATCCTGGAAAAACATATCATGGTTTCCACAAAAATATTAAGCAGCACAACTGATTTCAACTGTGATAATATTGAGAAATGTTTCTTAAGCATCAAATCAGCATTTCAGAATGATTTCTGAAGGATCATGTGACACTGAAGACTGGAGTAATGATGCTGAAAATTCAGCTTTGCCATCACACGAAAACAGTTATTTTAAATTGTAATAATAATTCAGAATTTTAGCAGCCATGGTGAGAATAAGATCATTTCAAAAACAAAAAATCTTACTGACACCAAACTTTTGAACGGAAGTGTAAATTAAATAAAAGTTTATATTAAGGGCAAAATAGGTGATACACTTAAAACATTCATGTATAGGTGGCGTACACTGAAAGAAGGCAAGGTCATAAAATGTTCTTTAAATATTAATCTATTTCATGTTCATTGAATTCACATATTCTGTGAAAATCTCACAGATGGTCAACAGAACTGGAGCAAGGTGCTCATATGCTAGCATGATGAATACAGTTAATATCAGCAGGCTGAATTATCGACACATATAGCAGCATATTAATAAAAATGTATGCAAACAAAATGTTCATACAAAAATCTTTTCCATTTCATTATAATCCATTTTATCTTTTTTTGTTGAGATGTACACCTTTCAATAATATTTATAATAAACTATGGATCAGCAATCAACCCAGAGAAATTGCAAGAAACTTTTGGCATGTATAGTGACAGATCACCTGATATAAGTGAAACGTCAATTATTTAACATGTTTGAAGTTAATGTATTTTATTCCTGAGGGGCTTTATTCAGAAGTGCATCCAAGAAATAGTGTCAAGCAGTGATAAACTGTCAGAAAGAAAACGCAGTAAATGGACCTTTGGTAGCTGTGTACAGGAGAAACAGGGGCTAGTTGTCACATGGGCTGAATCTCAGTAACTATAGGGAGTTCTCTAGTGTTTTGTATGTTGGTTTAAAGCACATATGCACACATGTAATTTAGAATTTTTATGTGAACTCCAACATCATCATATTTTTAATGGTGACCGTAAACAAGGGTATAATTTTACGACAAGGGTATTTTTCATAAATTTTCATAAAATTATATATTATTTATAAATGTAATAAAATCACATGTTGTCAAAACAATTATTTTTTGTTTTGTATTTCATAATTATGGAAGCTTGTTTCCACCATGGAATAAAACACAACAAAAAGGTTATTGTGACTTTTGATATCACAATTCAGACTCTTTTTCTCGCAATTGTGAAATTATTCTGTGGCGATAAAAAGCTTTATTACATAATTGCTTTACCATTTAAATTTTGCCAAATAGCCTCTAACAGGCAGGTTCTCCCTGTGACAACTTATCCTATATAGGGCCAAATTTACTATACAGGGCAAAAGCGCTGATGTCAGTGGAAAGTTCTGCCCGTGATCTACTGACGACGTTACATTTCCATAATGACCAACGCAATCTGCCAAGAGCAGCACAAATTAGCTGTAACACATCTGGTTTAAGACATGCTTTTTTGGGCAGTAAATAATGCCCAAATAGACAATTAAAAATAGACTAGTTGTCACATTACTAGACAACAAGTTACCTCTACTACATTGTTATGGTGAAAACTATGAATAATCTGTCATTTTTTTCTGTCATTTTTCTCAGGATTTATACCCAATCACATACCAATTTCTGTTCATCTAATATATCTGCCCACCTTGTGCAACTTCACATTAGGCAAATTACAACCAGTTATAGCTTGTTATAAAATGATGGTTTCATTTCCATGACAGTAATCTAACAACAAACTGACAGTCTAATGAACGTCAGCATTACAGTGCTGCCAAGCTTCAGGCCATTCTAACCTATGTAAGGTCAGCATCATTTGAGGTAACAAGCCAGTCATGGAGGTCCATGTTGATCTCGTCTTAGCCGGTAAAACAATGAGAGCTGATTTTTCTACTCCATCGTGCCTTGGGGGAAGTGAGGTTTGGCAAACAGAGGTGTCATGTAACAGCAATGAGGAGTTATGTGTTAAGTGCAGTGCTCAAGGGCACAATAGCAATGCTCAGTGGTTGGTGGTACAGAACACAGAGTATCTTGTTACTCAGCAATATTTTCTCTTGATGCCTCATTAGGCTTTTTATAGTGGGAGGTGAGTGCAATATTTCTGATATAATTACACAGTTAAACTAATTTACTAACTCCACACCATGGCTTCAATCCATTAAAAGATTCAATCAGTTGTGTTTGCTAAGAAGCTTAAACTTCCTGGCATGATCAAATATGATAAAGGGAAAAGGAACAGCAGATGGTTAATTTAAGATGCTATCAAATTTTTATGAGTAACCCCCCTAATGTGAGATAGAAGAACACAGATGACTGGTGTAAAGTAAACAAGAAAATAAAGCACTGCTGTGGGCCCCATCCCAACATGCTCAACAGTTCACCTTGTGTGGAACATAAATTCAATGAAGTAAACTACACACACACACACGGTTTCCATGTTTTATGGGGATTCTCCATAGACATAATGGTTTTTATACCATACAAACTGTATATTCTATCCCCTAAACCTAACTCTACCCCAAAACCTAGCCATCACTAGCCATTTTCTTTTTTTCTTTTTTTTTTTTAACTTAATTTAATATGATTTATAAGCTGTTTTCCTCATGGGGACCAAAAAATGTCCCCACAACGCAGGGAATACCTGAACATACACACCCACATACACATTCAAACATACTAATTTATATGAAATATAAAATGTTTTCAAACCAAGAAACAAATATGTGTGGAGTATGGGAGCTTGTTTCCGCCACTGAATAAAAAAGAAAAAAGGTAATTGCAACTTTTCACCTCACGATTCAGAATTGCATGATATTCTGACTTTTTTCTCGCAAGTTGTACTTTAAAAAAAATAAAAAATAAAAAATAATTCTTAGAATTGCGAGTTTATATCCCACAATTCTGACTTTATTAAAAAAGAGAGAAAAAGATTGAGATGTAAACTTTGCAAAATTTGCAAGAAAAAAGTCTGATTGTGAGATAAAAAGTCACAATTACCTTTTTTATTTTTTATTCTGTGGCGGAAACAAGCTTCCATAGTGGAGTCATCTTTTCACTTTACATGAGATAAAGACACCAGTCACAAAATATAAGCTGCCTAATAAATGCAGTATTATTCTTTATGGAGCAGGTTGCTCTATAAAGACATATTGTGGTTTACTTTTGCTCGACACTTTTACTTAATCATGGCTGACTGTTTATGACATATTTCTACAGTGGCATCGGAAACTCAACACTTTTGCTTTAGTATGATGCTGCATTCATATCAATAGGTGTGATAATTAGTCCAAGATTACTGTTGTGTCAATCAGTATGACAAAACCAACAGAAAATGACTGACTGCACCTTTAAAGTGCCCCTATTATGCTATTTTAAGAGTTTCCTAATTTAGTTTTGGAGGTCTCCAACAACAGGTTTACATGCATCAAAGGTCAAAAAACTTTTCCCATAATCCCTCCTTTCCGCGAGCCTACTCTGCACTGATTGGCCAGATGGCCCAGTCTGTTGTGATTGGTCTACCGCGTACAGCACGTATTTCGGAAACAAACGCCCATTACCTTAACTGAACTCCAGCTTCGTCCAGAGGCTTCCTAAAGCTCAGAGATTGTACACACTGTAAAGACAGTAAAGATGACGTCGATTTTACACCAATCCCAGCACGAGTTAGAATCGATGATGAAACATTAGAAGAACTAGTTATTCAACCCGAACCTTGAGCAGGACGTTTCTCAGTGATGCTACTCAGTTTGAGGTACATTATGAGATGTTTTAACTGTAATTCCTCACCATCAGCATTAACAAGTGTGCGTCCATCAAAAAACCTGTGTGTGTGTGTGTGTGTGTGTTCCTAATTTATTGCGGTGCACATGCGGGAACTGTATCAATAACAGAGCATACGTTAGCCCAGCACTAACGCGAATGACTGATGTAACATTAAAGTTTGCAAAACAAATCTTGCTCCATCCTTTATCTTTACTCAAAGTAGTAAGAATTACAGACAATCTGCATTAATAGACACAGTTTTAGGTAATAGTGAAGCCCACAGCTGATTAGCAGAAGTATTTCAATAACGTGAGCCGGTTAGCCAGATACCTACACAATATGAAACACAATAAACATTGTAGAGTACAGCGAGTACAGTGTCTTCTCGACATGATGCTATTCATTATCCGCTGCAGTGTTTGAGGTGGTTCAAGTTTTCCCTGGTGTCTGTGCGTGCAATAAATGGACGGGCAATATGCTAATGTTTCGTCTTGATGTTACAACAAAACGGCTCGTGATTCGTTTGAAAAACGATTCGTTTAATTGACTCAGAGTCAACTCAGAGTTACTTTTGAGAGAAAATAACTTTATACGGTGCACTTTCAGATTTAAAACTTTGCAGGATGTTTTCATTCACTTAGAACTGTGTTACACACTACATGAAAGGTAATTTTCAAAAATCCATAATAGGGGGACTTTAAATATGGCAGAGGTAAATATAAAAAATTAAAAATAAATATTTAAACTGTGCAAATAGCAATAGATGCTATTTATTTAAATAAAAATAGCAGTATTTTCTTTGCACTGTGTAAATAGTAGTTAGATGCTATTTATACTTGGTGCAAATAGTGGCAGATACTATTTGCACCCCAGTGTATTGTAGTTCATTATAAAACAGAATGCGATTTATAAAACCATAAATGGATGTTCCCTTATTGGGCTTCACTTGTCCCTGTCACTAAAGTCCTCCCCTACACTTACCCCTAACCCAACCCAACCCGAAAAACACTTTATTCCACTTACCAAGCTGATGGGATAAGGGAGAAGAATGATTTCAGAAAAAGTCGAACCCTGGTTGTTCGCATCAAAAGATAACACCTTACGCTGTAATCAGATGGGTTTCTTTTGTATTTTTGTCTGGCTCAACTAGACATTGGTGAATGAAGTTAGTGTTAATAGCCTCTGCCAACAAGGCAGTCTATTTGCATTTGGTGCAAGCCGTTTTGACTTTTATTCGTTCCCAGGATATGAATTTGTGATATAAAAAATTCAGTTTTCACTAGTTAAATGCTAATTCTTGATATCAGGAATTAGATTTCTACTAGTAACAATGGCAATTTTTGATATCAGGAAATACATTTCCCTTAGTACAAATGTTAATTCTTGATATCAACAATTGAATTTCATCTAGTAAAATCTATAATTCTTGATAATTTTTGAAATGTCAACATAGGCTGCCATTCAAATTCAATCAAGAATTGATTTCTTACTAGTTGAAATTCCAATTCCAATTTCACATATCAGAAATACAATTCTCACTAGTAAAAACTAGTAATTAATTCTCACTAGTAATTAATAATTATGTAGTGCAAATGTCTATTCTTGATATCAACAATAAAAAATTGCTACTAAAAATGTTCATTTTTAATATCAATAATTAGATTGTCACTTGTGACCATGTTAATTTCTGATATCATGAATGTGATTGTTACTAGTAAGAAATTATATTGATATCAAAAATATATTTTCAGATATTAGTAATAACAAATGTAACATGTTGATATACATGTATAGATATCAAGAATTAACATTTCAACTATTGAAAATATTTTTACTATTAACAAAGTAATTATACTAGTAAGAATTAAAATTTTTACTAGAAGAAATCTAATTCCTGATATCAAAGATAAGCATTTTAACCAGTGAAAATGTAATTGTTGATAACAAGAATTCATTTCCTGTGAATGATTAAAAGTCAAAACGGCTTGCCATACTCAGTTTAAATACAGATAAATCTCCATTAAGCATTTGTATTATAAAATAGACATTGTTATGAGAAAAGTCAATGCAAATCTTCTGTCTATAAGTGAACAACAGGGTGTATTTAAAATACCCTAGATAATTTACTGTTTCTTGAATATTAAGTATGTCTGTGGGGAAATCTGACTCAAACTTATCTTATTGAAGTTACTGTTTTCCTGAAGATGTCTTAGATTTCAGAAAAGTCTGCCCACAGGTAGATTCATGACAGGAATTTAAAGTAGCTTGCGGTGCGGTGCTTTAAACATGTTCCTGGGGAGAGAGATTGTTTAAAACAATCTAAGCTAAAAACACAAAAGGCATCTCATGAACCCAGCCAGCGGTTATGTTTCAGTGTGGATCAGTATATCGTCTCTAATAACACTAAAGAGAAGGAAAGCTAAAGTCTCATGGTCATTGCATATTGCATTTGCATAATCAGCATACTGCATGGAAAATAAGTACGGAAAAACCTTGGACTGGTGCTGTCATCTCTAGACTTCATATTAATATTATATAAATTATTTATGTTAATTTATAGATTTATATAATAAAATACAAAAAGACAAGGGATTTACCATAAAACCATTTAACTTACCATAAACAGTGAACATGTTTAACTGTTTATGGTAAGGTAATTACAGTTAACCAATTAACATTTTTCTTTAAATAAATAATACTACAAACTTTATCATTATTGGTTTGTATTATAATATTTTTATTTATTTTGTAATAAATAAAAAAAGTCTGATGACTGACTTTTCAAGAAGGCGCAACTCAGTTGAACTGACAAAACCGATCAGGCATAACATATCCTAATATTGTGTTGGTCCCTCTTTTGCTGCCAAAACAGCCCTGACCCGTCGAGGCATGGACTCCACTAGACCCCTGAAGGTGTGCTGTGGTATCTGGCACCAAAATGTTAGCAGCAGATCCTTTAAGTGCTGTAAGTTGCGAGGTGGGGCCTCCATGGATCGGACTTGTTTGTTCAGCACATCCCACAGATGCTCGATTGGTTTGAGATCTGGGGAATTTGGAGGCCAAGTCAACACCTCAAACTCGTTGTTGTGCTCCTCAAACCATTCCTGAACCATTTTTGCTTTGTGGCAGGGCACATTATCCTGCTGAAAGAGGCCACAGCCACAAGGGAATACCATTTCCATGAAAGGATGTACATGGTCTGCAACAATGTTTAGGTAGGTGGTACGTGTCAAAGCAGGACCCAAGGTTTCCCAGCAGAACATTGCCCAAAGCATTACACTGCCTCGGCTGGCTTGCCTTCTTCCCATAGTGCATCCTGGTGCCATGTGTTCCCCAGGTAAGCAACAAACATGCACCTGGCCATCCACGTGATGTAAAAGAAAACATAATTTATCAGACCAGGCCACCTTCTTCCATTGCTCCATGGTCCAATTCTGATGCTCACGTGCCCACTGTTGGCGCTTTCAGCGGTGGACAGGGGTCAGCATGGGCACCCTGACTGGTCTGCGGCTATGCAGCCCCATACGCAACAAACTGTAATGCACTGTGTATTCTGACACCTTTCTCTTAGAACCAGCATTAACGTCTGGAGCAATTTGAGCTACAGTAGCTTGTCTGTTTGTTTTGACCACACAGGCCAGCCTTCGCTCCCCACATGCATCAATGAGCCTTAGCCGGCCATGACCCTGTCGCCGGTTCATCACTGTTCCTTCCTTGGACCACTTTTGATAGATACTGACCAGTGCAGACCGGGAACACCCCAAAAGAGCTGCAGTTTTAGAGATGCTCTGAGTCAGTCGTTTAGCCATCACAATTTGGCCCTTGTCAAATAATTAATTTGACAAATAAAAAAATTGTCAAACTCATTCAAATCCTTACGCTTGCCTATTTTTCCTGCTTCTAACCAATCAACTTTGAGGACAAAATGTTCACTTGCTGCCTAATATATCCCACCCACTAACAGGTGCCGTGATGAAGAGATAATCAGTGTTATTCACTTCACCTGTCAGTGGTCATAATGTTATGCCTGATCAGTGTATATGTGAATGCAAGATACCATTTTTAAAAAGCTGCATGAAATTTCTCTCAGTTTCAAATCTGAGACGACATGTTCCCTCAGTTTCAATGGCCATAATGCTACTGGTCATAGTGTCCTTATTATTATGACATTGGACACTATTGTTACAAAGAGAAAACAAACGGTCATTGTTGGTCTAATTTGTGCTCCATAAATATTATCTCACTCTATATGACGCCTGAGCACGAGGACAACATGACCTGTGGTTCCACAATAGCAATGAATCTGTTGTGTTTTATGATCTATCACTGCTTTCACTCATTTATCACCTACACAGAGGTGGGAGTCTGGGTTGCACGCACACACATAGCAGAAGATGGAGTGTATGGGACAGCTTTTTTGCAGCAGGGAGTTAACCCTGATATTATTTTTAGCTGCAGCAACAAGGGAGTGTGTCCAAAAACATGTAGATGAGCCTTTTCTCCTCTAGTTCTCTCTAACCTTACATCTTCAGCTTGTTTGCAACATCAACAAAAATACAGCATAAAACACAAAGCAATGCAACAATCTCTCCCTTTGTCCATTTACTGTACCATGCAAACAGGCATATGGAAAGACCTGTTCGCCATTGTAATTTGATATTTAGGCTTCACAACATAATTTTGTCCACAAAGCTAGATCTCACTATTAATAAACCGGGTTTAGCATAACACATTAATCTTGTTAATTAAAACAAAATGTTCAATTACTCTACATCTATTCTAACTGTTTTGAGGAGGGGCTACAAGTACAAGGATGTTCTTGCAAGATTTTAAAGATCAATTATGACTACTAAAGTGGGACAAACAAGCACCTAAGAGACATTGGTACTTCTGAAGTCTAGCGAATATTAAATCATTTCAAGGAATGCTGAAAAATCTCAAAGGAAAGACTTTGCATTATAAATAAACTTAATTGCTTTTTCATCAGATTTGAATAGCTCGTTCTATTTATAATGTTAGCAATTCCTGGTATTTGGATGCTGAACGGCACTATATACACTGAACAAAATTATAAACGCAACACTTTTGTTTGTGCCCCCATTTTTCATGAGCTGAACTCAAAGATCTAAGACTTTTTCTATGTACACAAAAGGAATATTTCTCTCAAATATTGTTCACAAATCTGTCTAAATCTGTGTTAGTGAGCACTTCTCCTTTGCTGAGATAATCCATCCACCTCACAGGTGTGGCATATCTGTTTAGACAGCATGACTATTGCACAGGTGTGCCTTAGACTGGCCACAATAAAAGGCCACTCTGAAATGTGCAGTTTTATCACACAGCACAATGCCACAGATGTCGCAAGGTTTGAGGGAGCGTGCAATTGGCATGCTGATATCAGGAATGTCCACCAGAGCTATTGCCCGTGAATTAAATGTTCATTTCTCTACCATAAGCCGTCTCCAAAGGCGTTTCAGAGAATTTGGCAGTACATCCAACCAGCCTCACAACCGCAGACCACGTGTAACCACACCAGCCCAGGACCTCCACACCCAGCATCTTCACCTCCAAGATCGTCTGAGACCAGCGACTCGGACAGCTGCTGCAACAATCGGTTTGCATAACCAAAGAATTTCTGCACAAACTGTCAGAAACATCTCAGGGAAGCTCATCTGCATGCTCGTCGTCCTCATCGGGGTCTCGACCTGACTGCAGTTCATTGTTGTAACCGACTTGAGTGGGCAAATGCTCACATTCAATGGCGTCTGGCACTCTGGAGAGGTGTTCTCTTCACTGATGAATCACAGTTTTGACTGTATAGGGCAGATGGCAGACAGCGTGTATGGCGTCATGTGGGTGAGCGGTTTGGTGATGTCAACGTTGTGGATCGAGTGGCCAATGTTGGCGATGGGGTTATGGTATGGGCAGGCATATGTAATGGACAACGAACACAGGTGCATTTTATTGATGCCATTTTGAATGCACAGAGATACTGTGACGAGATCCTGAGGCCCATTGTTGTGCCATTCATCCACAACCATCACCTTTGCAGCATGTTGCAAAGGATCTGTACACAATTCCTGAAAGCTGAAAACATCCCAGTTCTTGCATGGCCAGCATACTCACCGGACATGCCACCCATTGAGCATGTTTGGGATGCTCTAGATCGGCGTATACGACAGCGTGTTCCAGTTCCTGCCAATATCCAGCAACTTCGCACAGCCATTGAAGAGGAGTGGACCAACATTCCACAGGCCACAATCAACAACCTGATCAACTCTATGCAAAGGAGATGTGTTGCACTGCGTGAGGCAAATGGTGTACTCAAAGGTTAACTTTTATCAGGTATTCTCAACTAAAATGTGTCTTTAGTCTTTTCCTCTGGAAAAATGCTCAAAAAATGCAATGTTTAATAACTCAGATGGCAATTGGCTATTTAAAAAAAAAAAAGAAGACAGGGACAAGCCTTCACAAATGCTTCAAGTTCCTGGCTCAAAAGGAAATGTCCTAACACAGGAAAAACTCACTAAGCTATTTGATTGGGTCTTTTTTTATTAAACAAAAGTATAATTAAATAAAAAAGTATGGATGGATGGATGGACGGATGGATGGCCTGAAGCTGAAGCTCAACAGATGCCTCTCTACGACAATTATGAAGAGCGTCCATAATCTTGGTCCATCTATTAGAAATTAAATTCCAATGCTGCTACTAATTTGAAAAGTTTCAGAGTGGTCCACACCACAAAGGTAGGGTGTTTCTCAAACGGAAGGCTGCATCCTACGAAGGCTGCATATCTCGGCTGCCACGTCATCAAAAGTCACTGAAGGCATCTCAATTTGTAGGATCCTTATAAGGCAGCCTTCGTTACGCATCCTTCATTCAGCCTGTTTTAAAGGACACACCTGATGTATCCATCGTGGCCTTAAATCACCCACAATCCTTTGCACATTTACATTCACAAAAAAAAACTGATAGAAAACGAGTCGGTACTGAGCTTGTCTGAGTTTATGATGAAATGTAAAACAAAAATAATGTTTTCGGACATGAAAGCATAGATGTTATATTTAGTTTTAAATTAATTTCTGTAAATTAATCACTAACACTAAACTGACAATAATGTAAGCCACTGGGAGACCGCAGATGGCTGGCATTCACTGTATTGCATTAATAGAAAGCCAGTTAATATAAAGATTTGTAATACAAAGTATTTTTCCAAAATTAAGTTTTAATAGTATTTCCGTGCTGTGATCGTGGGGGCAGGTAACGTGTGATGTAGCCATGCACACTTACTAGACTGTCTCATTCTAGTGTTTAATTGCTAAGGAGGACACTAGCCTACAAGCCTCAGAAGGACTGGACTGGGAAGGACGCAGTCTCGGTAGGATGCAGCCTTCCGTTTGAGAAACACCCTAAGACTCCTTCAACTCGAAGCAAAAGAACTGATGAGCATTTTGGAGCACAATGACAGCAGTGCTCTGAGCCATTAGATTACTATAATTCTTCTGAACTCTGACCTGCTCTTACAGAACGCATGAATGTGAACAGAGGTGCCAGATTACAATGTGGTCCCCTAGCAGCTTACTCAAGAAAACGAGGATGAGTGTGCAGCTTAACACTGCTCTGAGATCATCTGAATATTGACAGGCTTTATGGCAGAACTGTCTTTGTTTAGGAATGATAAGCATATTTATAGAGCCCCTTGTTTGGTGGTTTAATTGTCAGTTGCCGAATTTAGTTCAAAACTACAGACAATAACATCATGACAAGCCCTGACAAGGCCATATGGTATTTTCTCTTTTAGGTTGTATTTGGATGAGGATAAAATGGCATTGTGCTGGGACATATGACTTTGAAGCCTCCAGACATGTAATTTCTCAGTGCATGTGCAAAGATAAAAAGATAAATAATGCAGTATAAACAAGACTGACGGTTTTCAGGATCACTAATTCCATTGTGGATGTGAAGAGTAGTGAAAGAACTTGCAGACAGAAATGAAAAACAGTGTGAAAACACACACACACACACACACACACAAACAGGAGCAGCTCCAGTGGAAGACAATGACTAGATCTAAAACCTTCAGCTGTATATGTATATTATAAAATATATCGATTATTTTTGTGTAGCCATTAGGCCCCTCCCCAATGTAGGCCCCTGCACTTCAGCCCATGAAAGCCTGGGGCTTCCTTCTTCCATGAGGGGGTTCGGCTTTACAACTGCTTTGTTTGCAGGTGGACTGTTAAAGGGGTGGTTGATTATGATTTAACTTTTTTAACTTTAGTTAGTGTGTAATGTTGCTGTTTGAGCATAAACAACATCTGCAAAGTTACGACGCTCAAAGTTCAAAGCAAAGGGAGATATTTTATTTTAAAGAAATCGCTTTTTAAGGACTACAACAAACATCACTAACCCTAATAAAACACAACAAAGGGGGTGAGGCCATGTTGAGAAGAGGAAGAGTTGTTGTAGTAGAGCACATTTAGGAGTCTGCTCAAGCTGTCGTATCCGTCTTTTCACATTTATTGCAATACAGTACGTAACACAAATGCAATAGCATGTCATAAAAGCAAGATGTAACTAAACTATACCTGTTCTATCTTAATGCAGCATATATTCTCTGACTCTGTAGGCAACCTACAACTGTTCCCACATGAGTGATTTATAGATTATCATGACAGAATATGCTAATCAATGACTTGAAGATTGTTAACTGCACATCAGCTACATAAACCATTCAGAAACGTCCGGTTGCATTCTACATGTTGTCACTTCTTAGAGAGTCTCTCCATCACTGTCAGACTCCGGTTTGAACATGAAAGGCTGAACAGTTTCAGACCTTTTCAGTGTGTCTGCGTGAGGTAATCAGAGCTGCTAACAGCTCTTGAAGCTCCACCCTCTTCTTGAAAGGGGGTCGTGAGCAGCAGCTCATTTGCATTTAAAGAGACACAAAGAAAACGACACATTTTTGCTCACCCTCAAAAAGTGCCAATTTTAACATGCTATAAAAAATTATCTGTGGGGTATTTTGAGCTAAAACTTCACATATACACTCAACAGAGACTTATTTTATATCTTGTAAAAAGGGGCATTATAGGACCCCTTTAAAAAACTTGACACACACTTCTCCCGTAAATCCTGTAGAATTTAACCAATCAGGTGACGACTTTGAATCTCCCAAAGTTCTTTCCATTTTGAGTGCCTTATGCATCAGACGTTCAGCCAGTGGTCTGTAGACATAACCTCTGTGGCTTAGACTAGTAAAGGAATGGTTGTGTGCTAAACCCTTATATGGAGATATTCAAATTACTAGCCTCGGGTGTGCAGTCATTCATTAAAAAAACATAAGATTAAGAACACATTCATGTGCATATGCACATGTTGTGAATTTCTCCTGCGTGTATAAATACAAATAATATATGCAATTAATCCACAAAGTTCTGTTTTTATTTAACAGATTTCAGATTTTTATAAAAGCCTACTCACACAATGAACGATAACTATAAAGATAACTATATTAGTGTCCACACCAGCAGACAATATTGTTCTGTTTATTTTTATTAAGAGTGCTGCTGTTTTGTTATCTGCTGCTTTAAATGCTCAAGCTCTTTAAACCAGGATGGATTCTGATTGGTTTCCAATGTTTTTATCGTTTATCAGCTGGAAAAAAAAATTGTTCTGTAGTTGTGGTGTGGTGTGGATTTTTAGAACTATATCTTTATCGTTATCATTATAGTTACTGTCCTCAGTGTGAACTCCAAGATGTATAAAAACTATCTGTGTATTAGAAATATATATGTCAAGAAGCTATATGCATGTTATTGCATAGACTATGGCTGTTAATACGGGTAGAGAGATCTAGGAAGATTTCCCAAATTTATTTACTCCTCACTTTTTATTCCACCGCACACTATACAATCCATTGCTGTTATGGGAATACCAATCTGACATAAATTACCAAGAATCAACTTGCCTTATCAGTCTCATTTCCCCAAAAAGCAAAGCAAAGCTAAAGCCAAGATCCAGCAAATAAATTAATGAAAGTAAGGGCTTTTGGCAATCCAGCGCAAACTGTCTGCCAGCAACGCGCTCCAGACGGCAAGGGATTCCTTTCAGAGTCTGGCCTGCTGGCTGGCACTGTGAATTTCCCATCCTCCTTCTGATCTGAGCGGCTTGGCAGTCTTTGAGGCAGAGCCTCATGAGCATGTGTCAGACCTGCATCCGAAGACAGCGAGAGCTGGACTGAAGGCTTGTTCAGGATCACAGGGGTCACAGATGCTGAAAGCCTCTTCACTCAGAGAAATACAAAAGCACCGACGCAACAGAAAGACATTTTTGTTTGGACAGTTTCTAGTTTATGAGTAATACACTTCATAAAAAACCATAGTCATAAAAACTGCTGCACTTCATGTGGCATTGCTTTAATGGCTTGAGACTTTTCTTTGTCAAAAGTACAAGTGAAGACACTTCAACTATTCTGTGTGGACATGTCAGCCTGAGGTGTATACTGCACATTCTCATGTTCCCTGAAGAGGGCAGATGCATCGATACTTGAAACCACGATCAGCAATGCAGCGATTGGCTGGCAGCAAGACAGCAGCGTAATGATATCATATCATTAAAAAAGCCACCTGGCGAAAAACTTGACAAATTTCTGGACCTTTATAAGGAAACAGCCAAGCAACCAAAACAACATAAAATTTATAATAGATAGGTCTAAATGAAACGTGCACTGTTTTTTTTTTTTTTTTTTTTTAACATGATTCCCAATTATTTATATTCACGATTTCTAGTATTTGTACAGCTTTTACATTTTTATCAATGTTGTCAATGGTGTCTATAGTATTATAGACTACACAACATTATAATATTATTTTCAAATACATTTTTATATTAGTATTATTTTAAATTATTATTGCCCCATGTTCAGTAAGGAACTCTTGTAATAAATTAGCAGTGGCTGGGGCATATTTTAAGTATTAACGCTGCTTAAAAAGATGCAATCTAATCCTGTTTAATTTTATTTTATTTATAATTTTTTCATCTAATATTGATATAGCTTTATTTCAATTAACAAAAAAGAAAACTTTATTAGGTCTTGTTTTAGTTTTCAATAACAAAACTGATGGGAGATATACTTAGGAGAGGGTGTTTGGATGGATAAGTGGTTGATTATGCACTAACAGTTACACATTTTAAAATTTTTTTTTTTTTTGGCCTACTGTAAATGCATTTCCTAGCTCCTTAAAGTAAGGTTGAAATTATCATTGTCAAATTTGGCAGCATACCACAAATGTAGTACTTAAACATTAGGTTGAAAATAACTGCATATTCCTTCGTGCATTAATACAAGGTGGTGACAGCCTTGCAATTTGTAGTATTAATTGGAAGCTAAAAAAGGATTCACCCCTAAATCTATTAGTAACTTCAGGTAGCCTTGTGAAAACACCTTACACATGAAAGTTATGAACAAATGTTCTTCCAGTAACATTAATAAAATATTTGTCCAAAGTTATCTGGTATATAATAATGTTCTCAAAATCGTTCATGGAATGTTTAGTTGGATGTTGTTCTAACATTTTTTTTTTTTTTAAATCAGAGTACATTCAAAAGTAACATTCTCATAATGTTTACAAAATTAAAAAATGGAATGTTCCTTGAACATTCGTAACCAAGAAAAAAAGTTTAAAAAACATGGGGAAGTGTTCAGCTGGGGAAGCTGCTTTAAAATAATGTAATGACAATGCTGATTTGTCGATGGCACCACAAGAAGATGGAAAATAAATCGGTGGACCCCCTCCAGTAGCCTACATTTTCAAGAGTATAGCATTATTTCGCTTTAACTTTCTAACACCAACAAGCAGCAAATTTTTATCGTTCTCATTGTAATCAACAAAGATATGTAAAGTATAATGCAAGCGCCCATTAAGGCAGTGTTCACATTACATTCAAAAACATAAAGCACAAAAATGTACAAATAATACTTTTACATTTTCAATGTTGTAGGCCCCACACTTTGGGAAACGCAATACTATAAATAGTATATATGTTTCTTGCACCCGCAATCCTATTTAGAACAAGCAGTTTGAAAAATGGATGGATGTTTCTTGAAAAAAAAAAAAGGTAGAATAAATAGCTAATAGTTAATGACCAACCATGAATAGAGAAAGATGCTAAAAAGAAGCAGATGGTTTATTTACAGAATTTATACAAGCAGGGCTGACCGAGGCTAACAGGGCATAGCCAGCCAAACCTTGAGATCTGGAGTCAAAAAGATTCTGGGAAGAGAATCTAATGGGATCTTCAACATCAGTGTGGTGTGAGTAAGTGGGGACATAATATTAATCAGAATGAGTCACACTGCTTAAACCCATCTTCAATTTCTCCACTAGAACTGAGTTGATTTGAGAAACAGCTCATTAATCATGCTATGAAATTTCTATGACTAACCCTGCATTAAAGTGGCAATCAAGAATACATGAATAGTCAGATGGTTAATCAGCTGAGTCTTTTGTATAATTCTCTTCATAAGTGTGACATATTTAAATTATTACTGAGGGTCACTTGTTTAACAGAAACTACCTCTGTCGCGTCAAGCAACACTGAGGGGGTAGAGCTGAAATGACTCAGAGTTTGACTATGACTACAATAAGATAACAAAGAGGCAAACGAGGAGCAAAGTGTCAGGGAGGGCAGATGTGAAAGTTCAAGGAGTGCAAACATAACAGCTATCTTGCAGAATGGGTGAACAATGGGGGTGATGGGCTCAGAGGTCACTGGCTGGGTGGCAGCCCTGCCATGTGCCACACATGAACCTCAAGGACACCTTATGCATGCACCAGAAGAAACAGTATAGATTTATGACTGCCGCGATGAGGCATGATATCCATCAATTACTTGCATTTTTCACAATTAAAAATACAATGCTCCTGCTTTGGTAAATCATAACTATGACAAAATGTTAAAAAAATTAGATACAAGGTCCTAATTATGACATAAAAAGTAACATTTTTGACATAAAAGGGCAAATAGTATCTCATAATTTACAATTTTTATTATAATTGTGATTTACCCAAGCAGGATTATTTTTCTTATGTCGGAAATGGGCATCCTTCCATATCAGAATCATCGGTTACACTTTATTTTAAGGTGTCATTTTTACAGTGTAATTATATATTTAAGTACTGACTAATATTAATTAACTACATGTACTTACTTATAGTAGGATTAGATTTGGTTTAGGGTTAATTGCATGTAATTATGCATAATTTACTGTTATTACTGGAGTAAGTACATGTAACATATGTAACAAGGACACTGTAAAAAAGTGTTACCGAATCATTATATAGGTGAATTATGTATATCAAATTATTAACTCTTTTATGTGTACAGCGACAAAAGGAATTGAATTATTTGCATCTTATTGGTCATGTCATTAAAAAAATCTGGTTGTTAGTGCATACAAGACGAGCTACAGTTTTCAAAAATGTTCATTTCTAGCCTTGCATTTGTGCATTCTGCAAAATAAATATTATGATGTGGTGGGATTTGCTTACTTTATGCGTTCCTCACTTTGCATATTATAAATGAGCTTATAAAAACAAGTTAATTATATAGTATAACTAAGAAACAGTATGTGTACATAATATGTATCTGTATTTAAATGTAGATCAATTTCATGCAACTTGTCTTCAAACAATTAGTAAAAATAAAAATAAAAAACGTTTTAGTATACACTGAAAAAAAAATGCTGCTTGTTCAATTGATTAAAGTGAGTTAATGCAAGACGGTTCTTTTATACAGAAATGCAGATCCAGGCTGACACAGACATTTGAGCATTATTAATCTAACATCATCCGCTCATGAAGATGAATTTAGTACTTAAGGGAAAGCAGGTAATGATAAAACATATAAAAATCAATCAAATCAGGAAACAAGTCATCTCAACCCAACCCAACTCCATGTGCTGTTAAACATGAGAGACAGACGACTAGCACAGTCAAGTAGTGGGAAGAACTGTTGATTGAATTCTGACAGCTTGGTGCATCCGGCCTCTTCTACCCCCTCTGGATAATGAAGTGGTGATAAGTTTACCCCAGCCGGACGAAGCCCCATGGGATAGATAATGAGGCCAGTTGTTAATTAATGTAAAGTTCTCCTGGTCTCTGTATGCTCTGTGAATCCCAATTAGTCTGAAGCTTAACAACATGTTGCACTTGATTTTCAGTTCACTTCAAAGCTTAGGCTCCTTCTGCTGTTTTCAGAGTCCCTGCTTTCTCAAAGTCTTTATACTAAAGGGCACACTGCATGGCATGCAGGAAAGACAGCAATGTGTACACTTCGGCTTAGATGCAACCACTGCTTCCACCGCTCACATCAAATCATTAAAACAACACCGTGTCCTAACCAGACGAGACAAGCAATTTATCAGCCTACACTAAACGAGAAAATGCTCCAACACAAACAAAATCAGAACAGCGTGTGCAGAGTTCGGTGTTTGCGTGCACAATCTCAAATTCGCAACACTCTGCACAGCATAAAACACACACCAACCTATTGTTATGACTTTGGATTGCTTCTCCAGATGGCATCCTTTGTTATGGTTTTCCGTGCGGAAAATGAGGGATTTGTTATGAAATATCAGATGTTTATAAACTTCTAAAATCAGTCTCTCCTCATGGATGTTGGATGATTAATATACATGAGGAGAGATACTTCAGTCCAATGAGATTTTGGTGCGGGCGGGGCTATATTGCACAACGCTGCAAAAATAGAACCAATACATTAATAATAGAATATTAACAACCATGAATTACGTATGCCTGATATGTGTTGGATATTGCATTATTCATATTTAAAATGTTTTTTGTTGTTGTTTTTTTTCTTTTCGGTTTGGTTTGGTTTGCTATTTTTTATTTTAATATACACTATATTGCCAAAAGTTTTGGGATGCCTGCCTTTACATGCACATGAACTTTAATGACATCCCATTCTCAATCTGTAGGGTTTAAAATGGAGTTGGCCCTGTGTTTTGGAGTGTGTTTATGGGAATTTTTGCCCAACCCCTTAAAAACAACCTCACACCATAATCCCCCCTCCACCAAACTTTACCCTTGGCATAATGCAGTCACAATGCATGTCTCCACTGCTCTAGAGTCCAGTGGCTGCGTGCTTTACACCACTGCATCCAACGCTTTGCATTGCACTTGGTGATGTAAGGCTTGGATGCAGCTGCTCGGCCATTGAAACCCATTTCATTAAGCTCTCTACGCACTGTTCTTGAGCTAATCTGAAGGCCACACAAAGGTGCTTGATGCCTAGGTGCTTGATTTTATACACCTGTGGCCATGGAAGTAATTGGAACACCTGAGGGGTGGAGGGGTGTCCCAATACTTTTGGCAATATAGTGTATTTTAAAGGGGTCCTATTATGCTTTTTCTCTTTTTCAACTTTAGTTAGTGTGTGGTGTTGCTGTTTGAGCATAAAAAAGATCTGCAAGGTTACAAAGCTCAAAGTCCACTCCAAAGGGAGATTTATTTAACAGAATACACTTTCCTAGAACTAAAACGAATGACTCTTTTGGACTACAACGCGTTTTTCCGGGCTTTGTGAAGTCTTAATGTTACTCATTTAAATACACTCCGCCCACGGAATGCACAAAAAAGGGTGCGAGGCCTGGTTGAGCAGCATTAGAGAAGACAGTGTTGTCACTATGTCAAAGAGAGACTGTTTTGTCCACTCGTTTCCAAAACTCATTTGTTTGACCTTCCTAAGGCTGACAAATTTAGAGTTGTTTAAATTTATTTTAAACACTGTTCCTGAACATTACAACCACAACGTTTATCTGATGTAAACAAAGGGCAGAGCTCTTTGGCTCAACTCGCCTGTTAGCCAACATTATTTGATATAGTGTTTACTGTAGCTTTTGTAAGCTCTTGCTTTTGTAAGACTGTTCACCGCCCCTTAGGAAAATTAACCTTAGTTTTGTGATCGGTTACTATTTGTATTACCATAGTTTTCCGACAAATATCATGATTGGTGTATAACATTGTATCTAAAATGTATAAGAAAATTACAAAAAAACAAACATACCACTCTGAAACGTCCTGTGATATCTGTGCTTGCAAAGTCTGTGCATGACATCCGTTCTGGACGATCCTCTTGTTTGTTAACACTGTTAAGTCTGAATCAGGCTTGAATTGGTTTGAAATTGACACCATCCTTAAAATTTACATCTAATTAAAGCTTGCGGTTATGGCAAGGGGCGTGACATTTCCCAAACACATGCTAAGCGGTGCCAATCACAACACACCAGGCCAGCTAACTAATCACAGCACATTTCATATTTCGGAAGGAGGTGCTTCATCGAAACCGGAACTAAATGGCGCGTTCGGGCCAGACTCTGGAGAGAGGTGTTGCAATAATATAAAATATGTGAAAAAGAATGTGTTTTTTGAACAATCAAGCATATTCTAGTACACCACAAAACAAAACCAGGACTTTGTAAAAGGGCATTATAGGACCCCTTTAAAATGTCATTTATTCCTGTGATGGCAAAGCTGAATTTTCAGCAGCCATTACTCAAGTCTTCAATGTCACATAATCCTTCATAATTTCTTGTTATTATCAATAGTTTTTTTTATAGTATTTTTTTCAGTATTTTTTTGGTGAACCAAACTTTTGAATGGTAGTGTATTTAATGGCAGCACAACTGTTCAAATCCATAATTTTTTGCGCACCTGATCAGATCTGAGCTTCCTGTGTGACCTAATGCCACAGATATTTAACACGCTGAGATCCTGCAGGGATTTACTTGGCCCAGGATCTTATCATAATGTTTTCATTTTACGGCCAATGAAGTGATTTCCACATATCCTATTGGCAATCTGTCAGGCCTACGCCACAGATCTTATTCTGCAGCGTGTGCAGGTCTCGCTGGCTTCAGAGTTCACCACCGCTTTGCTTCATTTCTCCCATGGTCAGTGGGGTAAGTCCTGCACTGCAGTAAAGCACCTTGATGACTATGGACCATTAAAGTGCTATTGAGTTTCTGTCAAATCGCCAGCACCTACAATCTCTCACTGTCCCTCCTCTCAGCCCTTTCCATTATCAGGCCCCTCCAGCCAACGTGGCTCAACATCACCATAGACATAGCTAAGATTGCCATACCTTGACAGAGTCTGCATTAGTTTCAGCCGTCGAAACCTTGCTTTAGGTCTGTGTGAGGCAGGATGTGATGTATCCTTGTGATTCTGGGCTAACCAATAACCCTACATCAATATAAGCCTTAGCAATTTTGTTCCTCTGGGAGAGATTGGGGACTCAATCTCATATAGTTGCTTGTGAAGACCCTTGTTGTAATTGAATCCTTCTCATAGTGCAGAAATGCCTTTTGGAGAGCAGATAAAGCAGAAATCATTGGTTTCAGAGAGTGGGGTGACCTGGAGAAGCAGTTTGACACAGTGGTGTCATATCAAGAGGGTCAAGGTTTGGCTGGTTAGCATGATGCCGTTACTCCCTGCCGGTAAATACCAGAAATTCACTATCTGGTTTAAAAAACTTTCCGCCATTTAAAGTGTCCCTATATTATACTATTTTAAAGGTTCCTAATTTTGCTTTGAATGTCTTCTACAGTAGGATTACATGCACTTTAATTTTCTCATGATATACATTGCACATAATCTCATTTCTCAAAGAGTTTGAAAACGGTTCGTTCGAAGACTCAGTCTCTTTAAACCCCTCCTTTCTGAAAGCCTATTCTGATCTGATTGGTCAGTTGGCCCAGTCTGTAGTGATTGGTCTACCGCTTACAGTGCATGTTGGAAACAAAACACCTATTATCTGAATTTTAGCTCTGGAGGATTCCTCAGCACTTGATACACAGTGATATGAACAGATGGCATTGGTTTTTTCGTATAAATTCCAGTGCGAGTCCTCGTCCTTTAGAAGTGCATGCACATGCATCTTCTCAACATGCCAACAAAATGAGACAAACTCTTTGAGTCTCAGCTACAACTACAGTGTTTGAGGGCGGGCAAAAGTAGACCTTAATGAAGACCATAAGCCAATAGAGACCATAGGCTGGCATTATTCAGATTTGTTACATTGTTACGTAGGTATGTAACAGGAAGTGAATTGCTGATGATCAATTCTTTCTTTTAGGAGACAATAACTTTATTTGATCTTTAAAACTTTGCAGACCTTTTAACTTCACAAACAGCTATATTACACACTGCATGAAAGGTAACATTTGAAAAAGCCAACACGGTCTCACTCCTATTCGTCACATATTGACGCTTGGTCAGTTCCCTTCAGCGTCACTTTTTAACGCATAGGGTACCCCTATAGCGTTGTTTTTTGTTGCGCAGTACTCCATTGATTTCAATGAGAAACCTATGGCGTTATATACAAATTCGTTGGGCATGGTTATCGGCATGATAAAACTATATATTGGGTTATGATTTTGCCATTATGACATGGAGTGTGATTCTCAATTTAATCAGCCAGCATAATTTTATTTACATTTATTTTCTTTTTTTATTTACGCTATTCAGACACGTTTTGAACACGTAACCCAACCCCATCCCTAAACCTACCCATTTGTGTATTATAAAAAACAGGATATAACAGGCAGATACGACTGCAGCCACAATTTATTCAAAAAGTAAAAATATTCCAAGTGTTCTAAGGCCAAACGATTGATTTGTGTGAAGAAAATCCCCAAAAGCGATCAGTGTTGTCAACTCTGTTCTTCACATAAAGATATCGTATGACTTCAAAGACTTGGAATGCAACATGAGTTAAGACTTTTATACTGTTTTTGGTCAGTTTTTGCAATAAATACCTGTGACTGTACTTTTATTTGCCTGTTATGTGTTTTATATTGTTGAGAAGTGGGTAGGTTTAGAGTAGGAGTGGGGTTAGTTGCTCTAAAATATAGAAGTAGCCTATAAATATTCATAAAATCATGTCTACTTTTACAAATGCAAAGAATTAAAAGCGTCTTGATCTGACGCACTGGGCAAATAACTTAAATCAAATGGAGTACCCTGTGCATCAGAAAACGACGCTAAAGGGGTACCCTGTGCGTTAAAAAGTGACGCAGAGGGGTCTTGACCAAGCGTCAATATGTGACGAATAGGAGTGAGACCGTGTTGATGTAATAGGGGCATTTTAACATTAGCTGTATTCTGACTAAGCACATTTTTGTAACCAACATACACTATATTGCCAAAAGTATTGGGACACTCCTCCAAATCATTGAATGCAGGTGTTCCAATCACTTATATGGCCAAATGTGTATAAAATCAAGCACCTAGGCATGCAGACTGCTTCTACAAACATTTGTGAAAGAATGGGTCGCTTTCAGGAGCTCAGTGAATTCAAGCGTGGTACCGTGATACTAAATATTCCACGGTCAACTGTTAGTGGTATTATAACAAAGTGAAAGCAATTGGGAACAACAGCAACTCAGCCATGAAGTGGTAGGCCACGTAAAATCACAGAGCAGGGTCAGCGCATGTAGAAGTTGCCAACAATGCAGTCAATAGCTACAGACCTCCAAACTTTGTGTGGTATTCAGATTAGCTCAAGAACAGTGCATAGAGAGCTTCATGGAATGGGTTTCCATGGCTGAGCAAATGCATCCAAGCCTTACATCTCCAAGTGCAATGCAAAGCGTCGGATGCAGTGGTGTAAAGCACGCCGCCACTGGACTCTAGAGCAGTGGAGATGTGTTCTCTGGAGTGATGAATCACACTTCTCTGTCTGGAAATCCGAGTCTGGGTTTGGCGGTTGCCAGGAGAACGGTACTTGCCTGACTGTATTGTGCCAAGTGTAAAGTTTGGTGGACGGGGGATTATGGTGTGGGGTTGTTTTTCAGGGGTTGGGCTTGGCCCCTTAGTTCCAGTGAAAGGAACTCATAAGACATTTTGGACAATTTCATACTCCCAACATTGTGGGAACAGTTTCAGGATGGCCTCTTCCTGTTCCAACATGGTCCATAAAGACATGGATACGCAAGTTTAGTGTGGAGGAACATGACTGGCCTGCACAGAGTCCTGACCTCAACCCAATAGAACACCTTTGGGAATTAGAGCAGAGACTGCGAGCCAGGCCTTCTCGTCCAACATCAGTGCCTGACCTAAAAAAAATGCGCTTCTAGAAGAATGGTCGAAAATTCCCATAAACACACTCCTAAACCTTGTGGAAAGCCTTCCCAGAAGAGTTAAAGCTGTTATAGCTGCAAAGTGTGGGCCAACTCCATATTAAACCCTACGGATTAAGAATGGGATTTCATTAAAGTTCATAAGCATGTAAAGGCAGGCGTCCCATAACTTTTGGCAATATAGTGTATATATTATAACTAATTTTCTTTTAGTATGGCAGATTTCAATTCTGGAGGGTCCTGCATCAGCCAAACACTGTTATTTTTGTATTATTTATATAGGTTACTAACTATTATAGTATTTATTAATATTTTAAATTAACTTTTAGTTTTATATTTTTCAGTTTTCATTTTAGTTTAAGCTTTAGTAATTTTGTTGTATTTTTGTCTGTTTTTTTATATTTCTATTTAGCTACAATTTATTTTTATTTCAGTTAGTTCACAAGTCAACATTTCTCATTTTCATTTTGTTTTGTGTAAGCTTTTCATCTAATATTTATATTTTATTTTATTTCAATTAACAAAACCCATTTTTAATAGTTTTAGTTAACAACACTGTAGCCGAGCACCTGCCATTGAGATGAATGGAAATGCAATTAAATTTCTCTGGGTATTACAGACCTTCTTAAACTCATAACCACAATTTCAAATAATTTTAGTGCATTATAATCAATACATGGCAAAGGTTTACATGTTTAAAAAAACTGAATTGTAAGTGAAATATTGACACTGTTCCTTCGTAAATTTCAGAAGGAGCATATCCTGTCTTTGTCTAGACAGAAGAAAAGAGAGATTAATAAAGACAATTAATCAGACATGACGTTGAAGCCAGACTTCCTCAGGCATTCCCTTGATCAGAGTCTAAACCGTGAATCACACAACCTCCACTACTGCTATATTTCATTGAAAAGCCTTTTCTTTTCATTACATAAAACGTTAAAATTGCATACATGGTTTTCAGTGCATTTTACCAATAATTTGTTCTTTAAAAACTTGGTTGCAGGTAGTGATTCTGTGCATAAAGGAATGGGGAATTTAGAGGCTTCAGTCTGTGATCTGGGGTGCGATTCTCAAACATTTGTCACATCAGCTGATTTGTGGGGCAGCTTGGACCTATTCATCAGGCCCTGCTGTCACTGGGCAATGAATTTACGTTCCTCATCCACATACCCTGTCCCGGATCACATCAATGGTGCTCGGCCTGTCAGTCTCACAACCTTCATCTCCAGTTACTGCACTAACTTTATATGATACAGCATTATTAGACAAAAAAACACAATATTTGCATTAGTTTAATAGCTTATTCACTTGTCCAAAATTTGCAGTAAGTAAGATTTTTAAATGTTTTTAAAGGCGTCACTTATGCTCCTCAAAGCTGCATTCATTTGATCAGAAATACAGTAAAGACATTAAATTATGAAATACTATCACAATTTAAAATAATGTGTTCTATTTTAATGTAATTTATTCCTGTGATAACAAAGCTGATTTTTTTAGCAGCCATTACTATAAGTTAATGCATCTATATTCAAAATTTTTCAAAACATTATTATTGACCCCAAGACTTTGAACAGTATAGTGACTATTTTTATATTTTATTTGATTATCTTTTCATTACAGTTTTTGTTGCTATGATGTCTTAAATAATCTTTTGATGTAGGAATCAAAATAATGATCAAAGTATGTTTTGATAAAAATGATCATCTTAATTAAGTTGAAATATTGTTCAACAGAATTTAGATTCAGTTCTAGTCATATAATAATTGTTTTTTTGTCCGCATTACAAAAGATGATGATGTGTTCAGTGTTGACAAAAAAATCAATAAAAACACAATAGTGCAATATTCTAATTCTAATATATAGTAATTCTAATACTTAATTGAAGGCATGTGTCTGTGGCCAAATTATTAAAAATGAGTTTGTGAAATTAGGTACCATATGTATATTAATCTTCCAGTTCTGTACCATAATTCATTTTAGGTTTGAAATTTACAACCTGTTTTTCTGCTCTGGGTCAGTTGGGGTAATAACATTGAACGCTTTCATTGGCGCTCACAAATTCTCAATTAACACTCGATCGTATGATGAATGCCCTAACATCCCTAGTTCAAACCATTGGACTGCTATCTGAGACACAATATTGGATTGCCCCTTTGGCTTTATAAGGCAGGACCTCATTAGCGACCGGTCTAACATGACCTTTATGTTGAAGTGTCTGTGATGCACACTTCTATGGCGGTACTCTAATCAGCAGGGATTAATAGAGAGCAGCTTTGGAAATTAATGTTGTGGTCCAGTGCTGCTGATGAAGATGTCAGCTATTCTAATGAGCACCGCTGCACTGTCTTTCCTCCTCTAACAGAGACCATACGTGGAATAGGATATAATCTACATCGATTTTTCAATGGCCACCTTCAAGACTGGTCACTCTATCCCCAAGTGTTAAGAGGAGAGAGCGTATTGATCGTGACAAGGCAGCAGCTTTTAGTCAGGGAGCCACTGCAGGAGAATCCAGTGGAAGGTCTGGCCCTCTTTGTCACATTAAGCCACTCAGTGTTGTCTATATCAGAGTATGTAAGTGTTGTAATGTGGTGTAGGAAGAAATCAATGATAGTATGTGTGCGCAGGTGGTAAATCTCTTCTACTTTAAATGCAGACAGAGGGGGACTGATGATTCAGTAACATGAAGACTTAAAAGAAGATTTCAGCCAACAATGACCCTCATCTCACTTATGTTGTTCTTAAACCCATTTGTATTTTCTGTGGGACACAAAATTAGATGTTTTTTAAGAATCATTACATTGAAGAAAGAAAGAAAGAAAGAAAGAAAGAAAGAGAGAGAGAAGTAGGTCTTGTGTGCTATAACAATTTACTTGTTCCTCATATACATCTGCAATAGAAGACATGGTTGTGTAAAATTGGAATTTCAATTGGATTAAAACATTTAAACTTTGAAAATGAAGTGTTCTTCCACCTTGGTGCATTGGCCCCTTTTAATTTATACAATTTATTTAATATAAAGAATTATATAAAAGCTATTTTATAAAAGCTTCTATCCACCTAATTTTTCAACTTGGAAGTCTATTTCATGTGAATGTGCAAGACTTCAGATTAATTATTCACTATAGGTAAATAACTAGAAGAATTTCAACGTGCAGTAAACAGTAAAACCTTTATGATAACAATAATGCATTGAAATGATATGTTAACAAATTCCAGTTTGCAAAATCAAGCAGCATATCAGGCTGCTTTAAATTGCAATTCTGCATCCTGTTTGCTACCACATTTAAATTTCTGGAATCAAAATTAAAAAATTTATTCTGAATGGTGAACAATTATGCTAGAAGTAGGAGGAATATGACACATACATTGTACAAACTACACTGTGAAAATTTGGAGTTGTTGCTTTTAGGGGGTATTTATACTTGCTTCTACCTATAAATTCTAATTTTGTTGATGTAGCCTAATTCAAACAGGTTTATGTAGCATAAAACAAGGGAATGCTGTTTTAACTTAATTGAGATACATTGACCCAATATACAATTTCCAGTAAAGCTCAGGATGGACACATTTGACACATGCACACTACGACTGCACCAGACCTGTAGATGGCCGTATAGTCATGATTCATGTCAGCTACAGGACATCTGCTCTGAAGCACAAAGAAGAAAAAAATGTGTTTGTGTTTGTGTTTGGCTGCTTGCTGATCTGTGAATTTTGCTTCAATGAGAAATTTTGATTCGAGGTTATTATACACATTATGTTGCATCAAAGTGAAAATAGCAATTGACATTATAAAACAAACATACACATTTTTTTTTATGTTTAGCCATGAAGTAACACAATTTAACATTTTGCCACAACTTATTTTATTTGTGTTCAATCCACCCAATATATTTTACTTAATTCATTTGTGTTAAAACAACATGAATAATTTTTTTGACATTACTAACTGGGCTGCGTTTCCCAAAAGCATCATAGGCCTAAGTAGATCATAGAGCCATTGCCACCAATGGTCTCTACGATCAACTTAGCTTACGATGCTTTTGAAAAAAGCAGCCCAGTGGATCTGTAGTTCCCAGCATGCTTTGCAAGGGACTGCATTAGGAGAGTAAGTTTAGGGATAAAAAAAAGGCCCTATCATAGACCCGGCGCAATGCTATGCCAGGAGTGACGCAAGTGTTTTTTGCTAGTTTCAGCCTGAGGCAGTTATCATTTTCACATACAATGCCACATTGTTTAAATAGCAAATGCACTCATGCCCATCTGTTCTCCCATGGGCGTGCTGGTCTGAAAATGAGGTGTGTTCAAATTCCGCCATGTAAATAGCGACCCTGCCATGGTGCAAGAGCAACTGGCTTTTAAAGGGAATGGAAGATGAGACTGATAAATGGGGCCCTTAATAATTTTATGTGTTTTTCAGTAAAGGGGAAGATGTTGGTAGTTTATGTTAATGTTTAATGTTTAGAGACATTTAGAGGAGTTTCTGTTATTGGTTTTTTCACTGTTATGGTGCTTTAATGTCATCTTTGTAGCTTTTTGTAGTCCCTGGTTACTACGAACTTTCCTTGTATGACGAGAATTGTGTAAAGATTCTTCAGAAATGTATATTTTGTGTTTCATGGAAACCAGTATCTGGTTTTGGAATGAAATGAATACCAGTAAATGAATTTTTTGTTAAAGTAACCTCACTAAAAACTTGTGCCCGAGTAAAGCAGTCTTTGCTAGGCACAGCATCTAAGATTAATTTTCCCTGTGAACATTCCTGGACGAAACAAACAAGGGAAAAACATTTTGATCCAACAACGCAGAGTAGATAATTAATTTGATGTGAGGAAGCATCACAATCTGTCAGTTCTTCCACTGACAGCAGCGATGGGGATAAAATTATTCCACAAACAAAGCTGAATCTTTTGTCCCAAGAGCCTTTAGATGTTATGCATCTTTTGTAATTGCATTCCGCCGCTGTTTGTGCCTGAAACAAAACAAGATTTATGACAATTGCAGCCGATCAAACATGTATACAAGAAGGAAATTAATGGCCGTCTCCTCAAAGTTCATGGCTGATTGTCATTTGTGCTATGGCTCAGAGGTGTGCTGAATGTTAATGAAAAAGTTGATCTAAGAAACAGCGGCTCAGCAGTGCAGGGCAGACATAGACACATGAAAAATGCATGGAGCTCTGTGTGTACCTTCAACTTCACTCATCGGAATTCCACTCCCATTCCAACTGGCCAACAAGCAAGAATATCAATTACATTAGCAATTTGGGTGGTAGCGAGCGAGCGGGTAAGCGCTGAGCAGCTCTCGTGAGACACACCACTCCGAATGCACGCAATGGCCATTCTGAGCACCATACTCAGCAGTCACCTCAGGAAAACGTCCAACTTATTGTGTTAATAGAGACTGAAGTGTTTTCACCAAAGAATATGTTCATTAACATCATGATTCATGTGGAGAATCAAACATCTCTGTGTGGGTTCCCTCTGTTCACCTCAAATGAGTGCCAGTGTCTAGCTGGAAACCTGTTACTATTAGCGTACTGCATAATTAACAAATTTGGTCTGTTTGTGTGTTTCAGGAAAACCCATATATGTGTAATAACGAATGCGACGCTGAAACTGAGGAGCTGGCCCACCCACCCGAGCTCATGTTTGACTCTGAAGGACGAAACCCCACTACATTCTGGCAGTCGACCTCCTGGAAGAAATATCCGAAGCCCCTTCAGGTCAACATCACACTGTCCTGGAACAAAACAATAGAACTCACAGATGACATTGTCCTTACCTTCGAGTCTGGCCGACCTGAGCAATTAGTCTTGGAGAAGTCTCTGGATTACGGTCGTACGTGGCAGCCGTATCAGTTTTACGCTGCTGACTGTTTGGATGCCTTTACTATGGAGCCAAAAGCAGTACATCAGCTGACCCAAAGCAGTATGCTAGAAATCATCTGCACTGAGGTATATTCAACGGGCTATGTGTGGAAGTACGACAAAACTGTACGCTTTGAGATCAAAGACCGCTTCGCCCTTCTTGCTGGTCCAAGACTGCACAACATGGCTTCTCTATATGGGCAGCTGGACACCACCAAGAACCTAAGGGATTTCTTCACCCTCACTGACCTTCGCATCAGACTTCTACGGCCTGCCACCGGAGCCACAATGGTGGATGAGAACAACCTCTCTAGATACTTCTACGCCATCTCTGACATCAAAGTGCAGGGCAGGTAAGTCTTAATTTAACAGAACATGCCTATCATTGGGTTTCCATCTAAGTATTTTAGCTTAAAACTAAAAATATTAAAAAAACTAAAAATTAAAATTAATAATAATTAATTCCAAAGGTTACTTTGGAAATGTAATAGGTTACAGATTACAAGTTATCCTATTAAAAATGTATTAAGTAGTGTAACTTTTACAATTACTTTATTAAAGTAATGTAATTACATTTTATTACTTTTTGATTACTTTTCTAATTTCCAGCACTGAAACGCCTTTTTATCACTTGCCATGGTGGCAACTCTCAGACATGTTGTAGCCTAAAGCTTTCAGCAGCAATGTGGATTGATGTAATTGGCAGAAGTGGTGCTCTGCCAATTCAAACAAGAGCTTTTTACCGAAAATATTCAATGTAACCCCCTTTGTAATCATTAACATTTTCATAGGTAACTGTAATTTAATTACACGTTTTCTCAGTAACTGTAACTGATTACAGTTATATTTATTTTGTAATTAAATTATGTAATCTAGTTACATGTAACTACTTACTCCCCAACACTGTATAACAGTGCACAGCGACCCCCGTGAAACATTAGTCATGATAAAAAAGAAGCTCAAAGACTTGTAGAAGCAAGCTAAAATGCTAAAATGCTTTTAACTCACGTTTGCTTTTATCAACACTATCGGTTTTAGGTTTAGGGTCGGGTTTAGTGAATGAGTGTATGTGATGGTTCAGAAATGTCTCTTAAAAGTTATTGCTCTATCACGATACGTACAGCACACAACGTAATACAATTTTGCCAAATTCACATTCATCCATTTCGGATAAAAGTGAATGTGCTTTTAGCACCAATCACAGTACATTTCAACACAAGTGTTGAAAATCATGCAAGGAGCAACATAATATCAATTCACAGAAATGTCAGCACAGGCACGTTTTTCCATTGAGCCTGGGTTGCATAAATTACAGTGGAAACTCACTTACAGAATAAAGACGCAATTGCAGAAACTCATTAACACAATAAAGAAACACAATAAAGACGCAAACATGACTTCCGAGATGCAAACATGATTTGTTCGCCTCCAGTGGCCAAGAAATGAACTGTTACTTTAGGGACAAGATTTATCAAATGAACCCAGCACAGAATCTGGCCCCTCCAGTGGCCAAGAAACAAACAGCATATAACAATGCTAAAAAGGTCACTATGGTTACTTCAGGGCCAAGATTTATAAAATGATCCCTGCACATAATATGCCAAATTTGGTTTTATAAATATAAAAGCTCTGCTGTTTGCACATACACTTTCAGGATGAAATTAAGCCAAGTTTTATGCATGTAGCCCTGGCTCTTTTGCAGGGCTCCACATGAAGCATAATGAGTGACCACTCTCATTCTACTCTAAAATTAGAAGTCAGGCTGAATGAGGGACATTGCAATGGGCAATAAAGAATAAAATGGACCTCAAAGGTCTCATTTAGTTTGCATAAAAAGAGCAAAAAGTGCAGCTTGACTTCACAATGTCTTCACAAGTCAAATGACGGCACAATAGAAACACAAACACAGCAGCTGCTCTCCAAATTGGGCCGGAATGGCTCATAAGCAGTTGGTTTATGTGAGAATAACTTGGTTCATAATGACACGTTTGATAGGTCCCTTGTGAATCTAAATGCACAACTCTAAATTAGGATTCAACGGACTGCAGTGGTAGATTAGGGCAATTACGGAGTGAGCTAATTGGAAAGAGACTAATCTACTAATTAAGACCATTTACTGCTGATTAAATAATAACCACTGGGGACACATCACCATGCAAGTGTGCCTGTTGGGCGACATTAATATGACTTTGCATCTGTAATGATTACTGAGGGGTATTTTATGTAGATGGTGGCGCATGGTTTTTGATCATTCATATTGCACACCTTTAGAGTTTAGAGAACACTAGACTGATACGTTTTCATTTGAAGACCCACTGCACAATATTTCAAACTCATTTTATAGTTCAAAGGAAGTCATATACATGCACACCACAGTAGACAATACTCCTCCTGTGTCAAGAATTGTTTGCTTATTGAGTTGAATGAGCCGACAAATCTTAAGTTAGGCTTGGGAAATCATGCACAGAGTCCATCACTGAGGCATAAATGAACAAAACAAGAAAATGTTTGACATTTGGCAAATTGTTTTATCTGATGCAGACAGCTTCACTGTAGTGTAAACAATACGTTAAAATATTAAAAAAATATCCTAGAGCCCATTTTGGAATTCTAGATTAGACTTTTAACATTTCAGCCAATCGTGAAAATTTTGTCTTTTGTCAATAACAGAATTCTGCACACCAGAAAATATATATAAAAAATGTGGTTCAGATCGATTGTCAACTTTTTAAGGCCGATCGCTTAAAAATATGTTTGTTTAAAAAAAAACAATGTAGATCTAAAATGAGTTTGTCATCACCCCTTACGTTCCCATTTGGAACTTAAAATGGAGTAAAGAGGAGATAAGTGGCTGCTCTATGTCTTAATGAAGGCTGCTGTTGTTTGTATTTGATGTGCTGAGAGTCTGTAAGAAGAGGGAGGTATGGAGGGTGCAGTGCTTGATGTTGGGAAGAATCTTCACCTATAGTCTCCTTATGAACTATGGCTTACAAAGTCTAGTCCAAATTATCCTCACAGGAAGTCTTGGGTTCATTAAAAGCTACAATTGAGTCATCATACTTCAAAAATACTGCTTTCTGTTTCACTCAATAAGACCATAAATGTGATGCATCAATTAAAATTTACTGGCAAACCAATTCTGTGATAAAAGAGTGAAATTCTTTGATCTCTTTTAACAATGCAAGAAGAAAGTCTTTTGACTTATTTTGAAAAATGACTCTTCCACATAAAGCAAAACAACTTCTTCAGGTAATGGTAAGGAAGGAAAAGTGATGTATGTTTCAGCAAACAACTTTTGTTTACGGTTAAATAAGTGTTCAATCTGAGGCTTCTGCTTCTTTGCGGTCACCATATTTTGCTATTTATTAGTTCCTGAGGCAAATCAGAGGGGAATACAGGTACATCCAATATCTTCTCCTGCCTGTGGGTTTTCAATTCAATTTAATCCTAAAAAATTCTGACACAGAGAAGAATATTTCAGAGGTTTTTTGACCAGGATTGTGTAGTTATTCACTTGGATGGGATTTGTAGTTTTGAAGCAATGCCTCCGAAGTCCCTCTATCACTCAGAAGAGAGAGGTATAAGACGGAAATACATACATAAACAAACAAATACCGTTATGATTCAGAATAGGATCTGCAGCTCTATAATAATGTTATGCTATAATAAAAAAAATGGAAGGAAATTGCAGTCATGTACTTCAAACATTTTTAAAATAAGTGTGTTAAACTGTACAAGACCCTGGGAATTAAAACCTGAAAACACAAGAAAAGCATGTTTGAATGAGATTTTGAAATCATCGGGTTGTTCTCCAGTTTTCCCTTCAAAACGTAAATGGACATGCACACATTCATTAACCTGTCTGAATGGAAATAAAGGTGATATGCAAAGTTAAATTGGGAAAATGCTAAACACATTTTGCTTACACTGTTTGTGACCTTTACTTGATAAAAGAGTACATTTAGCATGTATTTTAAGCTTTTACACTGTCAAATTGTTACATTTAATCATGTAAAATCATGCATGCAAACACATTATTTATTAAATTGATAGTTTACCCAAGAATGAAAATTATGTCATTATGGACTCATGGTTGTTTCAAAGCTTACTTTCTTCAATTAATGAAATGAATGAGGGGGTCTTCTAAAAGAATGCTAAAGTACAATAAAAGTAGTTCACACAACTTTGGTTCTACTCTTTGCAAAATGTAAGCTATATTATTGGCTAACTCTTTTATATAGCTGAATATACACTCACCTAAAGGATTATTAGGAACACCATACTAATACTGTGTTTGACCCCCTTTCGCCTTCAGAACTGCCTTAATTCTACGTGGCATTGATTCAACAAGGTGCTGAAAGCATTCTTTAGAAATGTTGGCCCATATTGATAGGATAGCATCTTGCAGTTGATGGAGATTTGTGGGATGCACATCCAGGGCACGAAGCTCCCGTTCCACCACATCCCAAAGATGCTCTATTGGGTTGAGATCTGGTGACTGTGGGGGCCATTTTAGTACAGTGAACTCATTGTCATGTTCAAGAAACCAATTTGAAATGATTCGAGCTTTGTGACATGGTGCATTATCCTGCTGGAAGTAGCCATCAGAGGATGGGTACATGGTGGTCATAAAGGGATGGACATGGTCAGAAACAATGCTTAGGTAGGCCGTGGCATTTAAACGATGCCCAATTGGCACTAAGGGGCCTAAAGTGTGCCAAGAAAACATTCCCCACACCATTACACCACCACCACCAGCCTGCACAGTGTTAACAAGGCATGATGGATCCATGTTCTCATTCTGTTTACGCCAAATTCTGACTCTACCATCTGAATGTCTCAACAGAAATCGAGACTCATCAGACCAGGCAACAATTTTCCAGTCTTCAACTGTCCAATTTTGGTGAGCTCGTGCAAATTGTAGCCTCTTTTTCCTATTTGTAGTGGAGATGAGTGGTACCCGGTGGGGTCTTCTGCTGTTGTAGCCCATCCGCCTCAAGGTTGTGCGTGTTGTGGCTTCACAAATGCTTTGCTGCATACCTCGGTTGTAATGAGTGGTTATTTCAGTCAAAGTTGCTCTTCTATCAGCTTGAATCAGTCGCCCCATTCTCCTCTGACCTCTAGCATCAACAAGGCATTTTCGCCCACAGGACTGCCGCATACTGGATGTTTTTCCCTTTTCACACCATTCTTTGTAAACTCTAGAAATGGTTGTGCGTGAAAATCCCAGTAACTGAGCAGATTGTGAAATACTCAGACCGGCCCGTCTGGCACCAACAACCATGCCACGCTCAAAATTGCTTAAATCACCTTTCTTTCCCATTCTGACATTCAGTTTGGAGTTCAGGAGATTGTCTTGACCAGGACCACACCCCTAAATGCATTGAAGCAACTGCCATGTGATTGGTTGATTAGATAATTGCATTAATGAGAAATTGAACAGGTGTTCCTAATAATCCTTTAGGTGAGTGTATAAGTACGTCCAACTATATCAACAGTACACTGTAAACAATATCACCCAGCTCTAATCTAATAAATGCCTGCTATAAGGAATGAAGATATTAAGATATTATAAACATCAACATCACAATTTTCTAAAAAGAAGCTTTAAAACAATGTGTATATACAAATAAATTTGACTTGACCTGACAAAGCTACTTCAGAAGACTTTGAATATAATGCGTGATTTATACAGTTGTGCTCAAAACTTTACATACCCCTTGCAGAATCTGCAAAAATGTTAATAATTTTAACAAAATAATTGTTTTGGTTTCGTTTTCTGTCAATCTGTTTAATTACCTGTTTGCCTGTGTTCCTTTATTCTCCTTTTTCCCGCCATAATCAGTTTCCATTAATATTTATTTAATCGTCACAGCTGTTTATTATTTAGTTCTTCAGCATGTGTATTTAAGTTCCTCACCTTCACTCTCTTTTTTGTTTGGTATTGTTTGTGCAAGACAAATTGTTTCGAGTTGTTGGCTTATGTTTAAAAAGACTGTCAATATTTATACCTTCTTCTTCATCATTGACTTAAACTGTGACAGAGGGTTCATAAAAATTGCAGGTTATTTTTTATTTAGTACTGTCCTGAATAAGGTATTTCACATAACAGATTTTTTTTTTTAAGACAAAAAAGAATTTGTAAAAATGACCCCGTTCAAAAGTTTACATATGCTTGATTCTTAATACTGTGTGTCAACATGGATGATCAACGACTGTGTTTATGTTTTGTGATGATTGTTCCCTTGTCCCTTGTTTGACTTGAGCAGTTAAACTGAGCACTGGGGTCCGTTCTTCGTACGTCGCTAACTCAGTTAGACGGATTTGATCGTTGACGATTTTGCATGATCTTGGATTGTTTGGTTCTTCGAAGCTCATCCTGGACTTGCTGTCATAGCAACAGGTCTGTAAGCTTAAACCTGCTCGGGAGCAGGCTTATTTCATGTAAACAGGATTAGATTGCATCTTGAGGTGATACTTAAAATCTGTCCCAGCCACTGCTACTTTATTACAAGAGTTCATTACTGAACCAGGGGCAATAATAATTTTAAATAATAATAATATAAAAATGTATTTGAAAATAATATTATAATGTTGTGTAAAAGGTGTATAATACTATAGATACAGCCACTTGATTGAGAGATTTATTTGTGATGGAATAATTACTTTATAATTTTATTGGAGTCTTACACACATGCTGTAACGTTAATCTGAGCCGTGCATTAATTTAAGTGATGACGGATATTATGGGATGGCTTGATGTAGCGCAAGAGATGCAGATAACTTGATCTTGACCCTTAAGAAACTGTCACGTAACAAATCTGCTTCAAATTTACTTACAAATTAAATGAATTGCTAATTACAACATTGAAATAAAAATGTAAAGGGTGTACAAATACTATAAAATCGTGAATATAAATTATTAGGAATTATGTTTTTTTTTTTTTTTTTACATTTATCATTTATCTATTATAACTTTTATGTTGGTTTGGTCGTTTGGCTGTTTCTTTATAAAGGTCCAGAAATTCGTGGGGCTTTTGTGTGTAATTTTTTGGTACGTTTTTTGCCAGGTGGCTTTTTTAATGATATGATGTCATTACATTGCTGTCTTGCCGCCAGCCAATCGCTGCATTGCTGATCGTGGTTTCGAGTATTGATACATCTGCCCTCTTCAGGGAACACAGGAACGCGCAGTAATCTTAGATAACTTAATCCAGATATTTTAATCCAATCCGCAAATTCGTTTGAAGAACCAAATTAGCCAGAGATCAGTTATCATGATTATGAAATCATCTCAGATGTATCAAGCAAGCTACGAAGAACGGACCCGTTTTTCAGAAAAATCCTTCAAGTCCTGCACATTCTTTGGTTTTCCTGCATCTTTTGCATATTTGAACCTATTCTAGCAGTGACTACGATTTTGAGATCAATCTTTTCACACTGAGGATGAGTGAGGGACTGAAAACATTCACTGATTCTCAAGAAGGAAACATGATGCATTAAGAGTTGAGGGGTGTAAACTGTTTGAATTGGATGAGGGTAAATTGTACTTATTTTTGTCTTCTGGGAAACATGGAAGTATCTTCTGTAGCTTTTGAAGGGCAGTACTAAATGAAAAAATATGCAATTTTTATGAGCCGTCTTATTTTGTATATTAACATTTTTACAGATTCTGCAAGGGGTATGTAAACTTGTGAGCACAAATGTATGAACCACTTATTTTATTATTATTTATGCTTTTGCATCCTTTTTGAAGCTTAAACCCTTTCTCCTTTACTGTAACTAAAAGAGCAACCAGCTATAAAACAAAGAATGTCGTACAGGTTTGGAAAGATATGAGGGTGAGTAAATGATGACAGTAATTTCATCTTTAGGTGAACTTTACCTTTATTGACTGCTGTTCTGGGGGGTATTCCAGAAAGCAAGGTTAACCTACCGTCACATATACCTTAAACTCTCGGTTGATTAACCCAAACCTGGCTTACTCAAGGTATGCTGGTTCCAAAAACGCGTCCGTGAGTAAGTTCAGACAACTCAGAGTATGTTCCCGTTTAAAACACGAGACATTCTCAATAGAGCAACGAATCGATGATTCACCATGGAAACATACACTAAGAAAAAGCGTTATTCTACTTCCTCTTCTTCTTTTGTTTAATGGTGATTTACATAACCTACTTAGTGCACATTGCCACCTATTTTTTCAATCTCTTCGTTTAATAAGTAATCTTTATTTACTGAGAATAAGGATTATATCGTTTGTTTGATGCTAATCAATTGAATGTAGATCCATGTGAGAGATGACAACAAAATAAATAATAAATATATTTGAATTGAATTAACATTTAAACATTACCTTGTTATAATAGTGCTTTAGAATTAATACATAATATTGTATATTATAACTGTAACACATTTATAATATTTATTACATTTAGTTAGTATAACATTTAGTTATATTAATTTAACTATATTAATTATATTACACACATCTGAATACCTCTTAAGCAAACTAACCCTGGAACATAACCTGCTCCGGAGCAGATTATGTTCAGAGAGTGAGTTGATATGGCTTCTTATATACCCTGAAAGTTACCTCCGTTTTTGGAACCGAAAGTTGAGGTTATCTGCTTACTTACTCCTAAACATACCCGGGTATGTCACATAATCTGCTTTCTGGAATACCCCCCAGTAGATTTTTAATAGCAAAACAAAAACAGGCCACGAAGACTCATGGTCTAAAAAACGGCCTTCAAGATCCATTTACATGGCACTCCACTTAAGATGATCTCATATTCAATAAAATATATTTTTAGGCCATTACAATCTTTCAGCTCAATTTAAATATGCATGATCTGAGGAAAGATTATTCAGATGAAACACTAAAGAAAAAATCCCTGGAAAAAAAGCTGCATCACTTTGGATGTTTTAGTCCCAGCAGACTCTGGTGTTGTAATACTAAAATAAATGCTTCACACGTCAAAGAGTGCTAACTTACAGTGTCTTTGCACAAAGATTTACCTAGTTCAACACTTCTGTTATCCTCATTTTTCTTGTGAATTATGTTCCCTGAACTCACAACCACAGCATATATAAAAAACATTTCAGAATTGTTTTTCAGAAACTACCAACAATTTAACAACTATTTAATTCATAAACATTGAATTAGTTATTTTATTGAATGTAATATTTTATTCAGAAGGTGTCGGTCGATGATGCCATGCCCTTGTGAGCTCATCGGAAGCATAAATGAATGGCAATTCAGATTTTTAAACTGCAAATTGCCCCGTTCACATGAGGCTTGATTTGAAAGTCATAGGCTGAGCTTTTGAGAACCAATGTTTGTCACAACTGACCATGTTTCCTGCCAATCATTTTTGATTCGCATCTAAGATATTTAATAATGCCTAATGAGAAGCTTTGCTGCAATCATCAATTATAAACGAGCAACTGGAAGAAAAAAAAAGAAAAAAAAGATCAACATAAACTCTCCCTTGAGGCACTGCAGTAAACTTGAATATCAACACATTTTGCACTCTCAAACATAACACTACATTATTCATTTATCCCAGCTGCTTTGGAAATCGACATTATGCGAGTTTTCTTTAACAGAACTTATGTGAGTATAAATTCAGACGCATATGCTGGTAAAATTAGATTGAAAAACACATTACTGTCAGTCTTTTCTATTAAATTTACGCACCATTTAATTCCGCATTTTCTAGAAACCGTTCCACCACTATATGTATTTATCAATAATCACAGCACTTTATCACATATTTCCACATATGCTGTGTCCTCACTTCACTGTTTATCCAAGCAGCTTTGAAGATGAGGAAGAGGTTGTGTTTGATCAAAGCAGGGATGGGACAGAGTCCCTTATTAGCATAATATTTATGCAGATCAGAGTAAATGCTCTATAATAGGGCCTGTCGTTGAAACAAATTGCAGGCGTAGCTCCCAGCAATGCCAACCAGAGTGCCACAAATTCAAATCGGATTTGGTTGCAGTGGAATAATCGGAGTAGGCGAATTACGCTGTGATGAATTCCTAATATTTCCCCTGAAATCTGGAGAGCCCCTCCAGGGTCGACTACATTTTGAGGTGAGACACAAACAATTTGCCTGAGATGTATTACATTCCACCCAGACGAGTGAGGAAATTGGCCACCGCGCAGAGTCAGTCAGTCCTAATAGGAATCCTCATTTCAACAGCATCACAATGGTGAATAATGTGGCCATGACTTTAAGGGTCATTATTGAAGTTTCAGTACACCCGAGGCACTAGGTATGTCAAAATGCAATTGTGATACTTGCGCATTTGCTGTAGTATCATGAAATAACATAGGCTAGGCTTGTAGTATTTCACTGGAGCTGCTATTATATGGTGATGATCCTCATAAACAGTGTAATGTCCATGGTCAATATATATGGTAATATACATGGTGTTATTTTTACACATTTTTGCTTCAGTCATAGTTTTTGTCTTTTGAGGAAAATACCCTGTAAATGTAATCAATATTTAATTAGTCAGTTTTACTCTGACTTAAAAGAATAGTTCACCCAAAATTGAAAATGATCCCATAATTTACTTACCCTCAAGCCATCCTAGGTCGATATGATTTTTTTCTATCAGCCGAATGCAATCGGAGTGATATTAAATAATATCCGGGCTCTTCCCAGCTTTGTAATGGCATTGAATCGTGCCCGATTTTTTGAAGCTCCAAAAAGTGCATTCATCCATTATAATCAATACGACTCCAGTGGGTTAATAAATGCCTTCTGAAGCGAAGCTATGGGTTTTTGTATGGAAAATATCATTTAAAACTTTATAAACTATCATTTATATTCATCGATCAGGCATAACATTATATATTATTATAATATTGTGTTGTTCCCCCTTTTGCTGCCAAAACAGTCCTGACCCGTCAAGGCAGGGGCGCTGCTAGCAATTTTGGGCCCTATGAAAGAATATGAGGTTGGGCCCCCTACCGCACCAAACTTACAAGCCAACCTAGCAATCCAAAATTTTTGTATGCAATTTAATGATATATATGTAGGCTATATCTGTGTTAAATAGCACAATACCTGCTTCTCATCTCCATCACCTTCTCTCTTTCTTCTCTCAGTCACCTTATCCTTCCTGACCTGCATATTTCCCCTTTCAAAGTGGAAGGGTTGTTTAAAACTTCTATGGTAACACAGCTGTTAGCTACACATCTTATCTCGCACTTTATGGCCAATAACTGAAGCGTCACGCTGGAATACGCTCTCAGCAGCTGTGAACATAAAGCCTGCAGAACTTTTTATATGTTTGGTTGACTATTTTATTTTGATAATGAACAGGCTGCGATGTCAAATTGGCAGTGCTAGAAGTTAGAAACTGACATACTATGCGTGCGCACAATCACTTGGATTTTCCTCTCAGCAGTGGAAACAACTTAATACTCATTTAATCACTTAATACTCACTTATTTATAGTCATACAGAAGAGTACATCATTCAAAACGGTAGTGTCTATTTTAATTTGTGTAGCTACATTAAAAATGACTACAAAATGTCATGCCTTTGAAAACAACAGGATGCACTTTTCTGTCTCCTTGAACATCTTTCTGGCTCACGTGCACAAAAATGAACAAAACACAGCAAAAACATGACGCACAGACTGACGTGAGAAATATATCTATCAATAGAAAAATGTTTGACGTTAAATGCATCATATAAGTCACATTTACGAAAAACAAAATTACATTCTTTTCATTATCAGTGGTGAAAAACATAACCTATTGAATAGACAGGTAGTGGTTGGCTACGCAACTAGCGCTAACATTACAGCAAAGGAAGCTCCGCAAATAAACATATACTGTTCTTTTTGAAGAACTGGGTGAGTAATTGTCGACCCGTTTTACATCTCCTTGCCCTCTGTAACCTCTCTTTTCTAACAAAACTGATCTCTGGGGGCCCCAAAAGTGCATGGGCCCTTAGAATCGTCCTAACTTCCCCCCTTAGCGGCGCCCCTGTGTCAAGGCATGGACTCCACTAGACCCCTGAAGGTGTGCTGTGGTAAGATGTTAGCAGCAGATCCTTTAAGTCCTGTAAGTTGCGAGGTGAGGCCTCCATGGATCGGACTTGTTGTTTGTTCAGCACATCCCACAGATGCTCGATTGGATTGAGATCTGGGGAATTTGGAATCCAAGTCAACACCTCAAACTCTTCAAACCATATCCTGCTGAAAGAGGCCACAGCCACCAGGGAAAACTGTTTCCATGAAAGGGTGTACATGGTCTGCAACAATGCTTAGGTAGGTGGTACGTGTCAAAGTAACATCCATGGATGGCAGGACCCAAGGTTTCCCAGCAGAACATTGCCCAAATTATCACAATGCCTCTGCCGGATTGCCTTCTTCCCATAGTGCATCCTGGTGCCATGTATTCGCCAAGCAATGCACACACACCTGGCCATCCACATGATGTTAAAGAAAACGTAATTCATCAGACCAGGCCACCTTCTTCCATTGCTCCGTGGTCCAGTTCTGATGCTCATGTGCCCACAGTTTGCACTTTTCATGGTGGACAGGGGTCAGCATGGGCACCTTGATTGGTCTGCGGCTATGCAGCCCATATGCAACAAATTGTGATGCACTTATTCTGACACCTTTCTATTAGAACCAGCATTAACTTCTTGAGCAATTTGAGCTAAAGTAGCTTGTCTGTTTGATCGGGCCACACAGGCCAGCCTTCACTACCCACGTGCATCAATGAGCCTTGGCCGCCCATGACCCTGTCGCCGGTTCACCACTGTTCCTTCCTTGGACCACTTTTGATAGATACTGACCACTGCAGACCGGGAACACCCCACAAGAGCTGCAGTTTTGGAAATGCTCTGACCCAGTCGTCTAGCCATCACAATTTGGCTCTTATCAAACTCGCTCAAATCCTTCACTTTCTTGCCTAATATATCCCACCTACTAACAGGTGCCATGATTAAGAGATAATCAGTGTTATTCGCTTCACTTCATATTGTTATGCCTTAAACATTTTCTTCAGCAGTTTTGTTGATGAGATTCACACTTAAATTTGTTCATTTTCCTCTAGCACATTTCCATTTCCTCTTCTTCTATTCTCACTCAGAAGTGTTTACTTCTCCACTCGATACAGCTTGTCGCTCAACAAAAGCTGTTAGGGCAGATGTCGAGAGCCAGACAGGTTCTCCAGTAACTAAGGTTGGTTGACATACAAAAGTGAGCGAACCTTCAGCTACATCTATGAAGTTCAGGAAGACAGACAGGTACGGGGTTCTTTCGCCTTCCTTTTTGATGAGAGGGCTGTCAGATGTCTCTGTGCATCCACTAGAGTTTACATTTGGAGTCCAAGTCTGCTTCTAACTACAAAGACATCTAAGACTCTTCTAATCCTCAAGACCAGAAGGTGAAGAAAGTTTCCAAGGGTCAAACAGCATGAGTAAAACTATGATTTTTACAGACACTAGTAAAGTTTCCTTACTGTATGCTCAAAATGATTCTAAGATAAATATTTAAATTCAACTTACTGCTGGTATAAGTTTAAAGTTAAAAATGTACACATTTAAATTGCTTGTCAAATTTGTCAATTCTGAATAAATGTGACATATTTAATTAAAATTCAATTAAAAGTGTGAACTCATAAAACTAAGAAAACAAAGTTAAAGAATATAGTTAACAGCAGTTCAGCTTTTTTGGCATTAATAAACTTCTGTCATAACAACTCTCAGAGAGATTGACATGGTAATAGTAATGAATATGGCAATGTTATTTGGTCTTGGCGGAATAGATCATGCTGCTGCTGCTGCACATATAACATACATGAAATAACCCCCATAGCAGAGCTATACAGGTGGAGCTGGGGAAGCTGGAGAATTTCGGAAAGCGCGCTACAGACTGCTAAAAGGAACAGCTACCGGTCTTTGTTTAAATGTTGAGCCGCAGCTCATTGTCTGCTGATGCAAAGCAGGAGACAAGGCATGAGAAAAGTGTAGAGCTAGACATCTGGGTCAGAGCATCTCCAAAATTGCAGCTCTTGTGGGGTGTTCCCGGTCTGCAGTGGTCAGTATCTATCAAAAGTGGTCCAAGGAAGGAACAGTGGTGAACCGGCGACAGGGTCATGGGCGGCCAAGGCTCATTGATGCACGTGGGGAGCGAAGGCCCGCGTGGTCCGATCAAACAGACAAGCTACTGTAGCTCAAATTGCTCAAGAAGTTAATGCTGGTTCTGATAGAAAGGTGTCAGAATACACAGTGCATCGCAGTTTGTTGCGGATGGGGCTGCATAGCCGCAGACCAGTCAGGGTGCCCATGCTGACCCCTGTCCACCGCTGAAAGTGCCAACAGTGGGCACGTGAGCATAAGAACTGGACAACAGAACAATGGAAGAAGGTGGCCTGGTCTGATGAATCATGTTTTCTTTTATATCACGTGGATGGCCGGGTACGTCGGTTACCTGGGGAATACATGGCACCAGGATGCACTATGGGAAGAAGGCAAGCTGACGGAGGCAGTGTGATGCTTTGGGCAATGTTCTGCTGGGAAATCTTGGGTCCTGCCATCCATGTGGATGTTACTTTGACACGTACCACATACCTAAGCATTGTTGCAGACCATGAACATCCTTTCATGGAAATGGTATTCCCTGGTGGCTGTGGCCTCTTTCAGCAGCATAATGCGCCCTGACACAAAGCAAAAATTGTTCAGGAATGCTTTGAGGAGCACAACAATGAGTTTGAGGTGTTGACTTGGCCTCCAAATTCCCCAGATCTCAATCCAATCGAGTATCTGTGGGATGTGCTGAACAAACAAGTCCGATCCATGGAGGCCTCACCTCGCAACTTACAGGACTTAAAGGATCTGCTGCTAACATCTTGGTGCCAGATACCACAGCACACTTTCAGGGGTCTAGTGGAGTCTATGCCTTGACGGATCAGGGCTGTTTTGGCAGCAAAAGGGGTATCAACACAATATTAGTCATAATATGGTCATAATGTTATGCCTGGTCGCTGTACGTTGCAAGCTGCAACCAAAACCCAGCAACCAACTGAAAAAAAGAATCATAATTAAATCATTTGATGTTTCATTGACGTGATCTTTATACTCGAACGTTATCTCACGACCAATTCATATGTATTTGTACGAGGTGGCTAATTCGTACGAATTCGTACGACCTCACATTTGTCTATACTGCAGTGATGGGTTTTCGGGGCGGGGTTAGGGGTAGGTCATTCGTATGAAATCATACGAATTAACCAACTCGTCAAATACGTACGATTTAGCAAAAAATTTAGGAATTCGTACGAGTGAGGTCGTACCAATTTGTACGATTTAGCCACCGCGTAAAATATGTACGAATTGCCGTGAGATCAGGTTGTATACTCTTATTGATAAGTGAAAAGCTGTTGAGACGATAAAGAAAGACAGAGCGTGGTCGGAAATCAACTGCACACATAAGCATAGCTAATAAAAACATTGCCCTTGGAAATAAATGAATGTGTCATTAGAGTATGCAGCTAAACATGGTAACCCCGTTGCTTAGACAGTTGCAATATCTGTAGCTTAGACAGCATATCCTCAACGCAGTTACATACAATAGACCGCTTGCTGTGGCATAAACACAATTGCATAAACGCTGCAGCTTATTTGCTTAGTAAATCACTCCACAAGACTGTTAACATAACGCTTAGATTAAACTGTTATGATTGCTCATTTAAGAAATTAATAAGCAAAGATATGGAGTAAAAGAGTCTGCACTTATCTTAGATGTTGATTTCATATGCTTTCTGAAATTTTTTTTTTTTCATTATTTATACTGTATGTCGTTCATGGAAGTTTGTTTCTGAAACGTTTTCGTTGGACGTTCATCTAACATTTTTAAAATGTTACTACTTGTTTCAGAAAAGTAAAGTTCCCATAATGTTTGCAAAATGATAAAATGTAATGTTTCCTTAATGTTCGGAACATACAGAAATAACCTTTTTAAATGTTTATGTTAATATGAACATTAGCAAAATGTTCTTAGAACATTTTTTTGTTTATTTCTTTTGGGCAAAACATCTGAATAAATTACAGAATACACTTAACTTACAACCAAAGGTAATATGATGTCATCTTTTAACAATTAGCTTTGCTTGATAAGAATTTTACAGCCTTAGGCATTTGCAAACAATACAAAATAAGGCTGAAAACAGCAGGACTGAGATGAGCCTGTAATGCACTTCAGCTTGAAAATTACTCAATTGTTATTTAGTTTAATTAGCAGAGGCCATTATAATAACATGACAAGATAAAAAAAAAAAATTCCAGCGATAAACTTATGGTATTCAAGCACAATAACAATAATGGAGAAATTGTCACACAATAGCTTCTGTTATTTGCTTTTCCAATCTGGAATTATTCTTTATAAGAAATATGGAGAATAATGGAAAATGGAAGAGGCTGCTAAAGGAAAACACATTCCAGGAGAAACCAAGGTCAGGAAGCATATCAAGAGGAACTGACATGAAAGTCTGCTTTCTACTTCCTCTGACGACAGACTATATATTTCAGATGTTGCTATGTTTCACAGTAATAGGGCATGGGAGTCAAGACGGCTTTGTGTGAGAAGAACTAACGTTTAGACAGCATTACATCATATAATTTCATAATGTAAGCCACGCACGTCTTCTGTTAAAATGTTAAAAAAGAAGGGTAGATCATTTTTATTCAAAACCGTGTCTCAGATTCATTCGAATAGTGAAAAGAAGCCCCTTTGTGGCAAAAATTCATGAATATGAGTTATGAACTACACCTCATAGACAATGCCGCTCAGCATAACGCCCTGAGCCATATCTTTAGAGAGTGAGTGTGCAAAGCAAAACACTTACATCCTGGATTTATAACAGTGGAGTTAAATGAGTCACTGAGTGGTGCCACTCTTAGATAATGGCCAAAGCCCACTGTGGGAGAGCAAGGAGAAAAAAGGCCAATAAAGAATTATTAAATGGATTTTCATCTTTCTGCCAGCACAAACGGTTGCCGTGCCAGGCGATCTCCCAGCGGCACCCGCAGAATGGTATTCAACGGTCCCTCCAATTTCAATATGACAATGCCAACGGCAAAAGCATCACGTCCCTCGCTGCTGCGCCGCGGATACACTGAACTTCGTGACATCGGCTTGATGATCCAGTTTCGGCTGGTTTTTAATTAACCCGAGGGTCAGATCCCAAAGCACACCACTTTAGGGAATTTTACTATCTAGATGAAGGGCAGTTAGATATATCTACAGATTAGAGATATGGAAGAGATTTAATTTACTACCTTTTATGATACTCCAGAGAGCCAATGAATCCGTGCACTTCCGTAATGGCAAAATTGGAAAGTAGCCTCTTCATATCAATGCCAAAACATACACAGAAGTTCACTGCATGATAATACTGAATGCCTTATTTAAATAAATAAATAAATAAATGAACAACATTTACCGTCTACGCAGACCAAAGCATTTACTGTAGCGCCATTTGATGTTAATAGACCATCATGAAAGCTGAAATTAGAGTATTTTTCTGTTGTGTTCCCGCAGTTATTAATCATTAATGTGCAATGTCACGAAAAGTAGAAAGTCAATTGGAATGGATGTATTTCTGTAACACGTCTGTCTCGAGTTCACAGCAGGAGGTAGCCACATATCCTCACCGCTGCGGTTCTCCAAAGAGCAAAAGTCCTCCCTTGAACGCGCTGCAGAAAAACAAATACTGCCTTGATATCATACCGAACACAAACTCTCCAGAGAGGTGTAGCATATCCAGAATGCTCAATGATCTCATTAACCGCTGCCCATCACACAGGGAGGCGGAGGTCAGAAGTACACAACACGGTTGTAACCTTTTGTCTCCTGGCAAAATCAATGACTGCAAATTATATTTAGAGTAGATATGGAAAGTGAGACCACTCATCTCGAGTGGCAGCTAAGATAATCATCCACAATCGCCGCAGTGTCTCTGAAGCTCTCTTTGTTTTAACTAGGAATTTAGGATGAATAATTACACATATGCGTCTTCATATAAAATACAATTCATGGAAGGCATCCTTGCTTTAACAAAGTGTGATTTCCTCCTACATTTAATGCTGTCTAAACACTCTGAAACAACAGCGACTCTTTGTCAAAATCTCTTTCCCAGCAGACATCAGAGGAACTTTGAAGAGGTGCTGTTAGTGTCGATAGACTTTCCACTTCTTTTATTCATTCCCTTTTTCAATGTTAAAGCCCAACCACTGAGAGGCTTTCATTCTGCTTTTGTGTCACAGATGTGACCCACGCTTCTATTCAGTATCTCCGCAGGGGCACAGTCAAATGAGCTCTGTTTTTAACGGCATAATGAAGCTCTCTTCCGCAGCATCATGGGAAGCCTACGTTAAAGGTTGGAGTTTGTAATGGATATGCCACTAAGAGGCTCCAAACCCATCGTAAAGAAATTAATATTGCAATTTGTATAAGACGTCAAACGTTGCGTCTGGTTCTTTGTTCGTGCCACCAACATAGAAACGGTAGCCCCGGCTGACATTTCCCGTTTGTTATGATGTTTTGTTCTCCATCCTGCTAGGTGCAAGTGCAATCTCCATGCCAACAGCTGTGTTTTCGACAAAGGGAAACTGGGGTGCGAGTGTGAACACAACACCACGGGGCCGGATTGTGCACGCTGCAAGAGACACTACCAGGGCCGTGCCTGGAGCATGGGCTCCTACCTGCCCATCCCCAAGGGTACTGCCAATATCTGTGAGTACATCCTGCCATCTCTCTCTCGACATGACTCATGGGAAAGCATAGTGCTCCATCAAGCACCGAAACGTGACCTTTTCAGTCCTGTTCCAAATGACATTTTACTTTCAGACCAACAACAAAAAAAAAGACCAACAAAAAGCCTGTAGGCAGCACATGTATAAACCAGTAGCATATGGTTACTACAGTGTTTTAGTACTTCAAGTTAAACTAAACGAAAATGAGAAATGTTTCTTTGGCAAGTAGCTGAAGCAAGATAAGTACGTTTTTTATATATATATTTATTTTTATTTTATTTCAGTTATCTTTTTTATTTTGTTTAATGTAATGAAAATGCTTTTTTTTATAGTTTTAGTTATCGATAATAATCCTATTATCGTATTATTAGTTAACGATAATAATTCTATCTGAAATGAGGAGGTAAAGATTTTTACCTTTATATGATTGCATCAGCCTCTGAAACTCTGTTCACTTGGTTGCACAAACCCCACGATGCAGGAGAATTACTAGAATAAGTATTTTAATCACAATATTCAAGGAACACAGGAACGATATAAACAACCAAGTAAAACTAAGACAACATGGAACAATGAACAGAGGAAACTAAGGGTATAAATACACAAGGTAACAAAATGAACATCAGTTGAGCATAATCCATTCAGAAACCACAGAAACGAATTAGCAAACAGAACTCAAGAAAAGCAGCACAGGAAACAGTATGAAAATGAAACCAAAATAGACTGCTCCCCCTCCCAGAAGGTGCGTCCTCACACCGTAAGGAGTTCAACTGAGCAGGAAGGGAGGGGGCTTTGGAGGAGGGCAAGGGACTGACGAAGGGTAGGATTCAGGAGGAGATGACGGCAAGAGAGAACAGTGAGGTATTGGCAGTGGGAGGAGCCAGGTGGGAACCCAAAGCACAGCCAGGATGAATGCCCACAGTGGAGTCAAGGGAGGGAGGAGCCATGTTGGAGACTCAGCAGACTAAACCAGGGGGGGCGACAGACTGAGACAGGACTGAGGAGGTGGAGACCCAGGCGGAGCTGAAGAGCCGGCGAGAACAAGGCCTGATGGATTCGAGGTGGAGCCAGGGTGTCAGATGACTGAGGCGTAGCCTGTGGGTCTGAAGACCAAGGCGTGGCCGGAGGGAATGCGAAGCCTGTCGGATTCGGAGGGGTGGAGGGACGAAGCACAGCTGAAGACCCAGAAGTCTGTGGCGCAGGCAGGGTGACAACTGACAATGCAATGCAAGATCTTGACTAAAAATGTATGTACCTCTTGATGGAATTAAATGTTGTGATGTTATTTCCATCAAGAGGTGCATCAATATTATATTGACAATGCAAGAGTCGAGCACTCTGTGAAGTATACTCCAGCACATACTCCAGTCTGGACTCAGAGGTGCCGATTCATGTGTGAAAATGATTCTTAGAAAATGATTCTCATATAACATAGAAACATAATAATCACTGCAATAATAATCCAATCATAGACTCTTAAGCATTTGCCTATTTAAATCCAAAACTTTTTTTTGGCCGGGCAGTGTAAATTAATATAATATAATATAATATAATATAATATAATATAATATAATATCCAGAAAAAAATGTACTCCAGAAAATGTATGTTGTGGACTTTTGGTTGCTTTTCCCAACAGAGAGCTAGAAGTCATCCTCTTCTTTAGATTCATCTTGGCATTGAGTAGTGGCACATCTGTCAAGTTCTCGGCCCAAGGCAGGGGGCTCATTGCTCTAATAAATCTAATGAAGTCAGTAACTGTAGTTCAGGGACAGCGAGAGGCTCAGCACTGTCCAGATGGTGGGAGGAGAACCCTCTGGCCCCCTCAGTGCAGGTCCACTCAAAACTAAGTCACTTCCATCAAGCACAAGCCATATACTTATGCAGTCACAAGCAAAGGACATTTTATGGTATGCTGCATCAAGAGGTGGAAGGCAGCTGCGATATTTCGGTTTATGAATATTCTCCTTTACATTCTCAACGCTGTGCAGCAATGCATGCATGATCTTTTATGGCAATATTAGATTCAGTGCACCTGAAGTGCTTTTGTGTATGTGTGCGTATGTGTGTGTGTAGGTGGTGGTGTATGAGTATACATGCTTTTGAAAGCCTTTAATATCGTTCTAGCCTTTCCCCCTGTTATAAAGGCCCTCATAATGCAGGGGCAAAGCTCAGACTGACAGCCAGTTATTAAAAACCCAATACCAGGACACATCTGTGCCCAACAGAGGAAACCAAGGACCACCTATATCAAAAGCAATATTAGCACCTGTTTTGGAAAAGAAATCCACAATGCAACAGGCTTGCATATGAAATCAAAATAACATTATTGCCCCTGCAGGTTTGTGAAATCAATAGCCTTTGACTGTTGCATCGTCCCCCTTCCCTGCAAATGATCATGATCGCAGCGACACGCCACCTCTTCTACGCAGCTCATATTACTTGTGAGGTTATGAAACATATGGCTCTCACATAAAGATAAATTTGCTGAAAGTGCAGAATTTAATTAAGCTTTAATGGCTTTCATCTGTCATCAAGTCTTCTGCTGTAATCACAAGAGCAATTTATCTCTATGTAAAGACTCTCCTCGTGCAGATATATAGCTGCATGTGATCACACGTGTAATAATGCAGCAGAAAATGAAATCCATGTCTTTGTCTGGTTGGATGGGCTTAGAGAGTCAAATAGTGGACCAAAATAATTAATATTTAAAGAAATGGATGTGTTATTTAAAAAAAAAATATACAGTGATGCGCCAAAACATTGCTGTGCTGCCAAACCAGCGGCGACCTACCAAAGTATAAACTCTACAAAGCCCCTAAAGCAGAATGCGATGCACTTAAAATTTTGTGTGGCTTGTGCCACAGTAGATTTGTTGGCTCGGACCAGACAGGATAGTCTTAATTTCCCTCGTGCATTAGGCACACTTATCTGGAAACACTTCAGAAGTTTCGAAGTCGTCATCTGATTGGTTGAATTCTACAGGATGTCCGCGAGATGTGTGTGTTGCATCGTTTTTACAGCTGTGACAATGAGCACTTACCAGGATCAACTAAACACTGGATTTTCAAAAGTATGTGAAGTTCGCAGCTCCACTGTTGCAGTAAACTTGCACAACATTCTTGAATGAATAATTTATAGATGCACGCCGGTCTGTTATTGCAGGGACATCGACTTTACATGATCACGCCCCTAAACATGATGCGGAACAAAACGGATTGGTTGCGTTACATGTCAGTCAAACGTCCTCTAGGGCGGTCCTTGATCAACGAAAGCTGCGATGGAGTCCAGACCTTCTGCCGTGAATCTGAAGGTCTAGCTACGCGAGACTACTCGTGCTCGGTCGCCTCCTCGTACTACTGTTGGTAAATTCTTACCACTACTGACCGAGAGCAACCCAAAAGCCTTGCCGTTTCAGAGATACTCTGACCAAGTCGCCTTTCCATAACAATTTGGCCCTTGTCAAAGTAGCTCAGATCTTTATTCCTGCCCATTTCTTCTGCATCCAACACACTGATTACGAGAACTGATTGTTTGCTTACCCTCTACCCAGACCTTAATATGTGGCATTATTAGGAGATGTGATATAGTATATAGTATATAGTACTATACAAATACACTCACCTAAAGGATTATTAGGAACACCTGTTCAATTTCTCATTAATGCAATTATCTAATCAACCAATCACATGGCAGTTGCTTCAATGCATTTAGGGGTGTGGTCCTGGTCAAGACATGGATCCATCATGCCTTGTTACCACTGTGCAGGCTGGTGGTGGTGGTGTAATGGTGTGGGGGATGTTTTCTTGGCACACTTTAGGCCCCTTAGTGCCAATTGGGCATCGTTTAAATGCCACGGCCTACCTGAGCATTGTTTCTGACCATGTCCATCCCTTTATGACCACCATGTACCCATCCTCTGATGGCTACTTCCAGCAGGATAATGCACCATGTCACAAAGCTCGAATCATTTCAAATTGGTTTCTTGAACATGACAATGAGTTCACTGTACTAAAATGGCCCCCACAGTCACCAGATCTCAACCCAATAGAGCATCTTTGGGATGTGGTGGAACGGGAGCTTCGTGCCCTGGATGTGCATCCCACAAATCTCCATCAACTGCAAGATGCTATCCTATCAATATGGGCCAACATTTCTAAAGAATGCTTTCAGCACCTTGTTGAATCAATGCCACGTAGAATTAAGGCAGTTCTGAAGGCGAAAGGAGGTCAAACACAGTATTAGTATGGTGTTCCTAATAATCCTTTAGGTGAGTGTATATATAATGTATGCTTTACTTTTAATTTATCTGCCAGCTTTTGGACAGCAGGAATATGCAGGAACAAACATAATCAAACCAGCTCTGACTGTGGACAGTCTCTATAACTTTCTGATTATAATAAGCAGTTGTCGATGCCACATCATCACAAGCAATGAGAAAAATGAATAGAATGATAATGTCAAACCACATGAAACCTAAGAAGTTCTCTGTACTTGCCCATTGTGCTGTTCTTTTTGTTTAATGCAGTTCTTCAGTTTTGTTTAATGCAGTTTCTTTATTTGCAATTCTGTAAATGACCGCAATTCAACATCCCGTGGAATGTGACCAATTCAGTTGAAATTCCAGCTCATGAACTGAAAGGGAGGGGATTTCAATTCATGGTCGTGAATTTATGCACTGTGTACTACAGTTTTGTGGAATTGATCATATTCCTTTATGCACAAATGTTACATTAGCATTGCATACAGCAGCATTCTCCATAAAACAGCAAAAAAAAATGCTTGAACTAATGCATGTGTGCCAGCCTTAACCAGGCGGAACCTTAAGATCTTGATCTTATGCGAGGCGGATTTTCAATTCTGTGCTCTTGTTGTGTCCCATGTGGGAAGAACAGGTGCTCAAGAAGCAAAGAATTATGTGTGTTTGGTACTTTTGTGATAAATAAGATGTGCGTTGGTTTAATCAATGCACACTGAGCTCATCTACCAGCTGTCCACTTCTTCCTGTTTTCCAGACTTGTCATTCATAGCTCAGGTGAACAGAATTCCCAATTAGCCTTGAGTCGCTAACGCTGTAATGAGGCCTATGATGTGCCTGGAGAGCAGAACGCCAGAATTCAACCACGTCTGAGTCTGAAATCTTTTGAGGGATTAACATAATGTGGCGATGAAATAGCTGTTAGTGACTGTTGCTAAACACTGGAAACTATAACACAGGAGAATACATAAAGTGTAAACCACCTCGGTGGTCTGTGGTTTTGCAGCCGTAGCATGCTGAGATATTCAGTGCTGTTATTCTTTGAACAGTGTCCTATAGACTGACTGGAGTGCAGCACGTAGGTGCAACGGTTTAAAATGTCAGGCCTGTCATAATAGTTGATGGTTGAAAATAATAATATAAAAAAATTACCTGATGGATAGAAAAGTCAAATCATTTATTAAAATGTGTGCTAACAAACAGCGCCACTAATTAATGAATAATAAATAACATAAAACACTCTGGCAGGCTGCATGTACACAAGCAGTTAAAAGACTGATCTACACAATTAGTTTTGAAGGCAAACGCAAACTGCATAAACTAACATTTGTATTTATTTTAAATAAATATTTTGGAGCAGATGGTGAAGGAAAAGCATTCAGCGAGTATCCAACATAGCTGGGAACTCCATTACTGTTTTAAAAACTTGAAGCTAAAATATAAGAATGTTTATAAATCCCATATACTTTTATTTGTGTCATTTCATAATTTGATGACTTACTATTATTTTAAATGTAAAGTTCCTTTTCAGTCAGTCACTCCGAGTTACGTCAGTGACTGACGGAATGGGGGTTTCGCTTAGAAGCCTATCACCTTCGAGTTCCCCGATCTCCCAGGCCGGCCTCTTCGGTGGCGTGGTCGAGGACTTTGCCCAGCAGTTCTCGGCCGCTCAGAAGCAGTCTGAGTTGTTCAAACACGTGCTGACCAGGTGGTGGAGGTGACCCGGGCCGCAGCGCAGAGGAGGTTGCAGTAAGGTGGCGCATCCAGTCTCTGCCCCTAAGCCTGCCAAATGCCAGGCTAAGCAGCACTCCTGAGACGGGCAGCTCAGAGATAGGCGTCAGTTCTTTTCAGGAGATGGTAGCAGGACCACTCCTTCCCCCGGGGGAGGGCCGGGGGAGAATCTTTTGTTCTTCACCATTGGCATCACGGCTGGCGGTAACCAATATTTTAGAATTGACTTACCTACCTCAGAGCTCCAAGAGGGCGCGGATGACAGTGTGCGACGCAATGCCTCGCCGCTCTCGTCCCCCTCTGATGCCAGACCCCTGTCAGAGGAGGTCGCCTCGGAACACTCGTCCTTCTCTGGCCTCCTCTGTCAGGATGCGGAACATGACCGCGCCCCCACTTCGGGACGCTCCGCCTCCCACGTCTCATACCAGTACAAGGTTCTCCCATTCGGGTTAGCCCTTGTGCCACTCGGGCAACACAGGGTTCGCATCCTGAACTATCTCAACAACTGGCTGATACTGACTCACTCTCGAGATCAGGTTTGCGAACACAGGGACCTGGTGCTCCAGCACCTCGCCTGTCTGGGCCTTCAGGTCAACTGGGAAAAGAGAAAACTCTCCCCTGTGTAGAGGATCTCTTTTCTCGGTATGGAAATTGACTCAGTCGCCATGTACGCGCAGCTTACGAGCGAGCATGCGCAGTCACTGCTGACTAGCCTGAGCCAATTCAAGGGCAAGAGTGCGGTTCCACTGAAATTATTTTAGAGGCTCCTGGGGCATATGGCATCCGCAGCGGTGGTCATGCCGCTCTGACTGCTTCATATGAGACCGCTTCATATGAGACCGCTTCAGCACTGGCTTCACGATCGAGTCCCGAGATGGGCATGGCAACAGGGCACGCTCCGGGTGCCAGTCACTCGGGCCTGCCATCAAACCTTCACCCCGTGGTCGAACCTCTCTTTTCTACAGGTTGGAGTGCCCTTAGACTGAGTTTCCAGGCATGTTGTTGTCTCAACAGATGCCTCTGCCACGGGCTGGGGTGCCATGTGCAATGGACATACTGCCTGGGGCTCCTGGACAGGACCCTGAAGTGATGGTGAAATGCCAGGCTAAGCAGCCGTAGGCTGTCTCCTTCCACCCTGAATGTTTACGTGGCTGCGATCGTGGCTGCGATCTCTGCGCACCACGACCTTGTGGATTCGAAAACGGTAGGACAGCAGGTTCCTTAGAGGAGCGAGGAGGATAAACCCACTTTGCCCTCTTGGGACCTCGCAAAGGTTTTATCTGCCCTGCAGAGAGCTCCCTTTAAGCCACTGCAGTCTGTTGAGCTTAAGTTCCTTTCTATGAAGGCAGCGCTCTTGATTGCTTTGGCTTCTATCAAGAGGGTGAGGGACCTGCAGGCATTTTCGGTTGACGAAGCATGCCGAGAATTCGGGCCGGCTAACTCTCACGTGATCCTGAGACCCCGGCCTGGATACGTGCCCAAGGGTCCCACCACTCTTCAGAGATCAGGTGGTGAACCTGCAAGTGCTGCCCCTGGATGAGGCAGACCCAGCCATGGTATTGCTCTGTCCAGTACGTGCTCTTCGCACCTACGTAGACAGGACACAGTGTTTCAGGACCTTAGACCAGCTCTTTGTCTGTTACGGAGGGCAGCAGAAAGGGAAGGCTCTCTCCAAGCAGAGGTTGTCTCACTGGGTAGTGGACAACATTGTCCTGGCATACCAGGTTCAGGGCCTGCCATGCCCCCTAGGGAGTGCTCCACTTCCTCTTTGCTCTTGTGCATGGCGCCTCGCTAACAGACATCTGCAGAGCTGCAGGCTGGGCGACACCCAACACTTTTGCGAGATTCTACAATCTCTGTGTAGAGCCAGTGTCCTCTCGTGTACTCGCTCCCAGTGGCCAGTAAGTAGGACAGGCTCGGTGTCATCGCTTGCTGTGCCATTCCACTCCATGGACTGGATGTGTGTGCTATTTTACTCAGGTGAGTTTCTCAGTAAGCCCTGAGTTCCTCTAGCACTGTTGAGGCCGACACCAGAGTGCATACCTGCTTGCTCAGCCCTTGTGTTAGGCTAGGTGCCTCCATGTGCATTGTTCCCCCTTTGGGCAACCCCCACATGTGTATTTCCATGGTAAGTCTCCTCGAGCACGTGTCTTCCCTTGGCAAGACACCTTGCCACCCCTGGGGTTGAAACATTCTACCCTGCAGGCTGGATACCTCAGAGTGTTCCATATGCATCCCGTACTCGGGTCATATGTGTTTTCTTAAGTCCTCCCTGCGGGCAGGCATTGTGTTGCATATTTCCACGTGGGATATGCTTCCCAGTGTACCTTGGTATTCGGCATTGATCCTAGCCTTTCGTTCGTGGCTAGTCTCACGGCAGGGAGCTCAGATCAGCGCAGGACGCTGGAAGACAGCTGTTGTGGCGGGATTAGATAGGGACCCCCATTCCGTCAGTCACTGATGTAACTCGGAGTGACTGACTAAAAGGGAACGTCTCAGTTACGTATGTAACCCTCGTTCCCTGAAGGAAGGGAACAGAGATGTTACGTCCCCATGCCACAACCGCTGTACCGCTGGTACGGCCGGGGTGCTCAGCTTTGGCTCTTCAGCAGGTAACATAATGCAAATTGCATGCGCGGCTCCTTACATACCCACACTGCTGGGCAGAGTTCGCTATGCAAATTCTGCAGACCCATGGCATTGTTTTGCCATTGGCTCGTTTTATAGAACTCGAAGGTGATGGTCTTCTAAGCGAAACCCCCATTCCGTCAGTCACTGACGTAACGTCTCCGTTCCCTTCCTTCAGGGAACGAGGGTTGCATACGTAACCAAGACGTTTTGCCATGTATGCCATCATTTTCCAATTTATAAGTCTTTGGGTTTCAGTCCTGTAGATTATAATTACTGTACAATTTCTATCTGTTATTGCAAATATTATTTATAAATTTGAACAACTGTATACAAAAAACTATAAAAAATATTGTAAAAAAAATATGATAAAAATTAACTTAAATATAAAAAAAAGTATTCCTGTATACTTATAATTACTGTACAATTTCCAGCAGTTGTTGCAAATATTATTTATAAAAAAATATATCAATTGTATAAAAAGTATATTTAAAAAATGTATATTGAATAATAATAATAAAATAAAACAATAAAAAAGAACATATGATAAGATAAACATACAGGCCAAAATGTTCTAACAGAAGAAGCAAGTGCTTTTTGACCCAGTTTTGTTCACAGAACTGCTCATTACAATCAGAGTGGCCAGACTCATTTGAGCGGGCTTGATTGTTTGTTTGTTTGTTTATTTGCCCATATCTGATGTCCTCACTGAAAGAATGAATCCGTGCTGCATCACAGTTTAAACATGTATTTATCTGACTCTTAAACTCTGTAAAAGTTTCTGTAAATGTTTTTGAAGTTATGCCAACCTGAGTTCTTTCTTTTTCCCCAGGTATCCCAAACAATCTTGGCACCTCTGGTAAGTTATTCACTCGTAATAATATAATGAACATAATTTGTATTTCATATTTTTATATGGATATATAAGGATACTTTTAAATGTATACATTATATTGAAACATCCTAATTAAAGGTCTGTTGATAAAATGTAGAGAAGTAACTGAAAGCCAGTTGTGAGCACTAGATTATTAAATAATACTGAATAATTTTAAATATATTGATTCTTATTTTTCATGTCATCAAGTTTGGCCAAATGCTTCTTCACTTGGAGCAGCAAACCGAAATCAAGGTAAGACTTTCAGAAATGAATCATTTGTTTAATGGTTGTAAAATAGCCTCAAATCTCAACAGACAAGAAACATTTTGCGTGACTCATTGTCTGTGGTTAGTTTGTTGTTAATAACAATGAGATGCTTATAATCAGAAAAATGTATATAAAAAATAAAGTCATGGCCATGAAGCATGATTTGGTAGTTGCTAATGTTAGTCAGAGGCTGCTAAAATATATTTTGTCACTACCATTTAGATGGTCTCAAAGCTTAAGGATGAACTAAAAGCCACACAACTCTTTTGATGTTTATGGAGTGTTTAAGAAAAGAGGATTGAATAACTGTCTTTTTAGCACCCCTGCTGATTGTGAGTGACAGAGAGAGGTCTCTTTTCTGTCAGGACCACAAGCAGAACAAAACAGAGGATTGTGGGGATCTGTCTGGTTGTTCTACAGCCACATCTTCTAGATCCAACCCTTCTGTTAGTAAGCAGCCAGCGGACAGCAGTGTTTAATAAAAACCTCCTGGATATCAGGGTCTTCTGATAACTCCTCAATGTAATTAGTCTCTGAGAGAAAGAAGTGAAGAATATATGAGATGGTGGTATAGGTTTACTGCACATGCACTGATTTCAGAGACTTCTGAAAATCAATGCATGCGCACTAAACCTACCACCATTTCGATAATCTCTTGAGCAGATTAATACAGTGAAGAAACCGTCAATCAAGCCATAAGAAAGATTGTAAGAGATACACAGCAAAGAAAATATGTCAAAGGGACCTGTGCACTGGACACTGAGATACATTTGAGATTTGTTTATGAGTTAGAGAGTAGTTAATGCTAATAAATCAATAGAACAAAAGACAGTTTAGGAACTTAAAATGTGTAGAGGATAAGCAACATGCACAATATTCTATTTCAAATAAATCTATTTCAAGTTTCTTTTTCAAATGGTGGGCAACGGCCCAAAAATGTTTTGCAGGTCTGTTATGTTATGCAGGGAAAAAAACAATGCTAAATAAAATTCAGCTAACCATATAAGTTAGCTGAATTTTTCAGAAAGCTAGATAAATAGGTCTTTACGGTAAGCTTTAAAAAAAACACTTACCATAAATGTTGCTGATAACATCAGAGGTACGGTCGCACCAATATTAAGAATCTGGCTGATAGGAATAAGCTATCTACTAACCAAAAAATGACTGTAAATTTTATTCTATACGATTTTGTCTAAATAAATGAAAAATAAAACACTAAAAAGCAGTGTTGGGGGGAATGCGAGTTACACAATCTCTAAATCAAACTTTTTTCAAGCAACTACAAAAATGAGCAAACCTGTAGTAATTAAATATGTTAAAGAACACAAATATACTTTATGTATTTAATCTCACTTTATTAGCCAATGTCTTTGCTGCTGACATTCAATGATCCAGTTCAATAAGCAATGACTTTAGATAACCATCACATTTGTGTTTCAGTTTGTTTTTGTAGCTAAAGTACGAGAGTTGAACTTTCTTCTCCTGCGTCCTTGAGAATGGTAGCACAGCTGAAAGTTTTCTATGAGCTGCGCCCTCTACTGTACAGGCATGAATTTACATTTTCTTTTGCTTTTGCACTTTTGGGGCCCTATCATATGCCTGGCGCAATGTGATGCCAGGCACGACCAAGTGTTTTTGCTAGTTTCACCTCGACACAGTTATCATTTTCACATCCAGTGCCCATGTTGTTTAAATAGCAAATGCACTCGCACCCATCTGTTCACCCATGGGCGTGCTGGTCTGAAAATGAGGTGTGTTCAGGTGCATTGTTTGTGCGTTGCTATTTTGAGGCAACTGAAAATGACTGCACCATTGACCAACAAAAACCAGGTCTAAAGTCAATGGCACAGTATTTTATTTATTTTTTGTTATTTAAGGGGTGCATTATTAATATGCGCCTATAGGCGTGTGCACAACGCGCGTACACTCTGCTTATTACACACACAGGGACATGCAGCAGCACACAAACATGTTTAAATATAAAAAATAAAAGGATTCCTCTCTGGAGAAGCGTTCAGTCTTTCCGCTCGCAAATTCCACCATGTAAATAGCGAATCCGCCATGGTGTAAATGCAACTGACTTTTAAAGGGAATGGGAGACTCTGATTATTTATTGCATGTTACGCCCAAAACACACCCATGACTCATTAAGAGACCACTGATCTATAGACAATATTGGAACTGTTAGAAGAGCCTAAAATTGGAGAATTTAATTATAATATAATAAAAGTGACATTAATAGTAAGAGCAAACAGAAAATAAACTAAACTAAAGAAGATCCTTAGTTTCATTCACAATTGTTATTCAAAACAAAATTATTCATGTTATTAAGGAACACTGAAACCTCTTCTCTGACCTGTCAGGGAACAGATAGATCTGCCGTATACGTGCGTCACTATTGCTCAAGTCAGGAGCTGCCTGTTCTGTTCCGTTGGCGTGTGAAAAAGCCACTGTACTCTGCAAAGGTGTGATACAGCACATATGTCTCCCAGGGAGAGACAGACCTCGGCCAGGGTTCACACCTCTTCTTTTTTTTTAGGTCAGAAGGTAAAGCGCAACACAAGTGTAAATGCAATCCATGCCACTGTACGCTATACATGTGACGGATGACCTTGCACGTCTTTCACAATGAAGATGAAGACCGGGACAGACGTAAGCGTGTGTGTTCAATGCACGTGTACATATTTGAAGTGAGAAGCAGTCAAAGAAACAGCAGCAGTGGGTCTGTCTTCTGGGTACACTTGAACCGCACCCTGTGCTCAAAACTAATCTTGGGTACAGATGCTGCTGGAAAGACAATAGCTCTGTAGGGTCCTCTGGAGGCCTGTCAGCATTTGGATAATCCCATACATAGTGAACAAAGTAAACTTCAAGCCTGGAGATTTAAAGTTTAAATCCCAGCCAAATCTTTCCAGAGTTGTCACTCAAAACGGACATTGAGCTTTTCTGAGCACCAGTTAAACCATGCCAGATGGGCTTTTCCTGGAGAGATATGATATAAAAAGTGATATTTCAGTGTTAAAATCAACCTCAGCACTTAATTTTTTTTATTATTTTTTTTAATGTGATGTATTTCGGTTTGTTTATATAATAGTAGAATTGCAAGTATAGTGCAGAAAAACTCTCTACTTTTCAACTACTGAGAATTTTTTTTTTTGTGTCAAATATTTTTCAATGTGTAGTAACCTTTTATGACCATGGCAGGCCTAACAGTGCCCTTTAGCCAGGCCCGGACTGGCCATCGGGAGCACCGGGTGCCCTCTTTCTTTCTTTTTTTTTAATAATAATAATAATAATAATAATAATAATAATCTGTTACATTTATATTGCGCTTCATCAGTTATGGGATGAGTTCAATTCATCTATAAATCAGCTCTGGAGAAAACAGTGATGTCATCATCCAGCTCAGTTCAGTTCTCATCCAAAAGTGACAGTGCATTTGTCAATAATATTGCTGAAATAGCTGTTATACATCCATACATTCTCTACTGACAAAAACATTTGATGTATATTTGATGTGTGAATGTGTTCTAGTATCCGACATATGAAATAAGAGGAACCCTGTGATAGAATCAATCTGGAAATAAGGAAAAACAGCAGAGAACAAAAATATCATTCAGATGAAGAACAGCCATTTCACTTGGATATACTTCACAATTGGGAAGAAAAGACTATCACAACTTCTGTTTTATGCCAACTTTAACAACAGTTCTATATTTTTGAACCAACATGGTTGAGATCTGTGACAAAGTTACTACAGTTGCGGCCAACAGTCATGACTAGCTATTTCCCCAACAATGCATTGTCCTATGGTAGTTAAGCAGAGAGTTATGCAACTCACAACCTCACCACTAGATGCCGCTAAAATTCCCACACTGCACCTTTAATGACTTAACTTAATTGTAAAAATCTGTACTATTCACATACTATGCCTTGTTTACTCAGAAAACCCAAGTTAAGATTAATTGATTGGTTGGTTTGAGTGCCATTTTGACAAGCAAAAAAAGAGTTTTTGAGGCAGGGTAATTCTTAGTAGACTTTTCACTTATTTCCTCCACTTCTGCAGTTATCTTTCTCTAGTTGCATTCACTTATTTCCCAAAGTCATCTTGAAAGTTGAATTGTACAATACAACTGACAATTGTCAGAGAACATCACATAAGCTGACTTCATAAATTGATGATTTTCCTAAAATGTTTTTGTTTGAAGTCACCATTATGGTGATCAGTGTTCCCTTTGGTTGGGCATTTGGAACTTCATTTATATGATTCTAATTCTCTTCCTATTGATGCAGTGATGCAACAAGAAATCTGTTATTTAATTTCAAAGGAAGAGAAGTAATAAATAGATTGCTTTTAAAACTAACTTCTGAATCATTAACTAGTCTATTTTTCATGTCGAATAATGATCTTTTAAAATTTTATTGCTAACACTTATGTCATAAACACCTTGTGAAGCTTTTAATTAGGTTGATATAATCCCTCTATATTTGTGACAATATCTTGCAATTGACCATGCTTGAGTCACACAGACTTCAACATTCAGCATGCAAAACACAACAGTGGTAACAACAATGGTAGCTATACTAAGTCAACTCTTTTTTAGTTACTAGAACTCTCATATAAGTGAACTATACTAATCATTTGTCATACTATTCCTTTTTCATTTTACTTTGTTTGGCAATCAATTTGCAAGTAAGTCTAACTAATAAGATTTTACAGTGTAGCTAAGCCTGGGCTGCTTTAAATGGGGGGTCAGCAGGGTTACTGCTCATAGATGAGTTTCTTTTTTCCCTTCAGTTCTGTCCCTGCTTCTCAGAGACCCCAGATGAAATTCATCTGAATGAAAGCAGCACGTGATTACTCTCAGTTTCTGAGCAAATAGTCCTGTCTCTCCTCCCAAAGCAAATATTTTCCTTGATAATGGAAGCAAGTACAATGGAATAGCAATCATATTTTTTCCACTAAAGAGGTTGTTTGCAGGTCAAGGGAAGGGAGATTAGAGCAATTGGTGCTGGACTGGCATTATGGCGTATATTTAATTGCACATCAATTCCCTGTTTGTCTTGAATTTTGGTGGGGGGAAAAAACTCAAATTGTATATATTGTACGTTTATTTTTAATTTTTAAATGATCACACCATAGATTCCATTTATGGATCATAAACAATTGATTTTGATTGTGTTTACTGCAAACTTCATATGCTAAAAGGACTAATCAACTGGAGTTACCAGCAGTGCAGCATTTGGACTTTCCCCAGTAGCTTAAAAGTCCAAAAGTCAGCAGTGGTGTTTGCAATTTTGGTCACACACTGTAAAATGTGTCACACAACGATATATTTCCTGCCCCAAATCCCACCTCCCACTCTATGAATAATCATATCACTTCTGCAATATTACAGTGGGACTACCATCCCCCGTGGTGTCCTTAAAAGTAACCGCTGAGCCTCTCGCCAGCGCCCTTCATAAACAATCACACACACAGCAACCGGATGATCATCTTGATGGATGCACTTTTTTTCCTGTAAAGTGTTTCCTGGTGGGGGGAGGAAAGCAATGTGTGTTCACCTCTCTTTTTCTCTGCTCCCCACAGCTCGAGTGTGTGACAACGTTCTCCTGCGCTGTCAGAACGGCGGCGTGTGTCACCACCACCAGCGCTGCCAGTGTCCGGCAGGTTTCAGCGGCATACTGTGTGAGAAGGCCCAATGCCAGGGTGACTCTTGTGAGGAACTGCAATCCAGTCAGCCGTCCCTCCGCCTCCCACCCGCGGCCCAGACTCTCCCGCTGGCTCTTCTTTCTCTCATCCCCTCCCTGCTGGCCACCCGGGGCCTTACATCACTCTGAGGGGAACGCTTTTGCCCCAAAGACATTCTCAACAGGGGCTCTAATCCGGAGTTTCTGTTAGAGGACACACGACAGCTGAAAAGAAATGCTCTCTTGATACGGAAGAAAAAACGAAACCCTTTTTTAGGAAACCACAAGGTTTTCTACCCAGTATTATGTCAATTAAAGTTTGCCAGCGATGATGGATAAACTGAAAAAAAAAATAGAGAACCTGCGAGAGAGAAAAAAACAGAACAACACAAAATGCTGACACTAATGACTGTCTTTGTCTTTGTTGAAAATGTAAGGATGAAATCAAATCAATACACTGTTACATTGCTCTGAAGCCATCCGCCAGTTTAAGACTTCATCTCAAACCTCAGAGCGCAGAAACACTGCAATACAATTTGTTTGGAGACATCATTGATGTGAAGATGAATCAATATGAACTCGTAGACTGTCATTTAAATTTACACACACTACCACGGCTGGTTGTCAAACTTCTCTCACTTTACCTTTTCCTGACCCTCTCTCTTCTTCCTGTAACTCTGTGAAGTCATGTAAAAGACCCCTGATGTATGTCACACACACACAAAAAAATTATCCAGTTTATCAGAAATGATCAAATATACAGAACAGTAACATGAGACAACTGTGGAAATTTTGTACTGGGGTATTTTCATGACAATGAGAAAGACCTTGTCCATCAATGTGACTTTGTGCATTGCTGCGACAACCTGTAGAATTTGGGTGGGTCTTTTTATTATTGCCCTGATGGAGTTGCATATCCCTGTTCAGTTGCTAATCGTTTTGCTTAAAACATGCGTTTACATTCTCACCGACCGAACTGTACGAAAGGTTTCACCGAAGCTTTGGTGAGGAATCTTTTGTTGCTTGAAGCCAACTATGTTTGTGAATTAAAGATGAAAAAAAAACTGTTTATGGCCATTTTGTGAAAGAGAATCTTCAAGAAAGCAGATGATTTTTTCAGCAGCTCAGGCGTGTTTTCAAAACTCTTAGCAGCTGCTTTAGAGATCCCACAAATTGCAGGTGTATGGAATTTAATGTTAGCACTCTCCCAAACATGACGATTGTGAAGAAACATGTAATGTTACAAATACATCCGCCTTGAATCTGTAGAATGTATCTGTAGATTCACCTGCCAAAGTATTACTCACCCTCCATTATTCACCCTCATTATGCCAGTTTTCTGAAATAGACTGATTCTATTCACACCAAGCAATTAGCCAACATACAGTATAATCCGTTATACTTAAGGGATAATGAACAGCCAGTCATTATCACAAAATAAACCCCATCAGGTTGATCAGGAATGACCAGTTGATGGTATCATTATCCTGCTTATTAGATGGCAACTTACCAAATTTAAACATTACAGCTATACTGTTGCAAATATAATGGTAAATAGCCACATTATTAAAATGTATAGTTTTTTATTATTCAGCTTTTGTTCAGTATTGCATTAAATTGATGATCAAAAGTGACAGTAAAGATATTTATAACGTTTCAACAGGTTTCTATTTCAAATAAATGCTGTTCAACTGGTAACACTTTAGAATACTGATCCATCATTAATGAATAACTACACAGGAACAAGTGAGTAATTAAGTATTAACACTTTAGTAACTACTATTAACTAACAAGAAACTCTGATCAATAAATGAGATAGTAAAGTTGAATGTGGTAGTTCACTATTAGTTAATCAAGAACTACTATTTTTTTTTATAACTCCCAGAGGACTACTAAGAACTACTATATACAGGTTCATAATTAATGAGAGTAATGCATAATGTATAATTCATTCTAAAGTGAAGATCATGGTAACCCACTACTAGTAATGACTTTTAATTAAATCTTCAGAAGGAACTACTAACTATTAGGATCATTATTCTAAAGTGAAAAACATAACTCTGTAGTAATTACTGAAGTCATTGTAAACTTTTGACGTTTTTGTAAGGTTTTGGATAGTAATGATTTAAGTGTGACTACATACTTCTATAGGAATTACTAGTTATTTGGATCAGTATTCTAAAGTAAAGATCATGGTAACCCACTAGTAATTACTTAAGTGTTACTGTCCAAAACCTTGCAATGAGTTCAGTAATTACTACAGAGTTATCATGTTTTTCACTTTAGAATACTGATCCAAATAATAAGTAATTCCTTTAGAAGGATGTAACACTTGAATCATTACTAGCGGTTACTATGACCTTCACTTTATAGAATTAATTATACATTATGCATTGTTAATTATGAACCTGTATATATTAGGACTACTAAGACCTAATATATACAGGTTCATAATTAACAATGCATGATTGCGTTACTCATTTGTTCCTGTGTAGTTATTCATTAATGATGGATCAGTATTCTAAAGTGTTACCTTCAAACTTTCTATCCATCAAAGTATCCTGGAAAAATGCATTACAGTTTCCACAGAAATATTAAGCAGCCCAACTATTTTCAGCACTAATTATAATAAGAAATGTTTATTGTGCAGCAAATCATCATATTAGAATGATTTCTGAAGGATCATGTGACACTGAAGACTGGAGTAATGATGCTACTTACTTTTTAACACACAAAATTGTTATTTTATAGCTACTATCTTTAGCTCTATTTTAAATTATTTCTCTTTGTGTCTCTTATTGGCATAAGAATGAGAAATCAAGTGTAGCATTAGTTATGACAGGTCACGTCAGTCAAGCTCGCATCAGCTGACTCTCAGCTGATCCACGTAGGAATAATTTTTTTCAGATCAGCAAGAAAACTGGGGGAGGAGGACTTTGCTTTCCATTTATTACTTAAAGCTCACTTTCAGTACACCAATCCAATCCCACAGCAAAAACTACTAGCATTAATAACATTAAAACATTATTAAAGGCAAATGAACAGACAGTAAAAAGAACAAATACTCTACACCAATTACAAGCGTAGATTAATACAACATAAAGTTACAAATAAAGTAAGGTCTAACTGTAGTATTCATTTCGGGTACAGAAATGTAGTAATTAGATGTAAAATAACACTATGTTCACTGTATAAATTTAATATATATTAATCTTTGTTAAAGGTGCAGTGTGTAATATTTATGAGGATCTATAGACAGAAATGCAATATAATATACATAACTATGTTTTCAGTGGTGTATAAAGACCTTACATAATGAGCCGTTATGTTTTTATTACCTTAGAATGAGCAATTTCTATCTACATACACCGCGGGTTCCCTTACAGTGAAGTCGCCATTTTGTGCCGTCATGTTTCTACAGTAGCCCTAAACGGACAAACTGCTCTACAGAGCGCTAGCTACTCTCTGCTGTCTCAAACGACAACATATTTGTCCTGTGCAGAGTTTGTGCAATCTGAAACGCGCCTCTCTGTGTGTGCGCGTCTCGGGTGTGTGCGGCTGTGTGCACAGATAACAGTGCGCAAGTACGGAATTAATTCTCTTTTGCCTCTTCTAGCTCTTGAATGGTTTTAAAATCTACTGAATGTGTAAACTAGCAAGAAAAAACGTGCATATTATAACCTTTCACTCTATCGCGGTTAAACTTGCAATTGATCTGCGACTCACATGCGTGCCAAACCAAACGGATCAACAATGATCCGTTAAACCCCTACGGAATACGACGCCTATCACAGCATCCCTATATATAAGGTCAATTTAGTATTATTAGCAGCTTTTTCGTGTTGCTCAGGAGCTAATTACCCTCCTCCATCCCCAGCTCCTCCTCTAATCCAGTCAGGACATGGCCTTCTGATATTCCTCTTCGAAACAGACTAATTTGTCTTGAATTATAGTGTACACTAAATTATTGAACATTTATTATATCTGCAGTACATTTAGGTTGGTTCTGTTCCAAAAATATGTTCAATGCAATGTAAGTGCCTTTGGAAAATTGCCTGCCAAATGTATAAATGTAAATGACACTATTACTCAGTAGCTGGTACTCTATAGTCAAAGCACATTTTCTGACAAAGTTTCAACTGAAATCTATTCATAAATATAGTAGTCACAGGGCTGGATTTAAGGGCACGGCAATAAAAGTTTTCCAGCAGAGACTGAAATCAAATGTAAAATCACAAAAACGAATGAGTAAGAGAGGTGTGTTGACGAAATATGGATTGGAGAATGTCACTCACTGCGAGGCATAACACGCAGTCGTGATACGGAAATCATTTTCAAGTCCACGCTGGGTACTTAAATGGAAATGAAGTCATTCTGTGCCTATGACACACGGTGAAAGCGGGTCTGAGGCTGGATAGATTACATTAGTGAGATTAGGCCTCTTCATTTCAATCAAATCAAATCCTATATCACCCTTGATCTTAATAACTTTTCTCCCAAAAGACAAGTGTGAGTGAAGATGTCTTTTTATTTTGAGAAATAACTGCCATGTCCATTTACTCCTTTGTAAATTCCATTGATGATTAGGTCCAGGTTGGCCATTTTTGTTTGACTCATTTCGTTCAGCTAAATAGATGCGGTCAAATAATTAGACACACTTGGCACTTCCAAGATGGAAATTTAAGATTGGACAGATAAATGAGTATAAACATTGCACCCCACCAAAAACAAGCTGTACTGCATCTCATTAGGTTTGAATGCAAATGCATTCAGAATGCTAATGAGTCTGTAATGAGACTGAATGCAAACACCCTCCAGCAAACTACCACCTCTATTTTTGATGGACATCAGGGGTCAATGAGGGCCCATGCCGTTCCTCATTCCTCATACTTTACAATAATAACTGGATGCTCTTTAGAAAACAGCTTCTTTTTCAACCAAGACTATTGTTATACATTTTAGCAGCTATTTTTACACAATGCGTCCCTGATTGTGCAATTCGAAAGCTTTGCATACTAAAAAGGTGAAACAATTCTTTGACTTTCCCTCAAGCTGTGAATGAATCCTGAGGCTATTATTTGTCACCTGTTGGAAACAACAGCGGCATGAGTATATACACACAAACTCCAGACAAATAATTTTACAGTGCTTTTTCAAAACTACACAAAAAGCCTCAGAGACTGTGCGTGAGATCTCTTTCAGTATGGTCTTCATAACGTCACTCTGGGATCATCAATGGCTTACAAAACTAATGGCTCGTTCTCAAGGTCCCATTTTTCAAAGCGGTAGAACAGCATGAGGAGCTGCCCACTTGAGACTGTGACAATGTTACTAGGCCAAGATGTCCCACACCTGAGATGAGAGAGAACATGAGGTACATTTTAGCAAGGCTGTAAAACATCTTTTTATGCCTTCCTGCTTCTCCTCCAACTTTTTGGGCCATTTTTAAACTTTTAAAGGTTATAGTGTATTGAGAATGTGTGCATAGCTCATGGACATTTGATGGATGATTATTGAAGTGCAATATTTTTCAAAGTACAGGAGACTCAGAGTAGATAACATAACACTGCAGTAAAACATTATGCTTTTTTTCTCCAGGATGTGGCCTGTTTACCAAGAATGATGCTTTCCTGCAAGTAATGGCCACATCCATCTCTGAGGAACAAGACTGTAATGCCTTATTCAAAGCAGGGTGTGACACTTTGTGAATGTTCATTTACACTTTTTGGAGTAAAAAACAGTACATAAAAGATGTAGTTATTTGATTAATGACCTTAAGAGAAAATGAAAGAAAAAAATAATGTCATAATTATTTTCATAGATTTTTTAAAAACATGTTTGTTTTAATGTGATCTCATTAAATTATTAAAAGCCATTTATACTGTTTAACGTTTGGAGTCAAAATGGTAAAATACAAAGAGAAAAATAGTAATATTGTGACATACTACTACAATTTAAAATAACTTTTTATTTCTGTACTGAATATATTTCAAAATGTAATTTATTTATGTCATGTGAATTAGCTGAATTTTCAGCATCATTACTCCAGTCTTCAGTGTCACATGATCCTTCAGAAATCATTCTAATATGATGATCTGATGCTCAAGAAACATTTCTTATTATTATCAATGTTGAAAACAGTTGTGTTGCTTAATATTTTTTGTGGAATCGGAGATACAATTTTCTTTTTTCAGTATTCTTTGATGAATAAATCTTTTGTAACAGTATGAATGCCGGCAACACTCAAGGTATCATTTGTTAACATTAGTTAACTAACTACATATTAGTTAACATGAATTAAGAATCAACAATAATTCTGTAGCATTTATTATTCTTAGCTAATGTTAATTTCAGCATTTACTAACACATTTTAAGATCCAAAGTTGCATGTAAGCATTAGATAAAGCACTGTGAACTAAAATGAACATGATCTTTATCAGCTAACATTAACAAAGGTTTTAAAATGCTGTAAAATATGTTTTATCTTAGTGCATTAACTAACAAATGAGGCCTTATTGTAAAGTGTTACCTACATTTTTTATGCATCCTTGCTGAATCCTGAATTCTTTTTAAAAGTGCCCCAATATGCTATTTTAAAGGTTCCTAATTTTTTTTTTTTTCAAAATTGTTTTGGAGGCCTCCTACAACAGGTTTACATGCATCAAAGGTAAAAAAAACACTTTCATTTTCTCATAATATACATTGCACATCACCACATTACTCAATGATTTTCAAACGACTCGTCGGATGAATCAGTCTCTCTAAATCCGTCCTTTCCGCAAGCCTACTATGCTCTGATTGGCCAGATGGTCCAGTCTGTTGTGATTGGTCTACAGCACTTTTTGGAAACGCCTATTAGCATAACTGTACTTCAGCTCCGGAGGCTTCCTAAAGCTCAGCGATTGTACACTGTAAAGACGGAAACGATGGTGTTGATTTTACCATATCAATCCGAGCACAAGTCCGATGATGAAACATTGGAAGAACTAGTTACTCAACCTGAACCCCCATCGCAAGGACGACTTGAGCAGGACGTATATTCGAAAAACCATAATAGGGGCACTTTAAATCTTACTGACCCCAAAATTCTAAACGGTGGTACATTTTTTAAACAGAAACACCCCTTTTCCACCTTCATATGCACTAAGAATAATGCTGACTGCACATTAGTGGTAAAATGTGTTGGTTTATGAAGATATCAGTGCTGAGTGTTTAATGGTGATACGCTAGCATGATTACACAGGAGAAGACATACCAAAGACACTGCGCTTCCATGCTGGATATCAACCACAGGGAGCTTCGCTTCAGTTGTCTGGCCCAGTGTGTGTCATGCCTTTCAATTCTCTTCAAGGACTCAAGGGTGGGACATACATAGTCAATGCATTTTTTGGAGTCTGCCAGAGTCAGCATCATACAATACATAATTGAAGTGCCCCTATTATGCTTGTTTGCATATTACCTTTCATGCAGTGTGTAATATAGCTGCTTGTGAAGGTAAAAGGTCTGCTAAGTTTTAAAGATCAAAGTGTACGACAAATAAAAGTTACTCTCACTTCCTGTTACATACCTACATAACAATGTAAAAAATCTGAATAATGCCAGCTGGTCTTCATTGGCTGCTTGTGAATCACGTCTACTTTTACCTGTCCTCAAACACTGTAGTTGTAGCTGAGGCCTGAAAGAGTTTGGTTTGTGTTGTTGACATGTTGAGAAGACACTGTTTTCAGTGCTGTGAATCAACTTCGCATGCACTTGAAAAGGATGAGGCCTCGCACTGGAACTAATACAGAAAACCAACAACATCGTTACTGTTTGTATCACTGTATACAAGCACTGAGGAAGCCTCCAGATGTGAAATTCAGATATGGTAATATATGTTTAGTTTTCAACACGCACTATAAGTGGTAGACCAATCACAACAGACTGGGCCGACTGACCAATCAGAGCAGAGTAGGCTGTCGGTAAGGAGGGGTTTTGAGAGTCTGAATCTTCAAATTAACCGTTTTCAGACTCTTTGACAAATGAGGTGATGTGCAATGTACATTATAAGAAAATGTAAGTGTTTTTTGATATTGGATGCATGTAATCCTATTGTAGGAGAGATTCAAAACAAAATTAAGAACCTTTAAAATAGCAAAATAGGGGCACTTTAAAACTTGATTAATCAACAGTTCTGCCAGGACCACTATCGTCAAAGATGATAGACAATTAGCATATAATTTTAGATTGGCGGTATGGTTCTGTTCTGGGCAAGAACTCCCTGCGCATCCATGCAGCCTAGCATGGATAAGAGCAGGGAGAGAAGTGATAAACACCCTAGGGTAAACAGAAAGCAATGATGTATTGCAGATAGCATTAATGTCAATATTAAAATGTACAACCTAATTCGGGAATTTAGTCTGATTCAGGGGGAATCAGAATGCCAAATCTTGACTGATGAGAGGAGGAGCGGGTGATGGAGGAGGGTAATTAGCTCCGGAGAAACGCGATAGCAGCTGATAATACTGAAGGAGCTTATGTATGCTGTGATGGGCATCGTATTCCTATAGGTAGACATGATCAGCTGACAGTCAGCTGATGCGAGCTTGACTAACATGACCTGCCAGAACTAACGCTATACGCTTGATTTTAGTCATTAGTGACCTGTCAGTTAATAGTCTATATAGAAAAATATATGAGATATAGGCAATGTCTGGTGAGCAGCAATAACTTCCTGTCTTACTAAAAATTAATTCAGAAAATGGGCCGATTGTGCTTGTGATTCTTTAAATAGCAGCCATAACAATGCACACATTTATTTAATTTCAGTTTAATCTGGTTAGGTTTTGTTTAATCAGGTTACTTCCCATCCTGGTAAATCAATAAAGTGTAAATCTAAAAGGATTAACACCAAATGTTGTAGTTGTATATGAGGTGAGGGAGATGTGACACCGTTATACATTTTCCATTTAGGAGACCGTTTCAGGGTTTTATAAGCACTCTAGCCAGGGTCAAAGCCATTAGTGAGTGTCTGAGATCTTTTTTCATGTCTCTGTATTTTTCAGATGTTGGCACCTTCTCTTCTGTAATAAGGGAACTTAATCAGATTGCAGCTGTTGTTGTGAAGGCAGCTACTGTGTTTTTCTGGCTCACCTCAGTGCTTAAGTGAAGGGCATAAAAGAGGCGTACAGGTTTAGATAGGGTAAGAGGAATGTTTTACTAATAATGGATAATAATGTTTATAACTAGAGGTTAAAGTTGGAATCTGAATGATCTGGAATGGCATTCCGCATTAAAACTTAATTAGTATTTTTTTATTTTGTTCTGCATTGGAAAAAAAAAAACAACAACTAAAGATTCTTAAAACAAGATCCATTTATTTGATAAGCAAAATAGTGTAAGATACACACTACTATTCAAAAGTTTGGGGTCAGTAAGATTTTTTTTTAAAGGTTTTTGTTATTCAGCAAGGATGTATTAAATAGAACATGTTAAATGCTGTTCTTTTGAACTTTCTATTAATCAAAGAACCCAGAGAAAAATGTATCGTGGTTTCCACATAGATATTAAGCAGCAAAACAACTGTTTTCAACATTGATAATAATAAGAAATGTTTCTTCAAATCAGCATGATTTCTGAAGGATCATGTGACACTGAAGACTGGAGTAATGATGCTGAAAATTCAGTCTTGAAATCACATGAATACATTATATTTTAAAATATAAAATGGTTATTTAAAATTGTAATAATATTGCACACTATTACTGTTTTTACTGTATTTTTGATTAAATAAATGCAGCCTTAGAGAGCACAAAATACTTTTTTTTACTTAAATCAGTTCTTTTTACTTAAATTACTTTTAATCAAGAACATCTCACTACTATAATGTTTGTGGATTTATGCTTAAACACACACAATTTTCCAATGGGGCTAAGAACAAAAGCAGGATTACTAGTGTAAGTAAGTAAGGTTCTTCCATAACATTTTCAGGAGACATTCATAGAGCCATCAAAATGTTGTTTTATTGAGGGGAAAACAATAATAATGTACTGGTCACACAAAATAAAAAAGAAATGTATGCGGAAAAACGGCAAACTGAGTCTCAGATGTTCTCTTCAGGGATCCCTCACCAGAACTAACCAGCCATAGAAAAATGATGTCCTTTTAACAAACCAGACCAAACCATTTTGTTATTAACAAACATCTCAATTCAAATTGCATTACATATTGAAAAAATATTTACACAAATAAACTCCATAAACATATGGAAAATCACATTCACCATAAAGCAATAATAAAACAAAATTTAAACAAAAACTATGAAAAGAGTATACATATTCAAATTAACAAATGACCCAAACACAAGTTATCCCAAAACATAATTCCCATCAAAAGATATCAAAGGCTGAATCCGAAATCGCCCCCTAAACTCTCAATCACTATTCCCTACTTTAGTCCACTAATATAGTTCACTTGAAGGAGTGGATGAAAACGAGTGAGCGAATTCGGACAGCCGCTGTGTGTAGGTACATCGTACACTCGTTATTGCGGTGCAATGTGGGATAGAATGAGTGCACTCAATAATGTCCACTATGGTTTCGGACACCACTACAAATGGCTGTCCCCTCAAATAGTGCCCTATTTAAGGGTATAGGGGGCGATTTCGGATTCAGCCAAAGACTTCAGGAAACACCACGTCCTTTTGATATCCGGCCTTCGTTCCACGCTGCAGTCATGGATCCCGGAACCACAGGTCAGAAACATAATCATTCAAACTAAATTAAATAAATAAAAATGTTAAACCCATATCTTTGTCTAGTTGTGATTTCATTAATTCACTAGCATGCACTCTAGTAACAAATTATTGGCGCTGTAGCTCTTAAATGCATGCATGAAGAGACAACGTAGCACCTCTAGTAGCTACAACTTTGGGTAAATAATTTTATATCAAGTATCTCCTACAAAAAATTAATAAATAAAATAAATAAAAATAAGAAAACTATAACCATCCAAATGAAATATTTATTATGTGTGGCCTTAGCCATCACAACTAGACAGAAATGCAGTGCCCTCAAACAGCTGGAAAACGCTTTAGGCAATGTGGGGTTTTGGACAATATCAGCATAATTCCTTATTTTTCTGCAAAACTTGCAAATATTACTAAAGACCAGCAACAATATTACATACTATAATAATGAAAGACAGTCAGACGTGTCCCTTTGATAGCAGCGATGCCTAGTTACTGCATTAAACATCTTCAGAACATCTTCATCAGTTTTACTGATTGAATACCAATTTAGATTAGTTCAAAACAGACCAAATGGAACACAGTTTAGATGGTTAAAAAGTTTCAGTGTTCCCATGCTTTAGGAAGGCATTGCATTCTTAATCTTAACAAATGTGGAAAATATTAATTCTGGGTTTTTAATTCAGGCTTTCTGCAAAAACATCAGAAGCTGTGTGACCATACACCACAGACAGTATGCAACAGCCCAGGATGGAAGGTTATATGCAATGATCTTGTTAGTTAGTGCACACAATGAACAAGTAATCTAATTTCAACTGCAGTTAAGCACTATTGCATATAACAACGCTGCTGAACTAAAATAACCATATGGTTAGAAACCAAAAGGATGAAAGAATTCAGAAAGCTTCGGTCTTAAAATGAGGACGAGACTACATTCTTCATCAACATCCGCCTTATCGGATATAATGAGTGCATTTGCATATAACCTTTATCTCAAAATGTAGCATGTTGATGGAGCCACAGTTGCTGCAAAATTACAATAAAGATAAAGAGAAGGCGAATGGAGACGTAGAGAAGAGTAGAAATGAAGATTGTAGGGTTCAGTACATTGCTTATTTATCATTGTAAACAAAGTCAAAGAGGGGAGAAAAAACAATTGAAGTTACCATTGGTAAAAAATAAAAAAATACATAAAAATCAGTGTTTCGTTCCGTACTGAGATTGATGCCACTGGTTCAGGAGGATACTTGTGGTGAGAGGAGACATCTGGGGTTGTATTTAACGATGATTCATCACGAGGAGAGTTTGATGGACACAGCATCATTAATGCATAATGCAGAGCGCTTAGGTCACTCAGTCATCAAATATTCAGCAGTTAACACAAGCACTTAGAAGTGAGTGTCACGAAAACATGCATTATGTTCTAATTGAACTTTTGTGTTATATGAAGACTGAATATGAATATGTTTTGTTCAGTTATGTATACACTTGAGGGTATAATCACACAGAAAGCCACACTGCCCAGATCAAACTTTGATTCAAATCGCCAAGCGACGCCAGAGTTATGAGCCTCAGCACTCCTGAAATGCATTTGAAAATGATTGATCGTGCAACTTCTGCTGTCTTACTGCAAAGGCATATACAGGAGAGACCAGGACTAGTTTTCACACAGGGATGTTGTTGCTTGTCTCTTGCAAAATGTAGCTTTTTCTTGCTTTGAGTCAACAGTACACAAACGTGTTTTCCCTGTAGCAGTGGTTTTGCAGGACGGTTTCAAGCAACTAATCTAAAAAATACATACAGTACATTATGTTTTAAATTTTTTGCCCTTTCATGATTGGTTTTGTGTTTCATAGTTGTATTATGGTTTAAATTTAGCGGAAAATCCTATACAGGCATTTTCAGACCAGCACGCCCATGGGCAAACAGATGGGTGCTGGACGTGAAAATGATAACTGTGTCGGGCTGAAACTAGCAAAAAACACTTGCGTCGTGCCTGGCGTTGCATTGCGCCGGGTGTATGATAGGGCCCAAAGGCTTTCGCACAGAAATTACAATTGCATAAATATTATTAAATTATGAAACCAAAACGCATTAAAGCGCCCCCATTATGCTTTTTCAAATACATTTCATGTAGTGTGTGATATAGCTGATTGTGAATGCAAAAGGTCTGCAAAGTTTTAAAGATCAAAGTGTGTCTGCCTGAGACAGTTCCAGAGTTTGGGTTTCCGTGTTTTCACTCTTATACGCTAGGGGGCGCCATTACGCATCTTCTGAATAAGTACAGAATCTACTGATCAAAACAGAGGCGAAGAAGATGCAAAAACACAAGCGATTGTATCTAAGCAGATAATATAATGTAAAATAATGCGATCATCAACATTAAACAGCATATAAATCAAAACTATCTAATGTTACTGAATGAAATGTCGACCCAGGACGAGCTATAGGACTGTGCAAGCATTAGGGGTGTTGATGGACTCGATTTACTCCATCTGTGTTTGATCATCGTTCTGAATCTGATCCAGATGTGGTCTTTGACAAAAACGTGATTTTCTCAGCTTTTTGTTTAAAATGTTGCTTTTTTCATGAAACTGACCCATAAGTGTTGATAAAAAAGGAATGCATGAATCTAGAATTTTTGTTTAAAAGCAGAGGGTCTGCTCTTTCTTTTGATATATTGCATGCTCAGATATTCATACAACAAAATATTCTATATACCATCAAATTTTTGTGAAAATGATCAAAAACGCTGGCGCTGGCTGGCAACTTTAAAAAAAAACAAAAAAACAACGGAAAGAGTTAAGAGCTCACTCAAGTGCGGAGGTGCTGAAACATTTAGAGCTTTGTAATTGTAATATTTTTGTAATAAAATTTTAATGCAGTGTTGACCGAACCGGGCTAGGTAGGTACTTTAGTTTAGGGTCCAATTCTCACTATTAACTAGTTGCTTATTAGCATGCATACTACTTGGATATTGGCTGCTTATTAGTACTTATAAGTACTCTTTCTGCATGACCATATTCTACATCCCTTAATCCTACCCAATACCTAAATTTAACAACCTTACTAACCATAAGCAGAGGCAAAAGTCGTAGTTAATACTGAGTATTAGAGAGAATTGGACCCTAATCTAAAGTGTAACCCCAGGCTAATATAGTCATACTTCCTGGTTCTAGCTGCTGAATTTTGGACCAACTGGAGTTTGTTTATTAAGCGTGCAGGGCAACCACTTTTGGGTTTTGTTATCACTTTCATGTTTCATGTCTTTGAAAATGGTCATGTTTCATAGTTTGTCACGTGATTCCCTTGCCCTTATGTGATCCTGTCATGTGCCTCCTTGTGTCATGTGTTATGTCCTCATTGGTTAATTGTTTGATTATTCACAGGTGTTCCTTGTTATTCATTAGTCCATGTGTATATATAGCCCTCATGTTTCCATTGTATGTTGTCTAGATTTTTTCCCTGTACTGCTGTTTAATGAATTTATGTTCATGCTCCAGTTTGTTTCATGTTCATGCTCAAGCCTAGTCAAGCCAAGTTGTTGTTTTGTATCTGTTCACGTTGGATTTAATAAACTGCACATGGGTTCAGCTGCGACTTGCCTACACTGGATTATTACAACCACCCTGTAGAGCAATACAATAATCTATCGGTCATGAATGCACAAACTAACTTTTCTGCATTTGTAATTAGAGCATATGTTGTAATTTAGATACATTTTAAGATTTAAAAACAATGGTTTTACAAATGCTAGAAATGTGGCTTTCAAATGAATGATTGGTATCCAAGAGCACACCCAGGTTCCTAACTGACAACGAAGACGTAACAGAGCAGCCATCAAGTATTAGAGAGTATTCTAGGTTATCATGTGCAGAGGTTTTTGGTCCAATAATTAAAACCGCTGTTTTTTCCTAATTTAGATGAAGGGAATTACTAGTCATGCAATTGCTTATATCAACTATGCACTCCTTTAGTTTTGTGAATTGGTATATTTCATCAGGCAGCGAAGAAATATAGAGCTGAGTATCATTAGCGTAACAGTGAAAACTAACGCCGTGCTTCTTATTGATATTTTCCAAGAGTAGCATGTACAGGGTGAAAAGCAATGGTCGTAGTACTGAGCCTTGCAGTACTCCATACTGAACTTGTGATTGATAAACTAGGCTGCTGGTAAGGAGGTGTTTTGAGAGACTGAATTTACTCTTTCATGACAATGAAACCTGGTACTGGGGGCTGAGGTGGGTCAGAGCTGCATATTTTATTGCAGTTTTTATGTGCCATTGTGTCATTACATTGAATTTGGAGGCAGCCCAGAGACTTCATGTGGCAGCCTTAAACCTGCGGTTTAAAAACACCTTCACAAGATCACTAATTGCCCGCCAAACAGCTTAGCCAATCATAAGCATTCTTGCTTGCTTATGAAATCCATTTAGAATATTCAGAGTCTTTTAGTGTCTCCAGCCCAAAATCTCTTTAGATGGTGCACTGCAACCACCCTCTGATATGCTATCATGGCATATCATAGCACTGGTTTGTATTTAAAATAGTAGCTCAATGGCATAAGAAGCATCTCCGGACTTAAATTGCAAATCACCTCCCCCAATCCCACCCCCACTAGCCCTCTGGAACAAATTATTTATGCATCACACCAACAGAGACTATAAATAATATATTGTGCCCCAGATCCCTGTGTCTGGAATGAAAGCATTTATCCTCTTTTGAAAACATGTAGTGGTATCAGAGCACAAGGGAGACTGTCTGCAAGTGCAACAAGGGTTGAATCATATGGAAAAAGCTACAACATACACATAACTTAAACAAAAGTGCGTCTAACTTGCTATGTTTGGAGTGAGGAAGAGCCCTGAAGGAAATATCAGGATGTAAAAAAATAAATAAATAAAAAAGAGTGTGAAGACAGGATCAATAAAACCAGATGGCGTGAAATGACACTTTCTTGATGGAGGGAAGTTCTGCTTGACAGTGTGCAATAGAGGAAAGCCTAGGAAGAGTTGAAGTTTTATGTTTACACATTCTTAATAAACTGAATACTAACTGAATAGCAAACTAGTAAAATTGCATTTTTTTCATGTTTTCACCATTTTTAGCTGTTTAAATAATAATAATAATAATGCTTACTGTTCAAAAACAGGTTTATTTTATTAAAACTAATACATTTCTTTGTCTCGATAACTATCATGCCATCATCATTTACTTCATTACAAATGCCTTTTATGTATTGATTTTATTGTTTTACCATTGCCTATATGAATTATTCATAAAAAGTAATTACAAGTTCAAAACTATGATAATAAAGAGCGGAAAACAAAATGTGAATATTTATTGTGTGAAAAATAGTGAGTGAGTCATTAAAACTTTCACAATTGAAAGTTTAAAAAAAACAATTCCTGATTCATTCAGGAAACCCACACACTGGTGGTCAAAATGTTGTTAATGCAACGTGAACACAGCTCAAACATTACTAAAGACTCCTTTTACAAACTAATTACAAATATTTTTATTTTTAAGTTTAATCTATTAAATGTAACCTACAAATCATTAAATATGAAGAGTATGTATGTCAAGATCTCCAGTCACCATGGATGAATCCGAAATCGCCCCCATACCCTCAAATAGGGCATTATTTGTAGCCATTTGTAGTGGTGTCCGAAACCATAGTGGATGTTATCAAGTATCATTCAATCCATTGCACTGCAATACAGTGTAGTGTACAGCCGATGTACACTCAAAGGCTGTCTGAATTCACGCACTCGTTTTCATTCACTCCTTCAAGTGAACTGTATTAGTGGATTAAAGTAGGGTTTAGGGGGGCGAATTCTGATTCAGCCCATGCCTGTCACCTTCTGCACTACATCTCCCAGAATCCTTCCTGGTCCACAACCTGCGCGCATTCCACAATCATCACCAGTCTTCAATCACCTCATCACCTATAAGGACACTCCACACACACACCGTCTGGTCTCGTTTATGTCTAAGACTGCTATCTGTTGGATTGCTACCTACCTGAAGTGTACCTACCTCCGTGTCCTGCTCCTCGACCCTGATTCCTCTTCTAGTCTCCTTGCTTCTGTTCATCCTTGTTCCTCAGTTTCCATGTAGGCAACCTGCAATCAAAGCAAAGTTATTAATTGCATATCAGTGACTGCTTTAAGTGTGTGTCAAAGTGTTTTACTGTTTATGCTTACCAATCTCTCCAGCCTATGTTTCCTGACGATGTATAATTTGTATTCTTTCTTTCTTTTTTTCTTTTTTATTAAAGTGCTTGTTTGGCATGTGTTTAGACAGGACTTGGTTATTTAGACCAATCAGAAACTATCACTCTGCTTTTCTTTTTTTATTATACATGTATGTTTATTAAATCATTAAATTGATTAAAACTGAACCTACATTAAACTGTTCTGAGATCATTAGACAGTCATGATCACCAGATCATGCTGTGAACCACTGGAATTCAAAGTTTGGAAACCAAGGTTAGAAACAGTAACAATATAGTTTGCTGAAATCACTTCACTTGGCCAGTTTGATATGCACTGCAACCACTGATTCGAAACAAGATTCGCAAAGGTTTTAAAGCTTCATCCCAGCTAACATTCTCAGAGAACTTCCCACTACTTTCACTTCCACTACAGAACTTCCCAAAAGACATTGTATTGACTACAAGAAAATTTGCAACTACATACCAAATTATTCTATTAGCCCTAATCGAACAGTTTACTAATATTCTAATGAGTGTTAGTTTAAATGAAGTTGCAAAGTTAGTAGAATTTATAAAGTGGACTATCGAAAGTTTTCAGTTTTCTGCGATCAACTTTAGAGGAGCAGTTGAATATGTTAGTACTCAGAATCCCTGGAGCTAAGGTTGGTTACTGCAAAAACTCAAGTATGTAAAACTGCACTATGCACTTGCAATGCACTGTGAATTCTGTTTAGGCTTAATGGCGGGTGTATTACAAAGTGCAAAGCCCAAAGGGGCAGTGAGTGCATGAGGACACCTGTCCTCACTCACTCCAAGGTTGGATCAGGGGGATTCATTGTGGTCCACTCAGGGTTTGTTCCCTTCAACAGCTTTGATCCGCAAGTGTTTAATTACTCAATAGTGCTGATGAAGTCCTTGAGGCGCTCAATCTCAGTCCTTCCTATCAGACATACAGTACAGGGCTTTATTGAGCTTCCCTCCCACTCTCCCCATCTACAGTTGCTGAATTGGTAAAGACAGTGTGGTGAGGTAAGTCACACCCATCTAACACATAACTCTTCACCCGTTCCTGTCTCTTATTCAACACCAAGAGGTGACACTTTCAGGTCATAAGATTGAGGGATGCTCCCTCTCTTCCTTTTCCTCTGAAGTCTCCTACTGTCAGTTCACAGCTTTCAGAAGTGGAGAGAGATAGACCTGCTTCCATCCTCTGGCAAACAAGGCTGGCTATCAATCACTGCAGCGCTGCAGCGCTGCACCGCAGCCCTTATGGCTCTTTCTCAACATGCCTCAGGTTAAATTTCCACTACTGTTCCTACTCCTACTGTCCAAAGATGATTTAAGAGCTTTACTGGGAATTTGTGACAAGTACACTGAAATTCAGAAAAAGAATGTAAAATAATCAAACATATCCCCCAAACAGTTTGTTTGGAAACATATTGAGGAAAAAAACATATGACATCAGGGGCGTCAATTGGGTATGGCAGCTGCCTGGTCAGATCAGTGCAAGTAATATATTTTTATTGCAGAATTAACAGAGTTATAATACTACGTGTAACATATAATTTATAAAACAGAAAAGTAAGTTATATTAGTGTCAAGTGAGTTCAGCGGCACTGTCAATGTGTTACAACTTAAAATCCTCTCATTATAATAAATAAAGCGGAGACACAATGTAAATAAAATATTCATTGTGCAGTTTTGACAGATTCATTGATTAAAACGGAAGTTTTCACACTTGATGAGTTTGCGCCGAACTGAAGTGCTCTTTACTCGCGGTCTAATTCACAATTTGAAGAAAAGTTTTTGTTTTTCATGAGACAAATTATTTTTAAATGTTATAATAATGATTGTTGGTCACTATTCTGTTGGCCATAGTGGTAATTTTATTTTTATTTTTTTTTAAATAAAAGTTTTCGTTTTTTCATCAAGTGTTAGTTTTCCTACATCTTCAGACTTTTGAGCTTTGAAGTGCTGGAAAAAGTGTGAAATAGTAAAATTTGAAAGAGAATGTCTTTACTGGGTCATATGATACTACTGTAACTTAAAAAAAAAAAATGTCTATAAAAAAGTACAGATTATAATAAATTAATAGGTCTATACTTTCAAAAATTTACTTAGCTCAAGCTCTGCCACAAACGTTATAATAACATGATTATTTAAACTGATAAGATTATTGCAATTTCTAAGGACAGGACAGAATAAAGAGCTAAAGTTACTCATTGCTCAGCTATGGATCGAGAGTTAGCTTACATTAGGTCAACAACTTGAAAGTAATTTAGATTTTTTAACCATTTTTGTTAAAAATGTTGAAAGGATCAGAAAGGATAGGATGACTCAAGAGTGAAATAAACCTACTAATCCCACAAAACATCAAGTTAAAATCCACTGCTAACACTTACTCCTGTTTGTGCTGTTGTTGTTCCTCCAAAATGATGTCACTTCCTGGAGGATGATGTCACTGAGGAAGTGGCTTAAATTGATTATTAAAGGGATACAAATATATAACAGAATGAAAAGGATGTAAGGGAAAAGCTATAAACTGTTACCGATTACAATAATATCCCCAATAATTATTTTTCTTTTGATTTCCATCTTGATCAAGTTTTGCGTTTACTATTTTGCATCAGTTTATATTTATATATATTTTTTTATTATAGTAGGCTACAGCTTATCCCTTACGAAAAATAACCATGGTTTTATTATAGTAAAAGTGTAGTAACCATGGTTTTTTGGCTAATTGATTACCATGTATATAACCAGTTTTACCACAAATACCATGGTTAAACTATGGTTAGAATAGCAAAACCGTGGTTAATTTGTGGTTACCATGGTTTAACTACAATAACCATGTTTTTTTGGTTTTATTTGTAGTAAAACCATGGTTCATTTTCGTAAGGGATATTATGGGGACATGAACATTTTCTGCACAACAGTCATGTTAATGTATTGATGTCTGATGATTTGTGTACATTTAAGGCTGATTTGTGTACATTTTGATCATGTCAAAGGAAATAGATGACAATCTCATACATTTATACCATGTTTAGAATATACAGGTCTAAAATGGTCACCTTCCAAGCTCCAAAAGTAACATGTAAACTTAGCCATAACTTTATTAGGAAATGCAACATAATACATGTTTTAAACCTTTACCATCATAAGTTTATTTTTAGCATGAGAAATCAGTATGCTGGAATATTTCTCACACTAAGCCACCTGAACAATAATACGAGGAAAAAATACCCAGACAAACCTAATAAAATACAAATATACAAAGGAAAATAATGTAAAAAAAAAAAATCATCTAAATAATGGGTACAAAATAGTTTAATAAAAATAATAAAAAATACAGTTTCAGAATTTATATCCAGTACATTTTATCGTACCATTTGGACCCTGTATACAGCGATACAAAATTAACTTGCTAAACGGTGTGAAACAAGCGATAATTTACATTTATTCTGATGAAAACCAGACAACATGAACTGTTAGGTGCATTAAGAAACAGATGTATGAGACATGACCTGTATTTTAGCACATAAAGCAGCTTGTTACAAATGTGTGTCCATTTAAAGAGGAATTTCCTTTACAAAGCACTTACAAAAATGTTTTAAGCAAAAGTTCATCTGTGCTGAAAGTCAAATTCAAAGGGAGCTGATATATCTAGTACAGTGCAAAAATCCTATTCTCAGTGTTTTTATCTTGTTTTCCAGTAAAAACATCTAAACATCCTTAAAACCTTAAAAGATAAACTTACCTGAGAAGAAAAATGACACACAAAAATGAGAAGAATGATTTCTTTTCAGAGAAAGTACCTTACTTATACACAACTATTCAAAAGTTTGGGGTCAGCATCATTACTCCAGCCTTCATTGCCACATAAAAAATTATTCTAATATGATGATTTGCTGCTCAAGAAACATTTCTTCTTATTATTTTATTATCACAGTTGAAAACAGTTTTGCTGCTTAATATTTTTGTGGAAACCGCGATAAAAAAAAAAATCAGGATTAATTGATGAATAGAAAGCTTAAGAACATTCGTTCCAAGTAGAAATCTTTTTTTTATTTATAAATGTCTTTACTGTCACTTGCATCCTTGCTGAATAAAAGTATTAAAGGTTCAGTGTGTACATTTTAGTGGCAGAGAGTACAGCAGAGAGTAGCTAGTGCTCTGTAGAGAAGTTTGTCCGTTTAGGGCTACTGTAGAAACATGACGGCACAAAATGGCGACTTCACTGTAAGGGGAACCGCGGTGTATGTAGATAGAAATGGCTCATTCTAAGGTAATAAAAACATAACGGCTCATTATGTAAGGTCTTTATACACCACTGAAAACATAGTTATGTATATTATATTGCATTTCTGTCAGTAGATCCTCATAAATATTACACAGTGGACCTTTAAGTTTTGCAGTATATGCAGTGTCTAGCAGCTTTAGTCCCTATTGCAAAACACTGTAATGTTAACTAGTCTTTCCGTTGCATGAAAAGAGAAGGAATTGACTTAAGTCCAAAATCAGTGCCAACATTCTGCTTGGGAGCACCTGAGGTTCAGAAACAGACAGAGCGATGACTGATCACAGCGCAGTGAGATGGATATCGCGCTGAACGGCAGGCCTCCTGTCACCGCGCAGCGCCCCGAGCGCACTGAGAGAGCACTGCTGCTAAGTGTTATCAGGGCTGAAGAGGAGCAGGCAGGGAGGAAGGCTTTGTGACAGCACCGCGCTCCATCTCGCCCCGGCCAAACTTTGCAGAGTCAGACGGGCGGATGAAATCATCAATTATAGCACAAGGTGAGCTGAAAGCACCGCATAAAGGTCGCCGAGTGGAGGGAAAATAACGGCCAGCTCAGGGCTTTTTCTCTCTGCGTGCCACTCCTGAGTTTATGGGAGGTCCGGCATAGCACAGAAATGGAGTTTAAATTTTAAAAAGGCAGAGAGAGGTGGGCCCCAGGCCCTGTGTGAGGATTTCAGGAGGTGACAGGGTGAGAGGGAGGGAAAGAGTGAGAGGAAAAAGATGTCTGGACTGAATGTGGAGCAGCAAGGGACATTCATAACTAATTAAACAGTCAAAGCCGACGGGGCCTCAGATGCATCACGCTGCAGGTCTCAACCGCAGTCCACCGGATCCCATTAGAGGAGGCTGATAATTGCTGTGTTTGTGGTGCTTCGCTCAAGTAAGGGTGCACTGTTCACTATTACATTTCTTGTCCAATGCCAAAAGGTGGTTATCACTGTCACAGCATAGTGAAGATTTCTTCCTGCACTGGTCACTCCTCTTCCTCCACATAGGTTGAAGGGAACCATCCCACCTGTAATTATACAGCATCCGTAAACATTACTTAAGACTAACAGAGCATATCTCTTCATCCTCTGTGACCAGTTTGAGAGCTCTTGTGGGTGAGGTTTGATAATGACTGACGTGTGGAAAAATCATTAAAAGTCATTCTGTCATCACCTGCAGTTAATCATCTCTCTTGTTAATGCACTCGAGCATATAAAATGAAGGAAAGTGAATCTAAAAAGGCTTGAGGAATGATTCAGTTTTCTAGGAGAGTCAAGATCTGCTATATTGCATAGGAAATTCTGGGCTAACCTCTAATTGACATCTCAAATGTCAATCACGTTGTCACACCTCTATATTGCTATGTCATTTGGTTGTGTCAAATGACTTTCAGAACTGGGGTATGTTTGAAAAATGCTTTTACCTTTAACGTGTGTACTACCGAAAGCTGTTTATCACCACAAAATATAGCATATGTAAATCAATAGAGCCCAAACACAGACTATGTTTGGGATTCATGACTGTATTCATTAATCGATTTCATAATTAATATGGATAAATTAGTTAAAATATAATTTAAAAATATTACATTTAAAAAAATTACATATAATGTTATAAAATTAAAATATTATATACACTGCTATTTAAAAGTTTGGGATTGTTTTTTAAAGAAGTTTCTTCAGCATCATTACTCCAGTCTTCAGTGTCACATGATCCTCCAGAAATAATTCATCTAATAAATATTTTTAAACTTAATATTTTTGTGGAAACTGTGATACTTTTTCAGGATTCTTTGATGAATATAAAGTCTATAATAGCATTTAAATGTGACATTATAATTGCTTTTAAATTGATCAATGCATCTTGTCTAGTATTTATTTCTTTTAAAAAAATCTCACTGACCCCAAACTTTTGAACTGTAGTGTATATATAAAGTATTAGAAAATAAGAATATTATAATATATATTTTTATGTAAATGTAGATCTGACTAATGTTTTGTTAACTATAACAGCAAGGTTCAATTTGTTAACACAAGTAAATACATTATTTATAACAGCATTATTAATGCACAATATTAAGATTCTGTGTGACAACTCATCTATGGGATCAATATTACAATTCTAAACTATGCTGAATATATAATTCTGCTGTTGTTCTGTAAAACTGTACTTAGCACTCTGACAACCATTTTTTTGCTGCTGTGTGCCAAGCAGTTCCCTTCTGAGCAACCGAGAACTGTGATTCGCATGGAAGGGCAAGAGTTCAGTTTCATGATGTTGAAGATCATGAAGTTCAGAGAAAAAAAGCTGAAAATATGAAGCACCAGTACTAAAGCAGTTCACAAGAGGTTTTGGTGCTTTTAAAGGTGCAGTAAGTGATTTCTGAGAAACTATTTGAAATTAGCCCAAACATTATTACTCGGCTCCCAAAATGCACAAACATACAATGTCTCTTTATCATAGCCGAAGTGAAGCAAAATAATGCTTCTCGAAAAATAAAGTGAAGATGACGAATGGGCAAAAATGAACATACATTACACAAGAGTATATAAAAGGAAGAGTTGGTTGTTAGTCACCAGCAGCACGCCAGCTCCAGACAAACAATGACACTCAACTGTTCTTTTACTAGGGGGTGTAACAATACATTGATATAGACTGATACATCGATCTAATGTCTAACGATACAATGTACCGATGCAACACGTCTAAAATCGATACCTGTAGGCTATTTATATATATTTAAGAGGCACATTTGTTTTAACACTCTCCACATTTTCACACAATGTCAGTCTATGCATTATCACCAACGCGTGCATTCTCGTTTAAACTACCTTTAAGAGCTTGTTCCTAGATGGAACTGTCACTGTCCCGATCGGGCCACTGCTGAATCTTGTAAAAAGCAGCGCACACTCATCTCAAACAGTGCACAAATAGGCCACTGAATTGGGTCTTATTTTACTTATTTTAGTGCTTCAGTAGATAAGGGTCTATGGTTTTGCATAAAAGGACTTCATCTTCATAGAGTTTATTGCTGTTTCTGAATCATGTTACTTTCTACCAAGTTAAATCACACTGGAGAATAGTGTTTCCTCAATAAACTGCTGCATAGGAGCACTGCACGCTGTGACTTCCATGTTGCTTCAAGCGCATCATTCACACACGGGATGCGCACAAGTGCTTTGTGCCACTCTGTATGGGAGCCTTTCATATTATAATACTTTATTGCACAATGAAAGAATATTAATAGCCTATCTTGTTCTGTCCTACCTATAATAATTGGTATAAAATTGTTGCTTCATGAAATAGCTGCACTATACATTTAAAAGAAATGTCTTTTCATTGTATTGTGTATATATATAAATATATATATATATAAATATATATATATATATATATATATATATATATATATATATATATATATATATATATATATATATATATATATATATATATATATATATATTTTTTTTTTTTTTTTTTTTTTTTTTCTCCCTTGTTTTTCAGTTTTTTTGACATTACACATTTTAGCACAGAAGCCTAAAATACTTTATTGACTGTTGTTGTCATAAGCTGTCATCAGATTACTGTGTGAATTGTGGATGTCCCAATCAGGGTGCAGGATGTGAAATTTTGAAATAAATGTTTATTTTATATATTTTGGTTGCAGTTGTGAGTTAATAAAATATAAACTGGTTGTGTAAAATAGGCACATAATATCATAATATCGAAATATTGATACACATACAGGGAGTGCAGAATTATTAGGCAAATGAGTATTTTGACCACATCATCCTCGTTATGCATGTTGTCTTACTCCAAGCTGTATAGGCTGGAAAGCCTACTACCAATTAAGCATATTAGGTGATGTGCATCTCTGTAATGAGAAGGGGTGTGGTCTAATGACATCAACACCCTATATCAGGTGTGCATAATTATTAGGCAACTTCCTTTCCTTTGGCAAAATGGGTCAAAAGAAGGACTTGACAGGCTCAGAAAAGTCAAAAATAGTGAGATATATTGCAGAGGGATGCAGCAGTCTTAAAATAGCCAAGCTTCTGAAGCGTGATCATCGAACAATCAAGCGTTTCATTCAAAATAGTCAACAGGGTCGCAAGAAGCGTGTGGAAAAACCAAGGCGCAAAATAACTGCCCGTGAACTGAGAAAAGTCAAGCGTGCAGCTGCCAAGATGCCACTTGCCACCAGTTTGGCCATATTTCAGAGCTGCAACATCACTGGAGTGCCCAAAAGCACAAGGTGTGCAATACTCAGAGACATGGCCATGGTAAGAAAGGCAGAAAGTCGACCACCACTGAACAAGACACACAAGCTGAAACGTCAAGACTGGGCCAAGAAATATCTCAAGACTGATTTTTCTAAGGTTTTATGGACTGATGAAATGAGAGTGAGTCTTGATGGGCCAGATGGATGGGCCCGTGGCTGGATTGGTAAAGGGCAGAGAGCTCCAGTCCGACTCAGACGCCAGCAAGGTGGAGGTGGAGTACTGGTTTGGGCTGGTATCATCAAAGATGAGCTTGTGGGGCCTTTTCGGGTTGAGGATGGAGTCAAGCTCAACTCCCAGTCCTACTGCCAGTTTCTGGAAGACACCTTCTTCAGGCAGTGGTACAGGAAGAAGTCTGCATCCTTCAAGAAAAACATGATTTTCATGCAGGACAATGCTCCATCACACGCGTCCAAGTACTCCACAGCGTGGCTGGCAAGAAAGGGTATAAAAGAAGAAAATCTAATGATATGGCCTCCTTGTTCACCTGATCTGAACCCCATTGAGAACCTGTGGTCCATCATCAAATGTGCGATTTACAAGGAGGGAAAACAGTACACCTCTCTGAACAGTGTCTGGGAGGCTGTGGTTGCTGCTGCACGCAATGTTGATGGTGAACAGATCAAAACACTGACAGAATCCATGGATGGCAGGCTTTTGAGTGTCCTTGCAAAGAAAGGTGGCTATATTGGTCACTGATTTGTTTTTGTTTGGTTTTTGAATGTCAGAAATGTATATTTGTGAATGTTGAGATGTTATATTGGTTTCACTGGTAAAAATAAATAATTGAAATGGGTATAAATTTGTTTTTTGTTAAGTTGCCTAATAATTATGCACAGTAATAGTCACCTGCACACACAGATATCCCCCTAAAATAGCTAAAACTAAAAACTACTTAAAATATTGATACAAAAATATTCAGCTTTGATATTAATGAGTTTTTTGTGTTCATTGAGAACATGGTTGTTGTTCAATAATAAAATTAATCCTCAAAAATACAACTTGCCTAATAATTCTGCACTCCCTGTATACATATACCCCTGAATCGAATCGTAACCGTATCGCAGAACTTTTTGAGGTATCGGAAAAAATTATATCGCTGGCTATAAGAATCTATATTGTATTGAATCGTGATGAACAGTCCAATTTACACCCATATTTTTTTACTATAGCTAACATTACAACAACAGCATCTTGTTTCTGTGAAACATAGCAAAACCAATGTTTCTCACGTATGGAGCAGAAACAGCGCAACCTCTGCATAATTTTTCAGTCCTTCCCGCTTTGGTCTCTCCAGCACTGGAAAGCTTGTAAAATATTAACGTGAGTCCTAAAGCTCTTGCCTGATCATAACCCTTCTTTTTCCAGTGACATAACTCTGACCTTATATTTTCTTATTCCTCTTTTGTAATGTCTCTCAGCCAGTGGTGGACCAAGTACACAAATCAAGTACTTGAGTAAAAGTACAAAAGTACTTAATTTATAATGTACTTAAGTATTAAAAGTAAAAAGTACTGATCGATGAATATTTGTTTTGTAATTTTATATACTTATACATTAATTGCACACTATATATATATATATATATATAATCCTTCTGCTCATAATACCTGTGGGAGGGGGAATTGCTGGTCTAACAATTATTATGAATTGTCAAGTAGCCAGCACTAGTCAGTAAGGAAGATTAGTGTATGCAGATACATAATATGTAATGTTTGTTTACAAACAATAAAAACAGATGTCACATAGGGCTAAATGCATAACATTTTAAAATGAATGCTATGCAAACATACTAGTGTTTTATCATTTGAAACTGCTACGGCAGCGGGGCAGAATTCAGGTGCAATAATTTGTGTTATTTTAATGTTATGTCATGTTTTTTAACTTAAAATCTAGACCGTTGAGATGAGTTTCATTTACAATAATAAATCTGAAAATTCAGCATTTGTAACTTACTTTTCATGCCATCAGTTGCACACGCACTCAAGCATCTCATTTTGTATCTCCACATTTTGTTTTGGCTCATTTTGAGTCAGACTTTAACTAGAAAATTCAGTTAACTAGAGACTTGCTCTGAATGGATCATTAAATCAGTGAGTTGTTGGCTCGAGAACGGCTGCAATCGGATTAGTTCAAATGAAGCATTCGCAAAATAAAGCATTCGTTTTTTAACAGGTTAATTGAAAAGAATCAGTTCTTTCACAAATCGGACACCGATATGTTTTTATGAAATGTAATGGGGTAAAAACAATATTATGCTTTGGAATGTAGTGATGTAAAAGTAAAAGTAAAAGTTTCTCAAAATAAAAATACAGGTAAAGTACAGATACTTGAAAAATTATTTAAGTACAGTAACAACTGCTCTCCACTGCTGCTCTCAGCCATCTCTCTTTCTAGAGTCTTTCTTCAAATCTCCCTCTTGCTCACTCTCTCTCCTCCCTTATCATGAGTATAAACGCCCCTTACTGCAGATTGGCTACAAGTGTTTTGTGGTGCTCAGCCCGATCCATTTTCAACAGCGTTTCTCAGAAATCATTTACTGCACCGTTAAAGGCATATGTAGTTTTTTAGCCTATTCAAATCAAAGGTGTAGCTTGATAACGCCGAGATTGAGTGCAAAATCTTGGGAGTTGTTGTCTTCACCTCATAGCTGGTAGAAAAGAATCGGGACGGGACTCGGGCAGAAATCATGTTCATGGATGAGATTATTAACGTTACTGTAGTATGAAGCAGAGCAGGGCCGAGTGCTGAGGGAGCTGAACGAGGCCGCTGAAGCGATTGCTAATGAGAGACAAATGCGACACACAGCTCGACAGCAGCGGAACTTTTATTACGCAGCAGTCGCCGCTTCTGCATCTTCCGGTCAAGCGTATGTGGGGTAATGCAGCGCTGTTATATCATATTAGATACATTTGAGTGTGTTGAAAATTATGTTATAACGTTACTCTGTGCGTTCGCTCTGCGGCTGCTATGAGACACTTGTTACACACTACAGTAAGCTAGATCGATATTAGAATATCATATTAATAAATGCTGGATGGCTTGTGTTGCTAAATGGCATGCAATTAAATTTAAAACATTGTATGATAGAGAAAATGCTGTATTACTGTACAATAATTAGTTTTCTGTCTATAAATGTATCCAAAAAGTTGTTCTCTTGTCTAATAAAACACATAATATATTAAAGCGTCTTTGGTGTTTCCATGGTTTCTACAAAATAAAACTGGAAATCAAGGGCAAGGCAGGTATGACGTCACTGACAGGCGACACACGGACACGATCCGTCTCCTGGTTAAAATTGCTTATTTCTCTGGATTTAAACATTCTTGAAAACATCTGGGATAATGTAAGTACACAAGTCAACAAAATATATAACACTGTTCTAGTGGTTTTTGGATATTTTAATCCAAAAATCTTACATATTGTGCCTTTTAGAAAATAAAAGGCATGTAAGAGTGTTTTCCCTTACCCGGCCATTGACTTCACCCTTCCACCATCCATTGGTACACTTGATATAGATCTTCACCAGGTCGCCCACCTGTAGAGAGAGCTCCCGAGTATCCCTAGAGCTGAAATCATATCGTGCCAGTGCAATGCCAAGCACTCTCGGGGTCAAAACTGAGGGAGAGGGGGGGGATGTAAAAAAAAAACAAGTTGTTAGAAAAAGGACAAGAGTGAGAGACACAAATGTTTTCACAAGACATGCCAAGTAGGACAAAACGTGTGAACATGCAACAAGATGATTCGAGATTTGGAACAAAAACGGGGCACAAATGGCATTGCATTATACGCCGACATTTTCACACACAAAATGTTGATACAGATCCACTCTCTCCACAGCTCTCAGAAAACACACATACACTACAGAAAGAGCTGAAGCAAACACTGGGAGAAAAGACTGAGATGGCTGGAGGGGGAAATGAATAAGACAGGTGGCTGATAGCTGTACCTGACCAGAAGGGTGAGGGGGAGGGAGGAACAAAACTGTAGCTGGTGGGACTCAAAACGGAAAGCCCACACAGCACTGGAGCTTAGGATCCAAGCCGAAGCAGAGCGAAGAAAATAAGAACACAAAAACCCAGAGATCTTAACGGAGACATTTTCAACAAAACAAACATACACAAGCTGATATAAAGAACCGGGGGCGAATGAACATCCTCATTGAAATATGCCAGTCTTGAGGAAATCACACTAGAAAATATTTAGAAAATTGTCTCAGTGTTTTATGATTTGATTCAATATTTATCATGATATTCATTTTACCATAAATGGGGAAGGAAATGCATTCCACATGTTTGTTAGACCTCAAGAACGAACGTAAACATAACTTCACAGAGTAAGCTACTTTTTATCCATTTTTTTATTCTGTTTTCAATTGTATTTTTTCTACATTTAGTTTGAATATTTAAAAAAAATTTGATCTTCAAAAATGGTGTCTAATGAAATGAATTCATAAAACCTAAATTCTTCATATGCACTATATTGCCTAAGGTTTTGGGACGTCTGCTTTTTGATGCACATGAACTTTAATGACAACCCATTCTTAATCCACAGGGTTTAATATGGAAAAACACCCTTGGCAGCTATAACAGCTTTAACTCTTCTGGGAAGGCTTTCCACAAGGTTTAGGAGTGTGTTTATGGGAATTTTTGACCATTCTTCTAGAAGCGCATTTGTGAGGTCAGGCACTGATGTTGGACGAGAAGGCCTGGCTCGCAGTCTACACTCTAATTCATCCCAAAGGTGTTCTATCAGGTTGAGGTCAGTACTCTGTGCAGGCCAGTCAAGTTCCTCCACACCAAACTTGCTCATCCATGTCTTTATGGACCTGTCATGTTGGAACAGGAAGGGGCCATCACCAAACTGTTCCCACAAAGTTAGGAGCATGATATTGTCCAAAATGTCTTGGTATGCTAAAGCATTAGGAGTTCCTTTCACTGGAACTAAGGGGCCAAGCCCAACCCCTGAAAAACAACCCTACACCATAATTTACACTTGGCACAATACAGTCAGGCAAGTACCGTTCTCCTGGCAACCGCCAAACCCAGACTCGTCCATCGGATTGCCAGGCAGAGAAATGTGATTCATCACTCCAGAGAACAAGTCTCCACTGCTCTAGAGTCCAGTGGCGGCGTGCTTTACACCACTGCATCCGATGCTTTGCATTGCACTTGGTGATGTAAGGCTTGGATGCAGATGCTCGGCCATGGAAACCCATTCTATGAAGCACTTTACGCACTGTTCTTGAGCTAATCTGAAGGCCACACAAAGTTTGGAGGTCTGTAGCTATTGACTCTGCAGAAAGTTGGCGACTTCTGTGCACTGTGCGCCTCAGCACGTGCTGACCCACTCTGTGATTTTACGTGGCCTACCACTTCGTAGCCGAGTTGCTGTTGATCCCAATTGCTTCCACTTTGTAATAATACCGCTAACAGTTGGCCGTGGAATATTAAGTAGTGAGGAAATTTCATTTTGGAGGGGTGTCCCAATACTTTTAACAATATTTTAACTTTTAACTTTTTCCCAATACTTTTTAACAATTCAACAAAACTTTAACAAAAAACAGAACAAATTCAGTTTTTTCTACATTTTGTTTGATTATTTAATACAAATTTATCATCAAAAATGGTGTATTTTATATATATTTTTCACAAATAAGGTGTTGTACAACACAATTTGTATACTGTATACATTTTTAATAAATACATTTTTAATGAATTGCATTATTACTATTGTTTTTTTATTATTAATTTGAGAAGTACATTTTACTTTTTAGAAACATTTTACAAACTTTTAGTTTTTCACAAAGACCTTTGACAATAGCTTTTTCAAATGAAACAGTGAAATGCTTGTGAAGTGAACTTTCATAGCAGCTCTGAATGAAGTTCATGTGGACTGTCCTCAAATAGTGAGACGGCAAATGCTGAAAACACAAGCAATACACAGCCTTTTTAGCAACTCACACCTGTCTAAAAGATATAGGCAGAATATATCAAAAAATTACTTAAAAGTTTATTATCGATATTGTGGATTTATTTTTTCAATAAATATGTTTGTTGATTTATTGCCCAGTTCTATTTTGGACCCCATTGACATTTACTGTATGGACAAAAAACATTGAGACATTTCTCAAAATGTCTACTTTCATGTTTTTACAGAAGAAAGAATGTCAAAGAGGCTTGGAATGACAAGTAAGTGAGTAAATGATCACGGAAAAGATCAAAATTTGGACTACTTCAGCCATATGGACTATTGGGGCAGGAGTGGCTTGGATATTGATAAAAAAGGTGTTCTGATAGCTTTTGCCAAGTGTGTGCTCCTGGCCCTGTCACTGACGCAGCTGTGATAGCGTTCATACAGAGCGCGAGTCCTGTTACCATCTGAACACCCATCTGAGCATCCAGGACTTTCTAATATGTAAACTAGCAAATGTCAGTTCCACAATATGTTTGCCTTCCTGCTTTGCATCTCCTCTGGGGGGATTGAAGCAGTAGATGATGAGCCAACTACTTTTCCCTGTGACACTGTCACTCAGAAATCGGCTGCAGAAATCTTGCAGCTAATCAGGTTCAATATCTATGCAGAATTGAAACCGATTGCAAATAACTTTTTTTCACATTAGCTTATCAAATACAGCCCTGATATTTCCTTTGTGTTCAACGTGTTTACCAAACACTCTGCGCCTGCAGACGTGTCAGCGCCCACACGCCCACTGATCTGTTGCCGTATTTGTATGTGTTTTGGTTTGGGGCACATCAGCGAGAGTGATGTCCCAGGATGCATCAAGGGCCCGGATTTTCTGCTGTGGTTTGTGAAAGGATGCATTACCGAGAGTGGCAGTCGAGTATAAACACCTCTAATAAGCCGTGGATGCTGACGAAAAAAGGACAAGTAGAACAGCGAAACCCCCAATTCACAATCCCCACTATCCAGTTCTTTCTATCAACAGAGCTGTACTCGTTCGCTAAGCCTTTTTCTACGTGACACATCTCTCTCTGTTCAATAAAGCTGACTTTCCATGTCTCCACTAGTTGCCCTTTCATTTCTCAGTGCAGGGACTACGAGAGAGAAAATCAGCCCCTACCGGTGAGGGGAAGCTTAGCATCCATCATGGCTTTTTTCCCTGTAACTCAAACCAAACTGTCATGTCATGTCAGGAAAATTGCCGGTGCTACTTGAGTCTTGTTTAGCCGAGTCCTCTCTCTCGCTGTGTCGCCTGCAGCAGGGGCTGCAGAGCCAGATACGAACAGCTTTTTTCCTGCTGCCAGGTGCCAAGTGGGTACGGCTCGCTTCACAGCATCGGTCTGTCTCTTTGAGGAGCCATCTTGGGCAATAAGAACTGGAGTACAGACAGTACAGTACGTTTTTTTCCCATGAAGGCAACACACTTTACATTTTCACCCAACGACCAGCATGTCAAGTGTTCAACATTTATATTTAAATCAAAAGAGTCGGGACACATACATAAATCTCCAGCTAAAAATACATCCTGAGCGCCTATGCCTCCTGCCATTAAAAGAGGACCTGTCTGAAAACCCGTTCACATTGACGGTGATTTTAATCGCTGCTAGTACACGTTTCTGCTGCTGGATGCAGTTACTGTGTAACTGGCCGTAACTCTTTGACAAAGATGTCTTTCTATTGTGGCAACAGGGGAATGCATATAAATTACAGCAGTGCTTACAGTAGTACCTAGAATATTACAATACTTAGAATGAGGCCATTTTTTTTATTAAATCTCTTTATAATTGAAAAAGTTTAAATATTTTTTTGATATTATTTGTATAACTTTTCTGTATGTGTGCAAAGATTAATCATACAGAACAGAGAAATCGCTCACAGAACGATAACCTGAATTTGACCTCCATCTTGCGTGCACTCTATAGTAGTGATCAACCGATATGGATTTTTTTTTTATGCCCGATGCCGATACAGAGCAGTGTCGGCCGCGGCCGATGGCCAATATACAGTAAAGCATATATATACACATACTTACACTAAAATTTGGGGGTTTGAGGTTGGTAGGAATTTTTTTGTTATGTATGAAAGAAGTCTATTATGCTCACGACGGCTACATTTATTTGATAAAAAATACATTAAAACAGTAAAAATGTTTTGCAATTGCGAGTTTATATCTTGCGATTCCAACTTTATTTCTCACAATTGTGAGTTTACTATATATCGCAATTGTGAGAAAAAAAAGTCATAATTGTGGGATAAAAAGTCATGATTATCTTTTAAATCGTTTTATTCCATGCCGGAAACAAGCCTTCTTTTCTCAGAACTTTAAGATATAACTTGCAACTGCGAGTTATAAAGTCAATTCTGAGGGGGACTTTATAACTCATAATTGCGTTATATAAAGTCAGAATTGTGAGATATAAACAATTCTGAGAAAAAAAAAAAATGTCAGAATTGCGAGAATAAACTTCCAATTCTGAGAAAAAAGTCACTTTATATCAACTTTAGAACTTTTACTTTATAACACGCAATTGCGAGTTTATATCTCGCAGTTCTGACTTTTTTTTTCTCAGAATTGTTTATAACTCAGAACTGCGAAATAAAAAGTCGCAATTACCTTTTTTATTTTTTATTCTGTGATAGAAACAAGCTTCCATACTATCCTGTTCTCTAAAAAGGTTTTTAAAAAGATGTGAATGGCTGGCTCAGTTCCTTTATCTGGAGGAAGCGCAAACCAAGACTGAAATTCTCTGCACTACAACTAGATTCCCTCCAGGTAGATATGATGGGAGGTTTAAATTTTGGGTGAACCATTAGTCGGCTTATAGACTTGTTTGATAAAGAAGGTTTTATGTCTTTTGAGGATTTTATACAGTGGTATCAATTATTAATGCAGACTTTTCTTTTCTTTCAATTTTTATGTTTATATTCTGAAAGATACCTCGTTATGTATTAACAGGAGCCTGTCTCCTAGAGAAAAACTACTATTTCAGACACCTGGAAAAAAAGTCAGTGAGTCTGTTATACAATGTTCTCAATGCTACATCTGAGGGAAATGTAGTTCTGAATACTAGACTTGCTTAGAGGGAACTTTTTGTCTATATAAGTGAAGAAAAATAGGGAAGTATTTGAAAATATGCAAAATATATTTCTGTTTGTAATCATGCCAAGGCTATGCACATCAAAATTGTACATATGACGCATATATTTTACCAAACCGTAGACATGCATTCAATAATACCCTCTCACCTCTATGCCTTAAGTGCAAAACACAAAATGGTACACTCACTCACTGTCTTTGGTCATGTAATCAATTACAAATATATTGGGCCAAGATAGTTTCTGAAATGAATAATATCTTTGATAAGGAGTTGGTATTGGATCCTTATAAAGCCTGATTAAGCTTTGATTTTATCAAAAGAAAAAAGACTGTATAATCTTCTTACTTTTGTATCTAGAAAAAAAAGACTCAAAAACAAGATTTTAATGGAACTAATTATGCTGGAATATTTACCTATATATTTATCTTGTTAATGGTCAGATAGACCAATTTTATTGTGTTTGGAAGCCCTATATCAATAATCTAGGGACTGAATTGTCAACTATTCTGCAGAAGGGTTTTCCCATTCATGTGCCTCAAGTGAGTTCGAATTATTATCAATGTTGAAAACAACTGTGCTGCTTAATATTTTTGTGGAAAAAATATTTTTGTTCCATTGGTAGTCGCCGACTTTATTCTGCAATAAAATGATGCTTCTCCCAACGTTCTCAAGTCGCAATGGTTGCGGTAACTCAGTTAGCTGGATTTGATTGTTGACGATTTGGCATGATCTTGGATTGTTTGGTTCTTCAACGCTCATCCTGGACTTGCTGTCATAGCAACAAGTCCGGAAGCTTAAACCTGCATCTTTTTAAGCGGCGTTGATACTTAAAATTTGTCTCAACCACTACTACTTTATTACAAGAGTTCCTTACTGAACCAGGGGCAATAATAATTTTAAATAATAACAATAATAATATAAAAATGTATTTGAAAATAATATTATAATGTTGTATATAATACTATAGACACAGCCACTTGATTGAGAGATTCATTTTTGATAGAATAATTACTTTATAATTTTATTGGAGTCTTACACACATGCTGTACAGTTAATCTGAGCCGTGCATTAATTTGAGTGATGACGGATATTATGGGATGGCTTGATGTAGCGCAGGAGATGCAGATAACTTGATCTTGACCCTTAAGAAACTTTAATTAATGCTGTCACGTAACAAATCTGCTTCAAATTGAATTAAAAATTAAATGAATTGCTAATTACAGCATTGACATTAAAATGTAAAGGGTGTACAAATACTATAAAATCGTGAATATAAATAATCATGTTTAGGAATCATGTTTAAAAAAACAGTGCACATTTCATTTATCTATTATAACTTTTATGTTGTTTTGGTCATTTGGCTGTTTCCTTATAAAGGTCCACAAATTCGTGTTTTTTTTTCATTTTTTATTCGTCAAGTTTTTTGCCAGGTGGCTTTTTTAATGATATGATGTCATTACGTTGCTGTCTTGCCGCCAGCCAATCGCTGCATTGCTGATCGTGGTTTCGAGTATCGATGCATCTTCCCCCTTCAGGGAACACAGGAACGCACAGTAATCTTAAACAACTTAATCCAGATATTTTAATCCAATCCTCAAATTTGTTAGAAGAACCAAATTAGCCAGAGATCAGTTATCACGATTAGAAGATCTGGGATCTGTCAAATCATCTCAGATGTATTACGCGAGGTACGAAGAACGGACCACCCCAGGTCACTTCATAACTGCAAGTCGCTGTCAGTGTGAACAGGGCTAAGAGATCATCACATAATGAGAGTTAATCTGAACGAGATGTAAATACTAACCAGAAGTTCTGAGTCCACTACTGAGGTCCTTATATGGCATCTGCAGAGTCGTGTCCAGTGTACGGAAACCCTCTTTCAGAGAGTGCTGTTTGTAATATTCAACCAGTCCCTGGACAGAAACATCACAAGTTTAAAAACTTGTTATAGGGATTCTCACTTTTTTGCCATCTAAAATATTTACTCTAAGCACCCCTTGAGATTTTAAGTTAATATTTCAAAAACAACCGCATGTTCATGGTTCTTTGATTTCGGTTAATGGTCAAATCCACGTGGGTAAAAATCTTTTTTTGTGTGTGAGTGTTTCATTTCTTATTATTTTTATTTATTTAAATTTTTAATTTTTATGAGTAACTAATTATTAGCATTCCATCCGAACTGACTGCATTCTTAGTGGAACTTTTATCTTAGTGGAACAGCTATAATTGCTTATAAATGCTCACAGTTAAAATTATCTATATATAGCTACACTTACAAAAACATATGTATATGGTTTTATGGATGTGTACCATGACAATGCTATGAATTCTTTGACGTACCCTGGGGTACCATGATATATGAATTAGTAATTATTCAGTACTATGGTATACATCAAAGCTTTACCATCCTTGTTACATGCTGTCACCACAGTGTTTTTTTATAAGGAAAAACTTCATTTTAAAAGAAAATGTAACAAGGTTGCAGTAGTATTGGTGACTCTAATGGATTAATAGCTGGACCCATGTTATTAATTATGCTAATGAAATACAGAAATATGCAGATCAGCAAATGTTCTGGTATTCCGATAAAAAAAGCTCAGGTCTCTGCAGCACAGATAGCGACATTGAATTATAGCACCCTACATATGTATTCATACGGTTATGATAAATAGAGCAAATGCTGATGAAGACCATTGCTTCTGTGCAACTCAAACCCACTTACTAATACAGTCTTGAATGTCCTGCTTTCAGCAATGTAGAAGCAGCCCTCTTTAGTGAGGATCTTAATGTGCTTCACATCATTGTTGTACCTGCAGACGGCAGAGAAACATTGTAACCATTCCAGGATTGTCAGTACTTCCACTTCCACAATGTCAGCCATCAATGTCAGGAGTTTCCCTGGGAATGGGCTGACAAACAAGTTAAACCAAGACTAGACATCTTTTTTATTTATGGGGCACATTAAAAACAAGTGCATACTAAAATGCATTAAATGTGCAATTAAAATGCTTTTAACACCTAAGATGAGCCTCAAAAGGAAAGTTCACTCAAAAAAGTGATGATTTTCATTTTTGGGAGAACTATCCCTTTAATACTGGATCTAAAGATATCATGAGCAGGGGAATAATAATGTCCAGTGGCAGGTTATTCCATGACCTTGGACCAGCTAAAGAAAAACCACAATCCCTTTAAATTTTAAACATGAGCGTGTTGTGCACACAATTTCCTATAACATAAGGATGTGGAATAGTTCTGTCAGTCTTTGACCACAGGTCAACACACCCACGGGACCTTAAGCCCCACATAAAGAGGGCAACATGTTTTGACAAAGACCCTGTGATTGGTTTAAGCATGAGACAAGCAACTATAAAATGTTCTGAGGCAATAAAGCCCACACTGAGCATGTAGTGTGATAACTCATTGACCACATCCTTCCTACACAATGAGCTGTATGCAAATTCGTGATGCATGATGTATTGGGTTGCATGGAGGGAAATGCATAAAGAAAGCTAAGCTTTGCATGCAAAAGGACGTTCATGTAAGAACCTCATCAACCATCCGTCACAGCAATTTTATGCGCAATGAAAACACGCTTGCTCAAATACATGAAGTGGTATAATAGCTAAACGTACTTGATGCTGATGGCATAATCTCTGCTCTCCCGGCTCCTGTATCGCACCAGGTAGGTGCTGTTCTCTCTCTCCATGAGCTCGGACTCTGCGTGGTGCCTCTCTATGGGCCCGGCGAACCTGCTCACACAAGCCAACGTGCATACGGTTGAAACCAAAACGACAGAGCTCAGCACATGTACAGTAGTTATGCAGTAAATGTGGTTGAACATTTAGATTTACCAGGGTTGTGCTGAATAGTCGACTGTCCTGGGTACCTAAGCATGAGACACATTATAAACAATGTCATGCATATATACACTACCAATTATACCCATTTATGTTGACAAATTAGTTTTGTTGATGAATATAATTCATTATTATTATTATTATTATTATATACAACGATCAGGCATAACATTGTCCTATAATCATCCTAATATTGTGTTGGTTCCCCTTTTGCTGCCAAAACAGCCCTGACCCGTCGAGGCATGGACTCCACTAGACCCCTGAAGGTGTGCTGTGGTGTCTGGCACCAAAATGTTAGCAGCAGATCCTTTAAGTCCTGTAAGTTACGAGGTGAGGCCTCCATTATCGCATTATCTTGCTGAAAGAACCCACAGCCACCAGGGAAAACTGTTTCCATGAAAGGGTGTACATGGTCTGCAACAATGCTTAGGTAGGTGGTATGTGTCAAAGTAACTCAAGTTTTCCCAGCAGAACATTGCCCAAAGCATCACACTGCCTCCGCCGGCTTGCCTTCTTCCCATAGTACATCCTAGTGCCATGTGTTCCCCAGGTAACACACACACCCGGCCATCCACGTGATGTAAAAGAAAATGTGATTCATCAGACAAGGCCACCCTCTTTCATTGCTCTGTGGTCCAGTTCTGATGCTCACATGCCCACTGTTGGCGCTTTTGGCGGTGGACAGGGGTCAGCATAGGCACCTTGACTGGGCTATGCAGGCCCATACGAAACTGTGATGCACTGTGTATTCTGACACCTTTCTATCAGAACCAGCATTAAAGGATTAGTTCACTTCAAAATGAAAATTTCCTGATATTTTACTCACCCCCATCTCATCCAAGATGTTCATGTCTTTCTTTTTTCAGTCGAAAAGAAATTAAGTTTTTTGAGGAAAACATTCCAGAATTTTTCTCCCCTTTATAGACTTCCATGGCAACCAAAATATTAAAGGTCCAAACCAATGCAGTTTCAAAGCGCTTTGAAGGGCTTCAGAGGCTCTGCGTGATCCCAGACAAGGAATAGGGTCTTATCTAGCGTAACCATCGGTAATTTAAGAAATAAAAATAAAATGAATATACTTTTTAACCTAAATTGCTCATCTTGCGCTTCTCTGCTACGTGCTAAGGATTGCGCAATCACGTAGGAAAGGTCACGCCAGATGTAGGCAGAAGTACCGCCCCTGTGTTTACAAAGAGCTCGTGCGAAGATTAATACAAACGCCCTTTACCAAAAACACTCCATTTTCAACTTCAAAATCATCCGACATCGTTGTTTTACCTTTTTTTGCTAAAGGACGTTTGTATTAATCTTCGCACAAGCGCTTTGTAAACACGGTGGCAGTACTTCTGCCTACGTCTGGCATGACCTTTCCGCCGTGATTGCGCAATCCTTAGCACGTAGCAGAGCAGCGCAAGATGAGCAATTTAAGTTAAAAAGTATATTATTCTAAGACCCTATTCCTTGTCTGGGATCACCCAGAGCCTCTGAAGCCCTTCGAAGCACTTTGAAACTGCATTGATTTGGACCTTTAACATTTTGGTTGCCATGAAAGTCAATGAAGGGGAGAAAAATCCTGGAATGTTTTCCTCAAAAAAACTTAATTTCTTTTCGACTGAAGAAAGAAAGACATGAACATCTTGGATGACTAATCCTTTAACTTCTTGAGCAATTTGAGCTACAGTAGCTCGTCTGTTTGATTGGACCACACAGGCCAGCCTTCCCTCCCCACGTGCATTAATGAGCCTGGGCCGCCATGACCCTGTTGCCGGTTTACAACTGCTCCTTCCTTGGACCACTTTTGATAGATACTGACCACTGCAGATCGGGAACACCCCACAAAAGCTGCAGTTTTGGAAATGCTCTGACCCAGTCATCTAGCCATCACTTGGCCCATGTCAAACTCGCTCAAATCCTTACGCTTGTTCATTTTTCCTGCTTTTAACACATCAACTTTGAGGGCATAATGTTCACTTGCTGCCTAATATATCCCACCCACTAACAGGTGCCGTGATGAAGAGATAATCAGTGTTATTCACTTCACCTGTCTGTGGTCATAATATTATGCCTGATCAGTGTATTTTTGAATGGATAAGATGGACTGGATAGTGAATAAAAGACATGTATATATAAAATTGTAGACAAACATAAATCTATACAGTGGGGCAGAAAAATATTTAGTCAGCCACCAATTGTGCAAGTTCTCCCACTTAAAAAGATGAGAGAGGCCTGTAATTTTCATCATAGGTACACTTCAACTATGAGAGACAGAATGAGAAAAAAAATCCACAAAATCACATTGTCTGATTTTTAAAGAATTTATTTGCAAATTATGGTGGAAAATAAGTATTTGGTCAATAACAAAAGTTCATCTCAATACTTTGTTATATACCCTTTGTTGGCAATGACAGAGGTCAAACGTTTTCTGTAAGTCTCCACAAGGTTTTTACACACTGTTGCTGGTAGTTTGGCCCATTCATCCATGCAGATCTCCTCTAGAGCAGTGATGTTTTGGGGCTGTCGCTGGGCAACACAGATTTTCAACTCCCTCCAAAGATTTTCTATGGGGTTGAGATCTGGAGACTGGCTAGGCCACTTCAGGACCTTGAAATGCTTCTTACGAAGCCACTCCTTCATTGCCCGGGCGGTGTGTTTGGGATCATTGTCATGCTGAAAGACTCAGCCACGTTTCATCTTCAATGCCCTTGCTGATGGAAGGAGGTTTTTACTCAAAATCTCCCGATACATGGCCCCATTCATTCTTTCCTTTACACGGATCAGTCGTCCTGGTCCCTTTGCAGAAAAACAGCCCCAAAGCATGATGTTTCCACCCCCATGCTTCACAGTAGGTATGGTGTTCTTTGGATGCAACTCAGCATTCTTTTTCCTCCAAACACGACAAGTTGAGTTTTTACCAAAAAGTTCTATTTTGGTTTCATTTGACCATATGACATTCTCCCAATCCTCTTCTGGATCATCCAAATGCTCTCTAACAAACTTCAGACGGGCCCGGACATGTATTGGCTTAAGCAGGGGGACACGTCTGGCACTGCAGGATTTGAGTCCCTGGCGGCTTAGTGTGTTACTGATGGTAGCCTTTGTTACTTTGGTCCCAGCTCTCTGCAGGTCATTCACTAGGTCCCCCCGTGTGGTTCTGGGATTTTTGCTCACTGTTCTTGTGATCATTTTGACCCCACGGGGTGAGATCTTGCGTGGAGCCCCAGATCGAGGGAGATTATCAGTGGTCTTGTATGTCTTCCATTTTTTTCTAATAATTGCTCCCACAGTTGATTTCTTCACACCAAGCTGCTTACCTATTGCAGATTCAGTCTTCCCAGCCTGGTGCAGGTCTACAATTTTGTTTCTGGTGTCCTTTGACAGCTCTTTGGTCTTGGCCATAGTGGAGTTTGGAGTCTGACTGTTTGAGGTCTTATACTGATAACGAGTTCAAACAGGTGCCATTAATACAGGTAACGAGTGGAGGACAGAGGAGCCTCTTGAAGAAGAAGTTACAGGTCTGTGAGAGCCAGAAATCTTGCTTTTTTGTAGGTGACCAAATACTTATTTTCCACCATCATTTGCAAATAAATTCTTTAAAAATCATGTGATTTTCTGGATTTTTTTTCTCATTCTGTCTCTCATAGTTGAATGATGAAAATGACAGGCCTCTCTCATCTTTTTAAGTGGGAGAACTTGCACAATTGGTGGCTGACTAAATACTTTTTTGCCCCACTGTATATATTTAAATTTTATACATTACTCCCATTACTCCAGTCTTCAGTGTCACGTGATCCTTCATAATTCATTCTAATATGCTGATTTGGTGCTCAAGAAACATTTATTATTTTTATCAAAGTTGTGCTGCTTATTTTATATATTTTTTTATTTTTGTGGAAATCATGATACATTTTTTCTCAGGATTTTTTGATGACTAAAAGTTTCAAAATAACAGTATAGAAGCCTGTACTGCTACTTTTGATCAATTTAATGCATCCTTGCCAAAAAGCATTAATTAAAAAACTGATATAAATACGAATACAAATTGAACAACAGTATTGAAATGATTGTCATCTAAATATAGATACTTACACATGGGCAGGGCTTGACTGCATCACTTGGAAAGAAGCCGGTCTCTTGCGTTGTCAGGATTTTGCCCTGCCAGAAAGTGTGGTTGTTAATTGCATTATATTTGCCTTGAGGCAACGCTCCCCCCTCCCCTTTGCTTTAATAAATCTAAGACAATTAGCTCACAACAAGCAGTGAATCTCATTTAGAGCCACAGTTAATTACTGTTCAGCCCCTACCCATGGTTAAACTCCGTTACACATCAGAATGAAAGCATCACCTAATGCTGAATAATCATACAACTTCCACAGCAGAACCTCGTGAATCATGACACTCGCCAATAAGCCATTGTTTGATATTGCTGCTCCGAGCATATTTGGATTTATAAATAACATTAGACTCGAGTTTCATATTATGTCCTCACGCAATAGATTGTATTGAGCAATCGCAGGCCGAATGCCAGTTTTAAAATAGGCTCATTTCTTGCATGGCTTCAGCCACAATTATCGGTATATTTTTGGATAAAAACAGACAATTCCCCCCGACTCAGTATGAAACAACAGCTGGGAGGTTATAATGCGCTGTGAATGTGCCGGAACCAGGTGCCAAAATTTAGCAGACTATGATTGATTGCGAGTTTGGCTGAAGAATTGACTGAGGTTGTAATCAGGATCTTCTCAAACAACTATACTGAAAAATATATACTTTTCTTTCCAGCTCCCCTTTAAGATAATCTCTAACAAGTTTGAAATGAATTTCAGAAAAATTCACCTCTACCACAAATTAGATTGGAGCCCCAAACTGGAACTGTATTCATGATTTATTTGACTTAATAATGTTTCGCTGTAGCTTTTGAAAGGCCTTTATATTTGTTATGCCACAGATAAGCGTATGATAAAGATTAAACTTATTACCCCATTAGAGTAAACAGTTGGCAGCCTAAAGGATCAAATTAAATTACAGTGATCGATTGCACTGTTCTGGCAACAGGACAGAGATAATTGTCTTCCAGTAACATGGGAGATGGATGCTTAGTGCTCTGTAATTCCATTCTTTGGTGTCATGGGACCCTGAAGATTTAGTAGCCTTATTAAGAGTTAAGTGTCGTTTCACACAAGATAAAATAAACCAGTGATGTGCATTATCATTCAATAGTAGCGCTTCTCGCTCCCCTCTATGACCTGCCAAGTGCGTGAAGAACCACGGCTGACACGCACGTCTAGCCACTGCCTGTCGCAGTCTGTTGGCTCGGTGAATCTCTTGGCATCCATTTTTGACCTGTAGGTGTTTTTTTTACCTCGGTGTGTGCTATCAGGCAGAAATAGCCCAGCATAAAGCATGGGAAATCTCGCTAAGTGTCTATTCCCTTCCGAGCTGTTTGAGGTGCGTCGGCCAGATTGGAGCAACACCAGGAGGAAGATGAGGTTTTAGTGCCACCATAAACCATAGAGAAAAAGAGCCACAACAGCCTGGCATGAGCCAGAAATAAACAACACAGGAACAGTCTGTGACAATAAGCTTGAGACAAAACTGCAATGCTGAAACATGCCTGAACAAAGACTGTGCTCTGCAGTCACTATATTTGACGGCTCATTTAGGCATCAGTGCATATTAGAAAGCAATGTGAAAAATGATTGTTTTCAGTGACTATTCAATGTAACATTTGTATATTGTACTAAATTTGTGTTGCATTAGGTTGAGTCAGGGTTATTATTGTTAACTAAAACTAAAAACCAGAACCATAAAAAACATTTTCATTACTTTAAATAACATGGAAGTTAACTGAAATAAAATATACAAAAACTTGAATTTATTTTATTTCAGATAGTTGCCAAAGCAACATTTCACATTTTCATTTAGTTTGACTTGATGTACTAAAGTAAAATAAAAATTATATATAGACATATTTTTAACATTTAAAAACATGCCATGCCAAAACATAGTAAAACATAACAATAAAACATAAACAAAATTCAGATGAAACTGGAAAATATAAAAAATAAAAACGAATTCAAAATATTCATAAACGCTACAATAGTATCTCAATGATGATAAAATATTTCTGGGTTGAGTACAGATGTGTTTGTATTTACAGTAGCATATTAGATACTTAACAAGTTTGTACAATAATAATCAAATATTACAATATCTAAAACACTTCATCAAGTGCTGTGAGTACAAAGTAATATTAATTAATTAGTTAATTTAACAAATTAATTTACTGTTTATTTTGTAAAGTTTATTTTTATAATTAACAAATGGGCAAACAGCCCATTGGCTATGGAAATGCTGGTTACTGCATTTATCATTTGGTTGGAATGTCACAAGACATATCTGTATAAAAGGCCCTGTTTACTTTGAGATATGTTGTGATCAAGCTTCAGGTTCCCATGACACCACGGAATACAATACAGCTATTAGGTGTTTAAATACTGTGGTACTTTATCTGACCTGCCACCAGGAGCTGTGAGGATCGGCACAGATGACCTCTATGACATCACCAATCTGAGCATTCAGCGGTGGTCCGCCCTGAGGACTGGGGACCCCAAAATAATCTCTGATGACCAGCATTTTTGGCAAACCTGTAAAAACAAAATTTAACAAAATCAAATTGGCCCTATATCTAAACCAGGTTCATGGTCTTACTTAGCATGTTTCATGTGTGTAAATAATTCCAAAGAAAAGATTTTTGATCACCAAACTCTTTTATTTTTCAACCACTTGACCACATGCTGGTACTTAATGCCCACTTTCAATCAATTTCTAATGGAAACAATCAAGTCCCACCCATTTTCTCATTGAATATTTCAGATTACATACATCAAATGGCTTGTGAATAGATTTACATTAAATACAGTACAATGAGGAACTATGAAAAAGGTGATGAATCCTTTTGCACTTTATCAATTTAGTAGTTATTAGTTACTCGTCTATCCTTTTGTTTATAAAATCATTTTATTACAGTCATGTCTTCCTTGCGTTGATAATACAGTAAGAGGCTCTACAAGTTAACGATATCTCACAAATCCTTCAGATTGGTCAGATGACAAACTTCCTACAATTTATAATTCTAATTCAGTCAACAATCTTTTATGATTGTTCTTTATTGTCAAGGCGAAATTCCTTGGCTGGTGCCCCGTAATATAGGAAGGAAACTTCTAAAAGGAAACTTCTAAAACTCTCACACTCATCTTAGGTGACGTGTGACCCAAAACTCAATATTATATTAATACTAAACATTAATATTAATATTTAAGACCACTACAAAGCAACTAAGAAAAGTGTTTACCAATTTGCTTATGATACACTTATTAATAAATGCTTAGTGGCCTCTTATAAACAGTTTATGGAAATTAATTTCACATCAAGCAACACAGCCACTGATTTTGCTACAATACAGCACTGTGCTGGAGCTCTGTGGGTGGCCCTTCCAACCCAAAGCAAATGTCCAATTTTCTCATTCACACAGGACAAATAAAGTGACGCATAGCAGCAATTGTTGTTTCCACAATCCCATCCACTAAATCAGAGGCAGTCACACCTACCAATGACAGAGAAGGAGATCATCTGAGACGGGTTCTTTCTCTTCAGCCTCGATGTATGGTGGTTAATAAAACTGGGGAAAAGCATAAATTCGCCCTGAAGCCTTAGAAAGGGGCTGGGGGTTTCTTCAAGCATAAAACAGCTCCTTAATACCCAGTCTATAAACTTGTTGTTTTTAATACTGCCAGGTGTTCGGGTCTTAAAGCAGACCGTAAAAAACTGTTATTTTACATGTATTCAATAGGTTTACGGAGATCTAAGCCACTAGACTGGACTGAACGATTCCTCTGTTACTAAACGTCTCGGGTTACAAATGTAACCTAGGTTCCCTGAGAAGGGGAACGAGACACTACGTCTGACAAGACACTATGGGGAACGCCTCAGCGTGACTGGTGTCTGAAGCATGTGTGCAAATGCGACAATTGTATTGGCCGGCGACAGCCTATGAGACCGTGAATATAAAAGGGCGCCTAAGGAACACGTCATCCCCTTTTTCTGAAGGAGATGTGGAAGGCACCCTGAAAGCATGACGGCGAGACGCAGTTTCTCGTTCCCCTTCTCAGGGAACCTATGTTACATTTGTACACCTTTTGAATGGGAACTCGCAATGCATCTGACAAGACGCTATGGGGAACAAATACCCACTCTGCCATGCTGAGGGGAATGCATGCCCTTTCGGCTGTGACTAAGTACTAAAAAAGCTAACTCTCCTGACCTCTGTCAGAGTCAGATTCCCCAAAGTTATGCACTAGCAAGCAGTCAGTGACAATATTCCCTATGGCCACTGCCCAAGCTACATACCTTAAACGAGGAAAGTCCCTGCAGGGCCAAGCAGTAGGGCTCAGTCCAAGGGCAGAGCTCAAAGGCTTGTAATCATTTACCTACTGAAAGATTCTTTTAAGGGAATATGGCCAGGCTCGCAAAGAGACCTGGCCTGTCATTTCAGGGGGATTACAAGCATCAACTGCTATAATCACCAGGGAGGCGGACTCCCGCCATCCTAGCCTGGTCAGCCTACAACCAGTCTGCCTAAACAGAATCTCTAGATTCAGCACTCTCACAGAGGCCTCCAAAGAAAAGGCATTGCAACAGGCAGTAACCACTTCACAACAGATTCCAGAGACAGAATTCTTAGAAAGCAGAGGCTTATCATTTCGACCCTCCAAGCGAGGATGACTGTTGTTGGCCAATATAATAGTTGCGCTTAGACACATGCATCAGACACCAGTCACGCTGAAGCGTTCCCCATAGCGTCTTCTCAGAGTCAGTGCGTGTTCCAATTTCGAAAGGGAACAAAGGTTCTTGCCTTTACTTTCATATTTAAAAGTCAAATTTGTGTTGCCTTTTCAAATAATTATTACAGTTTATTTAAATATGACCATTATATGCATGTATGTGTATGTACATGTATATGTATACCACTACTATTCAAAAGTATGGGGTAAGATTTTGTTATAGTTTGAGTTCTCACTAAGGCTGCATTTATTTTTTTCAAAAACACAGTAAAAAAAAACTAAAAAAATACAGTAATATTGTGAAATATTATAAAATTTTAAAAGAACTGTTTTCTATTTTAATTTATTTTAAAATCAAATGTATTCCTCTGGTGGCAAAGCTGATTTTTTTCAGCAGACATTACTACATGACATCATACTCTATTTATGCTGAGGTGTTCTGTATCATTAACAATAAGATGGCAGCAGCAATAATAAGGTGTAATATGACCACTATTGACTGTTGGACACGCAGAGGAGTTCTCTTTCTTCATCTCGTGTTCAAGATCCACCTATGGGAAGGATGTCCTCTGGCTGTCCTCTGGCTTTCCCCAGGCTAACGCCCCCGCGGCCTTACCCCAGTCCATCCTCCTGGATGTGTGTGAATGAGTGGTTGCTCGTCTCAACATTGAGTGGCCAGCTCCTCAGTACGCCACCGACCAGGAAAGGGACATTTACGACGGGAAACTGCTGGGACAACCTCCCGGCCTGAGGAAACAACTCTTCCCCGTCCTTCCAACGTGCGCTAAGCACATGAGACACAATTGGGGCAACCCGCTCGATCTTAAACACGGTCTCGCGGGCCTCGAGGTGAAGGATATGGCGGCACACGGCTTGGGTGATCCCCCGCTATCGAGCCCTCTACCGCCAGGCACCTTAACCCAGTCCATGGCGGGTTGCTTGCTCCCCTGAAGCCAGTCCTGCGCAAAAAAATGTAACCGTTTTTCTGCCTCTATCCACTAGGCCGCATACAAGTCCTCAGCCTTGGCTGTCAGGGCCCTTAACGTTTCCTCTTTCCTCTCCGCTTACCAGGCGGAGATTTTGGACGACTTAGGGCAACAGCTAGATAAAGGATCTCCTTCACCAACCCAGTGGAAGGAGATTGTTACTGTTAATGACCTTGTCCTCTGTAACGCTCGTCAGGTCGTCCAAGCCTGCGGGCCCTTCCATGGTGCTTTCTGTGGTGGGAGAGCACACGCTTTGGCTTAGAGTGAGAAGAGGCGGATCGTGGGTGCTCCGGTTGAGCCCAGCCGGGCTCTCTTTGGTCTCGCCGTTGCACTGATGCAGCAACGTTACGACGACAAGGCTTTCAAGTTATGCCTTCCTAGTTTGCCTAATCCCGTTGTCATGGGACAAAATGTCCATCAGGGCAAAGAAAGGCCCCGCAACAAACCCCCTCCAAAATTGCACAAGCAGTGTCACCACACGGCACATACTTTGTTCCCCTCAACCAAATAATAAAGGCTTCGGCCCCTGTGTTTTTCAACGCAAAACACACACAAAACACATTAAAACAAACTAATTAAATGAATTTGTTTCAGAAGGAGAACCTCTCTCTGCAGAGAGAGAACATCTCTCTAAACCCCTGCATGTTGCCCCTAGTTTATCCACTAGATGGTGCCATTGCATTACAAATGAAACCGCTGGGCATACACGAGGCCATCAGCGGCTCCCCGGCTCGAGTGGGGAGACTCGCGAGTTACGAGTCAGTTTGGCAGACTGTTTTGGCTCCCGAGTGGGTGACTCGAACAATATCTCAAGGTTATAGACTACAGTTTGTGGAAAAAACCCTACGTTTCAACAGTGAGCACCGCTCACATTCTGAAACAAGAAATCTTTTCCCTTCTAAACAAGGGAGCGATTCAGGTGGTGCCCTCCAATCTGATAAATCAAGGATTTTATTATCGTTATTTTCTGGTTCTGAAGAAGGACGGTTCTCTCCGCCCCATTCTGGACCTCCGAGTGTTAAACAAACATTTGAGGAAATACAATTTCAGAAATGTTTACTCGTGGCTCACTCGCCCGCTCCATAAAACAGAATGACTGGTTCACATCGGTCGATCTGAAAGATGCTTTTTTCCACATCCCCGGAAGTTTCTTCATTTCGGTCGATCAAGGCACACAAATAAGGTGTGAGCTTGGAGGGCTCAACGGTCAGGCAGCATCCTCTAATCCGCAGATTCATGAAGGGGGCCCATCGTTCCTTGCCAGTCATCAGAGGAACTGTGCCTGATTGGAACCTCTTCATGGTGCTGGAGGCTCTATCGCTATATCCTTTTGCGCTCCTGGGGAGTATTTCCTTAAAGCTGCTGTCTTTCAAGATGGCTTTGCTCTTGGCCTTGGTGTCAGCCAAATGTGTCAGTGAGCTACATGCACTCTCAGTATATTCCTTGTGCACTAAATTCTCTCTTGGTGGAGATAAGGTTTTCCTTAAACCAGAACCTCGGTAGCACATTCGGTTTTGGGGGGGGGGGGGGTCTTCTTAGCCCTTCCCTGTGACCCTCCTTTTTCTTTTCCTATCATACATGGGACTAAAGGAACTGAGAGTGAATGGGCCGGTAGACCATGCACATTCCTGTCACCAAGCATGCATTCACATTCCTGCCTGGGTGTGTTTTATATATGCTGTTGGGTTTATTTTCTTTTGTGTGCCATATACATGTTCCATGTCCTGCATGTGCACAGTGACCGTCATTCTCTGGCTTACAGAACCTCACTGTGAGTGTATTGGGCAATCGGGGAGCTGTACATGTCTCTCCCATCTCTTTCACAAGGTGATGAAAGAGAACAATAGGTTACTGTTGTAACCCCAGTTAACTTTCAGTCAGTACACTAAGAGTTACGTCAGTTACTGACGAAATGGGGGTTTCGCTTAGAAGCCAATCGCCTTTGAGCTCTACAAAACTAGCCAATGGCATGAAGATGCCATGGGTCTGCGGAATTTGCATAACGCAACCCCGCCCCACAGCGTGGGTATAAAGGGCGTTGCGTGGCAATCTCGCATTATGTTTCTGCTTCAGAGCCGAGTGTTACTGCCTGAGCGTTTCTTCTCTTCAAGACGAGTGTCTCTCCAGAGTGTTGGTGTTACGGCGCATTCCAGCGAGTTCCGCATTCCTGTCTGATCTGTGCAGTGATCTAGCACAGCGTGTGTGTTCTCCCTGGGCGTTTCAGCATTTCTGCAGAGCAAAAACTGAGTGCGTTCGGCTGGTGCCTCCGTTTGACGGGCATGATCGCTGTTTGGCGTGCTTGGACCTTGTGCACGCCGAGCGCACATTCATGGATGAGTCATGTTCCCACTGCGGGAACATGGCCATCGCAGTGTTGCTGTCAAAACTCCATGATCGCCGTACTGGAGGGAGGGTCCCCTCTACCACACCCCAATCTATTCCCTCCACGAGAGGGAATACTTTGGCTGGTGGTCAGGGTGACTTGAAGGTGACGGTGTGGGCCAACCCGACGAATCCTCCTCGGGCCACACCCCCTTCTAGCACACTGCAACCCGTGGTGTTGCCAGATGAGGGCGCAGGTGTTTCCCGTCCTGGGCCCTGCATTTCATTTGGCGCACTGGCGGAGGATACTATGTCGATCGCCGCATCACAAGGTGGGCTGGATTCCTCCGGAGATGATGATTCGGCTGTGTTGCCTCCCTCGGGAGTCCCAGCATTGCCCGAGTCAGATCCGGAGCTCACAGCCATGCTTTCCCGGGCGGCCGAGGCTTTTGGGCTTGTGTGGAACCCTCCGCCATGTCCCGAGTGCTCTCGGCTAGATGATTGGTATCTGAGGGCGGCCCGTGCCGAAGGCGCCCGTCAGCCCCCAGTGCCCTTCTTCCCGGAAGTGCATGAAGAGGTGTCGAAGTCGTGGAAGTCTCCCTTGACTTTTCGCGATCGTTCGGCAGCCACTTCCGCCTTCACTGCCGTCGATGGCGGCGCGGTGAAAGGGTACACTGGGGTTACCCCTGTTGTTACCCCCGTCCAAAGCTTGTAGGTTAACATCTACTTTGGTGGCAAAGACCTACAGAGCTGCGGGCCAGGCCGCGTCCGCCCTGCATGCTATGGCCACCTTACAGGTCTACAAGTGCAATGCTGACCCCGCTTTAATGCAGGAGTTGCGTCTTCAGGAAGGTCGTCGAGGCAGCCCTTGTGCCACTCAGGCAACACGGGGTTCGCATCCTGAATTATCTCGACGACTGGCTGATTCTAGGCCACTCTCGGGACCAGGTTTGCGAACACAGGGACCTGGTGCTTCAGCACCTTGGCCGTCTGGGCCTTCGGGTCAACTGTAAAAAGAGCAAACTCTCCCCAGTGCAGAGGATCTCTTTTCTCTGTATGGAAATCGACTCGGTCGCAATGTACGCACAGCTTACGAGCGAGTGCGCGCAGTCAGTGCTGACTTGTCTTCGCCAGTTCGAGGGCAAGAGTGCGGTTCCACTGAAATATTTTCAAAGGCTCCTGGGGCATATGGCATCCGCAGCCGCGGTAACGTCGCTCTGTTTGCTTCATATGAGACCGCTTCAGCACTGGCTTCGCGATCGAGTCCCGAGGTGGGCATGGCAACACGGCACGCTCCGCGTCCCAGTGACTCGGGCCTTCCGTCAGACCTTCACCCCACAGACGAACCTCAGTTTTCTACAGGCAGGTGTTCCCCTAGAATGAGTTTCCAGGCATGTTGTTGCATCAACAGATGCCTCTGCCACGGGCTGGGGTGCCATGTGCAATGGACATGCTGCCGCGGGCTCCTGGAGAGGACCCCAGCGCCTATGGCATGTCAATTGCCTCGAGTTGTTGGCTGTACGTCTTGCCCTGCACCGCTTCCGAGCTCTGCTCAAGGACAAGCACTTACTGGTCCGTTCAGACAGCACGCCGACAGTAGCGTACATCAACCGACAAGGTGGTCTACGCTCCCGCCGGATGTCGCAACTCGCCCGCCATCTCCTCCTATGGAGTCATAAGCATCTGAGGTCGCTTCGTGCCGTTCACATCCCGGGAGAACTGAATCGTGCAGCCGACGAGCTGTCACGTTTTCAGCCGCTTCCGGGGGAATGGAGACCCCATCCCCAGTCGGTTCAGCTGATTTGGGAACAGTTCGGCGACGCACAGATAGATCTGTTTGCCTCCCACGACTCTTCCCATTGCCGCTGGTATTACTCCCTGGCCTATGCGTTGAAGTGGAACCTCTTCGTCACCTGGTGCTCTTCTCGCCGAGAAGACCCCAGGAAATGCCCGAGCGTGTCCGTGCTTTCCTTCCTCCAAAAAGGGCTGGAGTGAAGGCTGTCTCCCTCCACCCTGAAGGTCTATGCGGCCGCAATTTCGGCTCACCATGACCTGGTGGACTCAAAGGTAGGACAGCACGACCTGGTCAGCAGGTTCCTTAGAGGGGCGAGGAGATTAAATCCTCCTCGCCCGTCAAATACCCTCTTGGAATCTTGCAGTGGTTTTATCTGCTCTGCAGAAAGCTCCCTTTGAGCCTCTGCAGTCTGTAGAGCTGAAGTTCCTTTCAATGAAAGTGGCGCTCTTGATTGCTCTGGCCTCCATCAAGAGGGTAGGGGACCTGCAGGCATTTTCGGTTGACGAAGCGTGCCTGGAATTTGGGCCGGCTAATTCTCACGTGATCCTGAGACCCCGGCCTGGATACGTGCCCAAGGTTCCCACCACTCCCTTCAGGGACCAGGTGGTGAACCTGCTGCCTGTGGAGGAGGCAGACCCAGCCTTAGCACTGCTCTGTCCAGTACGCTCCCTTCGTGCTTACGTAGGTGCCTCCGTGTGCATGGTTTCCCCGTTGGGTAACCCCCACATGTGTATTTCCACGGTAAGTCTCTCTGAGCGCGTGTCTTCCCTTGGCAAGACACCTTGCCACGCCTGGGGTTGAAAAATTTCCACCTGCGGCTGGATCCCCCAGAGTGTTCCATATGCAGTCCCTACGGGGGTCATATGTGTATTCTTAAGTCCTCCCTTCGGGCAGGCATTGTGTTGCATTTCTCCACGTGGGATATGCTTCCCAGTGTACCTTGGTATTGGTGTTGAGCCTAGCCCCTCGTTCGTGCTAACATTCACGGCAGGGAGCTCTGGTCAGCGCAGGACGCTGGAAGACAGCCGTCGTGGCGAGATTGTATTGGGACCCCCATTTTGTCAGTAACTGACGTAACTCGTAGTGTACTGACTGAAAGGGAACGTCTCGGTTACGTATGTAACCCTCGTTCCCTGAAGGAACGTTACGTCCCCATGCCACTTCTGCTGTACCGCTGGAATGGCCGGGCGCTCATGCCTCAGTTCTTCAGCAGGTAACATAATGCGAGATTGCCACACAATGCCCTCTATATACCCACGCGTTGGGGCGGGGTTCCGTTATGCAAATTCCGCAGACCCATGGCATCTTCATGCCATTGGCTCGTTTTGTAGAGCTCAAAGGCGACTGCCTTCTAAGCGAAACCCCCATTTCGTCAGTAACTGACATAACGTCTCTGTTCCCTTCCTTCAGGGAACGAGGGTTACATACGTAACCGAGACGTTCTCTGAAACATTGAGATCCACCAGCTTTGCCCCGCTTGCCGCACGAGAAGCGAATATACTTACTGGAGAACAGCAGTGCTTGCAGGATTTTTATGCCCTCAGGTAAGGGGGTGGGGCCTTACCGGCATTGGCTGCACGCTTCTGTCTGTCTAACCAGACTTGGTGCAATTGGATGCTTCTGCAGAGGTCAGGTACGGATGCCCTTCCCATAGGTGGATCTCTCTACTCAATGTTTCAGAGAACCGGGGTTACGACAGTAACCTATTGTTTTCCTGCCATTACAGCCCATTGAATTGACCCTGGCAGCTCTGACTGGTGCTGACCGGCCCTTGCCTGAAGGTAACTAAAAGGACACACATATTTGACATCCCAGGTGTTTTATATGGTGTTCACCAGGAGTATCAAATTTGTGACAGAATTATTAAAACAATAACCGATAGCATAACCGGTACAAGTACAGATTTCTTAAGGCTAGTGGTTAGTGATCCTGAAACAACTCATCCATGTGAGGATTAAGAGAATATCCATTGATGTGTTCTTGGTTAACTTATAACTTGACTTGATATCTTCAATGTATCCATGGTCTGAACCAAAGAGATTAAATTTGTGTGAACATTAGACTTCCTGAAGAAAGAATCCATTTACGTTGTTCATATTACAATTTCTCAATAAAGCACTCAATCAGCAGTAGTTATTGATAAGTACAATGTTGTAGAAGTGAATGCTCCAATTAACACGGCCAAATGTGCCAGAGCTATTTTTTTAATTCCAGTACAGAGAACTGTGTAGGTAATAAAGATAATAAAACTGCTTCAACTGTGAGCATATATCACTTCAGCTGTCAGCACACTTGAGCTTATTTAAAAGTAACATGTTGGTCAAAACACTCTGTTAAATCAGAAATGAATCATTCAAATTAAACAGCAATAAAACAAGCAAGCTAATTTTGTGCAGTTTCTATAATACATTGTTTCTGACCACTTCTTCCTCCCATCAACATGAACACACCCTTTCAGCACTTCAGGATTGTTATTTAGTCCCAGTAGAGCAAAACAGAACAGCAGAAATTTTGAAAATCAGCGATTGTTTAAGCTGAGCAAGAAGTTTCACAATTCTGAAAATAAAATGATGTGGTAGTGTTTTTGGAGCAAAATGAGAAGATCTCCTGACTGTTTACAAGTAATACTTCTAAGAATGACAAAACGCATAACAAGGTCACCACAAAGTTGCAAAAAAACAAATAAATAAATAATAAAAACTAAATAAAAGTATTAATTTCTTCATAATATATATTAATTAATATATATATATATATATATATATATATATATATATATATATATATACATATATACATACACACACACACACACACTCACACTCACCTAAAGGATTATTAGGAACACCATACTAATACTGTGTTTGACCCCCTTTTGCCTTCAGAACTGCCTTAATTCTACGTGGCATTGATTCAACAAGGTGCTGAAAGCATTCTTTAGAAATGTTGGCCCATATTGATAGGATAGCATCTTGCAGTTGATGGATATTTGTGGGATGCACATCCAGGGCACGAAGCTCCCGTTCCACCACATCCCAAAGATGCTCTATTGGGTTGAGATCTGGTGACTGTGGGGGCCATTTTAGTACAGTGAACTCATTGTCATGTTCAAGAAACCAATTTAAAATGATTAGAGCTTTGTGACATGGTGCATTATCCTGCTGGAAGTAGCCATCAGAGGATGGGTACATGGTGGTCATAAAGGGATGGACATGGTCAGAAACAATGCTCAGGTAGGCCGTGGCATTTAAACGATGCCCAATTGGCACTAAGGGGCCTAAAGTGTGCCAAGAAAACATCCCCCACACCATTACACCACCACCACCAGCCTGCACAGTGGTAACAAGGCATGATGGATCCATGTTCTCATTCTGTTTACGCCAAATTCTGACTCTACCATCTGAATGGCTCAACAGAAATCGAGACTCATCAGACCAGGCAAAATTTTTCCAGTCTTCAACGGTCCAATTTTGGTGAGCTCGTGCAAATTGTAGCCTCTTTTTCCTATTTGTAGTGGAGATGAGTGGTACCCGGTGGGGTCTTCTGCTGTTGTAGCCCATCCGCCTCAAGGTTGTGCGTGTTGTGGCTTCACAAATGCTTTGCTGCATACCTTGGTTGTAACGAGTGGTTATTTCAGTCAAAGTTTCTCTTCTATCAGCTTGAATCAGTCGGCCCATTCTCCTCTGACCTCTAGCATCAACAAGGCATTTTCGCCCACAGGACTGCCGCATACTGGATGTTTTTCCCTTTTCACACCATTCTTTGTAAACTCTAGAAATGGTTGTGCGTGAAAATCCCGTAACTGAGCAGATTGTGAAATACTCAGACCGGCCCGTCTGCCACCAACAACCATGCCACGCTCAAAATTGCTTAAATCACCTTTCTTTCCCATTCTGACATTCAGTTTGGAGTTCAGGAGATTGTCTTGACCAGGACCACACCCCTAAATACATTGAAGCAACTGCCATGTGATTGGTTGATTAGATAATTGCATTAATGAGAAATTGAACAGGTCTTCCTAATAATCCTTTAGGTGAGTGTATATACAGATGCATGATTGGATTTAAATCTGGGGAATTTGGAGGTCAAGTCAACACCTCAAACTCGTTGTTGTGCTTCTCAAACCATTCATGAACCATTTTTGCTTTGTGGCAGGGCTCATTATCCTGCTGAAAGAGTCCACAGCCACCAGGGAATATCGTTTCCATGAAAGGGTGTACATGGTCTGCAACAATGCTTAGGTAGGTGGTATGTGTCAAAGTAACATCCACATGGTTGGCAGGACCCAAGGTTTCCCAGCAGAACATTGCCCAAAGCATCACACTGCCTCCGCCGGCTTGCCTTCTTCCCATAGTGCATCCTGGTGCCATGTATTTCCCGGGCAAGTGACACACACGCACCTGGCCATCCACGTGATGTAAAATAAAATCTGATTCATCAGACCAGGCCACCTTCTTCCATTGCTCTGTGGTCCAGTTTTGATGCTCAAGTGCCCACTGTTGGCACTTTCGGTGGTGGACAGGGGTCAACATGGGCACCCTGACTGGTCTGCGGCTATGCAGCCCCATACGCAACAAACTGTGATGCACTGTGTATTCTGACACCTTTCTATCAGAACCAGCATTAACTTCTTAAGCAATTTGAGCAACAGTAGCTCGTCTGTTTGATCGGACCACACGGGCCAGCCTTTGTTCCATGTGCATCAATGAGCCTTGGCTGCCCATGACCCTGTCATCTGTTCACCACTGTTCCTTCCTTGGACCACTTTTGATAGATTCTGACCACTGCAGACCGGGAACACCCCACAAGAGCTGCAGTTTTGGAGATGCTCTGACACAGTCGTCTAGCCATCACAATTTGGCCCTTGTCAAACTCGCTCAAATCCTTACGCTTGGCCATTTTTCCTGGATCTAACACATCAACTTTGAGGATAAAATGTTCACTTGCTGCCTAATATATCCCACCCACTAACAGATGCCATGATGAAGAGATAATCAATGTTATTCACTTTACCTTTCATATATCACACAGTATATATATTCTGCGATGCAATTCGATAGATTTTTTTTGTGGTGGTAAATGCTTGCAACAAAATTTACAAAACACAAAAGAATGTCCACATTATAATAAATGGTTATAACTTTATTTTTGTATTAATATACACTCACCTAAAGGATTATTAGGAACACCTGTTCAATTTCTCATTAATGCAATTATCTAATCAACCAATCACATGGCAGTTGCTTCAATGCATTTAGGGGTGTGGTCCTGGTCAAGACAATCTCCTGAACTCCAAACTTAATGTCAGAATGGGAAAGAAAGGTGATTTAAGCAATTTTGAGCGTGGCATAGTTGTTGGTGCCAGACGGGCCGGTCTGAGTATTTCACAATCTGCTCAGTTACTGGGATTTTCACGCACAACCATTTCTAGAGTTTACAAAGAATGGTGTGAAAAGGGAAAAACATCCAGTATGCGGCAGTCCTGTGGGCGAAAATGCCTTGTTGATGCTAGAGGTCAGAGGAGAATGGGCCGACTGATTCAAGCTGATAGAAGAGAAACTTTGACTGAAATAACCACTCGTTACAACCAAGGTATGCAGCAAAGCATTTGTGAAGCCACAACACGCACAACCTTGAGGCGGATAGGCTACAACAGCAGAATACCCCACCGGGTACCACTCATCTCCACTACAAATAGGAAAAAGAGGCTACAATTTGCACGAGCTCACCAAAATTGGACTGTTGAAGACTGGAAAAATGTTGCCTGGTCTGATGAGTCTCGATTTTTGTTGAGACATTCAGATGGTAGAGTCAGAATTTGGCGTAAACAGAATGAGAACATGGATCCATCATGCCTTGTTACCACTGTGCAGGCTGGTAGTGGTGGTGTAATGGTGTGGGGGATGTTTTCTTGGCACACTTTAGGCCCCTTAGTGCCAATTGGGCATCGTTTAAATGCCACGGCCTACCTGAGCATTGTTTCTGACCATGTCCATCCCTTTATGACCACTATGTACCCATCCTCTGATGGCTACTTCCAGCAGGATAATGCACCATGTCACAAAGCTCGAATCATTTCAAATTGGTTTCTTGAACATGACAATGAGTTCACTGTACTAAAATGGCCCCCACAGTCACCAGATCTCAACCCAATAGAGCATCTTTGGGATGTGGTGGAACGGGAGCTTCGTGCCCTGGATGTGCATCCCACAAATCTCCATCAACTGCAAGATGCTATCCTATCAATATGGGCCAACATTTTTAAAGAATGCTTTCAGCACCTTGTTGAATCAATGCCACGTAGAATTAAGGCAGTTCTGAAGGCGAAAGGGGGTCAAACACAGTATTAGTATGGTGTTCCTAATAATCCTTTAGGTGAGTGTACATATAATATAGTGTGGTCATTCTTATTCTATTTATTTTAAAATTATTACACTTTTTTTATAATATATAGATTTTTTTGCATTGATAAAACAGTAAAGAGACCCAAGGTGAATGAAGAGATAGTAAGGAAAAGGGATTGCGATATGTCTCAGACTTTACCAGGCTCACATAAAGCTCACAAATCTCACACACCACGCTAAACTGTTGCTCTGTGGACTGAAAGCTATTTGTTCTAAAATAAATAATTTACAACAGGTACGGGAAGGAGCTAAGGCAGACTGCCAATAGTAAACATAGTTGACAGGTCCATGGACTTTCTTTCCCAACACTACTAGGTTAAAATTTAGAAGAGTGCACTTTCTTTACGTTTCTTACCATTTTTAATCACTATTTGGTCTTCACTAAATCATTTTAAATGGTCCTGTGGTGTAACAAATTAAATTGTAAAAGTACATATGATGTATTAAAAGGTCATAAAATCAAGTATAAACTAACTGCTGTTTAAAGTACTGTAGTTATTCTGATGATAAATTGTGTATTGTTATTATCTGGAACAGCCACATAGATCTGAATTCACAGAATCACTTACTAAGTTCCCAGCAATTAGCACCTGAATGAACCTTGTCATATAAACAACAATAAGGGTGATAATGGTGAACAAAATACTATGTATAGAGCAACAAATGTTTAAAATACTGTATATAAAAGACTTTTACAGCAGTCTTGAAATCTTCACAGTCTATATACAGAAGCATGCTGAAGACAAAGACACCTACCTGGGTCTTCTTGTTTCCTAGGTGTTGTCTTTCTCTGTGAAACAAGAGAGGAGAGAGAATATCATTAACAGATTCTCTGCAATATGAACACACTCAGCTATTATTATCTGCTTTTAGCAACACTGGTAATAACATTGTCAAAATGATTTTACACTGACACAATGAAACAATCTAACAATGATTCTGTCATTCCTATTTAAGACAACATTTTGTCAGTACAGTAAACATAAACTTAAAGGACAATAAAACATACTTCAGACTGCATTACACAATACTCTTCCTCTACTTCCAAATAAACAGAGGAAGATCTTTTTATATCACAGCCTGGAAATGGCAAGCATTATGTTTAAAGTGTACTGTATGGACAATTGATTTAGATTTAGATTTAGATTTAGATTTAGATTAACGTTGGTTAACTCACCTGTGCTTTTTGAACTGCAACTCCTGAGATAATAATGAGAGACAGTAAACGAAAACTGTAAAGGCAGCGAAAAGGCTGTACATGTACAAATTACAATTATGTGGCATTATATTAAGTATTATAGACCTCTCCAGCAAGTAAGTACAGTTAAATTAGTTCAATTAAATATGGAGAATTTAAAATGAATTTTCACACCAAACACGTGTTTGGTTTGATTTGATCTTTTAAAAGCATGAGGCACAGGGTGAATGGAATAGAAAAAAACACAAGGTCTAGAGATTAGTTTTTAAAAGTTGAATGCCTTTTTACTCTCCCAGGCACTAAACAGCTATCTTTATTGCTGGGTATTATCCTGGAAAGAAAAGAAAAAATCTTAAACTGGAAATCTTCAGACTCGCCTTGTTTTAAAACTTAATTAAGTAATGTTAACTTAGTTAGTAAATCCTTAATGTTTCCTTAAAGCCTTAAAGGCTTTTTTTGTGTGACCCAAACTCACATCATTAATTTCAAACTGTGTGGCAGTCCTTTCTGGAATACCTCAATTCTGCATAATAGACCTTTATGTAAAGTTCTCTATGCCTATGCCTTTCTATGCCAATGTTAGCCTATTCGTTTTGTTCTTTAATTTGTTTTATTTTTTATTTATTAAGCTACGCTTGTTATTGTTGCTGTGTTCATACTCCTTGCTTTGTATATTATCTTAAAAACTTTTCCTTTTAACTTGTGCATTGTGTTTTTAGCCACGAATGCAGTGGTCAAACATTTCTGTCTTGCACATGGTTGCATAGAAAAACAATGGAAAAGGGACATGCAGCAGAATACAATAACATTGGCCCTTGAGGGTGTGGAACATACCAGAATTCTGACCTTTTATTCTCATAGTAAGGGAATATTCAAGCTCTGCATTACCTTCAGACTATGGCATAACAGTTACATTACAACACTGAAATATTTATGTTGTCGGAAAACTCATGAGCTTGACATGAAAAAGAATCTGGAATCATCTGGGTATAAATTCCAGTATAATTCTGTGAACATCCACCTCTTTTTATGCACATTTTGGGATGTCGCATAAAAAAAATTAAAAAAAACGCTAAATGGAAACGCCAAGATGCACATACATTCTAAAAATGCACATAAAAAACATATGCACTCAACTGAGTCAGATGCATTTTTTATACAATAAGAAAACATGCGCATAAACTATGATGGAAATACATGGAATTACAGAATAAATTCTTTGATGCACATCAAATGGACTGGACCGATCTCGTTGCACAGCATCTGAAATGCCTAAGCAAAGTCTGTTGTCAAAGTGGTTCGGTATAATTACCTAATAATTGGTCTTACAGAACGGTGTTCCCAAACAACAGGCATCCGCCTAAAAGAGCAAGTTAACAATACATGACCGATTATTGCGTTCCGTCTGTGCGCTCTAAGGAGTAAAATATATCATATACAAACATCATTAAATATAGTGGCTTCTCCAACTGCATCAACTTCCTTTTTTTTGTGATATGTATTGGCAGTTTATCAGGAAGTGACAATTTTGTTCTCTTCATCTGACTAGATGGGAACGGTGCTTTATTCGCAAATGTTTAATGCGATGTTCCAATGTTTCTAAGTTAAATTCGCAACTTTGGATGGAAACATAGCTAGTGTGTAGAGCGTATATGCGGGAAACCAGGTTGGAAGTTATTTCAAGAAGTGTCCTTTGAGGAGCTCTGTCCTTTGTTGTAAAATGTGAAATTACAAAATGGAGACGCTATTTACTGACCATTACCTGCCCTTCCACAGACCCCTAGTCTTCCCAGACAGCCCTTATGAGCCCCGTTTCCACATTTAGTACAAAGGTAGCCTTGGTTAAAAATTCCCCTGAAAAACAGGAGCATACAAAAGGTCACAGGGATCAACACTGACTTTTATTCATTTACATTCATGCAACATACATGACTATTATAGACCCCATCAAATCAAACAAGTTTTATGACTTTTAGGCCATGTCATTTAGCTTCATATTTAAACATCATATTTAATTTTTGACAGAAATAAAAACAAGGCTGTGAGGGACAGACGTACAGTGTGTTCCATGGATTGTAACAACATGCCAATTGTTCTCCCGATGAAACATCTTTCTAAAAAAACTTTCAATAGATAAAAACTCCATAAATATGATAAGGGACCTTTATACAGTGCATATTATTGTAAAGACTGTAAAGGCCTGTTCACACCAATAACGATAACTATAAAGATAACTATTAGCATCCACACCAACGTACGTTAACACTCTGTTTATTATATGCAAGCGCTAGTTTTGTCATGTACCATTTTAAATGCTCGAGCTTGTTAAAGCAGGATGGATTCTGATTGGCTGTCAATGTTTTTACCGTTCATCAACTGGAAGAAAAAAAACATTCTGAAAGTGATTCTAATCTGTTTCTCTCTACAATGATTTTTATTTACAGCCATTTAATTTATTTAAATTTACAACTAAATCTTAATCATTATCATTGGGCCCTGTCCCAAATGGCATCCCAATGTGCACGTGTCAGTTAAGTCCACAAGACCATAGGGCAGGGGTGTCCAATCCTGTTCCTGGAACAGTTAATCAGCTAATACTAGGCATCAGTCTGTAATATTCATCCAAAACATAGACCTCTATATAAACTGAATTGTTATTAAATTGTAAATGTGTTCAGCATTCTACAACAAATATTCATCGGATTTTCTAGATTATTTTAAGTCATAAAGTGAGCGGGATGTATTAAAATTTAGTGTATGGCTTCGACAGTCGTGTACTATGGCACTAAGCAGGGCAGCGGTTGCCTGAGCCCTCCCCAGCTCTACAGCGCCCCACATTTTTCCCAGTGTAAATCTGTGGTGAAAAATGGAACTGCAGCGCACTCTAATTGAGAGCCATTGAGAGCTTATTTACACATTATCTTACGTAAACCTTAGCTCCAGACCAAGACAAAATCAATCAAAACAGCTGTGTATATTAGTCTAAATCAGGTCAGTAACTAGTTGTAACTAGTCAGTAACATGTCTGTTCTTGCTATGTGGAGTAGTTACTTTAAATTAATGAAAGTACAAATCCTTTAGTTTTTTAAATGTGCTCTTGTGAATAGCCTCTATATAGTTCTGTTGTTTGTTTTATGTTTGTTCTGAGAATAGAAATTACTTTCTTTTCCTCACTGGAATTCCTCCACAAATTCCTCCACAAATCTTCTGAGGCAATAAAAACTACATTAAAGCAATTCTAAGTGCTACCCTCAGGCTGAAAAACGCAAGGACACTAGAACTCTGCCAAAAGTGTGTATGCATATTCAGCAATTAGAATATTCCAAGCAGGTGTGTTGAGGCAAGTTGGAGCTAAACCCTCCAGGACTGTTAGGCTGCCGATATGCACCCTCGATGCGCACTTTTGAGAAGCCTGCGAGCTAAGCAGCAGACTTCTAACCGACAGTCAAAGCGGCATTACATCACAAAAGCGTGGACTTGTAAGATTGCGAGGGTTTAGGGTTCCATGTGGCATAGTGCCTATCTCTCGCAGCCTTGTTTTCATCTGTGTAAAATTTAATATGGCATCTACCCCTAACTATAGTCTATATGCTACCCCAAAACTATATTTTCAAAGAAATGTATACACATTTACAACGTCACTGCACAAAAAGCACAGAAAAATGCGACAAAGCGATTTCATAGGGTCTTTAAACACTATTGTAATGATCTGACTGGTTAATAATGATTAACTTGTTTCAGCACACAATTAACGCCGGCCTTAGAAGTCAGCTCACCTGAGAAGCATATGACAGGAGCTGCAGGTGGTGGCCCTCTCGAAAGTGTGCATTCTAAAGTGGTGAGAGTTAAACGTGGCATTCTCAGGGCGAATATTAGATCTGAAATGGAAAATGGGAAATATGGAAAAACAATGGTGCAAAGTTGAGTGATTGGAAAAATGAGCACATGACAAACTAACTGTTTGAGTTAAACTGCATATTTAAGAGGCCAGAGAGAGGGGGGGGGTTGTGGCAGGCGGGGCTGGAGAGTTGCTGAATGTTGTGGCCCGTGGGGGACGCAGCCAAAACTTCCAATCAAGAGCAGTGGGGAAGCTCTTTACCTGAGCGACTCTAAGATTGATTCCTGCATCAAGAGAGCAGTGTGCATGCAGCAGGTGTAATTTGTTGTTTGAATGCACCTTTCAGATCATCACGCAGTCAACCACATGTATACGTGTGCGTACAGAAACACATTTTTTAAAGGGTGACATATAAATCAAGTGGGCGAGGAAACATCATTTCAGACTCTCGGCACGAGGGACGGCGTATCCTCTTGAACCTACACAATTTCCAAATCAGAACTCTCGTTAGTTTCCCCTCCGTCTCTCTTTTCATTTCTTTCAGTGTAGCCCTTGTAAATACACTGTGCCATCAAATCTCAACAGCATCCTAGGTGCAGAATGTCACCATGTACTAGAGCGAAGTAAGCAGCTTGAAATCAAATGACATCGATATAATCATGTTGGGCACCTTATTGAATAGATGATGTATGCAAACATTTTCTCTCTCTAACATAAAAAAAATAGATGTTTCCTATTGTCATGTGCACTATTCTGGAATTTGCATTGGCAGTTTGAAAGCGTGAAAGATCCCCCCAAACCAATTTAAAATTTTCACAATTTAATAATTAGTAGTTCATTTAAAATGACAAATTGTCATTTACTCACTCTCAAAAAACACTTTTCTTAAAAGGCACAGTATGTACGTTTTTTGCCGCTAGAGGTCGCTTATTCATAACAACAAAGGCGTAGCTTGATGCCACTGTGAATGAGAGTGGAATCATGGGAGTTGTTGTCTTTAGCTCCACAGCCGATGGATAGTAATCCGAGGGACTGGGGCAAAAGTCATGTTAATGGATAAGGGAATGTATTCGTTTTATTAACGTCAGTGGTATGAAGCAGGGCGGGCCAAGACCCATGGGAGTGATTGCTAAAAAAAAAGACACAAGCGTGAAACACCGGTCTCGAGACCAGCGGAGCTTTTATTATGCTTATGCTGCAGTCGTTGCGTAAAAAAATCATAATCATGTGTTGAAAGTTATGTTTAAACATTACTCTGTGCATTCGCTCGGTGGTTGTTATGAGAGACTTGTTGACTTTCAATATCAATATTAGAATATTATATTAATAAAAGCTGGATGACTTGTGTTGCTAAATGACATGCAATTAATTTTAATATATGATGGCGAAAGCTCTCTCTGATTATGCTATGTTAGCCACTTCACAAAACAGTGTTGTCTCTGAGGCATGGTAAAAACATGGTATTCGTGGTAAATCACTTAAACAAGCAATTCAAACAATCAGACTAACCGTGTTAATATATAACAATGATCAGTTTTCTGTTGATAAATGTATCCAAAAAGTTGCTCACCTGTCTAATAAAACGCATAATATATTAAAACGTCTTTGGTGTTTCCATGGTTTCTACGAAAATCAAGGGTAGCGCAGATATGGTGTTATTGACAAGCGATGCACGGACACGGTTCGTGTCCTGGTTAAAATTGCTGATTTCTCTAGATTTAAACATAGCTGGAAACTTTTAGGATAATGTAAGTACACAAGTCAACTAAATGCATAACATTGTTCCTTTAAGTTGGATCTCAATAATTTGGTTAACAGCTCAATGGAGGGGAAGATTATCAGGGAATAATTACTTCAATTCATACCTTCCAGTACCTTTTATGTTCTTTTTAAAGCTTGGATGCTCCAGTTCTTGCTTATTGAAATTGCACAGAAAAGAGCAAAACTAAAAAACTTCTCCTTTTGTGAACAATGAAAGTTTGGGACAGCAAATGTGACAGAACTGGGATTTCAAACTCACATAGCCATCTCAAACTGGTCCAGCCATTTCTTCTTTAGCTCTTTTGTCTTGAACAGGAACTCAAATCCACACTGCCCCTGCTGGTGTGTGAGGAAGAACCCATAGCACCACTGGCAGAGGACAAGACAGAGCACAATTACTGCTTAAAGACTTATATGTAAAGACCTAACTTTCAAGTATGCATATACATTAAGACATTTTGTAATAAGTGGCACAAAAAGTTGATGTATTGGAAATCTAAGGGGTTGTAGTGTTTAGTTTAAAGCTGTGATTGGAGATGGCAGTGAGGCTTGGTGGGTGAGGGGGGAAAGGGGCTCATTTTATTTTACACAGTAATAGACAGCCAGAGGCGACCTTGAGGGAGTGGACACATTTATCACCAACTATTCAGTGTGTATGTGAAAATGTGTATGTGTGTGTGCATGAGTACATTTGTGTGGTGTAGCATTTATGCAGACTACTGTTGCAGCATCCCATCCTTGCCTCTGTCCAGGCCAGTGTTGTAAAACTAAAACTATTAAATATCATTTGTAGTAATTGAAAGCTGAAATAAAATATAAGTATTAGATTAAAAAAACTTCATCTTAAATGTTGCCTTAGCAATCATTTGAAATAAATTCTAAAATTACTAAAACTAAAAGTGTAATAAAAATAAATTGAAACTAAATAGAATTGACAAAACACAAAAGAATACTAAAATTAAAATTAAATTGCAAACTATAAAAGTTAAATCAAAATATTAATAAATACTATAATAGTATATAAATAATAATAAAAAAAACTGATCCAGTCAGACAATTTTGGCAAGTATTTCTGGCAACAGTAACTCTTATTAAGAGGTTAATAATAACAAACCTGACATAATGCTTTACAGATCTATAGTTCATATAGAAAAAAGAATATCAAAATGAGCTACCACAGTTTACATGTACAACTTTTTAAATTAAATTTGCTTAATGCAGTCATTACATGTATTTAATTTAACATTAAAAGCATAATATTCTGTTCTGTGTGTTATCGAAAGACTGAAATATGAGCATGTGTTCATATCTTTCAATAAAAGGGGGAAAAAACCTTCTTATTAGCCAAGTAATAGCAGTCTTTTTTATTTAAATATTATTAAAGCTCTGGTCTGCAATATCAAATTAAAAGTAATACTATTACAAACTTTTCTTTCTTCCAAAAGTATATGTATTAAAGTTATATACACTATATTTTAAAAGAAGAAAATACATCCTTTGAGCATTATATAATGTTATAATGTTTATTAATGATTGTTATTATAGTTTTACTATATTCTTAAGGATTTTTATGTGGCCGTGTGTGCATGCGTTTTGTGGTTGAAGGAATAAGATCTATCAGTGTATTAAGTGTGTCTATGTGTCCTGAGGAGGGGCAGAAAGGCACTTCAAACAGAAAAGCCAGCAGGGCTTTGCCTGGCCAAGGTCTCCTTGAGACAGATTTCACCAGACCATCTGTTCAGAAGAAACCTTCCTTTTGGTGAAAGGCATAAAAGAGAAAAAAATATCAAAAGTTTAAAGACACATCCGCATTATTTTTACATCTGTATGACTATTGCTAAGCCCAAAAAGAACATCAAAAAACCAAAGGTAGCCTGAGGATGAGCTGTCTGCCTTCACAGACTGAAAAAAGTACACAGTTCTGCAACCTCTATACATACACAATTTAATATGGCCACTTCTGATTTAAACAACATGGGATACTCTCCACAATGAACACAGACTTTAGACTGTTTATTGTCAAAAGCAACCAAGTCTTTCCACAGCAGTTGGTTCAGCATGCAGAATTTGACTTGACATGTAGCAGCGATCCGTCACCATCCATCAACCCTCATAAAGAGCAGTAACATCTGTCTGCAACAGTCTGTGATTGGCTCTCCAGCCTGATCTCAGTTACACACCATTACAGACCTGGCTGTTAAATTGTAGGTTGTTGAATGACAGTTGACTTTTTAGTTGATACATTTAAATATAAATATATACATATAAATAATGCGTGACAAAAAATATAAAAAAAATTGCCTGTTTAAATTAAGTAACTTTAAGAAGATTTATTGAGTTTATAACCTGAATAGTTATATGAAATGTATTATCCATTTATTAACATGCTTTTAAATTAGTTTAAATACAGTATTATGTGCTTCATCTAATACTTTCATGTATTGTGTACAAGACAACAATAAAAAAGGCAAGACTGTATAAATGGCCATCTCATGAAAACTCACATATATTTTATATATACACTATATTGCCAAAAGTATTGGGACACCCTTCCAAATCATTGAATTCAGGTGTTCCAATCACTTCCATGGCCAAAGGTGTATGGCATGAAGAGTTGCAGACTGCTTCTACAAACATTTGTGAAAGAATGGGTCACTCTCAGGAGCTCAGTGAATTCAAGCGTGGTACCGTGATAGGTTGCCACCTGTGCAATAAGTCCATTTGTGAAATTTCCTCACTACTAAATATTCCACGGACAACTGTTAGTGGTATCATAACAAAGTGGAAGCAATTGGGGACAACAGCAACTCAGCCATGCAGCGGAGTCAGCGCATGTCAAGCAGTCTTTCTGCAGAGTCAATAGCTACAGACCTCCAAACTTTGTGTGGCCTTCAAATTCGCTCAAGAACAGTGCATAGAGAGCTTCATGGAATGGGTTTCCATGACTAAGCAGCATCATCCAAGCCTTACATCACCAAGTGCAATGCAAAGCGTCAGATGCAGTGGTGTAAAGCACGCCGCCACTTGACTCTAACGCAATCCGATGGACGAGTCTGGGTTAGATGGTTGCCAGGAGAATGGTCTGCATTGTGCCATGTGTAAAGTTTGGAGGAGGGGGGATTATGGTGTGGGGTTGTTTTTCAGGGGTTGGGCTTGGCCCCTTAGTTCCAGTGAAAGGAACTCTTAATGCTTCAGCATGCCTAGACATTTTGGACAATTTTATGCTCCTAACTTTGTGGGAACAGTTTGGGGATGGCCCCTTCCTGTTCCAACGTGACTGCGCACCAGTGCACAAAGCAAGGTCCATAAAGACATGGATGAATGAGTTTGGTGTGGAGGAACTTGACTGGCCTGAGTCCTGACCTTAACACGATAGAACACCTTTGGGAGGAATTAGAGCGGAGACTGTGAGCCAGGCATTCTCGTCCAACATCAGTGCCTGACCTTACAAATTACCTTTTAGAAGAATGTTAAAAAAATTCCCATAAACACACTCCTAAACCTTGTGGAAAGCCTTCCCAGAAAAGTGCAAATGAAACGTCATTAAAGTTCATGTGCATGTAAAGGCAGGCGTCCCAAAACTTTTGGCAAAATAGTGTATATTTTAACTGAAGTATATTGTAATTGTAAAACTGCACTGAGATGAAGTACTTCCTGAGAGTTGTTATTTTTCAGCATTATTTACTTGATCTAAAAAATGTTTTTTACAGTGTGTATACGATCAGAAATGATAAAGACCTCAACTTTTCCTATGCACTGCATGTGAAAATTTTACTGACTTGTGCGGTTTCAAAGAGCTTACAACAGCACAACTCATTTGCATAAAAATGCACTTTGATAAGTCACACCGTCCTTAAAATGGTTTGGATATTGCTAGAATATCCTACAGTATCCTAGAGGACATAAACACTTTTTACAAAGAAAAAACCCCAGCAAAGACTATTCTATGACACTAACAAATCAAAAGAGATCTAAGTGAGAGTTATTTGGAGCAATGTTTGGAGAAGACAAGAACACCGGAGTGATTTCTATTTTACAGTATACTTGAACCGTGCCAGTCCGACCTCTATAAAACCCTTCAGAATGGAACAATGTGATGAATATGAGCAGATGCTGGGATCATGAGAAAAATGTTTGATGTTTGGGGTGCAGTTTTCTGAGTCTACAAACTCTGTTACTATGTTTCTCACTGACCTTTCTGTTGTCCTTATCAGTGGTGGGGTTATTGGTGATCTTGAAATGATTGAGGTCGATCACTTCCTTCATCTCATAGTTGTCCCCACGCCTCTTGCAGACGATTACAGCAACGTCGAACAAAAAAATATGTCTGCAGCATCAACATGTCATGACATGTAATAAAAGTAAAAACAAGAGTGGACTGCAGAAAAGGTTTTTGCTTTAAGCCTCACCTGTCCTGTCTACGCTTGTCCACATTTGACACCAAACGGACTTCACCGTCACCCTTTGGTCTTCCGTACGAAAGTAAGCACTGATTCTGTGAAGGAAGTTCATGGACAGATAGGAAAACAACAATGGCGTAAGTAAACTATGCTTTTAAAAGCAGAGGTCATGCTTATTATGTAAAACTTACCAAATTCTCAATGGATCTCTGATACTGGTCAATCTCCCTCAGAGTCTCAACGTCTCTTTTCACCTCATTTACATACTGGGCTAAGTCCTGTTTAATAAAGGAAAACAAAATGACCTAGATTTATGCACATATCATATACACTATTATATGGAGAAAAAAAAAAATGTAAACAAATTAAACAGGAAAATAAACAGAAGAAACAGAATGTTAATACAGTTTTGGTAACACTTTTTTTATCTGTCCTTGTTACACATTAAATGAACAGCATTTACTACAGAAATAACAATAAACTATGCTTAATTACAAGAAACGAAATACTAAAATCAAACCCTGACCCTAAAACTATATTAAATACAAGTTGTGAGCATTAAGTGTGGCACGTTTTTATAAAAAAAATCTTTAAAAGAAACATGATGTAAAATTATATACACTACTGTTCAAAAGTTCTGGGTCTGTAAGATTTTTTATGTTTTGAAAGAAGTCTCCCCTTACGAAAAAGAAGTATACTTCAAGTTCATTTTATGAAGTATACTTAAGTAATGTTCAAGTATATTTTATGTAGTAAGTATACTAATATCAATGTGTACTAGTAGTCAACTTGTAAGTGTACTATTTCAGTTCTGCTTGGGACTAAATTGGCCCTAAATTGGCGTTTAAGTGTACTATAAGTGTAACAGTAGTAAACTTTAAGTGCACAACTAGGTTTCTCATTTGTACTGCATCTGTACTACAAGTGAACTTATAAGTATATTAGTAGTTTACTATTTTAATACAAGTAGTCATTTTTTTTAATTTATGAAAGTAAAGTTTACACTTTGAAGTGTACTCTCAGTAAACTACTAGTTTATACTTACTTAGTTTACTATTTATATATTAGTTTTGCACTTTCAGTGTACTACTATGTTCAAATGAAATATACACATGAAAAATGGGTTGAAATATACCTTTAACTGTACTTTAACTAATTTTAAAAACATTTTATAATAGCTTCATGCATCCTTTTTGATCAACACTTGAATGTGGGTAAGTTTCATAAAGAAAGGCAACATTTTAAACAAAAATCGTATTTTTGTCAAAGATTACACCTTGATCAGATTCAGAATTATGATCAAAACACAGATGGAGTAGATTGAGTCCATCAACACCCCCTCAACATTGTTACTCCAGCCTTTAGAGTCACATGATCCTTCAGAAATCATTAAATTATGCCAATTTGATGCTCAAAAAAACATTATGACTTATTATAACTTATTAACTTTTCAATGTTGAAAACAGTTGTGCTGCTTAATATTTTTATGGAAACTATGATACATTTTTTTTCAGGATTCTACAATGAATAGAAAGTTCGAAAGAACAGCATTTATTTAAAATAACATTATAAATGTGTTTGTCACTTTTGATACATTTAATGTGTCCTTGCTAAATAAAAGTAATTAAAAAATGTTTAAAAAAAATCATTTAACAAAAAAAAAAAAAGATTACTGTCAGATTTGTCAGATGTCACTATTTCTTTTTTTTACTAATCAGAGAAGTAAATTTGTGACATTGATAATGTAAAAAAAAAAAAACAATCATGCTGGAGAACATGATTATTAGGTCTGCAGTCATTAAAGCAAAAGACAAGATAAACCATTATGAAAAAGACAATTCACGTTCATTTTCAAATCAACTGACTCAAAATGTGTTGATAACACAGTATAATTAGTAATAAAAGAATTATAAAATGAATGACAAATAAATGAAAAATAAAATATATGCAGTATTTATCTCTCCACAGGAAATTATTTCATTTCATCAGCGAGTACAAACATCTCCAGATACCAAAAGAGGCCTTTCAAAAGACCCCACTGGGATGAAGTGGATCTCGGCTGATTTCCATTTTAAAAGGCAGCCGCTGCTCAAACACTCACTTATGAGTCTAAATTAAACACACCATTTCACAGGCAGGCAGGTAGATGAGTTCAATCCCTGTCTGAGCAACTCTCACCGCTCCCATTCGGCTAAACCAATCAACACTGAGAGGATAATTCCAACAAATTAAATCATCGCAGGCCTCTGTTCCATTACTGCTCCTCACATAGCCATTAATCTGCTTTCCACCTACTCTGCCAGTGAGACAGAAATGAGCCTTTGACATCACTTCACGTACAGAACCTCATAATATCTCAACGTTATTAAAAGAACATTACTAAGTATATGCAGGAATGATCTGATGTCATATTCTAAAGAGAAATCAAGACTGGTAATAAGTGTGACCTTAAAATGATAGTTTTGTGGCTTATGTGTGTTAACTCCTGAACATTGTCGAAACTGCACAGTACTACCTAAAGCGGAAACCAGCTAGCAAGTAGCCATTCATGGTTCATGACAGCGACAAAACTAAAGTCTATTGGCTACTTTAAAAGGGACAAGCTCTGCCAGACATTCAGTTTCAATAGGAAACAGCACTTGTAAAGACATTTCAAGAGTTCTTTAAAGGTGCAGTAAGCGATTTCTGAGGTGATTTCTAAACACTGCTTTATGAAGCTTTGAAACCTTTACGAATCTTTTGTTTCGAATCAGTGTGCCGGAGCATGTATCAAACTGCAAAAATCATATGATTACAGTAAACGAGGCTTTGTTACGTCATAACTGTCTCGAAGTGTTTCGAAATTTGATTGGTTCACCGCTGGGCAGGGGGGGGTGGTTGATCTGTGAACCCATGAATCATGCGGATTCACTGAGATCACCCCCCACTGAACAAGTGTCTATAGATTTTACCTGATTTCTGATCAGTTTTATACATTTGTTGACATTTTAATTAGACATTAGTATAATTAAAAGGAATAATAGTAGTTAATAGTCTATTATTGGCCTGTTTAGCTGAGCCATCCATTGAACAAACTTTGATAAAAAAGTACACATATTTAATGTTGATATTTAATTAATATTTAATCACTTGATATTTAATCTTATAAGATGATTAGTTCAGTGAATTTGACAGATTTTATTTTTAATAAAACATTTGCAATGGGTTTGTAAAAGCTGTTTTTATGCGTGAAAATGCGTTTTTGTGTGAGCTTTTATATTGCATTTCCACTGTTCTGACCAGCAGGGGTCACCAGCGTGTGGTTCAATTGATTCAAAGCGTTGAAAAGCAATGAAGGGAGGGGTGTTTGTTTGGGTTGATTTAAAAAAATAAGTGTTTCTCAGAAATCGCTTACTGCACCTTTAAGCATTTAATAATGTCTAAAAATTGCTCTACTTTCTGCAAGTTTTTGCTGTAGATTCCATAAGAAATCTATACTTACTCTCATGGCATCAAGGGCTACTCGTAGGTTGCTCTTTTCTGTGGTGTCATTAGTATATTTGACCAATTCCTATAAGAAAATTAAAAGAAAAAAAGTCAATTAATTAATTTGTTATTTAATTGTATTCATTTGTTTCATCGTTTTGGGGTAAATTGTGGCCATGTTCTACTAATTTTGTTAAATTGTGGCCACAATATAGTGTTTTTCCCATACAAATGTTCTTCACTGATTATTAATATTTGAAAAACGTTTAAAATCAAATCATGTGGTGACTTAACAAATTGTTAACTGGTTTTGTGGTCCAGGGTCACTTATATGTCATTGAAACTGAGTAAGAATTATATTCTGTGTCATGGAATGTGGTCACAACATCATCATCTAAACTCTGAAGAGTCTGGACTAGACCACTTCAATGAGGACTTGTTCTGAAAAACCCAGTGCCAAGTTTCTAATGAGGGGATGCTGGACATTTTGATTTGAACCAGATTTATTCCACGGTATGGAGAAGAGCATCAACAGAACCTTTTGAGATCCACGCTATACCCTAACTAATTAACTTGATAAACAAATCTGGCCTTTGGATTTGTGTGCAAACAGACTCGCAAGCACACATACACACTGGAAGAGAAATGGTGTTGTTCCAAGTGTGAAATCTGTGCAGCTCATCAGAAACAAGCATTTGTTTTCAGAGTGCAATCGAATGCTGCTGGAGAGAGACAAACAGCCCAATCGCAGCGAGTAAACAAGGTGATTAGAAAGTTCAGCACTCTTTCCAGATTTATATTCTGACCCAGACCATGCTGTAACTTTGATGGAAGCTCAAGCATGTGCGTGTGTGTGCACGTGCACCTAGACTCAGGTGTGTGTATATTCCTAAACGTATTGGAGGCGTAATGAAGAGCAGAAGCTTATGGAGCCAATTACCTAACGTATGAATGAAGGAGATTCGTCCCTGTATATCTACCAGTAAACCCTGCCCTTTTCACACATTCATCTGTATTTTGGTCTCAAAACTCACTGCTAGTGGTGATCCAGTCAACATCTGCTATATCTATATCAGTTCCCATAGTAACGACTTACGCATCAACACAATGGCAAGAGATGCAAGACGAAGAGAGAATTGAAAACAACATAAGTGTCAGACTGTATTTACTATATATACACAATAGTGAATATGCAGTGTCTGAAACTCCTTTCTTGTTCGCTCCCATTCATTACATATTGAATGCCAGTACGACGTTACAGTTGCATCACATCATAAATTATGAACAATTACATGAAATGCGATCTGACCGTTTAGAGTTAAAACATTTTTCAAAATCCCATTTTAATTAGATATGAAATGTTTATGTGGTTCGATCAGGTTTGTAAAAATCAGATTTCATGTGTTTTGAGGGGTTCAGACCACAAACAATTGCAAACATGAAGTCGCTACACTATTACAAAGAGAGTATGTTTGAGTCACTCCAGAGGAAGTGGGCACAATGTGTTTGAGAACAGGGCAGCATGGGGCAGAGTATCAGACACACTGCCACCTGCCCCTGCTTTTGTTTTTGTGTGTGTGTGTGTGTGTGTGTGTGTGTCAGGCTGGCAGGTGTGTGGCGACACACGTCTCTAACACTTGTCCACTCACTTCGGTTCTCATGTCATCTCTGTCCTGTGGTGAAGGACCTCTCGCTTACAAAACTTTAGCATAAACTAGTGTAGCAACTTTGATGATTATATTATATACAGGTTATGCCTAGTTAAAGGGATAGTTCACCCAAAAATGAAAATTCTGTCATCAGTTACTCTCTTATGTTGTTCCAAACCCATAAGACTTCCATCTTTGAAACACAACTGAACATATTTTTAATAAAACCTGAGAGATTTCTGTCCCTCCATTGAAAGGCTATTCACCCAAAAAACCCTGATGGTTCAAAATGTTCATAATGAGATCGTAAAATAAATCCATATGAATTGAGTGGTTTCATTCAAGTCTTCTGAAGAGACATGATCCCTTTATATGACAAACAGATTTAATTTAGACTTGTATTCACATATAAACATTGATCATCAAACATACATAGAGCACTCAAATATGGTAAATGAAAGCTCAACCGTAATTGCTTGACACGCAAGAATAAACCTCATTGGTTCTCGTACTTCAAGCCTGAATGTTTGAGCTTAAGCTTCCATTTACCAAATTTTAGATATTTTTAATCTCTAGATTTCATTAAAAATGTCTTCATTCAGACCTGCACACTCAAAAGAGGTGGAAAAGATTTCCCCCTTCTATATGTAAAGCACGTTGAGTACCTCAGAAAAACGCTATATAAATGTAACAAATTATTATTAATTCATTATTACAGGGAATCCCAGTTGGTACATCATTATAATATAAAGGTTAAAATTAAATGACTTGTAGGCTACTTACATTTAAATTACACATAAGGAAGTTTTTATAATAATGTTAAAATTAAATTTAATGACAATTATATTCTACTCATTTTTTATTATAAACATTTAAATGGTGGCTGTCATTAATTGAAGAACAGGTAAAAATACAATGAATATGCAATATTGTGCATATATTTAGCAAAATGCTCATCTCTAAGTACATTTTTCTAGCTGACTAATGAGATTTTGACTATGGTCTCACTCCAGTCTATATATTAGCCCATTTTCGATTCTTGTGAGGTTTATTGTGCTTGTAAATTCAAGCAAAAACAATTTACCACTTTATTTACAAAATATCTCCAATGTACGTGGTAAATTATGTTTTTTACACAAACAAAGCACTCGTGTTGCTTCATAAAATTAAGGTTAAACCACTGGAGTGATTCACATACTGTATCTTTACTTCCTTTCTGGGGCTTGAAAGTGGTAGTTGTGTAAGCTGCCAGATTTCATCAAAAAGGATCACAGTTGGAAATTAGATATCCCTAATGCTCAGAAATACGTGAAATTTAAAACATTTTGTGATTGCAGTTTCACGCCGACTTTAATATAATGACCTTTTGTGTTGATTTGTGCAACCTGTACTATCAGAAATGTCTTCTCTGCACAAAACAGGAACTTTCCTACTGCAGTGATGACAAGTTCTGTAAGTTCATGTAATGTCGTGGTCACAAATGAAGAGAAAACTAGCCAGACAGCGCCCCCATGTGGCCAATTTTAGTAGGACAATCAAAGGGGCCCATTCCAGCACAAAACTGTGTACAGTAAAGGTCTTCAAAAATGTGATGTGGGTGTGTGGGTGTATGGGTGTATGGGGGCATGTTACTGTACCTGGAGCAGTAGTGGGTATTTCAGCACACGCTGCATGGGAACTACAAGCAAGTCTCTCAAAGTGAATTTCCCATTGTTGGCTCTCTTCGAACATTCCTGCAACATAAAGTAAATGAAATATGAAAACACTGAAGGATCTACAAAACATTTATAAAATGAGAATAAAACATTGCAAACATGACAGATAATGAAACATAGTTCTGCACCTCTAGTTTCAGTCGAACACCCTCTTTCTCCTTGCAGATGAAGTCTAACAGAGAAATGGCTGATTCTACATGACTGCAGTATTTTCCATAAAGCAGAAGCCTAAAGCAGACAGGGTAAATGTTAGCAGAAAACACACACATCAGCAGTGCTTAGTAATATCATTCTAGAAATATTAAATATTAACCAGGCCTGCAGAAATTCAACGAATGCTCTGCAGAGTTCCACAAAATTTGATTCTACACAAAAATCTGTCACCCCTTGCATATTTAATTCATTTTTCCTCAATATGATTGCTTTGTCTGACTTTTCAATAAATGTTGAGTAAATTAAATTAAAATTTTTTGGATAATTGTATTATTATTCGGTTTATTTTTCTTACCCCATTGACAGACTGTGTACAAACTAAATTGTGTAAAAATTAATGAATGAATGACAGTGGGGAAAGAAAAATAAATTGAATTTAAAACATATTCTCTGTAAACAAGTCTTCTTATCTTATGCAATTTTGCTTCCGAAGTAACTCTATCTTGTTTTATGGATGTTTAGATGTTTTTACTGAAACATACGATGAAGATACTTATTAAGATATGCTTGAATGTGTTTTTAGGTTTTATACTTGTCTTTGTAAGTAGTGAAGATCTGGTGGAGGTTTTCTGCATTTTTATTTTGAACAGAGTCTTGAATCTCGGCCATTAGGCTTTTGTGAACTTTAACCAGGTCCTGTGAAGCACACACACACACACACACACACATTTAAATGTATATATAAGATGGACATGTTAGACATTCTTTTCTTTAAAAAATATAGAAACATGGTGGTCAGCTTTACTCACTGGTATATTGATGAAAACCTTGTCAATTTCTGTAGCTGAGATGAATTTTATCAGTGGAATCATAAAATACTGTTAGGACACACACACACACACACACACACACAAAAAAAAAAAAAAAAAGTAAGCTCCATGTAGGAAAGTTATATCCTACATTGTGTGGTAACAGCAGAGCAGCTGTCTATCACTAGACAGGAAGCGCTGCATGATGAAATCCTCCAAGCTGAGAATATGAATCTCACCTTCTCAATGGTCTCCAGAGTCTCAGTGTATTTGGCTTCTGTCTGTTTGATCTCTAAAAGACAGCAGCTTCTGATGTCCACCTCTGCCTGTTTCTGTCAACACAACTCACTAACGTGAGAGAAGACTACAGCAAGCTATCCAAAAAAGCTTTAAAATCACATCCTAATGAAGTTTAAGGGTCGCAATGCAACTCATCCAGTTTAAAGACACAAGTTATGTTTTTTCTGGTGTTTTTTGTGTTTACAGTGGATTTACTCATAAAGATACTCATAAAGAAAGCGACCATATTTCTGTTAGGAGTAGGTGTTTTATAAAGGTAATTAACACGGATGCATTGGGAGTGTGTGTGTGTGTGTGTGTGTGGTATTGAGTCATTTGAGTACCGACTGAGACGCAGCAGCCTCTGTCCTCATCAGATCCTCGTACACCTCTCCACCCTCAACATCTCCATATACGGAGTCGTAAATATCTTCCTCCAGCTCCTCACTGTTCACACAAACACATTTTAAGATTAGGACTTCAGAATTCCTTTAAAAATATGAACATAATAACAACAGTTCTAGTCAAAACACAGACTTTGTGGCTACTCATTTTTAAATACAATAGATCAGTGCACTGAGGTACGTATGGCTCTATTTCTATGGAAAATTCTTCACACTTACTATTAATCCACCATTCAAATCCTCCCACGCAGCGATTGCATAGGTTATGGTTCTCGTACATTACTAAAAATATGAATTGTTCAATTCTAGAGTTTATCAGAAACAAAGCACATACATATACGTGGGTGACTAAAACCGCAAGTGCTAATGAGTTTCAGTCAAAATTTGCATCTCATTGCTTCCAATGAAAACAACTATCTCTTAACCAATTAGGTTAAGAGAGCTCACATACTTACTCAAGGAGATCTGCCAAATGGATGTATATGTCTTCATTTTCACTGCTTTCCTCTGTGGGGAATGACCTGTGAAATCGGTACAGAACCCCTATTTTAGCTCAGAGAATAAGAAGATCAACTGATTCATTTTGCAAATGCAAACCCACCTGATCCCTCTCTGTTGTGCAATAGGCGTATAAGAGAGTTTTGATAGAGTGTTGATGACCTGGAAAGACAAAAGTGTGTTTCTGAATTGCAAGTTAGAGATAAACATTGTGTGTCAGTTGTTGGTCTACTTACAGTATATAGTATATAGTCTGTTAGTCATTGTGTTTTAGTCAGTCATGTTTCCCAGGTCTTTTGAGACAAAACATTACTATTACACATTAGGAAAACAAACTGTAACTTTAAGAACTTCCTCTCCATCCAAAAAAAATGACATTAATTGAAACAAATCCGGCCAAACAGCTTGTTTTGCAACTTTAAATGATGTCAGATGACAAGATTTAAACATATGCATCTTTTAACAAGATTGCTGATCATTTCAGTCTGACCTACACAGTTTATGGGTCACATTTTAAATTGTTTTGTGATATAATGCAAGATTTACAAAGTTGTTAAAAACTATAAATAGTTAAACTATTTAATACTCAACAATAAATCTGCAGCTCAAGTTAAAGTGCTGTTGCTGAAAAGGATTTTACAAATACGCTTTAAAAGGCACAAAAACAGTCCATTTAATTCTGAGTCGACGAGATAGCAGAAAATGTTCACAAAATGATATCTACTTTATTATAATATATTACTATTTATAAGTTGTCTTCAGGGAAATATGATAAAATAAATATAGGTAAATATAATTTAGTGATACATTATATTTACTTCATCCTATATATCTTCATCCTTGAATAACATTCCATCACAAAACTATTTAAAATGTAACAAACTGTAAAGGTCGGCTGCTGATATTCACAAGCTATTGATATTTATTTTATTGTAATATATTAGTATGTATACGTGGTCTTCAGGGAAAATATGAAATAACAAAAATGTGATGACACTTTTTAAGTGAGTAAAGGTTTTTTAAGAAATAAGAAATACAATAAAATAAGTAAATAATAGGGTGAATATTAAATCCACTGTTTTAGCTGAAAAGCAAAAATGAGTCCTATTAAAGTCTACCTATAAAAAGCGACGCTATTAGAGAAACACTGCACTATCGGCAGAGGAAGTGGTCTTGCAATGCCAAGCTAGTCTGATGTGGGCTTGCTTTCTCACATTTACACTCATGCACACACACAGACATAAGGATTGACATATGGTTACACACATGCATGCATGCATACATACACACAAACACAATATGTACAAATAGACAGATCTAGGTGATAGCACACCATTTGGGTCTTTGACTCACGCTTCAGAACACCTGTTGAAAACCAACCCTGCTTCCTTTAGAAAGCTATTTTTGTTTGCACCACTGATGTGTTGTCTTCTACTTCCATTCTCACTTCATGCATTCTAAATTGCATAAAAATTGTAGCATTTTAACTCTTTCACAGGTGGCATTCTCTGGAGACGGAAACAGCACAAATCCCTGAGAAACAAATTTAGCCAAATCTAAACACCTCCCTTGTATCTGTTCCAAAAAGTAAAAGTATAAGAATGAATAAAACCATGGACTGGGTACCTTATTACTAATAAAACCTGCATTATGAATAACATATTTTAAGTGCATTAAAAAAGTCACCTATACAGTATAAAGTAAAGATGCCAGATGCAGGTCGCAGCTTTTTGCAGCTTTACAGGCAGACCGCAGCTGAATTTCAATTCCACCATAAAGCAGCACAGCAGAGGTGAGATTTTCATTCTGCATCTCAATAGAAAGTGCATTCATACATTCCAATTCTGAAACTAAGTGTGAAAGTGTAGAAGGCAAGACTATCTTTAGTTTTATATCACAGCAATATAAAAAACAGCCACAAATTTGATGGTATTTATGTTTAAATGCTTGAAAATAGATTTGAAACCATATGGAAATTGTGGTTACAAATGAGTTTCTTTTACATTTGCATTATATTTATGCATTTGGTAGATGCTTTTATCCATTTAAGGTATACAGTATATTTTATCAGTTCATGCATTCTGAGGGAATCAAACCCATGACCTTGGCGTTGCTAGCGCCATGCTTTATTGTTTGAGCTATAGGTTCTTGACAAACTAAACTTTCAATGATTTTTTATTGGATAAGCTAGACTGGATAGTCAATGAAAAAAACCAACAATTTTCCAGTAGACATACAAACTGCTTCAATACTGTTAAAAACAACCCATGGTGCACCATGCCAAGATTGTACTGAGCTATAACAAAGCTGGTAGCTACTTTGTGGCATCTAAAATATAATACAGTTTTAACATTTTAGTCACAATATAATTCCTATTTCTCCTTCCATTTGTGCTATTTCATAGTGTATGAAAGTATTCTAAATATTCAACCATCACCTTATAATGGCTTTTAAAGGTTTTCTGTGCTTCTGTTCATCAGAAGAAAGTTAAAAAAAAACAGCACTGTTTAATCTGAATGTGGTTTTAACTCTGGGATTTGGGAAATTTTGAAATATGGGACAAGACCATGATTGTCAGCTAAATAACACAGCCATGTACAAAGAAGAAAGTTGATCCGATGCACTTTATGCATACTGATAACAAATCAAACAAATCAATTTTATTTTTTAATTCTGAACTTACTTTTTCATTCAAAAAATATGTGAAGCAAATAAAGCAGCTCAAGATACAGTGCATCTGGAAAGTATTCACAGCGCTTCACTTTTTCCACATTTTGTTATGTTACAGTCTCATTCCAAAATGGATTAAATTCATACTTTTTTTCCTCAGTTCTACAAACAATATCCCATAATGACAACGTGAAAGAAGTTTGTTTGAAATCTTTGCAAATGCATTAAAAATAAAAATAAATAAATTAAAAAAAAATCACATGTACATAAGTTTTCACATGCTTTGCCATGACACTCAAATTGAGCTCAGGTGCATCCTGTTTCCACTGGTTATCCTTAAGATGTAACTTGATTGGAGTCCACCTGTGGTAAATTCAGTTGATTGGACATGATTTGGAAAGGCACACACCTGTCTATATAAGGTCCCACAGTTAACAGTGCATGTCAGAGCACAAACCAAGCCATGAAGTCCAAGGAATTGTCTGTAGACCTCCGAGACAGGATTGTATCAAGGCACAAATCTGGGGAAGGGCACAGAAATATTTCTGCAGCAATGAAGGCCTCCATCATCCATAAATGGAAGAAGTTTGGAACCACCAGGACTCTTCCTAGAGCTGGCCACCCGGCCAAACTGAGCGATCGGGGGAGAAGGGCCTTAGTCAGGGAGGTGACCAAGAACCCGATAATCACTCTGACAGAGCTCCAGCGTTTCTCTGTGGACAGAGGTAAACCTTCCAGAAGAACCACCATCTCTGTGGCACTCCACCAATCAAGCCTGTATGGTAGAGTGGTCAGACGGCACATGACAGCCCGCCTGGAGTTTGCCAAAAGGCACCTGAAGGACTCTCAGACCACGAGAAACAAAATTCTCTGGTCTGAAGAAACTAAGATTGAACTCTTTGGCCTGAATGGCAAGCGTCATGTCTGGAGGAAACCAGGCACCGCTCATCACCTGGCCAATACCATCCCTACAGTAAAGCATGGTGGTGGCAGCATCATGCTCTAGGGATGTTTTTCAGCGGCAGGAACTGGGAGACTAGTCAGGATCGAGGGAAAGATGAATGCAGCAATGTACAGAGACATCCTTGATGAAAACCTGCTCCAGAGCGCTCTGGACCTCAGACTGGGGTGAAGGTTTATCTTCCAACAGGACAACGACCCTAAGCACACAGCCAAGATAAAAGGAGTGGCTACGGGACAACTCTGTGAATGTCCTTGAGTGGCCCAGCCAGAGCCCAGACTTGAACCTGATTAAACATCTCTGGAAAGATCTGAAAATGGCTGTGCACCGACGCTCCCCCATCCAACCTGATGAAGCTTGAGAGGTCCTGCAAAGAAGAAATGGAAGAAACTACCCAAAAATAGGTGTGCCAAGCTTGTAGCATCATAATCAAAAAGACTTGAGGCTGTAATTGGTGCCAAAGGTGCTTCAGCAAAGTATTGAGCAAAGGCTGTGAATACTTATGTACATGTTTGTTTTTTGTTTTTTATAAATTTACAAAGATTTCAAACAAACTTATTTCACGTTGTCATTGTGGGGTATTGTTTATAGAATTGAGGAAAAAAATAATGAATTTAATCCATTTGGGAATAAGGCTGTAACATAACAAAATGTGGAAAAAGTGAAGCGCTGTGAATATGCACTGATGCACTGTAAATCACTATTGCTTTAGGATTGTAAAGACAAAACTCCCATCACCTATTGATTTGATATGGTTGTGTTATCTGTCAACATACTACCCCAGTAACCTAATAATAAGAGAATGCCCGGAAGGCATGTAATAAATCCATATCTCTACTGACAAATGGGGTGACAAACAACGACATGTGCATAAGATGACGTGCCTTGAAGTCTCTAAGGAAACAGCACAGGAAGATGAAAAGTGAGAAAGGGTGAAAATACAACCTCCAGACAGCTGTGTGGTCTTCACAACAACATAAGCAACCGTGAGTAGAGTTCATCTACATTAACACCTGTGTGACTCCATGAGAAACAATTTTAAGAAAGCAATAAGCAATGAGAGCAATGAGGTCACCCCAAGAACGATAACTATAAAGATAACTATAACTTTAACTATATTAGTGTCAACATCGTCTTGTTTATTCTAAGCGCGCACTGCACTTTTGTCGTCTGCCGCTTTAAATGCTTGAGCTCTATAAAGCAGGGTGGATTCTGATTGATCAATTAAGGAACCATTGGCTTCTATAAGGGAAAAAAATAGGCACCAAATTATTCTTTTTAAGTGCCACAAAAAAAAACGTGTTTTAATTTTGTCGTGTGTTTTCACGTCTGCCCTCCTTTTACAGCATCAGCATTTTCATCCATCTTGTGGATATCCTGGGAAATAAGATTCACTTTAAGCAGGATCTGAATTGCTTTTCTAACTTGAGAACTACATACAGTCACAAATAACTGTTCTTTACACAGAATCTGAACCAGTGTCATAGACCATAATAATGTCAGCATCACTTGGCTAATGAGTAGGCTATAGTTTGGCCTCCTCCTTATGCATCCTATAAATGTTGTTGTATGTATTGCACACACCTAATCTATTTTTCTTCATTAGTAATATCTGACAGGTAAATTTGGTGAAAGACAGCTTCTCACATGCAATTATATGGGCGGTGAATTTCATTTTTAGCTCTTTCCATCCTTTCTAATGTAGACAACAGGTTAAGTAAAAATATAAGGATTATGTGATACAGTGCATATATTTAGCAAAATACCCCTTTCTATAGTTATTTTTCTAGCGGACGAGTTGATCAGTGAATGGCTTTTCTGAGGTAAATTTGACGTTCTGTGACATATTTGTTCTCAAGCTGCTTTATACAAGCTCTTTCCAAAGTCGAAATGCTGATTGAGCGATCTGTCAGGCCACATTAAAGAGCACCAAAACATTTATTGCTTGTATTTTGTGATAAAATCAACAGGATTTGAAAGCTTTGTTAATTGTTTATTAAAATTAACAAATACATTAAAAGTGACATATTAAAGGTGACAATTAAGTACAAATCTTACTGCGATTATGGATGGCTGCTCTACAAATAATAGGAAGTTCAGGCAGCAACAGAAAACAGCAAAGATTAAAAGTTATTGAGAATAAGAATCCTTATCAGTATCAATTAAAAACGAGAATTGTTAACGATTAGTTCGCATCCACACAGCTGACATGTTTATCTGTTGTAGTTTATCCACATTATGTGCACGAAATAGACACTGCCTTCCTGCACTTTTACACTATTGGTCTTGGATGTTCATTCATTGACACGTCTTAGTAATTTTTTATCTCTCTCATGCTGACACAGCCATCAGCGTTGTTGCTCGATATCTTTCATTTTGACGCGTTTTACACAACATGCAGGTAAAAATGCATGCAATTTTTAATCATAACATATCATAGCCCTGTTTTTATAGTTCATCAGCTGGAAAAAACAGCTCTGAAAGTGATTCCAGCGATATTGTTTCTCTGTGCTGTTATCGTTATAGTTGTGGTGTGGCTATTATATTTAGAAAGATTTTTAGAACAATATCTTTATCATTATCGTTATAGTTATTGTCCTGTGCAGGGTTTGACACGAGCTCACTAGCCACTGTGTGTTTTTCCATAGTTACTCGCCACTCAGCATTTTCACTGGCCACAATTTTGACATTTGACAAAAAACTGCCATATAGATATTTTTAATATTATCTCATAATTTGCCAGCAGGTATATTATGCTGCTGTCACATTAAGACCTGACGCACAGATCCATTATACTGTTACACATCGGTTTTCTTTATCAACTGTTTACGTTCACTTAAAACATAACTGACTGTTTACATGAATACTCACCAAGACCGGCATTTTGACAATATTTCTGTTATAGACGTAGACTGTTTAAGCGGAATAAGCAGCAAAAAAGAACTAAATTTAGTAATGAGAGGCGGCTTTATCTTCGTGCACTTTGGGTGTGAGCATAAAATCTGTCGGAATGAGTCAAATTATGTGCAATACACAATACAATTCCACGTCAAAATCAAGCCTGCAGCACTTGTGTTGAAAACTGAAGCCAAAGCGTCTCGATCGCCCCCAGGTGGTTGGTCCCAGTATAGCTCATAACCCCCGCCCCTCCATGTATTCTAATGGATGCGAGACAAACTAAACAATCAAATTACACTTAAAATATTTTTTCCCCAAATGATGGCTTCTGTCATTTTAGGCAGTTTTTATAACGATGATTTCATTTCAAGAGTTAGTTTTTTAAATATGTTTGGTTTAGTTAGTTATTTGATGCTATAAAAACGGGGGGTGTGACGTTATGATTGACAGCTGAGATTGATTCTCTGAGTGAAGTAGTCACTGAGGCACCAACGGACTTTTTCGGGATTTTCAGGAGGAGATTGGAGCTTTAGCTTTAATTTCAACATTTCCATAATTGTTTATTTCACACCAACATAATGAACTGTTATGCATCTGCGAGGGTGCGGGGGGGCTTTTGATATCACGGCTCTAGTTCCTGCTCTCTACTGTGCAGACTCCGGTCCCGAGGTCACTACTGTGCAGATTTGGGACCGAGTCTGCACAGTAGTGACGTCAGCACCATATTCGCCATACCACTTTTCTTCAGTGGAAGAGTGAAGTGGTAGTGGTAGTGAAGACGTGTCGTCCATATTTTTTTTAAGGTCTATGGTCAATATTCATCTGGAGCAAAGGAAACAAGGCGGGTTTGTGTGTCAACTCGCTGTCGGAGAGATGAGAGAGCGAGAGGTGCCGTGTATTTATTCAACGGAAAATTAGCATTGGAAGAGTTTCAGTATCGATATGTATTGAAACATCTATATTTTTGACAACACTACATTGTACTTAGTTTATTATTTCAGATGCCTTTTTAAAAGACTATCATTGAAAATAAAAATTCTATCAAATTCAACCCGCCAAAATGGCTAGGAGTGACTGCGTTACACGCCACTGTTGGCAGGTGTTAATGTCAAGCCCTGATCCTGTCTGTGAACGGGCCTTTACAGTCATTTAAGGTACCATGTGAAGTGCAGTATCTACACATGTTAAAATCACTTTAGTGCAGCAACTCATGCAGCTTACTGCTTATATAAAACGTAGGAAAACTTTGATTAAACTATAGTTAACTATTGTAATAGAGTTGTATTTTGTTTGAGTAATATAGTTCATACATATACTAACAGGCTGTATGCAGTTGATAGGCAAAGTACAGTATGCAACCTGGCATGTGTTTTTCAGCATTTTACAAAAGCTTTGAATGGCAGACCATCTAATCAAAGTCTGAACAATGTATATTTATGTTTATTTATGTATTCATAACGTTTCTTTTACTTAATACTAAAATAAGCACATAATTTCAGCTCAGAGTGCTAAATGTGAGCTGTCATTAATTCATAATTTCATTTAAAGAAGATTTAATGGATGTGGATGTAACATGCATACTTACAAGGCAAACTCATGTTAGTAGATTGCTGCAGGGCAAAGATTATTCAGAAGGATTAACTTAAACCTTGAGAATACAGAGAGACATATAAATGGGGCAAAACACAGCAACTACGGTCTGAAACAGTGCAATGTGAAGTAATGTTAACTATTCTTTTCCACAGTCATTACTCTGGCCTTCATTGTCACATGATTCTTAGAAATCACTGTAATATGTGATTTGGTGCTTAAGAACCTTATTATCAATTTAAAAACAACTGTGCTTCTTAACATTTTTATGGAAATGGTCTGTGAAAAAAATAATTCTTTGAATAGAAAAGAACAGCATTCATTTGAAATATAAATCTTTTCTAACATTGTAAATGTCTTTACTGTCACTTTTGATCAATTTAATTAAGTATTAATTTCTTTAAAAAATATTTTTCAACGGTAGCGTAAATATATGAAAATAAAAAATATATAAATATTTAGACATAAATATATAGAAGTCACATTGTGAGAAATAAAGCCGAAATGATGAGAAAAGTCAAAATTGCAAGAAACAAAGTTGCAATTGCAAGAAATAACATCGCAATTACCTTAGCTAAAAGTAGCCGAATATATTGAAAAAGTAGATAAATACAAAGACTTTACTTTTTATAATATAGCTATCTTCAGGGATATAGGGGGTACAACCAAAGAAATAGTCCTGGGATCTGTGATGATGGGGGATGACTGAGGTCAAATGGCCACCTCATTCAAAGTTTCATGCTACTGAAAAATGTATTTAAATTAGTAGCGTCACTACTTTTAGTTAGTTACTACCCACACCGACTACTTCATCTTATTCTGCTATTCACCATTTATCTTGCATAACTGCACAAAACACTGCTCAGCTCAATTAACATACACACATGCCCTTAGCTAGAAGCTTTTAAAAACTGCGGGGGGGTTTGCATGGCTTTTCTGTTCCCTGCATTAGTCAGTTCTTTCAGGAGTGCTCTCCCGGCTGTAGTCCAGCCCTACAGGGCTGTACTAATGCTTCTGCATGGCTGCAGATGTCAAACAATAGCTGAACTCTTCTGTGAGAACAGCGATGTCCCTCTCACAGCACAAAGGACGCGCCACTTTATGTTTAACCCCACATGAGGCCGGACCTTCAGCCACTGCGCTTGCTAGGAGGAAAAATGCCAAGAGGAAGCTACTGAAGTTGGTTACCCCTGTGGCTCAGGGAATTATTGTTTTACATTGCCAGACAAAAGACAATCTAAACATTCAAAAAGAGGTTGTACAACAGGTTGTACAGGAAGGTTGGGGATATAAATTAGCTATTTATTACAGGTCACCTTCAGAGGCCAGACCACATCAGCCAGACATTTACAAGTGTCTGTAAATACATGAAGACAGCTACATTTTCTGAGAAATATTAAACAGATTTTGTTCACTGCATGTGAAATGGGAATGTATAAAAGGACATGTTGGTGTAGAGATAGAAAACAATGTTCATAAAATGATTATGATTATTCTTTGGACATGGTGAAATATAATAATAAAGATCATAATGCTGCAGAATTAAGAGTACAGGGGCCAGTTGCATATAGCCATTATGTTAACTAGTATGACTAACTAGCAGTTGGTTAGGGGTAATCAGTCTTACTTTTTGCCATCAAATTAGACCAATCTACCTTTTTATGTAACAGACTGAAAGCTATAAACAGTTTCAAAGAAAACAAATGATGACTAACTTGTGAGAAGTTTATGCAACTGGCCCCAGAACTGTATATTAGATTCTCAATTTCTCTGGTCAGCCGTATCACACTCCCCCTCTATCAATACATACTGTCTGACCCATATTCGGCAAATAATGTTTTTTTAGTCTCAGCATTCAGTCAGCAGCTAATTCTGATTTTAAAATGAAATCAAAACAAATTACTAATGTTCATTATATAAATTAATATATTAATACATTAATTAAATATGTTTATCGTTCATGGTGTACATTGTTACGGTGAATATATATATATATATTTTTTTTTTTTTCATTGGTTACAGCTTGCTACTTTATAAACTACCAATAATTTTTTTAAAGATTGTTTTATTACCTTTCCAAAATCACGAACATCGAATAGATCAAAGGCATCAAACAATTCGCTCTTCTTCATCCCAAATGCTTCACAGCATGCAGACAGAAATGTACGGATATTCTTCAAGCAGAGGAACTAAAAGGGCAAAAACAAGATTTTGTTTTAAACAATTTTGTTTTTGCATATATATAAAAAATATGCAAAATTGTAATACTGCAAAATTAAACAATTTTGTTTTTGCATATATATATATAAATGAAATGTGGGGAAATGTGTGTCGAGGGCAAAGAATTTCTGTGGAAATGTGGCCTTGTGAGAGAATCATTAATGCTAACAGCTTTTCCCTTCAGTAGATGAGGAAATAAGATTTCCAGCTAATCACAAATGGTCTCTATTGCCTAATAGGTGCAATTGACTATATTTCTGCTTCTGCATTTTCTTTCAAGTCGAAGATCACAATAGATAAGGGTTGCTTTTAACTCCTTACTATGAGGGAAGTGTTTGTGTGTCTGTGTCATGACAGCTGAATTTAATTTCAATATTTAATTAGTTCACATTCATTTATTTAAATGAATGTTAATTCATTTTACAGCCCAAACCCCACACATATCAAAATACACATGACTACAGGAGTCAGATAAGTGACAGGAACATTGACTAATGCAGCAAAGGATGTTGTGGAAAATTGCTCTTTTCCGTTGTCTGAAGGAGACTGACTGTGTCTCGTCAATCCAGAAGGGTGGATTTGTGAGTTTAAAAATCAGTCACATCAAAGTTGGATTTTATCAGGTCACTAGAGTGAAACAGGGGCATCTGGGAATAGTCGTTTGGCCCTGGGCAGAATGCCTGAGACTTCTCAGCCCTAAACACTTACTTACACACAGCAGTGAATCAGACAGAACATTCATCTGGCCGACTTTTGGGTCCCTACCAAAACACGATGTACATTTAAAAATTGATGTTTCATTAGCTCAATGTTTACCCAGTTTGTTGAGAGCTTTTCAGACTGACTGAATGATGCAGTATACAAAGAGAGCTGTGTATATCTACCACTGCGCCCTTTGTGAAGAGAAGTCTAGCTGCCACTGGGGCCCCTTGTAATATTCTGGCACTGGCTAGTACTATAAAGGTTTAAATGAAAAAGTCAAAATATAGGCTACTGTATATAATATGCAGGTTTGAAACAAATGCACTGAAAGAGCTATATACTTCTCATATATCTACTATAGGAGTCAGTAGGTTAGTGTTAGGTTAGGTTAGTCCGTAACTGAAATACATTATAAAAATGCAAAGTTTATTAAAGTAGTAGTTCATATAAGCAATAAAATGACACTAGTCGGTCTATAGTTTGCGCTCACCTGTGACATCTGTGGTCTGAGATTGATCTCTTTCAGGTTAATGGTGTCGGGTCTGAGATTGTTCAGCAGTTGGCACAGAAGCACCCCATCCCGTAGAGTTTGGGCCAAATCAAAAACCTGCGCCGAATCCGCCGTGACCCGATGATTCCGGGGCAAAACTTTACAATTGATCAGCCACAAGCTGCATTGCCTCCAGTACTCCATAATGCGCGTATAAAATTGGAATTAACAACTGTGAAATAAATCTGACACCGTTAAATGAAGCTGAGATGTAGAAACACCCGAAGCAGAGTATGCACCTTGCGTTATATTTGGCATCCGTGGTTTCCTTTTTTTGAGCGTGCGCTCTTAGTTGCCAAAACTGAGACTTGTGCGCACAAATGTGGGTTTATCCGCGCTCTACCAGGACTATAAACCCCCATCAGTGGAGTTACGAATTCTAGCATGGCAAAGTTTTTATGATAATTGAGTCGTGAGCCGCTGTCTGGTGATCTTCCAATGGAGAAGTCTTATCTTATGAATATTAATGAGACGTTGTTAACTCTGCGTTGTAATCTTCCAATGGCGAAGGTTCGTCTCATGAATATTAAGAGCCAGGTCTTCATCATAGTAGGATAATTTAGCCCCTTTAGCCTATCAAATTAGCTTCCTTTTCCGTTAGTTTTGACTATCTGATGGGTTCTCGCTGCAAACAAGAACAATACACAGGGCTACATATTATTATTATTATTATTATTATTATTATTATTATTACGAAGGGTAGTTTAGCCTAAGTGTAAGGCATTCCTTTGTATAGCTTTTTAAATGTGAAAGTGTTTGATGTGATCTGCAAATTTCATTATTTTACCATGTCTTATCTGAAATGTCCATTAATGACAATGAATGAGTATTCTAGTAAAATTAGTTTGCTTTATTTTTTTATTTGTTTTTTTTATAACTTTCAGACAATTTTATTAAAAGCGATTTTATAATGTAGTTGAATCGTCTAGTAGCAAATACATCAAAACTAATTCGCATCTAATTTTAAATATAATTATTAGTTATTTATTTAGTCTTTTGTTATTTATTTAGTTAAATCATATATTTAAGTTATGTCTATATATTTAAATAAATAATATATATATAAACAGTCGACGTTGCACGTGCATGTGAGGCGTTGAGTTGTCACGTGCTCAATTCCGTCCAATCAGGGGAAACGCAGTTCCATAACACAACACAAGCGCTTCCACGTTAAATACATTGTGTAACTTGCAAACTTCAGATTCCGCTTAAGGTAACTTATACAGGATTTCAAGGTGAGAAGCGTTTTAAACTGTATTAACCATTAGTACGCGTTTTATGTGTGTACGTTAAATATATTCTAAGCTTTAGGTGAGCATGATACAGTTTCTCTCTCTCATGTTTCGTTTCTGAGTGTTTTATCTCGGTGTCACAGATGGCTCTTGCCCTGGCTGACAGGGCTATCGGAGCAATCATTGCCTCAGCTGTGGCCGATGCTGCAGGTTTGCATTACTTGAATACTAGTAACAAAATATTATATATAGCAACATAGTCACGATCTGTTAAATATCACAGTTGAATTTACAGTAAATGTTACGGTGTATTTATAAGCATTGAGTATTACTGCTGAAGAACATGTACATGACATTGTAATGTATGTAATCACACATTGTTCTTGTCATTACTACAGTAAATAATTATAGAAGCAGATAATGTGTCCCTATAAGCAAATGTATACACAGATTTGTGTTCATATACTCTGCAGCACAACCGCTCCACTGGGTCTATGACCAGCAGAAGCTGAGTGTGTTACTCTCTGAAAGTCCTCAGCCTGAGTTCCGCCCTGATTCTGCCAACCCGTTCTACAGGAGGAACACTGGACAGCAGAGCTGCTATGGAGATCAAGCATTCGTGCTCCTGGAGTCCCTGTCCGAGTGTGGAGGTGAAAAATACTGAAACAAAACAATTATAACATGATACATTCCAGTATGTAACTTGACTATGATGCTATGTGCATCACCATGTTATTTTTCCATGTTGTGGTTCATGGATCAACAGGTCTAAATGTGGAAGATCTGAAGCAGAGCACCTACAAGTTCTTTGGACCAGGATCTGAATATGACACACCAGTCAATGATCCTTACAGAGATAAAGGAGGTAGATTTTTGTTTACTTTCTTATGAGTTATTCGTGAAATATTCCAAGGTATATTTGTTTTTCTACATTATGACAGCTCTTATATTATAAACAATTCTAATAAGACAGGTATAATTATATATGTCCTTGTATTTTATTTAAATTTTAATTATAAAATATAAATATGGACATCATAATCATATATAAAATACTAAATATATAAATAAAAAATTCATGTACATTTAAAACATACATACACCTGTTGTTCTAGTATTATTTATATACTCTTATAACTTGTATTAATATTTTGAATTCACTTTAATCTTACATTTTCAGTTTTCATTTTGTAATTTTTATTAGTTCCCTTTTGAAGTGGAACTCAACAGTGCGATGGGGAATGCCATCAGCTTGGCTGGTGTCTGAAGCAAGTGTGCAAATACCACAATTTCACATACATTGCAGGTGCCTGCTTATACTCACGGGCGCGCTCGTAATGACGTCAGAGTCTGTCGTTGGCCAATGAAATAGTCACACATGCCTCACACAATGGTTACGCTGATGGCATTTCCCACAGATGCAGTGTCTCATTCCCCTTCATGTTTACAGTCGTAACCTGAGACATTTTATTCGTTTTATATTGCTATTCAGGTATATTTTATTTTTATTTCAGTTGTAGCTTTAGTTCAGTTTTATTTATTTCCAGTTAGTAATTTTAGATGCTTCAACTTCAACTTATTTCAGCGAGTTGCCTAAGCAACACTTTAAGTTTTTCCTTTAATATGTATATTTATTAATATTTTTCAAGTTTTAGTCAACAATAATAACCGTGCCTGCACGTTTGTCTGTCATTTTGACTCATAACCCTAAACAGATGGCGAGGTTTGTTTTGTTTTCAAATATAAATTTTCCTGAATTATTCATGACTTCATAATTTTTTCTCTCAAGCTCCCAGGCCTCAACTACCTATTGAGGGACCCTGGAGACAGGCAAGCCTTAAGAGCTTTATTAAAAATGTGGATGCAGGCAAGGAAGAGACAGGTACTGTCAGTTCTGTTTCTGAGAATGACTAAGTCAGATAACCATCCTCCTAAATATTTTGTTTAGCCGTATTATTGTTAGTAAACATGACTTAATTTAAATGTTTTTTTAAATGTATAATTATAAGAACACTATGTAAATTGGAAGGAGAAATCTTTGTGACATTTTTCAGGTTGTGAAACTGATAATCAAATTGATGGAGTGGCAAAGCTGGCCCCCATTGTAGCGTGCTATGCTGGAAAGTCAGAGATGTTGGAGAGGGTTGAGGAAGCCACCCGTGTCACACAAAACAACGACATATGTGTGGCAGTAACTCTCGCTGCTGCTAGGTTGGTAATATATGATTGACAACATGTGATGTGACACATGTACATACAACTAAGCAACTAGGCTATTTATTTCCATTTCCAATATGATACTCAAGCCCTGTTCACGACTTTGTATGTCGCTAGCCTCTGTACTGTGAAGACGCTTGTGGGCGTTCCTAGTGCTGTTGCTCTATTGTTATTGGTAGACTACACATCTGTGGCCATATCTTTAGAAAATGCAATCACAAATATAAAACTAAGATATCATTCTAATTTGACTAGGAATTAGAATTAAAAGTAGCATTCTGCTGTTGGAGAGTGACGTTATACACTCACCTAAAGGATTATTAGGAACACCATACTAATACTGTGTTTGACCCCCTTTCGCCTTCAGAAATGCCTTAATTCTACGTGGCATTGATTCAACAAGGTGCTGAAAGCATTCTTTAGAAATGTTGGCCCATATTGATAGGATAGCATCTTGCAGTTGATGGAGATTTGTGGGATGCACATCCAGGGCACGAAGTTCCCGTTCCACCACATCCCAAAGATGCTCTATTGGGTTGAGATCTGGTGACTGTGGGGGCCATTTTAGTACAGTGAACTCATTGTCATGTTCAAGAAACCAATTTGAAATGATTCGAGCTTTGTGACATGGTGCATTATCCTGCTGGAAGTAGCCATCAGAGGATGGGTACATGGTGGTCATAAAGGGATGGACATGGTCAGAAACAATGCTCAGGTAGGCCGTGGCATTTAAACGATGCCCAATTGGCACTAAGGGGCCTAAAGTGTGCCAAGAAAACATCCCCCACACCATTACACCACCACCACCAGCCTGCACAGTGGTAACAAGGCATGATGGATCCATGTTCTCATTCTGTTTACGCCAAATTCTGACTCTACCATCTGAATGTCTCAACAGAAATCGAGACTCATCAGACCAGGCAACATTTTTCCAGTCTTCAACTGTCCAGTTTTGGTGAGCTCGTGCAAATTGTAGCCTCTTTTTCCTATTTGTAGTGGAGATGAGTGGTACCCGGTGGGGTCTTCTGCTGTTGTAGCCCATCCGCCTCAAGGTTGTGCATGTTGTGGCTTCACAAATGCTTTGCTGCATACCTCGGTTGTAACGAGTGGTTATTTCAGTCAAAGTTGCTCTTCTATCAGCTTGAATCAGTCGGCCCATTCTCCTCTGACCTCTAGCATCAACAAGGCATTTTCGCCCACAGGACTGCCGCATACTGGATGTTTTTCCCTTTTCACACCATTCTTTGTAAACTCTAGAAATGGTTGTGCGTGAAAATCCCAGTAACTGAGCAGATTGTGAAATACTCAGACCGGCCCGTCTGGCACCAACAACCATGCCACGCTCAAAATTGCTTAAATCACCTTTCTTTCCTATTCTGACATTCAGTTTGGAGTTCAGGAGATTGTCTTGACCAGGACCACACCCCTAAATGCACTGAAGCAACTGCCATGTGATTGGTTGATTAGATAATTGCATTAATGAGAAATTGAACAGGTGTTCCTAATAATCCTTTAGGTGAGTGTATAAACTACAGCAGTGCTCGGTGCATTAAATCAGTAGATTAACGATCGATCAACCAACAAATTAAACTCACTCATGCTGTCAAAAACTAAAACGTCATTTGAATTTGACAGTTATTCAATTTTCTTGTCCCTGTTTCTTGTAATAATCAACGTAATGCAGGGGAAACTGTAATATGAGCTGCAGCAGTGCTAAACTCATACAGGGTTCCCACTCTTTTTTCAGCGAACATTTTCCAGGGCTTTTCCAGGACATTCAATTTTACTACAGCAAGATTAAAAGACAAGGATCACGCCTAAAGTAATATATTGCTCTCTAAGTCTTTAAAAGTTGTACAGTTTATCGCCATGACTTAACTATAAAACAGTTTTTAATATGAGCACTTACAGTTTTTTACGATCGCTATGACAATTTTTTTCAATACTTTTAACAATTTTCCTAAACTCTTAACACACCAACACACCTACAACACACGATTGCCAAAACGGTTAATTTCACACATTGTAAACTAACACTACTCCAACACTAATTTTCAAAATACAATAATACACTAACACAATACACTATGTCTACCAAAACACCTAACACATGTTCTCTTCCAACAGGAACATTTAGTAAATCATAGCACAATGTCATAAAAACACTAACATCAGATGAAATTACAGAAACTGCATTATTTTATGTGTCAGGTCTGCCCTTATACAATAGACAGTATATTTTTGGACAGTACAGTGTCTTTTGAAGCCTCTCCACATTTTTTTTGTTGGGTTTAGTAAATGCATGCATTTTGTTTCTTTTGCTGCAGAAATTCAATACAAAAAATGAATGACCCATCTCAGAGTAGCTTTCCTCATTCAGGAACTTTCCTCTGCCCCTGAGGGAGGTAGATGTTGAATCCTTAGACAAAATACAGTTACATATTAGAGACCAGAGGCATACAGTTACTCTAATACATGGTAAAAGTATTTACACTTTGCAGTAGGAGAAGCCCTTATACAATATCCTACTTGTTGGTTTCTCAAAAATTCTGGATAATGGATGCCACTGTGTCCCGCTGAGATTTGGCTGTACTCATTCACCAGCCTCTCTGTATGATAGCCTGTGGTTTATGACATGGTGTATGATAGTAGCTCTTATTTCATCAGTTACCCTAATTCTGGCCCTTCTTTGAGCACCACCATGCATTCTAACTCCTCAATCTCTACCTTGTCCTCATCCAGGCATTCCTCTCCCTTGCCCTTGTCCCAATCCTCTCCCTTGTCCTGATACTCATCTTCCTCTCCCTCGTGCAGGCATTTTTCTTACTTTCTTTGTGTTGCTCTATATTGTTCCTTTTTCATACAAGATCAGCCCAAAGAGGCCCTCTATTACGGTATACCATATGGTCATGTGATTGAAAGAACATCAATACCTGAACAATTCCAAGATGGTAATCAGTTGTGATTTATATATTTGCATAACTTCAATCAGCTGTTTCTCAGTAACAATGGAATAAAATACAGGGGATATATTTGTGTTTCAATTCACAATATAAACAGCTGTTTACCTTGACTTTAGCCTATAAGGTTAGGTTTAGAACATGGTGTTATCTGTTCTGACGTACAGTGTTAAAGCATTGGTAAATTTGGCAGTAAAAATCCATTGTTTTAGTCTTGGTTGAGCTTGTGTGTTCAAGCATTTTGAATTTGTGTTAACTGTATGCATTTTGTGTAAAAGCAATAAGAAATGTGTTAATTGTATAGCCTACACAGACAGATGTTGTGCTAACTGCGTTAAGAGTTTAGGAAAATTGTTAAAAGTATTGAAAAATTGTCATAGCGATTGTAGAAAAACTGTAATCATACATTGACTAAGGAAGCTTGTTTACGCCACAGAATAAAAAAAAAGAAGGTAATTGCGACTTTTTATCTCGCTATTCTTTATTTATTTTTCTCGCTAAAAAAAAAAAATTTCCTCAAAAAAAAAAAAAGTTTATATCTCACAATTCTGAGAAAAGAAGTAAGAATTGCAAGATATTAACTCGCAATTGCAAGAAAAAAAGTCAGAATTTGCCATTTTGACTATAACTCACAATTGTGAGTTTATATCTCGCAACTCTTGCAGTGTGTATACTTTGCAGCGTGGAAAAAAAAACTGAAAAAGAGTGTTCCTTTTATAATCACTGCAGCTTTTAATCATGTTAATCACTTCTCATTTGCATAAAGTTCAAGTTTCTGTACTTTTGTTGTGTGTCTTGCATTGCTTGACACGCCTACATTCTGTCGCCAACTGTCACTGTCGCCAGAAGTCACCATCCCTCCATTGAAAATGAAAGGGAGCATGTCGCTGTGTGTCACTAGCGGTGTGAACAGGGCTTTAGATGGTGGCATATGACCATTTAAATTGTGTGTGGAAATGATGCATGAACTGATTTCTTTAATATGATGGGAAATACCAGTGTTAAAAGTTGCTCTTTCTTCAGGTTCTTGGAGCATTTTGTCCTGAATGGCTCTGATCCCAAGGCCCTGGATGCAGTGCTAAAACAGCTCAATGACCCAAACAGAAAAAACCCTCAGGAGTTGGACAAGGCTATAGTTGGTATAAGCAGCTTGGTATTGTTATTAGTGTTTTAGGCTGGATTCTTATTCACAGATGAAGCAGTATGTACTGAATCACTGGTCACTGCATTATAGTTGTGGCTAATGCATTTTTACCTGGGATTCATATAAAACTGTGTGTATCACAAAGACGTCATTTAATATCCAAAATCAATCTTATTTTGGTTTTCTAATTTAGGACACATTCATCAAGTAAAGGACAATCTGAGCAAGAAACCCAAAGAGCTCATTCCCACTGTGTTTCCAAATACCTGAGGTTAGTTACATTCAGTTAACTTGTAGTTGATATCGTATTATTCTCTTACGTCTATGCACACTATACAGTAGACCCATGTCTCTTTAGCTGAAGCATTCAGTTCTGTTGTTATTTTTGAGATTGATTGTTAGTCACGGGTAATTCAGCAGCTATGTCGCATCCTTCAGGTTTGCCGGGTGCGTTCCTGGCAGCGCTACATGGGGTTCTGACAGCCAGTGGCTATGAGCAGGCTGTCCGGGACACCATGAGCTGCGGTGGATGCACCTGTAGCAGGAGCTCCTTCATTGGCGCCTGCATTGGAGCTCAGGTACTGAAAAAAATAATGAGCTTGTGATCTGTTTGACCACATTGTTCTATCATAATACATACATGTAATCAAGGTCAAATTCTTCTTGTGTTATCTGTTGTTGAACACTTATCTTTAACTGATAATCAGGTGATTATGTCATACATACATGACAGAATGACTATGCAGTAACTTTTGCGTTTATGTAATGGCTCTCAATATCTAATACTGTGACACTTGTTTTTTGTATTTGTTTTTTTCAGGTTGGCGTTGAAGGAATCCCAAGTTCCTGGAAAAGCAAGACTTTGCGTTACAACGCTTTGTTAGATCTTGCAAAGAAAGTTGTTCATCTCCAACAGCTTTAACTTTTTAGTGTGCAAAGTTAATATGTGGAAAATAACTATGACTAAAATCATACATGTTTTTATGATTTTTTTTTTTTTGCCTAAAGATCAACTTCTATGGTTGTGATTTTGATGAGACAGTTCATGAAAGTTGTAGCTTGAAATATTAAAAAGTTATAACTTGATACCTTTGTTTTATTAAATCACAAGGCATACAGAAAATGACATATATTGTGGCATTAAACTAATGTTAAATGAAAACACTTTGCATTTGTTTTGTTATTGTACTAAAAGGTCAAATAAATACTACATAACTACCTGTTTTGACCGATAGCGCCATCTAGTGGACATCACGAAAACCTCAGACCTGATTCTGGGGAAACACTAATGAAAAAAAAAGAAGCTTTAGGTTTCCATTTTTTTAAAAGACAAAGCAGGCACTAATTGGACGTTTTAATGTATTCCGTGCTGGATTTGTTTAACAACCTGAGGCCTTATTTGTTTTAACATGTTTTGTTATTTAAATGTATATATTATATATTTTAATCATAAATATATAAATAATTATATTTTAAATTAGAAATAGGTTTTTTTTTTTTTTTTTTTACATGATACTTTATAGCAAATTATTATTATTTTTTATTAGTTTCCTGTTATGTATTCATACTTTTAAGTTTGTCAGGCTACGGAAGTGACTCATTAGTTTTCATTCAGCCTTTTACAACATTACTAATTTTAATTTCCTATTATTTATTGATTCATTCATAGCTATCTATGGATTTATGTATCAAGCTAAAGGTGACAAATATCAAGTTAGCATTCATCCTCTCACACTTTGGCTCTGTATCAAAACCAAATACTATTTTTCCAAATACTATAGGCAGACTATGTTTTGTTATATTTTATAGCTAAACTGCTGTCTAAGTAGGCGGCACACTAGGGTTTGAGACACACCCGCTGGCTCTCGCTGAGTTTGTCCTTCCTCTTCACATTCACTCACTCCAACAGCTGCTGCTCTGCGTTAGCAGCCACACTACTGACAGATACATCACAATACAAACACCAGACAGCCTTAACACAGTTTTACGCGTTTATTTTTCACTAGTTATATTTCCAGGAGCGTTTTTACATGGACTACACGCTTATCACGACAAAGCGAGCTGAATTCATAAGTGTTTTGGCCGGACGGAGAGAGGCTATAGCAGGCTAATCTGTGTTTGCTAACAGGCTTCAGTTCAGACTGAAGGTTTGGAACATCAGTATATTCATAAACACAGACATGGAGTTCAACGTTAGACAACTAGCAGCAGACGCGGGCACTTTCCTCAGCCGTGCTGTGCAGGTATAATGTCTTTAAATTAACGTACTTTAAACCCCTCAAGACAAGTCTCTTGTGTTTGTTATTAAACTGTTTTTATTTACTTTACTTAAAATGGACAGTTCAGCCAAATTGACAGTTGTGTGTGTCTTCATCTTCATCTTTCACTCTTCTGATGAGCACAAGCAGATTGTTATGAACTGAAATCCGAAGTCACCAAGACTATCATTCTGCATCTCCTTTTGGAGCTAAAATGTATATTAATTCAAATTCATTAGTTTACAACATGGGGGTGGTGACAGTATTTTCATTTATATTTTGTTCACTATTACTTTAAGAAGAAATAAAACAGTTCATTATTATTTGTGACAAGTTTGTTGTATGTTACTACAACGTTACTGATTTGTAATATATATATTAATTTCTGTTACATTTATCAACTATGTATGTTAGTATGTCAACTGTAATAAGTCAAATTTAATGCGGCAAAGGGTACTTTAAAGTCTCGTCTTAAAACATTTTATTTAAAAAAAATTTTTTACTTGATTTTTGGGGGGGTACTTAAAGAAATTAATACAAATTTTCAGCAAAAATTGCATTAAATTTATCAAGTGACAGTGTAGACATTTATAATGTTGCAAAAGCTTTATATTGTAAAACTTCATATGTATGTGCTATAAATTAATATTAATGTAAACAGTGGGAAAAAGTCATATGTTGACCGGATATGCTGCTTAGGTCAGCAGCTCACTAGGTTTTGGTTTTGAGACCACAGCTGGAATGTGTGAACTAAGTCAGCTGTAAAAAGTAAAATGTACTGTAATATGTAAACTTTACTTCTGAAATGTCATGTGTCAGAACTGTGTCAACAAACTGTTTGCAATCCATACAGTTCACAGAGGAGAAGTTTGGGCAGGCGGAGAAGACTGAGCTGGATGCCCATCTGGAGACCCTTTTGATTCGGGCAGAATCCACCAAACACTGGACGGAGAAGATCATGAAACAGACCGAAGTTGTGCTGCAGCCGAACCCTAGTAAGAAGAAATGCATGTGATTAAACAGGAATGTAGTTCAGCAATACTGCAAGTCACCATTTGTGCTCAGTAGAGAGGAAATTAACTCAGCGTTACAGTGTGTGAAATCATCCCGCTATTGCAGTTACCCTAATTGCAGGAGAACAGTGTTAAGTTCCCCTTCTGTTCCTTGCAATGGGATTAGGACCCAGCCCTAACGACGAGTACTTTTAGCTGTTTAGCTAGGAAGTCAAAACAATGTGGGTTATATCTTGCATTTATGATCTTAGATTGTCTTAGAAATAAAAAACAAATCTCTTTATTTTGGCTTTTGATGGCAGGGTTCACTTTGCTTTATTTCCCAAGCAGCATAAAGGGGAAAGGCTCATGATTTTTTCTTGATGCACACAGATCCACAGTAACTCTTTGTAAGATATTTTTTTTATATTCAGCAGCAGTAATTTGTGTCTGTGGTTGACAGGCCTTGCTTAAGAGGTTGCATGTGGTCTCATCTGACTCTTGTTGGTCTTAATTGAATTTGTTTGATGTGTGTAGATGTCCGGATGGAGGAGTTCCTTTACGAGAAGCTGGACAAAAAAGTCCCAACACGTGCCAACAACCACGAGTTGCTAGGGGAGTGCTTGATCGACTCAGGACACGAGTTCGGACCTGGAACAGCATACGGTAAGCTCATTAGATGATCTCGCCCAACTTACCCTGGACCCTGAAAGTCTTGGCTAGATTTTGGGGCTATGAACATGTCCATGAAATGATTGTGATGTCACAAAAAGCAAACACACTTCTTCAGACAAGCAGCTTTTAGTGAAGAAGTTATATCGATCTCTTAATCATTATGTATCAATGTTTGTTATTATAAAGGGATACCTATGGTTTATAGTGAAGAAATATATTTTGAAATGACGACTTGAGTTTGAATAATCACTGGCTCTAGCAATTATTTAAAAAAAAGTTTTTATCTTTATTTTGTTAACCCATGTACTTTCTTATAAGCAAGATTAATTCAGTTTATTAGTCCATGGTCATACAACTAATATGTATCCAATTATGAATCTAGAGATATATGTGTATACTAGATTTTTGTTTTGTTTTTTGAAGCTCACCAAGGCTTAATTTATTTGATCAAAAATATAGTAAAAACAGTAATGTTCTGAAATATTATTACAATTTAAAACAGCTGATTTATTCCTGGGATGTAAAGCTGAATTTTCAGCATCATTACTCCAGTCTTCAGTGTCACATGATCTTTCAGAAATCATTCTAACATACGGATTTGCTGCTCAAAAATAAATTTCTTATTATTGTCAATGTTGAAAACAGTTTTTATATTTATAGTTTCAATATTTTTGTGGAAACCATAATACATTTTCTTTTTAAGGATTCACTGATGAATAGAAAATTCAAAAGAAAAGTATTTATTTGAAATAGAAATATTAGAAGTTTTGGTAACACTTTAGTATGGGGAACACACATTCACTATTAACTATGACTTTTGCCTCAAACTCCTAATTTACTGCTTCTTAATAATTAGTGAGGTAGTTGTTGTAGCGTTTAAGTTTAGGTATTGGGTAGGATTAAGTGGTGTAGAATATGGTCATGCAGAATAAAGCATTAATATGTGACTACTGTCACTTTTGCATTCAAAAATTCCCAAGTTTTGAACAGTAGCGTGTATATGTGTGTGTGCATATATATATATATATATATATATATATATATATATATATATATATATATATACACAGTACTGTGCAAAAGTCTTGGGCACGTTGGTATTTTCACACGAAAAATGTTTTTAAGCCAGTTATTTATATCTTTTACTGTAGTGTGTCAGTAGGAAATATCAGTTTACATTTCCAAACATTAATTTTGCAATTAATTGTAATAATCCAGTGAGATTATTTATTTATTTTTTTTTATGCACAAGAAGTCTGATAGCAGACGGTCTGATCTCACCATCATCGAGTCTGTCTGTGATTACATGAAGAAACAGAAAAAACTGAGATGGACTAAATCCAGAAGAACTGTGGCAACGTCTCCAAGACACTTGAAGAAACCTTCCTGCAAAACTACATAAATAGGTCTAGGAATAGATGCAGGTGACAAAAGCCGCTTTAAACGCAAAGTATGGTCACCCCAAATATCGATTTGATTTAGTTAATAGAAGTTAATTCATAAATAAAAGCTATTTATGTTATTATTGACAGCATTCTCACTTTAAAGCATTCTGACAAGTGCCTAAACTTTTCACAGTACTGTAGTTTTGCAGGTAGGTTTCTTCAAGTGTCTGGGAGACGTTGCCTTAGTTTTTCTGGATTTAGTTTTTTCTGTTTCTTCATGTAATCACAGACAGACTCGATGATGGTAAGATCAGACCGTCTGCTATCAGACTTCTTGTGCATAAAAAAATACCAAAAAAAATCTCACTGGATTATTACAATTAATTGCAAAATGAATGTTTGGAAATGTAAACTGATATTTACTACTGACACGCTACAGTAAAAGATATAAATAACTGGCTTAAAAACATTTTTCGTGTGAAAATACCAACGTGCCTAAGACTTTTGCACAGTACTGTATATATATATATATATATAATTTCAAGCTGATGAATGTTTTTTAATGAGTGTGTGGGCTGAGATGAATGTGTTCTTGTCCTCTGATGTGCTGCAGGTAGTGCTCTCATTAAATGTGGGGAGACCGAGAAGCTATTAGGCAGCGCAGAGAAGGAGTTCATTCACAGCTCCGCTATTAATTTCCTCACTCCCTTCAGGAACTACATTGAGGGAGATTTTAAAACCATATCTGTGAGTATCAGCATACCATTGAACGTACAGTACCTTTGACCACTATATAATATTATATTATATTATATCTTTTTAACTGTTGCATTTCTCTTTTGTTGTGTTCTTTCTTTATAGAAAGAGCGCAAACTGCTTCAGAATAAGCGTCTAGATCTGGATGCAGCCAAAAACAGAATGAAGAAGGCCAGGGTGGCTGATGCTCGCTCTGCAGTTAGTATTTTACACACACACACGCATGTTACAATTAACTGCTTTTTTCTTTAGTGGCATTTCTAGCTTATCCAGAGATGAATTTAGAAGAGTGAAAGCTGTTTCATCTTTCCCATGCTAGCCACCAGCTCTCTAATGCTCTTAGCTCAGTGTAACTAACAGAGGGGATGCCTGTATTAAATGCCCTTCTGCGTGTGCGCTGCTGTCTTTGGATCTCTAACCCCTCTTATTTTCCCCAGTTCTCTCTCATTATGTCTCTCTCTCTCTGTCTGTCTGCTTACCTGCCTCCATCCGAAGGAGCTGAACTCAAGCCCTCCGCTGGGAGAGGAGTATGTGGCTCACTTTTCTTACATGCTCAGCTTCTTGCATGTCAGGTGGCTAAAGGTTTGTCTGCTGTGTCTAATAAAACATCTGCCCTCTCTTGCCCTTCACAAAATCCACCATCTTTGGAGAGAATCATTCTGTGGAAAAAACACATGATCTGTGTGATCAACACATGCTTGTCTAACTGAACAGAAATAGCCATGCTAATTCATGTGTTTTTGTGTTCACTCAAAACCTCATAGCTGGTAAATGCGTATTCTAATTTGTGAGATGTGCTTAACAAGCAATTTATTTAACTTTGAGGGCAACAGAATGCAGTTACTGTGTTTGTTGTGGTTTTCTTTTTCTGTCCATTGATAATATATGAATCCTTGTCATCTGTGTCTGTGCAGTCACAGCTAACAGATGCACAATATCAATTATCATCCATTATTCGATTTGTTTTTTTATCATTTATCATGATGATATCGGCTGATATTGGATATTTAATTGTGATGCTCATTTCCTCTGTTTTACATTTATATTTGCCATCATCTACACTGCCATTCAAAAGTTTTTGATCAGTAAGATTTTATCACCAAGGCTGCATTTATTTTATGAAAAATACAAAAAAATCTGTAATATTATGAAATATTATTAATGTAAAATAACTTTTCTATTTGAATATATTTTAAAATTTAATTTCTGCAGATCTGAATATTCAGCACCACTACTCCAGTCTTCAGTGTCACATGATCCTTCAGAAATTATTCTAATATGATGATTTGCTGCTCAAGATAACAGTATTTATCTGAAATAGAAAGCTTTTGCAAGACATATTCAAATAGAAAAGTTATTTTACATTTTAATAATATTTCACAATATTACAGTTTTTTTTTTGTATTTTTAGTAAAATTAATGCAGCCTTGGTGAGCATAAGAGATTTCTTTTAAAAACATTAAAAATCTTACCGATCAAAAACTTTTGAACGGCAGTGTAACTCTTAATATTCTTTAAAATATTTAAATAACTAATAATTTATTAACACTGTAAAATGTAATCTTTAGCAAAATATGTATATATTTTATACTGTACAATATAATGCGTACATTCATTTGTAACATTTAAAAATATATATTTTAGTGTTCTGTTTTTATTAGGACAAAATAGTATATACATTTATATTAATAACATTTTATTTTATTAGTATCCTTATTTTATAATTCTATAAATAAATGTCATATTAAGTATTTCAGTGTGCATTTAAATATTTCAAAATGGTATAAAATTCTTTAAAATGCAAGATCCATTACTTCAGTAAACTTGCGAAAACTTTTCAGTAAACTTTTCCTGTTGAGGTGAATGTGTTTGGCTCATGTTTCAGTGTTGTGCATGTGCTTATTCCTGTTCATATGTTATTCCTCATCATAAAGAGTGAACAGCTCGCTGTTTTGGTTCCTCCCAGTGAATGTGTCTGTGCATGAATGGTGACTCTTCTCTTACATAACGGCTCCAGCCGGTTATGAAAGTTGTTGATTGTGAGGAGTGATCAGTTTGTGGTTTGAGTTGATCTGTTCTGTTTCCTTGAACTGACACGTTTGTTACTGTTTCTGAATGCTGGCCAGCTGTGGGCTGAGGAGGTGCAGCAGGTGAGTGCGCTTGAGTCTTTCCTCCCATAAAACTGTTGATGAAAACAGCTTTTATCAAGGAAAGGAGTCAGCTGACCTGTTATCTGTGCTAATGCTGTCTGACATCAACTCATCCTGCCACGTGAATAAGGAACGGCTCTTACATACAACTCAAACATCATACTTGTGTCCAGCAGAGGGAGCTCTAAACTTGATTATATTCCCACCTGCCTCTCACATTTACTTTGCACAGAAAGCAGCTTAGACCAGACATCTGTGTGATTCTGAGCCTTTTTGTGGGGATACATGTGATGTGATTTTTTTTTTGATGTGTATGTTTCCCTCAGGCAGAGACAGAACTGAGGATAGCACAGAGTGAGTTTGACCGGCAGGCCGAGATCACCAGACTTCTGCTGGAGGGTATCGGCAGCACTCATGTACGCTCACACATCCTTTGTGTATATCAGTGATTCCTGCGCCACTGCAGCATATGCAGCACCATGGCAAAATAATGCTTTACCCAAGTTAAAGGAACAGCTCATCCAAAAAATTGTCATCATCACCCTCATGTTCCAAACCTGTATGACTTTTAATTTTCTTAAAGGGTACATAACACACATAGTTTCTGCCAATTTCTCAGTTCCTCATGTTAATCGAGTACCTATAGAGTATTGCATCCTTCATATCTCCGAAGAGTCTTTAGTTGTATCAGATTTATAAAAGACAGATACGCTGTACCGATTCTTTCCAAAAACAGACGAACCCGTGGAGGCGTGCAGTTGGTGGAGCTAAAGAGTCACGAGCACACACACACACACACACAATACATCATGGCATTATCGCTGGATAACTTTTGATTCACTATATGTTCGTGTTGTTTACATTACATGCACTTACATTTGATTGCCAACAAAACAGGCATTTGATGCAGTTTCACCCACCGCCTGGGGTTTCGACAAAACACACTTGCAGAAGTCCGTTGCTGCTCCACTGTTTCCTTAACGCTGGGTTATTTGGGAAACAGAAGGTTATCTTTCCCTCACAACCAAAAACACACTTCTTTAGTGACATTGTTGATTTTGTGATCCAAAAACAAATTTCCAGCGCTGCCAACAGCTCCCGAACAAAGCTTGTTGATGGGCGTGCTCTTGCTCTCGCTCTGGTTGATGTGCTTATCCGGGAGAAGTGCCCATGCAAGGAATTCCGCCCTTTATGATGTCAAACAGGGCCGTATTCGAAAAAAACTTTCCGAAACTTATTCAAATCCTGAAGGAGTGTATTTGGCACAGAAATACTCGGTCATATGTCCAACTCGTTTTTTGAAAATGTTGGCCATGTTTAGCATGAGAATACAACTTTAACAATGTAAATAGGTCAGAATGCATGAAATAGCATTAGACCAGCATGGATGTCAATGGTCACCAAAATTGTTTATTACCAAATTTGTTCAGAATCTTCTTTAATGTTCATCAGAAGAAAGTCAAACATCCTTGGAACAACATGAGTGTGAGTAAATGATGACAGAAACGCTTTAAGCAGGGGTGCACTAACCTGTTCCTGGAGATCCACCTACCTGCAGTTCAGATCCAACCCTGATAAAACACACCTGTCCGTAATTATCAAGTGCTCCTGAACAGGGCTTCCCAATTCCAGTCCTATGACTCCCTGCTCTGTATGTCTCTCTTATCTGACACACCTGTTTCAGATTATCAGCACATTTGAAGAGAGCACCATGAACTCAGGAGCATCCTAATTAACAGGGTCCCTATGTGGTGTTTACTGCTCCCTACTCCCTGAGCACAGGATAGGCCTATCTGTTGAAGTTCACTTCACTTAACAAAATGTGTTCATTTACAACACCCTGCAATGTCATCAAACACAGACGAAACTCAAGTCACGTATATTAGAGGAGTTTAAGGTTTGATTCCATAATATACTTTTTTACATAAATTTAATATAAATAATTTTTTTTATAATATACATATTAATTATTATACATTTCTAATCTGTCAAATTCAAAACCCCTAAACTGAATGATAAATGGTATGTTGCGATCATGTTTAATATGAAAATAAACAATTTGGTAACACACTTTTTATCATATTTATTCTGTAATCATGACAGTTGACTTGTAACTGTCGCGTCTCATGCATTTTACAGCCGCATACAAACACACCTGCTTCAGATTGGAATCTCCCTTAATATGGCGAAATACCCTGTTAAGTCCACTTAGCAGTGCACATATAGTCGAATGGAACCCACCCCTCAATTGAGTGTCAGATAAGAGCGACGGGCTGTGTTCAAAACCCTCATTCACTATTCCCTACATTACTCCACTAATAAAGTCCACTTGAAGGATGAAGGATACTCCACTCTGTCATGGAAACTAGCATGTATAAACCTCAATTAAACTATTTAATTATCAAGTAAAAAAGAATTTATACCTGTATGATATTACGCTGTACCCACATTGGACCAGCGGTTTGGAAAATGGATGGAGGATGGGGGCCGGAAAATATCGTCGAGATAACAAAAGACAGAAAAAAAATCACGACTCTTGACTGAATAACTTTTAATAAGGGTTCATCTATATTTATATGCTGATATATTTAATTTCATGCAGACTATGCAGTGATGTTTTACATTTGATTACTATTTTTGTACCTGAAAATCTAGTTTAGACCTACATATTTCATTTGTATGCTTGTTCTGCTGTATTTATTTGTGCTGTTGCTCGTAATTTGATTATTTGTTCTTATTTTATTACCGATTGTCTTTAACAATATTTAAAACATATATGAGTTACGCTAGTAGTCATAACCTTATTTATTAAGGTTACATGATCGAAAAAAACAAAGAAAAAAAACAATACTGGGCCTATTTTATTTTATTTATTACTTTTTTAGTGGTGGGGCCAGTGAAAATTTTTGCAGGGCAAGTCAAAATTAAAAAACACTGGTACAATTGGGCCAGTAGAAAAAATCCTTAGCATTGAGTCCTTATATATATTTTTTTTTTAAATGTGAGCTCGTGAGCTCCATGTAAAACGGAGAAGGTCACAATCCTAAACACAAAATTAGTTTTTTTTTCTTAAAAACAACAAAATCCAGAGAAACAACTCCAGCAAAGCCTCCTCTGTTGTGTTGTAAATAGTTGTGTGATGTGTAAATAAATGTTGTTTTTATTTATTTACCAAATTTATGTGCACTCTTGTCATTTCAGCTCACTCTAGAAATGCACCGATACAAACAACTGCCTACTGCGTGCCGCGTCTATGACAACACCACGTATCCGTAACACGCCCGCTTCGTGACACTAGTAGTTTCGGGAGATCTACCACACCCCCTGAAAAAAATCCTAGGGGAAAGTTGTACACTCGTTATTGCGGTGCATTGTGGGATTGAATGAGTGCACTCAATGTCTACTATGGTTTCGGATACCACTACAAATGGATGTCCCATCAAATAGTATTTAAGAGTATAGGGAGCGTTTTCGGACACAGCCATACAAAATGTGCAAAGCGGGGAGGCGCAAGGACTGGAGTTGGGAACCCCTGCTCCTGAAGATCTTACTTAGCTGGTTCAGTTGTGTTGCCGCAAAACAACATAAAATTACACCCTTTTAAATGTGATGTCTTCAATGCTCTCAATAACAAGCATACAACATGACTATAGTTTAAACTAGTTTGCAAATTAATTACTTGAATTAGCCTTTTTGCCTAGTTTCTTTTTTTTATGAATCAGTTATTTAATGAATTAGTCAGACTCTTAATGACTCTTTCCTTCTTTGAAACAGTCTTAATGAATGACTCTTATGAGCCTTTTTTAATTAATTAGTCATTTAATTCCTCTGTCTTTTAATGAATCAGTCAAAAGGCTCATTCTTTTAGTCTTAATAAATGACTCACTTAATTTGTCAGAACAGATCAAACCTATTTTTCAAATACAAATTCATGTATTTTATGTATGTGATGTGCACTGATGGTTGTGCTCTCCTTTTTATGATCAGGCTCATCACTTGCACTGTCTGAATGATTTTGTGGACGCTCAGGCTGCATATTATGGCCAGTGTTACCAGTATATGGTCAATCTGCAGAAACAGCTTGGAAGGTTGGCTTACTTTTATATCTATATGCATTTGTTTGTTACATTATTTATATATATATATATATATATATATATAAAATGTAGTGTGTGTGTTTGTGTGTATATATATATATATACACATACATACAGTGCCCTCCAATAATATTGGCACGTTGGTAAATATGAGCAAAGGTGGCTGTGAAAATAAATCTGCATTGTTTATCCTTTTGATCATTCATTAAAAAAAATTCACAAAAATCTAACCTTTTATTGAAGTAAAACAATTAAAAGTGGGGGGGAACTCACATTATGAAATAAATGTTTTTTCTCTAGTTTACATTGACCACAATTATTGTTACCCAATTATTGCAACGTCCTTTTCCCAAGATAACAGCTCTGAGTCTTCTCCTATAATGCCTGATGAGTTTGGAGAACACTTGACAAGAGATAAGAGACCATTCCTCCATACAGAATCTCTCCAGATCCTTCAGATTCCCAGATCCATGTTGGTGCTTCTTCTCTTTAGTTCACCCCACTCATTTTCTATAGGGTTCAAGTCAGGGAACTGGGATGGTCATGGTAGAAGCTTCATTTTGTGTTCAGTAACACATTTTTGTGTTGATTTTATTTCGGATCATTGTCCTGATGGAAGATCCAAACACGGCCCATTATAAGATTTCTAGAAGAAGCCGTCAGGTTTTGGATTTTCTAGAATCCATGATGCCATGTATTTAAACTAGATGTCCAGGATTCCAGCAAAAAAAAAAATAGGCCCACAACATTAAAGATCCAGCAGTATATTTAACCATGGGCATGGGGTGCCAAAATCTATTTTTTTGTTTTATCTGACCATAGAACCAGGTCCCTTTTGAAGTTCCAGTTGTGTCTGACAACTGAATATGCTGGAGTTTGTTTTTGGATGAGCCAGGAGGATTTTTCTTGAAACCCTCCCAAACAACTTGTGGTGATGTAGGTGTAGTTTGATAATTGTTTTAAGCTTTCTGACCCCAAAACTCAACTAATCTCTGCGATTCTCCATCTGTGATCCTTGGAGAGTCTTTGTCCACTCAAACTCTCCTCCTCACCATGCATTAGGATGATACAGACACACGTCCTCTTCCAGGCAGATTTGTAATATCTTTAGTTGAATGGAACTTCTTAATTATTGCCCTGATGGTGGAAATGGGAATTTTCAATGCTTTAGCTATTTTCCTACAGCCACTTTCTATTTTGTGAAGCTCAACAATCTTTTGCTGCACATCAGAACTATATTCTTTGGTTTTACTCATTCTGATGGATGATTAAGGGAATTTGGCCTTTGTGTTTTCTCATATTTATACTCCTGTGGAACATGAAGTCATGGCTGGACAATTTCATGCTCCTAGTCACCCTGGTGTGCTTAAAAATGTAAATATGAATGGGAATGTGCCAATAATTGTGACCAATAATTCTTTCATATTGTGTTTTTCACTCCACTTTTAAATAGTTTTACTTCAATGAAAGGTTAGAATTTTTTTGAATGAAAGATAAAACAATGCAGATTTATTTTAAAAGCCACCTTTGCTCATATTTACCAAGGGTGTCAAAATTAGTGGAGGGCACTGTATGCATTCTTTTGCACCAGTTCCTCCGTTTTTGCTAAACGCCCTCAAACAGTCGAATTGCGATGTAAGGATATGTACATTGTTATTTCTATATTTAAACCACCAGTAGTAACTGTCCCCTCATTCCCTCCAGCTTTCCATCCACGTTCTCTAATAACAATCAGCCAGCTAGCAGCTCCTCCGCCAGCGTCTCGGTTCCCTCGGTACCGCCGGCCGCCTCACTGCCCGCTCCGCCGCCCAGCCAGGCTTCACCCGCGCTCAACGAGCTCCGCAGCACCTCGGGCACCCGCAAGGCTCGTGTGCTCTACGACTACGACGCTGCCAGCAGCAGTGAGCTCTCTCTACTCGCTGACGAGGTGCGCCTTCATCAGCTTATTCAGATTCACATAACATTAATCATTACAAGTCTTAATCTGTATATGTGTGCACATTTATCCCTGTCAGGTGATCACCGTAAGCAGTGTTCCGGGCATGGACTCTGATTGGCTGATGGGGCAAAGGGGCAATCAGAAAGGCAAAGTGCCAATTACCTACTTGGAGCTGCTCAATTAAGATCAGCGAGAAGTGCAAAAAAAAAAAAAATTCACATTGTAGATGTTGGTTTGACAAGAGTAACACTCCAGATGTGATCTGAGAGAGATCAGAATTTAATGTAGCGCAAAGCAATATACAAGTCTTCTACACTGCCATGTCCTGTTGTGTGAATGCCTCCTCTGCCATTGGAGGGGCGTCATAGTAGCCTTACAGTAACGAAAAGCAGTCCGAGGTTGCAAACTATTCATCGATGTGCCAACTGATTTTTTTTTACTGCTAAACTAATTGATTTTGCTATAATGTGCTATGGTGCTCGAATAAATATTATATAAACAAGTGTGGTGCTGTTCCGTGTGACCGTTCATTTTTCTTGGTAACACTTATTTAACAGAGTCCTTGTTAAATGGACTGTAGTAATAACAGTAAATTATGCATCAAACCCTAACCCTATAGTATGTACAATACATGACGTTAATTAAAGGATTAGTTCACTTCAAAATGAAAATTTCCTGATAATTTACTCACCCCCATCTCATCCAAGGTTATCGAAATTCAGTTTTTTTGAGGAAAACATTCCAGGATTTTTCTCCACATAATGCACTTTTATGGCAACCAACTGGTTGAAGGTCCAAATCAATGCAGTTTCGAAGGGCTTCAGAGGCTCTGCACGATCCCAGCAGAGGAATAGGGTCTTATCTAGCGAAACGATCGGTCATTTTCAAAAAAATAAAAAATGTATATAGTTTTTAACCTAAATTGCTCATCTTGCATTGCTCTGAGACACGCCACGGATGACATAATCACGTCGGAAAGGTCACGCTAGATGTAGGCGGAATTACCGCCCCACGTGAACATGCGAAGACTAATACAAACGCCCTTTACCAAAAAAAACCTCCATCTCTTCAAAATCGTCTGACATCATTGTTTTACCTTTTTTTTTGGTTGTTGCTAAAGGACGTTTGTATTAATCTTCGCACGTGCACTTTGTAAACACGGGGGCGGTACTTCTGCCTACGTTTAGCGTGACCTTTCCGACGTGATTACGTAATCCGTGGTGCACTGCAGAGCAGAGCAATTTAGGTTAAAAAGTATGTAACTTTTTTTTTTTTTTTAATGACCGATGGCTTCGCTAGATAAGACCCTATTCCTCGTCTGGGCGCAGAGCTTCTGAAGCCCTTTGAAACTGCATTGATTTGGACCTTCAACCATTGGTTGCCATTATGTGGAGAAAAATCCTGGAATGTTTTCCTCAAAAACTTAAATTTCTTTTCGACTGAAGAAAGAAAGACATGAACATCTTGGATGAGATGGGGGTGAGTAAAATATCAGACAATTTTAATTTTGAAGTGAACTAATCCTTTAGGTAAATAAATGTATACTTACACTGTAACAAGGGCATCTTAAAATAGTGTAACCTTTTTTTTTTTTTTCTTTTCTTTTTCTTTTTCCATCTTATTGCTTAATATTATGATTATGTCTTGTTTCAAGGTCACAGACAAAGCTGCACATGCTGGACGCTCATTTTGAAAAACCATAGCAACGGTGAGCTGATGTTGGCATGAATCTTGACCACTGGGTGGTGGTATTTTCATTTTGTAAAGATGAAAACGTGAACACTGCAGCTAGTGTCTACTAACACAAGAGAGCAATTTCACTGTAGTGATATCAAACAGAACTGCAAAAATATAGACACTGTGTGGTGGACATATTTCCAAACACTCCCTTGTGTGCCATTGTTTAGGCAAAAGCTGTGTTATTAACTTAAAACTACCATATTAAAATTGCTTTCATTAATTGAAATAAAGATTAAATTTATATATATAAGAATATATATATATATATTCTTAAATCGATAAAAAACATGTTGCCTTGTCAACTGAAATTTTTTTTGTCTTAGTAATTGTAATATTTAAACTAAGTAAATAGAATAGAAATATAACCAATAAAACAATATAAATAAATATATTAAAAAAAAAAAATTTGATAAATACTACTCTGCCTGGCCAAAAAAAAAGTCGCTGTTTGGATTTTAATTGGCAAATCCTTAAGAGTAAGTGATTGGATCATTATTGCAGTGATTTTTATGTTTCTAGCATGTTATATTTTTGGCAACAGTTCTTCCAACCCTAACTGATGGAGTGTGTAGCTTTTCATTTCTTAAACAACCATGTAGGAAGACACGTCATGGCCATATTCCAGGATGACAATGTCAAGATTCATCAGGCTCAAACTGTGAAAGAATGGATGCACCTCTTGATGGAAATAACATCACAGCATTTATTTTCATCAAGAGGTGCATTCATTTTTGGTCAAGATCCTGTATTGACAATGCAAGAGTCAACCACTCTAAAGTCTACTCCAGCACATCCCAAAGACATTCCATACATTTAAGGTCTGGACTCAGAGTAGCCAATTCATGTGTGAAAATGATTCTTTATTCTCCCTTCCAACCATTCTTTCACTGTTTAAGCCTGATGAATCTTGACATTGTCATCCTGGAATATGACCATGATGTGTCTTACATGGTTGTTTTAAGAAATTAAAAGTTACACACTCCATCAGTTAGGGTTGGAAGAACTGTTGCCAAACATATAACATGCTAGAAACATAAAAATCACTGCAATAATGATCAACCATAGACTCTTAAGCATTTGCCAATTTAAATCCAAACAGCAACTGTATGGGCAGTGTATTATAGTATATAAATAGCATATGTTCTTCTGGAAAATCATTGTGCAAAAATAATAGTTGTTCTTGCACATAAAGCTGGAATAGAAAGCATTTGGACATCAGCAATGATAAGAATCACATTTTACGTTTTACATTAACCACGTGTCAGATTCATAACACTTACAAATGCTTTTTATTAACATACTTTGTTTTGTGGTCAAAGATAATCATATACATATTTGACAAGTGTCAAAGATACTCTTTAATTTAATAGTACCATTATCTATCAGAATGACAGAATATTGAGAATTTTATTTGGGTTGAAAATGTCGAGTTTCACAGCAAATTCATGCAACCCCCATCACAACATCTGGGTTACGTTTGGAATGGCACTTCAAAGAGAAGTTCGTTACAGAGGAGTCATTAGGCAGCAGAATCGAATGAGCACATACATGAAACGCTCATCTGAAACAGTGAGTACCGATGGGACGTCGTCTAAGCATCATTTTAGAGGCTTCATGAGGAGAACGTTCGGAGAAGTTGATCATTGCATACACAGACTGACATGAAATCGACGGACTTCGTGTGAAAGACTTGCGGAAGGTAATACAGTAATAAATCTCAACACGGTCTACTTTCATCTTGTGCGGAACCCCTTGAAACTTGAAACATCATCATGGGTTACACAAAAGTATCAAATTACATACAAAAGCTAGTAGTTGGGCACTGTGGATAGCTGGCATACATTGAAAACTTGAAAATAAATTAACCGACATATAAAGAAGTCCTTTCTTCAAGCGGGGCTCTTTTGATGAAGCGTGTCCGTACGATGACTTGCAGCAGTAGTCGTGTTAGTCGGGAAGTGGAGCGGTTGAGCAATAGTAGCCGGACAACATAGCAGGAACGCCCTCCCACGATGTTCGACAACGTCTGGGAGTGATGCTGTGATTGTAACAAACCCATAAAGTGCTTTCGCAATTGGACAATAAAAATAAACATGTTACACTGGGATAAAAACACAAGTTCAGGCACAACCGCAAATGTCCCTCATTTTTTGAATGGTGTCAAGCGTCCGATGTTGTGCCAGAAATTGGAGGTCTTGCGTTTGGGTTCGGCCAACATGATAACCTGCTGCTGGGGCAGGGAGGTGGGAAGCGTGGGGTGCTTCTGACGCAGCAGGAAGTCATAGTAGGGCCTGGTCACAGCTGCAGGGAGGAGGACATAAACACAGGGTCAGGAGCGCAAGGAACACCGGAGAGTTCAGTCGGTCATTAGAGAACAGGACACATGTTGACGTGTTGGTTTAGTAGACAAGAGCGTGTTTCGCTTGGTTGGTACTGGTATTACTGCTTATGTTATTGAATGTTATGCTGTAATGGTTTTAGTGTGTACTTATTAGGGAAGAATGGGTTGCCAGTGAAGTATTTAAACTAGAACAGTTACTGTAAATAATGGGCTGGGTATCGATACAGATTTCCCCGATTCGTTTTAATTCTGATATTGATTCGATTTGATCTTTCATATGAAATCGATTCTCTTAGCTAATGCTGTCAATTTTGTACATTACAAAAATAATAAATTATATAATATCAACATGGCCTAAACTGTGCAGTTCAATGATCAATTAACAACTCCGCTCTGTGCTCTGTTGCTCTGTGAAAACTTTAAAATGCATTTCTTATACAAAACAGTTATTTATTATATGATTATAACGTATAACATTAAAATTATTGTAAAAAATATTAACTCACAACTCAGTTATAAACTCCCATGGAAGAGTAGCTAAAGTTTATTTTTCAATGATTCATAAAAAGAACCGGTGCATAAGAGTCATTTGTTCATCAAAGGGATTGCACTGGTTGTGCTGTGCGTTTTTGATTCACTAAAAAGAACTGTTTTAAGAGAGTCATTTGTTTGTGAATCAGACTATACTAGTTGCTCTGTACGTTATTCGATTCACTAAAAAGAACTGATTTAAGAGTCATTTTTGTGAATTGGACTACACTGGTTGTGCTCTATGTTATTGATTCACTTAAAAAAAACTGGTTTAAAAGAGTTGTTTGTTTGTGAATCAGAATATACTGATTTCTCTTTATGTTATTATTGATTCACTAATAGTTTAAAAGAGTCATTTGTTAATTAATCAGACTACACCAATGCTGCATGTTACTGCGTTCACCTCTTGTGGACATTCCACAAATTACATATTTTGCAGATTTGGGATGATCTTGATGATCTTGGGAATTTAAGAATCAATATCGATATTCAAATGAAGATCACAACTAATCAGAAAATCTATATTTTTACCCAGCCTCAGTTAAATAAGCGAATAAGTCACACTAACACACTCTGGAATTACCCTGGACTACTCGATCGACTCTCTATTTTGAGAGGACACCCAGGATATTGCCCTGCGCAGGACCCCTGGGGGCACCCTAACCCCCCGCCCCTGCCTACGCTGAGGGCCTTCAGGGAGGAGAGGTGAAGTTAAGTTGGCCCTGGGAGCCAGAGGTCCTGAAGGTTCGGAAAAACGTAGGCACTTGGAAGATTTTGGGTGAAGAAGTGATGGAGATCTGAGTGCCAAAAGGTGCTGTAAAGCTAATGCTGTTCCAGGGCAGTGCGGTAATGATGAAACAACACACAAACATAATCAAACACGTGCTTGTGAACAGATGAACAGTGACAACACATGGTACAACTCATTCACTACATGCTAAACTGGAACGATTTCACTCTACACACTGTATCCTGAAAACAGTGCTCTCTAGCATATAATCAGAACAGCTGAAATTCACCTTTGGGCTTCCCTGTTGGATGACTTTTAGATGCATTCAACATGGCCTGCTTCTTCTGGACCTCTGTGATCGTAAAACCTGTTTGGACAAACAAAAACATTTATAAACTTCTAGATTATCATTCTTAATCAACTACGGAGAACTGACTGACACAAACATTATATAACACTGAACAGATCAGCAAATATGAACACACGTGCATATATAACATATATGATCAAATGGCATTGCTAACTGTTTGAATGTACATTAGTGATAGTTGTCAGGGTTATTATATTGTAAACCAAGATGAAGCACTAAAATAACTAACTGGAAATAAATAAAAAACAAAACAAAACTGAAATAAAAGTAAATTAAACAAACAGTTATATTAAGAAAAAAAGACAAAAGCACATAACCAATTTTCTAAAATTTTAATTAAAATGAAACCTAAAAAATAAAATCTAATTCAAAATATTACTCGAAACTATAACAGTATATAAATAATATTAAAATAACACTGGTTGCCATTGCTAGGTGGTTGCTTACTGGCCAGATTTTGTTCATATTTGTTTATAAAGAACAAATGATGCATTATGAGTTGCAAAAAAAACTAACTTGAAAATAATCCATTTAAAGGGTTAGTTCACCCAAAAATGAAAATTCTGTCATTAATTGCCCAGCTTCATGTTGTTCCAACCCTGCAAGGCTTTCGTTCATCTTCAGAACACAAATGACAAATTTACAGCTACGCCACTACTTAAAACTTTAAAAAGTTAATCGTAACTAATCCATATGAGCGGTTTAGTCAAAATGTTCTGAAGAGACACGATCGCTTTATATGATGCACAGATTTAATTTAGGCTTTTATTCATAAATAAACATTGATCAGCGAACATAAACAAGTTCAACAGAACCTGATTGACGCACAAGAACAAACCTTGTGGAAGCTCAAACGTGCTGCGTAACGCCAAAATTGGTTCTCGCACGTCAAGCGAACAAGTTTGAGCTTCCGTTTTTTCACAACTGATGTGTGAGATGATGTTTATATGTGAATAAAAGTTTATATGTGAACTAAATTCAATCTGTTCATCATATAAAGCGATCGTGTCTCTTCAGAAAATTTGGACTAAACCGCTTAATTCGTATGGATTAGTTATACGATCTCTTTATGAACTTTTTGAAGCGTCAAAGTGTCAGTTGCGTAGCTGTCAATGGAGGGATAGAAAGCTCTCAGATTTCATCAAATATCAGTGTAATGATAATGATGAATTATCAGTGTAATTTCATCAAATATCTTAATTTATGTTCCGAAGACTAAAGTCTTTTGGGTTTGGAACGACATGAGGGTGAGTAATTAATGACAGAATTTTCATTTTGGGGTGAACTAACCCTTTAAAGACTGTGGACAATAAAACCAATGATTTTCTTCACCTGTTTCGAGGTCGTGCTGAACCTGTTCCCGTTCATCTGCAAAGGCTCGCAGCCAGCGCTGCTTCTGCTCGGGTTTCTTGGCACACAGGAGGTGGACCTCCTCTCCCCCGGGAGAACACAATTTCAAGGCATTCTTCACACTCACGTTAAAGTCCTTATCCTTCCCATCCTCTACATCCACCACTTGCATCTGATCCATGTCAAACCGACCCTTGTAGTACAGGATGTCCCTCCGAAGCAGATCCTGGGGTGCCAATCAAGACAGTAACTACTTTAATACTGCTTGAGTGCCACTCACATACAAACCATCTGCCATAAACAATAGTGATTCTGCTCTCACTGGCCTGGCAAGTGACTGACCTTCTTACAGAAAACCAATTGGTGGTCAAAGAGGAAGAACATTCGCTGCTGGCCTTTGGCCTGTGGCTGGGAGATCTTGGTCAGGTCTCCTGAGAAAATCAGATCAGAGCTCCTGCTCAAGATGTCGTCACCCTAATGAAGGGGAGAAAGAGCCTGTGAGACCACACACATATCTGGAGTGAATAAGTGTGGGAACTCTACACCCATGATGCTCCTGTAATTTACCTCCCAGTCCTCTATGGAGCTCTGCCACTGAGCGATTTTGTCAATATTCTCCAGACGCCTCTTCCTCTCATTGATTAGTCTGGCCACATTCTTCATTGCGTTTAAGGCAGCTTCCACATCCTTATAATCTCTGAAAAGCAAAATATATGAGATTTTGTATGGCTATAAAATGGCAATTAGTAAGATATGAATCAAATCATTCAAAACACAGATTCAACTATTTGTCTTAATCCATTAGTGATCATGAACTTGTTAGTATGTATTTTTAAATTGCTACATGATGTTTTTTGAAAATGTAAAAATGCAGAACGTTTCCTGTGATGGGTAGGTTTAGGGGTAGGGTTAGTGTAAGAGGATATAATATACAGTTAGTACAATATAAAAATCATTACCTCTATGGAAAGTCCCCATAAAACATGAAAACGCAATATATGCGTGTGTGTTTCAAGTCTCTTATGCTCATTAAGGCTGCATTTGTTTGATCAACAATACAGTAAAAACAGTAATAATGTAAAATTATTACAATTATTACAATCATGATTAATAGAAAGTTCAAAAGATCAGCATTTATTTGAAAGAGAAACATTTTGTAATAATATTATAAAATATTTGTCACATAATGTGTCAATGAAGTGTGGGGGAAAATGTTTTATTTCTTAATTATTACAGACCTGAATTTTCATGTGTATATTTGCCATACAATTTGATGCAAATTGTTTGTCACGAGTGAAATGAGTGAAAGGCACTTCAGAACCAATCTGCCTTTGTTTACACTTGGCATTAACATGCGATCACCGTGATCCGATCAAGCAGGTTGCATCATCAGCCAATCAGGACATGGCACATTCACACTTGCCAACAATAAAGTGGCTTCTGTATCTGGATAACTGATCGGATCTCTGTTTCTTAAGCAATTTTAAAATATTAAAATAAGTCTGTAATGGAAAAATGGCCCTAGTGCAAAGTCGACCTGAAATGGCTGTTAAAAACAGTTTTCAATCGCGGGGCTATGCATTTAAAATCTCCTAAAACGAGGTGGAGGAGGTTGCAAATAATAATGCATTGCATAGATGCTGTGATCAAAATGGCAAAAAGAGACATATGAGTCTGAAATGATTGCCAGATCATTTTGGAAAATTGCACAACTTTTATTGTCTGTCAATATATTGTTGTGCAACTTTCAGGTGCGAAAGAAAACTTTTATCTATATATGCATTCTACTCCACCCCTCGATTGTCTCGATTTCAGCGATTCCTGTGATGTTGTGACGTCAACCTGTGAATGGCTATAAGATGGCTAGATTGAGTTTACGTTACAATGAGATCCGATCACAATGCGTCCTCGACTACCACTGTACCAGGAAACACCGATCGGATAACATTCCGATCACAAACATGTTTACACTTGTCTTTTCAGTGTACTAGCTCTATTACTGCTCTATTACTGAATATTTTCAAAATGCTGGAAAAAAACCCAGCAAAGTACCTGTGCTGTGGGTTGGTGTACTTCAGCAGTTCAGCCAGCTGCAGAGGGTACTTGCAGATCTTCTGAACAGGAGTAAGCAGGAATCCATCCAACGAAATGTCAATCATCTTCTGGAGCAGGCGACAGGCCTCAAAGAAGAACACGTACTTCTTGATCTTCATCAGTTTGGAGAGCTGAACACAGGCATTGGGGTGGTTGTTGCAATACTCAGAGTAGATCTGGAAGTTTGTTTGCTGGATGGAAACAGAAGCAAGGAGAAGCAAATAAAAATCCAAACATCCAAACTGTATCCTACATCAACCCCTACATTGCAATCAGCTTACGTGTTCTAAGAAGCAGGAGCCAATCTCGCTGAGGTGAGGATGGTCTTTGTTAAATTTCTTCTCCAAGGCTTTAAGGAACTTCTTCTGGAAGCGGTAGAGCTCATCGATGTTGCCAAAGATAGTGCGCAGTTGCTCCTCGGTAAACATGTCTGTCCGCTTCCGACACTGTTTTATATAGCCCTGGAAGCCACGGTAAATATGGCAAAGATTTAATGCTATAGCAATGCTAAAACTGAATTACGGAACAGCTTTACTCTGATGTGAATCAGGTCATTTTCTCAGCATGTAAACCAAGTGCAAGTGACACTATAGACACTGTAACAAGATCTACATACTGTAGTAGAACCGATCGATCAGAGCCATGTGGAAAACTGACCTCACAGATGTCCTTCAGGTGTTTGATGTAATCCCTCTCTGTGCTCATGATCTCATTGATGACGTTGGCTCTCATCTGCTCCTTGCAGGGCAGGCCGGGCCCTAAAGGGCCCCCCATGCTGGCCCCACCCCCCTCTGAGGCCCCGTCCAGATGGGCTAAGTATTCCTCCATGGGCTCATCTTGGTTCACCCGTAACTACCAATAACAATGGTTATAGGTTTGTGCACAATGATGAATTATGACACAATGGTGTATTCTCTGCTGATTAAATGTTCACAGTGCAGTTCCTTTTATCCATGCCCTTGGCAAAAATAACAGCAGTGCATTGATGACCCCTCAATGTACAGTAGCTTAATGTTGTAGTGATGGCATAATGTGACAGTAATCAAAAAAAAAATTATGAGTGGGAAGTCTGCTTTCTTTTACCCGAACGAAGCTGGCAGGGAACCAGCCCTCACTGTCCAACACCCGGCCCCACCACCACTCCTTGTTTGTGGCGTCCACTACTTCGATGACGTCTCCAGCTTTGAAGCCCAGCTCCTGGTCGTCCATGGTGACGTGGTCCCACAGAGCCTCCGCGCACACACTGCCATCACTGATCAGCTATCGAGAAACACAAGATGAAGGCAAAACTGAATGATGAAATATATATAAGAGGAGGAGCTACAGAGATCTTCAAAATGTGTGGATGAAAATGTCAACAGCTTCTACTCAAGGTTTCATTTGAAAGACTTCTCTTACTCTTTTCTGTGCAATACACACTGTACAACAACACATAGTTTGCATTAGGGTTGGGCGATGTATTGAATATTCACACTATATATCTGGTATGATTTTGCTGGTGTTATAAAAATATGCAACACGGTATGGTCATAGCTATGAGGTCACCAAGGTCAAGACCTCTGTATTTTTCCAAGGTGTATATAATGAAGGTTGTGAAATAATTGTATATTATAGTATTAACTTTACTTTAGTGCTGCAAGGATATTGCACAGCACCAAGATCTTCTCATCTGAGCTGCCAGAGCGGTCTGTCTGACAATATATTTGAGATGACCAATCAAATCAAAGTAGGCAGGCTTTATGTTCACAGAAGCTGCTGAGCATGAATTCAACAGTCATAAAGTGTGAGATAAGAAGCTAAACATTTCATATTTGACAGCTGTTTTAAGATAGAAATGTTAAACGACCGTCAAAAATAATCTGGCAAACTAATAAACTTTTGTCTAATTTCTCCATTTCACGTGATTCATGTAATGTAATAATTAGTACTGTCAATGTGAGGGGACAAGAAACATTAACAAAGCTGTTTTCATCATATTAGGCATAACTAAGATTAATAATGAATGTGTACACATTGTGAATGAATTTATTAGACTTCAGTTACCTAGCTAAGAAAATGATTCATAAAATATAAATATCAGTTTACCCTATGTTTAGACGAAAATGTAAAGACTATATCAGTCAAAGCGCAGCTTTAGGAGGGGAAGAGACTGGGCAAGATAAAAACAAAGAGAAAAAAAAGAGAATGGAAATGAGGAGAGACAAATAATCTACTGCCCACTGACATGGTTTTAAAGCTATTTTTAGCCTTTTTTGGCCTTCAAAAAACTTAAAATGCACATACGTAGATCATAGAATTATACATTTTCTCAGGGATGCATGTCCCCAAACCTACCTACATTTTAACACTTTATTTGGATGGTCCCTTTTGAACATTCTGTTGACTTTGCAACTATATGTCAACTAACTCTCATTAGATTATTAGTAGACTGTCTACTTAATTTAACTCTTTATTGTGATGACAGACATTCTACTGACTATAAGTAACTTCGCAAGTACATGAAAGTCAACTTATTCTAACCCTAACCCTACCAATCTACTAATACTACACTCTAATGAGAGTTAGTAGAAATGTAGGTGAAACGTTACTTATAGTCAAAAGAATGTGTTAAAGGGACCATCAAAATAAAGTGAAAACGACAAATGTAGTTAAATATTACTATTTATTACTTTTATATATTTATGCAAATAAATGAAATTGATTGTTCTTCCTTGTTTTGTAGTGTTAATGGATTGTCCTAAATTTCTTGTTTTAAGTTTACTTAAATTAAAAGTTTTTATAATGTTTTAATGTTCTGTATTTTTTTCTGATAAATAAAATCTGATAATTTGCAATTTAGGCATGGTTTTCAAATATACTGTAATGTTGAATGACTATAATTACAAATTTTATCCCCAGAAATAAAAGTGCACATTAATTTGGAGATTCAATGACTTAAATACACTATGCCAAAAGTATTGGGACACCCCTCCAAATCATTGAATTTGTGGGTGTTTCAATCCCTTCTATGGCCACAAGTGTATAAAATCTAGTACCTAGGCATGCAGACTGCTTCTACAAACATTTGTGAAAGAATGGGTCGCTCTCAGGAGCTCAGTGAATTCAAGCGTGGTACCGTGATAGGTTGCCACCTGTGCAATAAGTCCATTCGTGAACTGTTAGTGGTATTATAACAAAGTGGAAGCAATTGGGAACACCAGCAACTCAGCCACAAAGTGGAAGGCCACGTAAAATCACAGAGCAGGGTCAGCGCATGCTGAGGTGCACAGTGCGCAGAAGTCACCAACTCACACCAATCGCTACAGACCTCCAAACTTCGAGTGACCTTCAAATTAGCTCAAGAACAGTGCATAGAGAGCTTCATGGAATGGGTTTCCATGGCAGAGCAGATGCATCCATGCCTTACATCACCAAGTGCAATGCAGAGTGTTGGATACAGTGGTGTAAAGCATGCCGCCACTGGACTCTAAGAGCAGTGGAGACGTGTTCTCTGGAGTGACGAATCACGCTTCTCTGTCTGATTGGATTGATGGACGAGTCTGGGTTAGATGGTTGCCAGAAGAACGGTACTTGCCTGACTGCATTGTGCCAAGTGTAAAGTTTGGTGGAGGGGGATTATGGTGTGGGGCTGTTTTTCAGGAGTTGGGCTTGGCCCCTTAGTTCCAGTGAAAGGAACACTTAATGCTTCAGCATACCAAGACATTTTGGACTATGCTCCCAACTTTGTGGGAACAGTTTCAGGATGGCCCCTTCCTGTTCCAACATGACTGCGCACCAGTGCACAAAGCAAGGTCCATAAAGACATGGATGAGCAAGTTTGGTGTGGAGGAACTTGACTGGCCTGCACAGAGTCCTGAACTCAACCCGATAGAACATGAATTTGGGATGAATTAGAGCGGAGACTGTGAGCCAGGCCTTCTCGTCCAACATTAATGCCTGACCTCACAACTGCGCTTCTAGAAGAATGGTCAAAAATTCCCATAAACACACTTCTAAACCTTGTGGAAAGCCTTCCCAGAAAAGTTAAAGCTGTTATAGCTGTAAAGGGTGGGCCAACTCCATATTAAACCCTACGGATTAAGAATGGGTTGTCATTAAAGTTCATGTGCATGTAAAGGCAGGCATCCCAAAACTTTTGGCAATATAGTGTATATTTACCATTACACAATATAATGTGATGTGTGATTAATCTGGATTATTTAGTTGTTTTTTTACTGATCGACAACTCCTGTACATACATATACACAATATTCTAACATCTTGATATTTAGAAAAAGGAGAATTGTTTTGCCTTACTATGCCAAAAAAAAAAAAAAAAACACACTGTGCAACAATACAGAGCATTCAATTTCACTGTCTGTTCCAGCATCTCAGTGGCATAGTGTGTTATCAAGCAACGATACACAACCCTTCATTCTGTGCACTTAACCAAAACCAAACTGCAATGTATCATTTGAGGAAGCATTGCCAAATTAAACATTTTCTGTCTGCTGTCTGCTTTTTCCCTGAGTGTTCATTTTGTGTTTCCGCTTTTTACTTGCAAGGATTGGTTTGGCAAAGAAAACAAAAAGTGGGGTGATATATTGCCACACTGTTCAGCTTGGCTATAGAGAAAATTAAGTGAAATCCTTGGCAAGCTTAACAGCCTCCATCAAACCATCTCTACTGCGCTGCTAAACGTGATCTATCGGTGCTGATGTAATCATCACACTTCGTTTTCTGTCCACACTTTGCGCTCACAGGCAGCGTCGATGGACTCGAAGGCTGAATAGTGAATATACCACCCCCTGAATCCAGAGCCCTGCATTCTCATCACCAGAGATGTGCCTATGTACCCTGTTGCCTAGCGACACACCCACATACTTTCCCATGTGCCTCCTCTTCACAGCCTGTGAGTTACAGCTTCTTGGTTTGTTCGAAGACCCTATCAGAAAAATCACTGGAGCATAATATTGTGCAAACATTTAATAAAAAGTAATTCAAATAGGCTGATCATGAGCGAATAAGGTTTTTAAAACTAGCATGACAGTTATAGTATTCAAATGTTTCCACTGTCAGAGTAAATACAGAATTTGTTTTGCTGACCCAAACTATGCCAAGTGCATTGGCCAGTATTACAAGTTTCCTTCTGGGTATTTATTCCTCACCTAGAGGCCATGCTGCAACCCCAGCATAACCGTGTTAAGCTCACCAGTGTGACCTCTTTCTCCACAGAGTCCTGCTCACCAGTAAAAGGATTGTGCAGATCCCTCTGGGACAAATAAAAAACGCCTCACATGGGCCAAAAACACAAAGGAGCCATCACAACGTTTATTGTGCTCAAGGCACAAGCTGGCAGTTACACAACAAAACAAGCACAGTCATTCAAAGTTTCCCACACATAAACATCCAAACATATTCACAAAAGCCTACAAAACATCTGAAGATGCCCTCAGATGACTTGAAATCAAAGACTGACCCCTAGAAGCCACTCAACAGTGGTTACGGGCTGGTAAATAATTAACACAGTGCCATCTCAGCACATTACTTCTGGTTGAATGCCGCCAACCTCACACCCATTATGGTTACCTGCACTGTGATGTCTGCATCCTGAAAACCCATCCACGAGTGAGCAAGAGGGACCAACTTTCCCTCCTCCTCCTCCTCGCCGCCGTCTTCCTTTCCACCCCTCCCCTCGCTGTTTCTCCTCTTTGCGGCTGCGCCCTACTGGAAGGCCAGCAGGAACATCAGCACTACGTTGATGATGACCAGCAACATCATGATGACGAACACCACCACCTTCTGGGCCTCCGGGCTGAGGTTGCAGCGCAACAGGAAGTGACTCAGGCCCTGCCGAGACGCCGTTCGCTGGCCTCCACGAGCCATGGCGCCGGAAGCCCCCTCACCTAGAGGTCTGCGTGCGGATGCTCGGCGGCACACGGTTTGTCGGCCGGATCCGCTCTGTGTTCTCTGTGAAGAGTGAGGGGGAGGGGGAAGAGCCTCCACGTCCACAGTTACCTGCTCACTTCCTTTCCGTTCCCTTCTCGCTCTTTCTCTCTTTTTCTCGCGTGCACGCAATCTTCCTCCTCCTCGTCCGTCGCTCCCCTCGATTCTTTCCCCGTGCGCTGCTGATGTCAGGAGCAGGGGTGGCTGTGTCTCTCCGCCTCCATGTATTCTTCTCCGTCTATGCTTTTTTCTGTCCCTTCCTGCCTGTTTTTCTCCTTCTGTCCTCCTTTCGCTGCCTCCCCCACGTTCTCGTCCTCCTGCTCTGCTTGAACACACAGCCGTGTTAATTTCCCTGGATCTGATTAAAGCACTTGAAATCCCTTCTCATTTCACCGTCTCTTTTGCAAAACGCAAACCTGAGGGGTGGAAATGGTTGCTGCATCTGTGTTTAGCGGCACTAGCAAAAAACCATCCATCCATCTCCCTGAATTGACTTCTGTTTTTGCTCCGGATTTTTTCCTCTCATCCTTCCCAGCCAATCGGCTGCCGGTGCTGTGAAAAGCGTATCCAGGATACCAGAGTAGCGGAGGCCGGATTTAGCGGCAGCAGGAGGGAGGCGACGATGGGGGGAGGGATGCAAGAGAATGCAGCACAATGCATCCTTTCTATCCTGGCGCGTCTCCATTGGCTGAGCCGACTGCCCGTCAGTCGCACTTCCCGTCTAAAAGCAAGCACGTCCTGCTCGTCTTCTCAAGGCAGTGCTAGTGCTGCTGGAGATATTAATTAAAGGCTGCATGAGGTGCCAAACACCTCTTGAGCTTTCATTTCCTGACACGGGCCGGTGTCGGAGAGGTAGGATTAACGCAGTCATCCCCACTCATCTCGTTCCCGTGCATCAATTTGTGCACAGCTAATGGGATTAGTGAAGGACTCTGATTCCACCAACCTTCTGTTCTATCTCTCTCGCTCTCTCTCTCGGCCGCAGAGCCCCATCCCCACTTTCACAGTGTCACACAGCACGATGCTTCCTTTTAAATCAGCAGCTGTGTCTTTCTGACACACGCACAAGCAAAACAATCACTCACCCTCTCTAACACTGAAACAAAACATTCTCCCAAACACACTGTAAATGAACACTAAAAACTATATTTTTACATTTTCAGAAAGGAAAAAAAAGAGAGTTGTGCTTGCCTATGTAAATCTTTGTTGCTAGGTCACTGTGGTTGGTTGCCAGGTTGCTACTATGCAGTAGCTAAGGTGTAAATGTTTTTTAATGTATTGCTATAGGTTGATAAAGTGTTCTGGGTGGTTGCACTGCAAAACGGCTAATAATCAGTATTTTTGACTTGTTTTCTAGTAAAACTATTCTCAAACATCCTTGAAACAGTAAATTAGTAAATTACATATAAGATTATTTTGCAAGAGAATACATTTCCAATCTTACAGTAGCCTGCATTTAGGCTAAATGCAAATGTGGATGGAATAGCCTACTAGAGATCAAAACTATATTTTGTATCCACCATTTAAAATTCCATTTTAAAATACACTGATCAGCCACAACATTAAAACCACCTGCGTAGGTAACACGATTCATCTTTTGTTTATGAACTATTCCTGAACAATTTTCATAGTGTAACAGTTTTTTGTTGTTGTTGTTTTGAACATTGTAAAGTATGTTAGTTGCTTTTTAATCAAATGTGTTACATGTTCATGTATTATAGACAACAAATAAGGTTTGGCTTTAAATGTGAAATGTAAATTTATTTTCTTGGTTTGGAATATATATTTAGGGGAAAATATATATTTTTAAATGCTTAAAATGCTTAAGCTTATTGTTTAAGATTTTCTAAAACATATGCGAAGAAATGTATTGGTAGAAAATATATTTACATGAATGTATTTTGAAATATGTATACCAAATGTATATTTTGGCAATTTTTTCTATATTTTGAAATATTTTGAATATATATATATTTTTAATTATTATTATTTAATTTTTTTTGCTGTATGGGCAGCCTTAGCCTAGTAAAACAATGACACTTTATTTTTGCCTGTTTATTCTTCCCTGGATTCTTTACCAGGACAGAAGGGCTAAAACAATAACAACAGCATCAGCACAGGGCTTCTGTGCAGCTCAGTGCACATCAAGCTCCCAGAGGCCTGGCCGTTGATTAGATTTTTCTGCTGCTCCTAACTAAAACGCTGAATGGAGTTACTGAGCGGCATTTTATAATGATACCAAACAGTCATATATCAAACTCTGACACACTGCATATTCTCTGAAGTTCTTTTGTAGATAACAGCATCTTCCTACAACACAAATTCATCCTCAGTCATGCTGAAGATGATGGGAGAAGGAAAGTGGCAGCAGGTCATTCTGCTGGTCTCAGGCCTCAGGAGAGGGACAGATGGGTAGTAGACTATTCAGTTACAGTGACTGAATTTGAACATGTATAAACACTAAATCAAGAGCACAGCTACATCTTAAACTAAAGTGGTGCCTTGAAAGCTTGTCTGAAACCAGTTATCTTCATATAAAAACACGTTCTGTTTCGGCTTTCTAAGTCCTTGGGTTTCAAGGAATTTGAAAGGGTTGGAAGGATCATGCTTCTATGAGTAAAATTTGGGAAAGTGAATGTCCTGCCATTAACAGAGAAACAGAACCACGATCTGTGAACACAAACAAACAGTAACAGTACCTCATTTATGGCCAGCTGCTCTCCTCCTCCTCCTGGGTGTCCAAATCGATTGGAGGAGCTGCGAAACTCATTGTACAGGTCATCTTCACTCCCCACCTCATCCGCAAGACCAGACTTATCCTGCGGTCCATCAGTTATCACCAATGCTGGAAAGCAAAGCACAGATCTGTTTCAATTCGGCAACATTTGGGGTCTAGCAACTCAAACACTGATTCAACATAGTCTTGGGATAAAATTGTATTGACAATATGACATTGAAAGAATTTAAAAGATACAAAAAGGCTTAGACATACTCAATTCTGATTACAATAAATAAAATTAGGTCATTTTGGATTTAAACATTTAAACACTTAGGTAGTGTATGATATATTTACAGCATATAAGTTCAATAAGTAATTTTTGTTTATGTTTAGATGGGCAATATGACAGTGGTCTTCATGGACTTAATTAATGACCTATGACTAAACAACCAAAAATCTTAAAACAGTATTTTATTGCACAAGAATTTGATCTGTGATCTCAAAATGGAGTATGTGGCCAACTCTATGTGGAATAAAATGGCTTTTTCTGGGGGTTTTCAAACTGGTGTCAAGAGACTTGAAGGAAGCCACAAGGGGGTGCTAGGGAGGTCCATTAAAAAAAAAAAAATCAAAAAGGATAACATACAGAATTTTTCCTTCTGCATTTTGCAAGACAATAAAATATTTAACAAGCAAGCTATAAATAAATAAAATTGACAGAATTTGTTCTAAAAACTGGTTAAATTATTTATTTGTACTCTAATAATGGGTAGAAAAAACTAAACAGTCAACTTAACACTTGGTAAATATTTTGCAGTTATTTTTGGGAAATATTTTGCTTTAGCACCATGACAATATAAAAGGCAACTATTTCATTTAAACAATGTCTCTTTATAATACCACACTTATAAAAAGCATTTTATGAAAAGGGTCCCTCGTAAGGCTATCATCATATTTAGAGCATCAAGAACAATAAAACCCCCTGGGACCCTGATATGACACTATATATACACTTTTCATTACTTCAAGAGCAAAACTTTTTTTATTATTATTATTAGAATGCAGATGTATATTTTAGCTTTAGCATGTAACTGATCTCACAGTAAAGAGACAACAAGATTTACCATATTTTTACCATGGGAGCCTGAAGTTACACAACCGTTTTCCCAGCCAGGAAATGTAATGACCTCCACTTGTACGGTCACACTTGATAAGAGGATTAATCCACTAATTAGCAATTGGAATATTTGATTAGCTGAATCTCATTAACAGTTGGCTAATACATACTGAGAGAATGTGGCTCACACACCACATTAATCAAGCTTGTGGCATGCATTGCACACTAGAGGGCCGTTCACACAGAATGCATTCCACTGCACTGGTTTCCGTTGTTTTTCTATGTAAGCATACGATAGAAGGACATATTTGAGTGTTTCAAGTATGATATGATGTTCTAAAAACACAGTGCTCAAGTAAAAAAAAAAAGTTATTTAATTATGAAAAGAGTGTCTCTAGACCTCTCATTCTTTGTCATTCCACTACCAAGGATTTCACATTTTTAAACACAGAAACACATTCTGAGTGAATGGCCCCTAAGGTGTTCACACATAAACACCTGACCTAGAATCCTTTGTCCCTTTATAAATGCTTTATGGTCAATCTAGATTAGTGTGTCTTTTGTAGCATACAGTAGCTTGAAGCTAAATATGTACCATCTAAATCCCAGTACAATCAAAAACATGGCGTTCAATCAATGTAACAGGAAAAACAATAATGTAGAGCAACAGAAAAGTCTCATGCAAGATATGACTAATTAATTAAAAAAAGATGTTTTATGGCAGCTGCTGGTTCACTTTGTGGCCAAAGCACATGTCATTATACCTGAAACATGTCTAGCATCAAAACAAAGCTTTCTTAACAAACCAATGGTTTTCAGATTGTTAGCAGACACTTAAGGGGACCATAACAACAAGCTTGCAGCTAACTTTCACTTTTGAGCCAACAGTCTGACCAAAATGCTCCAGTAAAACTCTTATTAAATTCACAGTGGTGCATTAATGTGCCCTTTCATGCGTTTGGTGTTTTTAAAGCACTGGAAACACTCCTGCTGCCAGAGCTGGCTGGCTTCTCCACAGACAGGACTGCTATTATTTATTAGTATGCAGTAAACCAGTGAGGAAGAGTAGAGTTGGCCGCCACAAGAAGCTCTCTTCCTGTCTCATTCATAATGAATGGATGGGAGAGAATGGAGTTAGACTTAAAATTACACCTCCAGAAAGATCCATTGTTCTGGCAATGCAGTGAGGGGAATGTCCGTGAAATTGAGGTAAATGAGAATACTGCTTTAAATCGTGAAGATGTAATTGAGAACGTAATCTGCATTGAAACTGGCGAGAGTGGCTTCACGTCAAAATTCAACAGCTGAAATGGATCCTTGGGGAAAAACACAGAAAATTTGCTGTCATTTACAAGAAAATCAGTACGTGTGAAAATTAATTTGATAATCCTGTCATGCTCTTCTATGTAAGTTAATTGTTGAGCCAGTGGATTGATTAGGGAGATGGACAAGTGAATGAAATCTTCCTGATTTGTTTATCGGCCATTAAGTGTGGCAGCACATGTCAGCAGAGCTCAGCATTTCCAGGGCCACATGGGCTGATGATATCAAATATAGTTCACTCAGAGCCCAGAGTCAGACAGTCACAGAGGGGTAACCCAAACAATCCTGTCTAGGACAGCCCCGTAACTGAGTTCATATGCAACCGGGCTGTTTTCTTTGTAAATGTTGCTTGATTTAAAGCAGGACAGGCTTTTTTTGTGGCACAGATCTGAATGAAGTATTGGATGGAGAATCAGTAAGGAAACTCAGAGTCTGATGTACTGCATTAACCTACTTGACATGCCATCACAGCTGTGATTTGTTAAAAGTTAAAAGCATTATTTGTAAATGTACTGCATTTTGCAATGGGGACAATCCGTTAACATTAAAATACTCTATTCTAGTGTGGAAAAAAACTCTGCTTTTTCTCTTTTTCTCTGAAAATCCAATTTTTCATCTTTGTTGCTATGTCAGCATAATGCCTGAAACTTTAAAATGATTATTTAAACAGCTTTACAGTTTACTATATTTACATATAGTGTTGATATACTGTAAGTGCTTTTTTTTTTTTTAAATGTAAGCATAACTTTGCAAGTGTCTCATTGTGAAATTGATTTGTGCCTTTTTAATGAATATAAAATACATATAAATAAGTTTTTGTGTGTTAATCAACATTATGCTATAAATGCTGTCGGTTAAGCCTAACTTGTTATTAACCTGGAATTAATAAAAACTACCCTTTGAGTGTATAAAAATCATCTCTAGTATCTAGTCTAGAATCAAACCCTGAAGAGATGTGATCATCCATGCACCTGAGTGTGTTAACTCGTGCATGATTTAACCAGTTTACCATGTTAGGGTCCCACGCATGAACACACACACATATATATAGCCTATATATTAATATGTGATTCATGATCTACTGAGGATAATTTAAGGAGTTGATCATACAGGCAGGACTGTGAATGCGCACTGACCTGCTTCCTTATAAGTCCACATCCTCAGATAAAGAGATAAAGTCACCCGACCGCACAAATTCACCTCTGAGCCATGCAGGCGAACACTTCCACTCAGCCTAATCCATGTGCAATTTAAAGATTAAGGCCTAGTTCTAAAATGACACTAACTTGCATTATAACACTTATCAAAATCTACAAAGTACATTGGTAAGCACAGAGCATTTAAGAATGAAGACAATCTGAGAGAAGATAAAAAAAAACATAGTCCCTTCACCTCAGACAGAGGTCACATCATCATTTTTTAAATTGAATTTTAATTAACAATTTAACAATGGAATTTCATTCTTCCCTGGTTTCCCTTTTAGTCAGATTTTAAAAGGGAGCAAGTTTATGCCATTCATATGCTATCTAAAAGCCTTAGCTTAGACTATGTGCTTATGCGCAGCAGAGTGAACGTCACTAGCTTCTACTGTATGCGTGTCACATAAAGGCAGCTTTTAAACAGACTTTCGAGCTATTCATTTGCAGCTCTGATTGCACTCACTTTGCACAATTACACTTTTTCTATCTGTTACTTAGTACCTATATTTAAAGAAAAGTTTTGCTCTTACAATAATGCTGTTCACACTGTCAGTCCAAATCCAGTTATTTGTGTATCCGATTGGAATCTTATCTAAAATGATTGATTGTCCACATTGTGCATCATAATAACTTTTGGATGTTCGGTAAGTTCCGTCTCAAATAGGCAATACGTCATAAAAGAAGACCCATCAGGTTGTGAATGTTTTTTTTTTTTGGTCCAGACCAAACGAACCAAGCGAACCGAACTACAAGTGTGAACACACCCCAAAACGTATTGAGCTTGTCCAATTTCGACCACTTCCAGAGGTAGTTGAAAATGCATTCGAACGGATTGTAAACACTGTGTTTGAACAGCCGCAAAAGACCGCATACTCTCCGCCTACTGACTTAAAGCACGCTAGCCAGACAGGATTTAAACTTTGACTGAAGACCAAAGTTTGGTTTGAAGACGAAAAAACGTTTCAAGCACAATGTACTCTCACCGTTCCTGATTTCTAACATGCACAGAGACGGATTAAAACACCAGGTGTAAACGGGTATGTGTCTCCCTTGTCTACTTGTGATCTGATCAACCAAAATACCTTAATACCAGGTGTAAACAGGGCCTTGTTTACAACATAACAATGAGTCTTATGAGGCAGCGGTAGAAACGTAGCAGGCTGGTATGTGTGGCTTTATTCCATGCTGTCGTTGTCTCCGCTGGTTTCAAAACATATTTCCTATAACAATATCTGATGTTTACATTTTATGTGGTGTAAAAGTCACAAACTACGCAAAATCCAAACAGAGCAGTCAGACTGAAACGGATTTCCAGAAATGAATAGGATTTCAAACCACATGAATGTACTTCAAAACGGATTAGTAAAAATCTCATTTCATGTGATTTTTTGCCATTCACACTTGCTAAATCTGATCGGATTTCAATCGGATATGCACAAAAACTGGATTTGGACTGAAAGTCTGAACACACTTAAAAGCAGCAGATGTGGAGTAGTTAATGATTTTATCGGTTAAAAGGATGCTCATGATCGGGCCAGGGCCCGAAGTCCACATTGGGCCTTCATAACGAACTTACCCAACAATCTATGTGGCGTTATCATCAAAATGTGAATTCAGAGAAGGGCTGAGGGTATGATTTGGGACAGGGCCAATGTAGAATGTACTTAGAGTGATTTGAAATGTCACCCAAAAAATATAATTTTGTAATCTTTTACTCACCCTCATATCATCCCAAACCTGTATGACTGAATAAATTTTTTTTTTTTTTTTAAATAAATAAATACATTTTAAAAATAAATAAATAAACTTAAGAAATGTTGCCTTGGCAACAAACTGAAATAAAATAAGTTTGTGATTAAGAATTAAAAGTACTAAAATTAAAATGATTTTTATTTATTTTTTTAGCTAAATAGAATTTTTTTTTTTTTTATTATAAGCACATAAAATTACTAAAGCTTAAAACTAAAAACTAAAATTATAAAAATAAAAGCTATTGATAAACAATTATATAATAATTATATATTATTAGATATTAGATATTTATCAACAAAATATTAGTTTTCATGAGAAAGTCACACAGGTTTGGAACAATATGACAAACCATGACCATAACCATATAGGCCAATTTTATTTACATATTTTATTCCATATTCATCACACACTCTTCCTAAAAGAGTTCTATCAATGCACAGCCATTGTGTGCAACAGAGTTCACAAAGTAGGTGAACTCAGTATAATATAGTTTAAAGAGATGGTTTAGAAGCTGGCTTTGAGTGGCACAGGAATCAATGCAGATATATAAGCCCAAAGGGCCCATCTAGAAAAAAACTCATCAGCTCATGCTCACATGACTGACTCTGTTTCAACACTCCAACGGTGTCCTACATTTACGTTGAACAACAGACAGCATAAAATCAATAACATGAGTGCTCTATTTCCATGTCATTACAAATTGTCTTTATTTTTTAACCTTTGAAAAGTAAGTCTGCGGGGTTTATGACAGTAAAATATTTAAAACAACTGTTAAGGGACATCAGCTTTAAAAAACCATACGCATAGGTGTACTGCAGCACCTGAAACAAATGTTCCAGATGCACAAAGCTCCACCTCTTTAAAAGCAACATGTGTCTGATTCAAATTCAGATCAGCTCTCTGGGCAGCAAAACGTCCCAGAGCTGTCAAAGCCTGCCAGGAGTAATGATGCTGCGTTTAAGTAAACCAAACACATTACCACTGCATTACAATGAGAAAAACTCACAAACCACTGAGCTTACTACCCACATATTGTTGGAATCAGAGCTGCAGGACCCGAGGCAAATCATAGAGTCCATTTGCACATGTAGCCTACTTTCATGAGATGGCTTTAATGAGAGTTTCTCTGAACACTAGCGGCTCATGGATAATCCTCAAAATCAAAATAAAACACACAGGTCAGCTGCACCAACAAGGATGAAGAAATAAAGTAGCTAAGCAAGCAAAGAATATGCCTAATTTTTAAACATATGTGCTGATATTTGCACATAACACACAATATGAGACTAGCACGGAAAAATGGAGCAGATATGCTGTAAAGACCAGAAATAATAAGTCAACCAACCTGCATTCATCACATACAAAACATGTAAATATCATGGTATATGAATATTGATACCCAGTGATTTCCAACTATATTACTTTAGCAGGTGCAATTATTTTTCATTTTCATTGTTAAATCTATGAAACAAACTAGTTATAATCTCATGATTGGTCTTATGATTTTCTGCAGTTCCTTTTAAAAAGGAAAACCATATACACTACCATTCAAACGTTTGGGGTCGGCAAGATTTTTTAAAAATAAATTAATATATTTATTCAGCAAGAATGCATTATCAACAAAAATCATCAAAAGTGACAGTAAAAACATTTAGAATACTACAAAATTTTTCTGAAAGAATCCTGAAAAAACAATGTATCACGGTTTCCACAACAACAAAAAATCAGCAGCGTAACTGTTTTCCACATTGGTAATAATAAGAAATGTTTCTTGAGCAGCAAATCAGCCTATTAGAATGATTTCTGAAGGATTATGTGACACTGAAGACTGGAGTAATGATGCTGAAAATTCAGCTTTGACATCACAGGAATACATTACATTTTAAAATATATTCAAATCGATAAGTGTACCCTTGGTGAGCATAAGAGACTTCTTTTAAAAAACATTTAAAAATCTTACCGACCCCAAACTTTTGAATGGCAGTGGTCATAGGTTATGATGATAAATGAACGAATGAAAGAACATTACAGATTAAACTTATGTTTGGACTAACAGAGGCTATAGTTAAAGGGAAAAAAAATAAGTTAGCTAATCAGTTAGCTGTAGATAAGCACTCATAATGAAGAGTTATGCTAAGAGTCTCTGACTAAAGAGTGGCGTGGGAGTCCTAGATAAGATCCTCTCTGGGAAACATTTAGCCCAGTAGATTCTGACATTCCCTGTGTATCAGAGAAGAGACAGGCCGCCCTGTAAGGAATCTCCACGTCACATCCAGTCAAACAGTATTACATTTACTCCACACCAAAGTCATCTGACAAATATGTGTCTGCAGTGGACCTGACATTTAAAATAAGAGCCTGGTGCCATCACGGTTTAGTTTATCTTATTAGTTGATTTTGGACGAGGCACATATGAAACCACTTTTAAAATAGATTATATACATACACAACGGTGAGCACAAATCAATTGAATTACATATAAAATTACATATTATATACACTACCATTCAAAAGTAAAAAAAAAAAATTAGTAAGGAAACATTAAATTGATCAAAAGGGACAGTAAATACATTTATAATGTTATAAAAAGAATTCCAAATAAATGCTGTTCTTTTGAGCTTTCTATTAATCAAAGCATCCTAAAAGAAAAGTATCATGGTTTCCACAAAAATATTAGTCACCATGAAATTGACAAATCTAAATGTTTTATGGAATATTGCATTATTTACTATAAATAATTTATCCATGCACATCATTAGTTTTCATGTGCCCTCAGAATTTTTAATCAAAATAACTTCCCAGAAATAACTTGCAGAAGCTGTCACAGTAAAGAAGAAAAGACTCAAATTAATGCAAATTAATGCCAAACATTACAAAATCTTAACAACCCCAACTGTTTTAGTGCACTGTGTGTAAAACAGTGTAAACGATGTTCCAATTAATGTTTCTCTTATACTGCATCAGACACAATGCACATGCTCACACTTAAATTGGTTTGTATTACAAAACAGTATAAGGTAGCTGGAAGTTAGGCTCAGAGCAGCTCAGAAGAAATTTCCTGAGAGGAAGCAGCTTTCAGGTCTCATGCTATAGAAAGGAGCAGCCTGTGCCTTGCACAGCTCAGTCGGGCGGTCCCGCTGGTGCCTGTCTGAGAACAGACTTGAGGAAATGATAAACTATACTCACTACAAACACGCGCACATCGTTTACTGACAAATTAAAGCTGCATGATATTCCTTACTTTAAGCTGAAAAGGTCTTTGGCAAGATAACTGACGTCCACTTAAGCTGCCAGGACAGCTGATAGACTCCAGGCAGTGTGACGATGGGTGAGGAATTCTGGGTAAAGTGTTGTTCAGACAGTAAACAGAGGGCTGAGGTGAACATGGAGGGCAAATAGCCTTCATCAGGTTTTGTCTTCTCTTTTTACTGTTTAGTATACAGAAAATATGTTAACACAGAAAAGTACGCTCATCAAGCGATGAGATCTTAAACATTAATCATGGCATAGTTCATTATTAATTATTTGCATAAACTTGAATTTATTTAAATAATCATATTTCAAAAAGTGTGAACATATATGGCTTTATTTATATATGGCTAAATGTATAACAAGCCAGATTTAATTACGGTAGTTAAATATACACTATATTGCCAAAAGTTTTGGGACGCCTGCCTTTACATGCACATGAACTTTAATGACATCCCATTCTTAATCCGTAGGGTTTAATATGGAGCTGGCCCACCCTTTGCAGCTATAACAGCTTCAACTCTTCTGGGAAGGCTTTCCACAATGTTTAGGAGTGTGTTTATGGGAATTTTTGACCATTCTTCTAGAATGTAATTTGTGAGGTCAGGCACTGATGTTGGACGAGAAGGCCTGGCTAGCAGTCTACACTCTAATTCATCCCAAAGGTGTTCTATCGGGTTGAGGTCAGGACTCTGTGCAGGCCAGTCAAGTCCTCCACACCAAACTCGCTCCTCCATGTCTTTATGGACCTTGCTTTGTGCACTGATGTGCAGTCATGTTGGAACCAGAGTAGAGCGGAGTGGAGTGGAGCAGGCGTGATTTTGAATTAAGTGAGGAGCGGATTTTTTAAAAGTCGGAGCGTCGTGGTTTTCACTCGCTCCAAGAGCGTTTCACTAACGCTCCATTAGGAATACAATTCATGCCAACCACCCATAATATGACTGCATTTTTAGCCAGAACTCGCACGTTAAACACATTTAACTAGCTTGATACAGATGTATCACTCAAATCAGAAAGAATGTAAAGGTTATGATGACGGCAATGGACATGAGTAGGATGTTACAGTTCAAGGAATTTTTTTGTAGGCTACCTTCTACATACTGAATATGATCGGGTGAAAGCACATTTTAAACAGGTAGTACTTATTCACACATGCAATCGTTCTCTCTAATGCATTCAAACAAATGCAATCTTACAGTGCTTATCTGCTTACAGTTATCTGTATCTGATTTTGAATGAGCAGAAATCTGTAATGTAGTGACCCGTAGATAAAATAACTAATAAAAACTTACTATTTTCAACTTTCCAAACAAAATTTGCACTGCAAAAAGAAAGCAATGATATTTAACTTTTAATGCTGAAAAGCCTAATAAGCTTGGCATGACGTAGGAAATAAACCACCTTGAAACGATCTCCTATTGTTTATTATTATTTTTCATTTAATGTATGTTATAAACCGAACTTTTGTGATATTTCAGAGCTTACTTTAATATTTTAGCCGCGAATTCTCTCAGAGCGAAGACGGAGCAGTGTTTCTTATATGAATGAGCAGGGAGTGGAGCAGGGAGTGGGAAATGGTGAACCCGGAGCAGAGTGATTATTGAATGCTTAGAGCGTGAAGGGGAAATTGCTGCCACTCCACTCTGCTTACATACTCTGGTTGGAACAGGAAGGGGCCATCCCCAAACAGTTCCCACAAAGTTGGGAGCATGAAATTGTCCAAAATGTCTTGGTATGCTGAAGCATTAAGAGTTCCTTTCACTGGAACTAAAGGGGCCAAGCCCAACCCCTGAAAAACAACCCCACACCATGATCCCCCCTCCACCAAAATTTACACTTGGCACAATGCAGTCAGGCGAGTACCGTTGTCCTGGCAACTGCCAAACCCAGACTCGTCCATCGGATTGCCAGACAGAGAAGCGTGATTGGTCACACCAGAAAACACGTCTCCACTGCTCTAGAGTCCAGTGGCGGCGTGCTTTACACCACTGCACCCGGTACCACGCTTGAATTCACTGAGCTCCTGAGAGCGACCCATTCTTTCACAAATGTTTGTAGAAGCAGTCTGCATGCCTAGGTGCTATATTTTAAACACCGGTGGCCATGGAAGTGATTGGAACACCTGAATTCAATGATTTGGAGGGGTGTCCCAATACCTTTGGCAATATAGTGTATATGGTTGGTTTACACATATAATAACATTTTACTGGTGACAGAAAATATCAATTTAACTAAATTTGTCAAAAAGCAAACTTTGTCAATGTTTGTCAAACACACATGGACTATTAAACTTTATAAAATTTGCCAAAATAATATACAAACTTTTAAACTTCTTCATGAAACTATATAATCATTGGAACCGTAGGGCCTTCACCACAGCTCCATTCTTGTTCTTGCGCTTTTCTTTTGTATATGATCTTACTTGCTGTCTTTTCCCACTCTCGAACAGCAAAACACAAGCTCTCTTTTGACTTTGTGTGATTGCTGGCAGACTGATGTTAATACCACACAAGTCTGGAACAGTAATCTATGTAGACTGCAGATTATTACTAACCCAGCAAACAGGATCAAAGTTTATTAAATGACCCAAACAGAGGGAGGAGTGTTTGTAATCTCTCCATGAACTCAGAAAATGAAATATGCCACAATGACTTCACAGCAGTAATGATGTCTCCATCTATGCAGTGGCTTTGAAGGATGGAATTAGGATGGGAACATGACATTCTGACTGCAATGAAACTGAGGGTGAATCCAAAACAGCTACAGTTTTTAGAATTAATGTCATAATGATAAGGTAGAATATAGCCAAAAAGTTGCATTTGAGATGTCTGGTTCAACAAAGTATGAACTGTGTAAGAGGCAAGCTGAGTCGTTCACACAATGGTGGGAATTCCTCTGGTCAGTGCTGCGGTACACTGTGACTGTGTGGGCCTCGGTTCACTGTCGCTGTGGATGTACGATTACACTGCAGTGCCATTTCACCCACAGACTGAGCAAAATATCTCAAACAGAGAAGCAACTGAGTCACATTGGATACTGCAAACAAACACTGTATATAGTAACAGTGATGAAACAAAGCTGATATACAGCAGATACAGCCCGATGCCATAGGAAACCTCTTTTATATTCCACAATGATCCCCAAAAAGATATGTTTTTCCATATTAATAAAGTCATCCATAAAGATCCATAATGTAAAACCATACAGCCAACTGAAGAACTGTTTTGTTGCACCTGAAATGATGCAAAGAGCCATCAAAGAACCTTAAATTTTAAGTAAATGTAAATGGTAAAAATCTATAGAGATGTGGTCCTCATTTGAATATCTATTTAGAGACTTAACACTCACAACAGGTCTTGTCAAACACAGTCTATCTCTTCACATCTTTTCTGCATAGCAGAAACCAGAATAAGACACTACGGTACATGGGGAAAGATTATTGTATGCCTAAAGCAGGCGAGCATACAGCAGAGCTGTATGGTTGTGGTTTATGTAAAAAGGTGTGAATGAAACACCATCTGTTTTATTGCCGTCTGTTGTGATAGTGCCTGAGGGGCTGCAAATCCCCCGTTCCATCTACATGTTAACCGGATTAGCAGAGCAATTGTTGGATTATGAAAAGCAAAGGCGTAGTTTAGTGTAATACATTTGGCTGAATTAACCATTAAATGGCATGTCATCTTTGTGAGGAATAATCATGTATGAAGATTAAGCAACGAGTGTTCATTTAGAAACTTCAAACTCGCTCTCCATCACTTGACCTGGCTCGCACTGTCCGGTCACAAGATTCTACAATCAAGACAAAATACCCCCCAGGGAAAATACGGACACACATCTGCTCCTCTTCCAGCATGGAAACTCAAGACTTTAATGAAAGTGCTTTTGAGAAGAACTGAGACTTTCTATTTCTGGCTCTGAGACAAGTGCATGCATTTCATACAAATAATGAAAGCAGAAGAGAAGAGGCTTTGCAGAAGCATGATATGTTTTTGGGTGGTGGTGGTGACATATCCTGCGAGACTATTTCCACTGCACGCTGCCCTTTCTATACCGCATCTGCACTTCAGGCGTCCTTTACACATGTAAATGCAGGAAAACAGATGAAAAGCCCTTCATGGTGTCAAATGTGTCATGGTGCATGCACTGACATGATAGAGTGGAGACATATGGTCATGTATGTTACATATACACTTCCGTTGAATGGTTTGGGGTCAGTAAGATGATGTTTTTAAAAATAAGTCCCTCATGCTCACAAAGGCTGTGTTTATTTGACAGTAAAAGACAGTAAAAACAGTCAAATGTGTGTGTGTGTGAGACATTTATTCCTGTGATAGACAGCTGAATTGTCAGCATCATTACTCTAGTCTTCAGTTTTAAATGATCCTTCAGAAATCATTCTAATATGCTGATTTGCTACTCAAGATATATTTATTATTATTATTATTATTATTAATGTTGAAAACAGTTGTGCTGCTTAATATTTTTGTCTAAACCATAACCCCTTTTTTTAGGATTTGTTGATGCACTTAGAAATTAATGAATGTCATTGCATTAGAGACAAACTATTAACGGAGTGTCTATTTACACCAAGTGCAAATAGCGTGCTTTGTTGGCAAGTGGTATTCGCACTAGCTCCACCTAACAATGCCTGATTGGGCCAAACAAGATAAAAAAAACAGATATTTCAACGTCTTCAGTGGCACTAGTCAGTAAAGCGTAAGGCTTAAGGATCTAGGTGTTGACTCAATCGACCCGGGTTCGAATCCACCTTTTGCCGAGCTCGCTCTTCTCCCTTTTCCCATCACATATCACATCGGAAAGGCATTTACTGTCAATAAAAAATAAGAAAATGTTCTAAAAGGGGAAATAAAGTGCCTAACGAAATGTTTAATAATAGTAAAATAATTTATTGGGTAGAGTTAGGGGTAGGTGTAGGGAGGGCTTTTATTATCCCATTAAGGCAGCATCCATTTAATAATTTTAATAAATATAATTATTTACACAATGTTATTATTGCATCCTGTTAATGTACAACAATACTGCAAATAGTAGCCTATGTATCTGTCAAAATAAAGTATACATTGCATGTAATTACTATTTACACATGTTGCAAAGAACTGCTACTTTTACATGGTGTAAATAGAATATATCACTATTTTCACTTAGTATGCTATTTCACTTAGTAAATAGCATCTATAGCTATTTGCTATTAAAATGTTATTTTCACTTAGTGTAAATAGAATCTAGTTGCTATTTACACAGTGTAAATAGCATCTATCTCTATTTGCACTTGGTGTAAATAGCATCTATCTCTATTTGCACTTAGTGTAAACAGCAATTATCGCTAAGAAAATATCCATTTTCACTTAGTGTAAATAGAATCTAGTTACTAGATTCTAGATGTTGCTAGATGTTAGGCCCTGCTGATAAATATCATAACTTGACAGGTATTTAAATGTGCAAGTGTGCTGAAATATTTGTTTTCACAAGCATTTAAATTGCTAATATTTTATATTATTGTAGATGTTTACTGGTAGAATTTAATGGAGAGCTGCAAAATAGACATGGCGCAATCATGACGTCACAGTGACAGCTAATCAAGTGCTATTGAGATGAATGGAAATGCTAATAGGTAGCTTTCTCTAGGTATTTGAGTACATACTGTAGACCTCCCAGTCATTAATTACACTGAAAAAACTCATTCTTGATGCACAACACTGGGGTAGATAGTCTCTCGGTTCAGTGAACTTTTGAGTTCTGCGGGTCCAGTCTGTCTAGGGATGGCAAGGAATTGCCTTGGGATTTGTGTGTAAACAAACTCTCATTAACCATTTCTAATGTTCAAACTTATGAACGTTTCAGTTCAGAGCGTTTCTCACGTGTCGCTCCAGTTTTTTGTCCCTCCAACTGTTCTGCGATCAGCTACGGACAGCGTATGAGTGCTGTAATGAGGTCAGCGGACCGTGACGAGGTGGCAGCGCTGTTTGAAATGTCTGTAGCTATTGCCCCCGGCTCACAGTGCACCATTTATTTCCCTCCATCACAGGGAAAGTCACATCCTATCTCTCTTAGGACAAAGCAGAAAATGAGAAAAAAAACATCCAAATTGCAGCTGACGTGGGTAGCGGTGGCCGTTTGAGACATCAGTGCTACCTTGGCTGACAGTCATTGGCTTGTCTGTCACCATGCCAACCCTGAGAGAACATAATGAGACCAAAATACTGCTCAAACTGGCATCTCATCTCATTTCACATCACTCGTCTCACTATACGCTACTAGCGCACCGAAGTATAGGGTAATGCCAGCACAGAAAGAGAGAGTTGCTCTATTCTTAGAAAGGAAACCTGAAGAATTTGCGTTAATCAATATATCAGCTCTGTTCACTGAGGCAAAAAGGGCAGTGTTGGTTTCCCCTCAAATATTTTTAACACAGCCTGTGCTTTCACTTGCTGCTTCGTGTTGTGCTACATATTCAAGCATTTTTACACGAACGCTGATGTGACGCGATACTGCCACATTAAGGTGTGGAAAAGCATAAAGCATGCTAATTTTGCACATTAATATCCTGTGAGGGAATATGTGCAACTGCTGAATGCAGGTAACGCTGTCACTTCGCTTTCAGGCAATCCATCTATATCTAGAATACACATTGGCTCACTTGACAGAGCCTTCCACAACATTACCACTTAACCAATTACGAGCCAGCAGGAACATAGATCAATAGATGACATCCGTGACAGTAATGCAATAACCTAAGCAGGATGCAGACGAAAAGAGAGTGGCACATCTTCATTCAACGGTAAGGCATCATCTTTAATCTCGAATCCCACATCGCCACCAGCAAATCTATAGCTCGATTTCTAACTCATGTTTCTTCTATACATGTAGCATGCAAGCAGATTAGTCAGAAAGCAACTCCTGTTGCTTTGACACATTAAATGCAGGAACAGCAGCTATGCCATGTGTTTACATTTGCATAGAGACAGTGGCTCTTTCAGCTACCTCCTTTTGCCCATCAAGGGCTTAAGACAATGCCATCGCATTGACCAAAAGACTGCAATACAATGAACAAGAGCCATCACAAAAACCTCACAGAGGCAGAATGCCACTCGCCGCATGAGTGTCAACTGACGTCAAGCTCAAGACGTCCAGCAAAACACACATTACTTATAACATCGGAGGTCCAAAGGTGAGAGAGTCTTACCGTTGGTGGAGTGAAGGCTCTCCAGACTCCAGTAATGGGACATGACCCCTCGCACAGCTCTAACCCCTCCAGCCAGTCCCAGAGAAGGGCTAAAGCCTGAGTCAGAGCCAGGTGACTGCTCTGAGCTGCCACCACTGCAGCCACCTCCTGCCAGCGGGACGCCCACCTCACCGGCACTGTGCTGGGTGCGCATGTGGACGCACAGCGAGAGGAAGAAGGGTGGCGTCGCTTCGGCAGGTGTCGGGTCCAAAGCGTGTCTCAGAGCCTCGAGTATGCGGCGTAGCTTCAGCCCTCCTCTGTCATTCCTCACTCGCTCTCCTGCTCTTTTACTTTCACTCTTGGATGCACAGTCTCAAAGAGCTCACGGCTCAACACAGACGCCCAAGCACACAATCAGTCTTCTCTCTCTCGTGCACGCACACGCATACAGTCACAGGCTGGCATCACCGGGGATCCTCTAAGGGGAGGTGGACTCATACGACTCACATGACTCAATGCGAAACGCCTGGTCTGGCATTGAAACGAACCGCCTTCTTCCTCCCCTGCAATCCCCCCTTGAGCCCCCCTCCTCCACTGTTAAAGCCAAGCTGTTAGTAAACCAAAAGACAGCGCCTGGAGAGAGCACTAGCGATGTCGAGAGTTGCAAACACCTTCTAAGAATTTAACCCATAATTAGCTGAGATCGCACTTAAATGACAAGCCCAAAAATGTACACAATTCATCACAAACAAAGAGTGCTTGCGCATCACGCTGATCTGATACCAAAAGACGTGATTTCCACGGAAATGCTCAGAATCTCTGGAAACTATGAATAGAAAGGAATGTGGTTTGTGTGAGGCCATTCTCATCAGACTCAAACTTAAGAATCTTGACTTGGGTGAACCTTTGCAGCTGTGACTCCACTTTACATAACATGGAAGCTGGATGCAGAACAAAGATAAAACTCAGGGGAACATTCCTCACATTCCTGTAAATAACAGATCTGACCTGTCACTGGTTTAGATCAGGGGTTTTCAAACTAGTGTATGGGGACCCCCAGGGCCGCAAGGGGGTCCATGGAAAAGTTCAAAAGCTCAGAAAAACAGTGTACACTAAAATATTTATATAAATATAAAAATAATAAATAATAATAATAATATGATGATAATGATGGTGATTATTATTATTAGTAGTATTAAAGTAAATAAATAAATATTATATATGACAAATATCATAAAGTAGCAGTATTAAAGTAAATAAATAAATATAAATATAAATAAAATATTATAAATTAAAAGTACTGAGCCAAACATTGTATGTATATATATATATATATATATATATATATATATATATATATATATATATATATAAATAAAATGTTGTCAAATCGATTAATCGCGATTAATCACATCCAAAATAAAAGTTTGTGTTTACATAATATATGTGTGTACTGTGTATAATTATTATGTATATATAAATACGCATTCATGTATATATTTAAGAAATATTTGCATGTATAAAGCAAATAAAATGTCTGTTAATTTTTTGTAAAATAATTTGTTACATATATTATTTTTTTAAATTCTTAAATATATTCATGCATGTGTGTGTAATTATTTATTTAGACATAATAATTATACACAGTACACACACATATATAATGTAAACACAAACTTTTAATTTGGATGTATATATATTGAACATATATATTATTATTATTATTATTATTATTATAATTATTAATATATCATGCTTACAATTTTTCTCCTACCGTATTATAAAAACTGTATTTGCAGGATGAGGTTCCCTCGCAAGAGGATAATCATATTTGGCATCAAATTTACATCACACACTTAAAAATCCAATTGGACTATTAGCCAACCAACTACAAATGGTCATATTAGTACTCATTAAAATGTGTTAAAACCAACCGTCATAAATGCCAAAAGGTCGAAAAAACTGGTTTGAATGTCCCATCAATCATTTCACGCAGGCATTGTACAGGCTCATATTGTGTTTCAGAAGGAGTAAACTCACCTAGAGGAGCGACCTGTCCATGTGTCTCTTGTGTTGGTGTGCTGAGATTCGATTCTGTGGAGAGCAGCATGTATCGGTGTTAGTTTCTCTCATGAAGTGCTCCTGATCTCAAAATACAAACTAAGACTCAAGTTCCATATTTGCATAACCGCAATAGGAATTCTGCATTGGCTTGTCATGCGGTGTATGGAAAGGTCGTAGAGTGGGCATGATGTCAGCAAGGGGCAAAATGAGGTTATTGTGTCTTTCTCCTCATAGGAATCCATATTACATAAGGCAAGGCATTTACAGAGGCCTTGCAAAACACACAGAGCCTGTCATGGCAATAAGACATCAATAGTGGGAGGAATATTTTACATATAAAACAGAACAAGAGTAAAAAAGATCAAGAAGTCTCAGTTCAGATCAGAGATTCAGAGAAAAATGTGCACTTAAGTGTATAACTGGCTCAGATTTAGTCAGGGTTTTATGTTGATCATAGAAACATAATGCTTGCATCAGCAAGCAAACAAAACAGCCAAAGTCTATTTAATAGTAGCTTACAATCAAAGGCTACACTTCAACTCTCAACTCGATTTCCTAAATCAAAGTCTCCTTTTAAAAGTGTGCATACGTGAGTGTCTGTAAGAGTGGGGGTTATAAGCCCATGCCAGGTCTATCTCTATGCTCAGAGAGCGAGAGTGAGTGAGTGAGTGAGTGAGTGAGAGAAGGCCTGGCGCCAGTGAGTGGGTGAGAAATAATCAGCAGGATTGTTTGGCAGAAAGGGAGAGGATCAGCACTGGGGGCCTCTGAGCTCCACGCTCCATGCATTACGACACAAAGATAGGCTCTGTGCTCCTGCTACGTGCACATATGACTGAATAAAGCTTCTTCTTAAGAAATTGCACGTTGTAGGTGGAATTCATCCCTCTTCACAAATGTATTGTTTGTTTGTGGTTGCAGCTGAGCAAAGACCTCCTCAGGTTTATGTCCAGGTATCTCAATCCAACTGGGCCATGTTTGATGATGAAAGACAATAAATTTACGTCGCAGACGTCTGTGAGTCTCTGGGCTCCGATTGTCACAAACAGAACTATAAATAACTCACAGAGGGTTATCAAAGGTTGCAGAATGAAGGAAACCATTGCCCCCTGGAGGAAACTAAAGTACACTCAGACTTAAAAGGAAAGATTTAAGAAGTCAATATTCTTTGTCCCATAATAAAAGGTTGTGGTGCAATGTATAGCAGGTTTAAATGTCAATGTTTCTTACCTGAAACCAACGCACAATGAGGCCAGCCCAAATAGTCCAGTCCAACCGGCGTGCTCTGGGAGAAGAAGTGGTCTTTGAGAGGAACAGAGGGGAATTGCTCCGGAGAAGTGAGAGAAAGTCTAGCACGCAACTATGGATGAGATAAAAACATACCCATTATTTTATTTTTTTAAACTCACTATTATTAAAGGGATAGTTCACCCAAAAATGAAAATTCTGTCATTAATTCCTCACCCTCATGTCGTTCCAAACCCATAAGAACTTCGTTCATCTTTGGAACACAGATTAAAATATTTTTGATGAAATCTGAGAGCTTTCTGACCCCTCCATAGACAGCAATTTAATTACCACTTTCAATGCCCAGAAAGGTAGAACAAAATAGTTAAAATTGTCCATGTGACTCCAGTAGTTCAACCTTAATGCTATGAAGCGAAGAGAATACATTTTGTGCGTAAAAAAAACAAACAAAAATAATGACAATTCAATAATCTCATCTCGTCTGTGTCAGCATCACACGCATGCATCGTAGTGCTCACGTGAACAGCATCGGCCAATGGTAAGCCAGCGTTCTGGCGTATCTCTGACATAACTCCGAAGCACTGCACTGTATTTACTACGTCAAAAGCATATGAGACTGAAACAGACGTGAAGAAATTGTTGAATAAAGTTGTTATTTTTGTTCGTTTTTTCACACAAAAAGTATTCTCAACGCTTCATAAAATTAAGGTTGAACCACTGGAGTCCAATGGACTGTTTTAACGATGTCTTTCCTACCTTTCTGGGCCTTGAAAGTGTTCATTAAATAGCTGTCTATGGAGGGGAAAGCTCAGAGAGCTCTCGGATTTCATCAAAAATATCTTAATTTGTGTTTCGAAGATGAACAAAGGTCTTAAGGTTTTGGAACGACAATTAATGACAGAATTTTCATTTTTGGGTGAACTAACCCTTTAATAAAAAAATACAATATATATTTATATTAAAAAATGAAAAGTACTGAGAAAAACAATGTGATAATAATAATAATAATAATAATAACAACAACAACAACAACAACAACAACAACAACACATGCCCATGATTTTTTTTTTTTTTTTTTTTTTTATCAATTTCATTTCAAATTAGTCTGAGCTCATCTGACAAACGTACATTTTTGTGTATTCAGGCAAAACACAAGAAACGAAAGTCAGAAATCCTAAAGAAACTACAAGGGAATGATTCCAGGAGTGCAATACAGGAAGAAAGCAGAACAGTAGAAGAAAAAGTGCAGCAGGAGATGCTAATGGCCAGGTGGTTCTCCATTTTCGATGATTTCCTTACTTTCACGTGCTTCTCAGATGTTGCCGTTCTAAGTTGGCGTAAACTTTGTTGCATGCTAAGCTTCTTTTTACGGATGTTCTCCACGTCAGTCAACGTTTCACATGAGCATGAGCGTAGATGTGCTTCGGTCGAATTGTTCTTTCTTTCCAGTTCAAGCGCCACCTCTCTGATGCCCTGAAGAGGCATGGTCCAACTGTAGAGATCTGAGATGGGTCTGGGTGCAGCTGTACCCTGCTCTCTGGACTTCACCCGAAGCACACATGCATTTCCTTGTTGTCTTCTCTCTGCTGACTGGATGGCTGGCTCAGTACTGCGCTGTACATGCTTTGAGTGCAAATTTAGGTGGTTATTGTACATGTCTTTTGATGGATGTCCACTGAGTGATGAAGTTTGTCAAATGTTGACTTTTGGTAATGTTAAGAAGTTAAAAGTATACACTCACCTAAAGGATTATTAGAAACACCTGTTCAATTTCTCATTAATGCAATTATCTAATCAACCAATCACATGGCAGTTGCTTCAATGCATTTAGGGGTGTGGTCCTGGTCAAGACAATCTCCTGAACTCCAAACTGAATGTCAGAATGGGAAAGAAAGGTGATTTAAGCAATTTTGAGCATGGCATGGTTGTTGGTGCCAGACGGGCCGGTCTGAGTATTTCACAATCTGCTCAGTTACTGGGATTTTCACGCACAACCATTTCTAGAGTTTACAAAGAATCATTTCAAATTGGTTTCTTGAACATGACAATGAGTTCACTGTACTAAAATGGCCCCCACAGTCACCAGATCTCAACCCAATAGAGCATCTTTGGGATGTGGTGGAACGGGAGCTTCGTGCCCTGGATGTGCATCCCACAAATCTCCATCAACTGCAAGATGCTATCCTATCAATATGGGCCAACATTTCTAAAGAATGCTTTCAGCACCTTGTTGAATCAATGCCACGTAGAATTAAGGCATTTCTGAAGGCGAAAGGAGGTCAAACACAGTATTAGTATGGTGTTCCTAATAATCCTTTAGGTGAGTGTACATTAGCAATTTACACTGCATAAAATTTTTACTATTCTTAACAAGTATTTTATACTTCTCCAGTTAAAGGGATATTTCACCCAAAAATGAAAATGACTCCATGATTTACTCACCTTCAAGCCATCCTAGGCGTATATGACATTCTTCTTTCAGATGAATACTATCTGAGTTATATTCAAAAAATTTCTTGCCAAGTAAATGGCAGACCAAAATTTGAAGCCATTTGAAACGTTTTTGCACTTCTTTGGGCTTCAAATTTTGGGCTTCCATTCACTGCCATTATAATGCTTGGATTAGCCAGGACATTTGTTAATATAACTCCGATTTGTATTCGTCTGAAAAAAGAATGATCTAGGATGGCTTGAGGGTGTATAACAACCAGTATAACAAAAAGTGCATAAAAAATGGCCTACCCTACCTTTAAGCAGCACAACTGTTTTCAACATTGATAATAATAATAAATGTTTCTTGAGCATCAAATCATCATATTATATTTTCTGAAGGATCATGGGACACTGAAGCCTGGAGTAACAATGCTGAAAATTCAGCTTTGCCATCACAGGAATAAATTGCATTTTAAAACATATTCAGATAGATTCTTTTAAATTTTATTAATATTTCAAATTATTACTCCTTTCAAAAACATTCAAAAACCATACCGACTCCAAACTTTGAAATGATTGTTTCAAAACAAGTGGAAAAAATCTAAAAATGCATTAGACAAAATACAAAATTTTTGGAGTGTAGGCCACACTTATTGAAAGGGTGCACTATATTATAGTGCAATAGATAGTATGGGCAATGTGATCATCCATGATTCCTTGTAGGCCACTAGATGGCAGTATCTTTGAGAAGTGCAAATATTTCACTGAAAGCTCTTTAGTATTGTGACTTAAACATAGAACAATCCTTGTAAAAAGAAAATGCACCATAACAATCCACTTTTGCTTTCACGTATGAAGAGTCTAGGAAAAACTCAAACTTGAGTAGAATTACTATATACAAAATAGCAAAATATAGAAAGTAAGAAAATCATATAACACTCCTGCCTATAATGTTCAAAAGACACATTTAAGCTTTTCTAACATCATAAACATCATCATTTACTTTGACTTACCTCTGGTTTGTTTATCAGGGATGCTGAATTCAGGCTATTCTGAGAATGGCTGTCTGAACTGCTGTCCTCTAGTAAGTATTCAGAATCAAATGACTGGGTTGTAGTGAGTTGTGCTGTCCTTGGTTTCAGAGACGTCGGCCTCTGAGGTGGATCGGAGAGACCGTCAGTGCTCACTCCCTGACCAAGCGAGCAGAGAGAGGACGCAACGGATCTCGAGGGGTAACGGAAGCTCTTCCGGTGTGTCCAGCCCAGACCAGGACTGTGAGGTTTGGGGCTCATGGGCCTTGTCGGAGAATCAGTGGTCTCGAAACAGCTGAGAGACCTGGTCCAGATAGGTGACATCTGGGTTGCGAGTGCAAGAACAGTGGGGTGTACAGGTGACTGCGACCTTTCCTCTACATTGGACTCAAAGCCATCTACTGAGGCCTGGTCAGAATCTGAGGAAGCGGCATAAGGCAGCTCACCTCCTTCCGGACATTTACTGTCTTCAGACTGTTCCTGAGGTGCAGTTTTCAAACTCTGTGGGTCAAAATGGCATGTGTTCCTCAAACTCTTTTGGGAAACCGGTGAGCTGTTAAGTCTGGACCTGTTCTGAGGAGCACAGAAGGCACAATCAATATGGCTTTGATGTGTGGACTTATCACAAACCGTCCCAGGAGCAGATAGAATTCTTTTGTAAAGTTCTGCTTCCTTAAAATGTTTCAACTTCCTCCAGGCCTGCTTGGTTTTCACCTCCTCATTCTCTGACTGCAAGATCTGGTCCTGGTTGTCCCTCTCAGGATATCTGGACTCAAAAAGGCTAGATAAAGACTTGTGAGCCATTGCGAGTTTCAGGCGTAAGTTTAAGTTATCGGTACTCTTGCTTCGTTTTTGTTGCAATCCCTCTGTCATTGGGGAAGCTCTAAAATTCTGTGCATCTCCATCTTTGTGCTGCTGCAGCTGATTTTGGGATTGTGTATATTGCTCTCTATTCTGCAAGTTTAAAGCAAAAGCCTTTTCAAAAATGTCATCATTGGAGTGATCAGCAAACTTTGTAATGTCTGTGAGATGATCTGTACTTTGAGAAATAGGGGTCTTGTACAGCAAAGATTTCGATTTGTTACGTGTGAGTGACCTAGTGTACTTCACCTCGTCCCGTTCATCTCCATCCACATTGGAGTCCTTAACTTCCGGATCAACCTTGTTATTGCCTTTGTGTTCTCGTTTGGTCTTGCGGAAAGAGGGCATTCGAGAAAAAACAGAAAACATAGAGCCCTTCCCTGATTGGGTTCTCCTACTTCTCACAGAACCACGAAGGCTAGATGATGACTGAGTGCTGTCCTCCGTCTCTTCACTGTTAGTACTGGAGTCAAGGTCTTGTGACACAAAACTGGAAACACTATGGCCATCACTGCTATCAAACTCATTTGATAAAGAGCTCGTTGTTTCTCCAGCATCTGGTTCATTGAAAACTGCTACACTGGCTTTTGTGCGCATGGCCGAAATTTTGTCATGTGGGTGGTTTGTAACGTCATCACAAGAACTCCATTTCTCATTGAATACACCTTCTGATAATGGACTTCCTTTCTGTTGCTCCTCCAGTCCATTCTCCATCACAAATGAGCTCTCCAGTGAACGATCTGACTCCAAAATAGCTTCTAAATTAGTGATGGGTAAAATTCGACAACATGTAACAAATGCGCCCTTGATCTCAGAGTTGTGCAGTTGCAAAGATTGCTTACAAAAAGGATCAGAAGTTTCACAAAAGGAATCAGTGATTTCAGGAGAGTTTGTTGTGAGTGTTTCAAATCTTCTCTCCATGTTTTCTAATGCATAAGTATCATCGACCTTGAGAGAGCCACTCAGTGGTAATATGCTTTCCTCTTGGGCGAGCTCTGGGTGTTTGTGTGCAAACAAATGGACAATATGTGAAAATTCACGATTTGTAGAGTCTGAATTATCCTCTCCATGTGTGCTGTAATAATCATCTGTGTTTAGGGGACTCAAGGTTTGCAACAGTGCAGTACTGCTCTGACTGATGCCGCCTGTGTCCTTGAACTGAAATCCTCCCGCCGTCTGCTCCCCCTCCACTGAAGACGAGTGCAGCTGGCACTCCTTTCCGTTATGGCAATCACAGAGCTGCTTTTGTGCAACACCTTTGTGGCTGCTACATGCAACGATGTCGGAAGGTTTCTGAACATTTTCTTTGCTGCCCATTGCAATCTTCATTTCAGGTGTTTTGAAGGAGGTAGCCCGACCAGCTGGGGCACAAAAAGATACACTATCTTTGCCATCACCCCCCTTTGAGACTAAACATCGAGCTTTGTTAGTAGATCTACTGTACTTTTGCAAAGAACTAGGCAAAGACATTTGTACATCTGAGGCACAATCTTCTAAAGTAATGGCTTTAATGTTATTATTTGTGTCTGAGCTGTATTCATGGTTTCTACTGTTCAACTGGGAATAATCAAGAGGAGATTGTGCATTTGTGAAAGGATGAGAACATGCACTAGACAAAATATCAACATCTGACTCAATTGTTTTAACTGACTCATTTTGCCTTGTTTGTTTGTCAGATAGGGTGTCGGGTCGGTGAAATTGTTTGGAGGTCTCTGTATATTCTATAACGCAATGCGCTAATTGTTTACAGTTCATTTGAAGGCCATCACTGAGCTCGAAGCAAACATCTGTAGGGCTGACTGGAGATTTGTCATACGTAATTTCAAACAGACTAGCCAAAGATTCGAAAGGACTGTCTACTGGACACCCATCGGCTTCAGTTGTCTTCATGTCAGGACACGCAACACTCAATGACTTGGGCCTAGTATATTCTACACATCCCAAACTGTCAGAGTAAATTACTGACTGTTCTACAGAGGGAACTATTGTACATTCTTTCTGGTACCCTTTTATATAGTGATGCATGTTGCTATCCTTCGCCGTTCCTTCTAAAACGCCACCATCTTTATTATCAAAACTTTTAGCGTTAACACAAACTTGTGCTTCAGCAAATTCACCCAGTTTGTTCAAATGAATTATACTATTAGGGCACTGATGGGTTTTGTAAAAATCTGCCTTAGGCTCATGGTCCTCCGAATATGTTTGCCTACTGTCCTGCAAACAAGAACTGTCCATGTGATATCTACTAACTAAGCAATCCTCTTTTTCACTGTGCATTTGTAATACTGGGCAATTTTGGTGACTGTAATGAGTTCTGGCCTGCAGATCTGACTGTTGTGATGTCCAGTCATTGATCAGATGCTGATGCAGTGAATTTGACACTCCAGCAGAAGTTGCATTAGGCACATTTGAGAAAGCTCTCTCAGCTGCAACAACAGGTGTGTCATTTAAGTCCTGCTTTTTGAAATGTAGACTGTCATTCTTTTCAAAGTTCAAATCAAGTTCTTTGACAATGTCCTTTGATGAATGCCTTCCAGATGTTTTTAAGGATTGACTGACTTCAAAGTCTGTGCAAATATCCATGCAATCCTGTTTTAATTGTCCCTTTTTATAAGCCACTGTGTTTGAAATAAAACCAGAGTCCGACTCAGTCACAGACTTGGTGTTCATGGAATTTGCCTTAATGAAATCAACCTGTGATAGTCTGTCTTCCACTGAAGACTGTGATTGGCTGTGTTCCAGTGAAGTATTTAATTGGCTGTTCTCTATGGAGTTCTGTGATTGGTTTTGTTCTGAATCCTGTGATTTTCTGTGTTGTACGGAATCCTGTGATTGGGTGTGTTCTAACTGCGACTGACTATGTTCTACTGGGTCCTGTGATTGGATGTGTTTGACTAAATCTTGTGATGGCATGTCTTCTACTGTGGCCTTTGATTGGCTGTATTGTACTGAATTCTGCGATGGGTTACATTTTATGGAAGTCTGTGATTGGCTGTGTTCTACTGAGACCTGTGAATGGCTGCATTCTACAGAATCCTGTGATGGACTACATTCTACAGAATCAAGTGATTGGCTATGTTCTACAGAATTCTGTGATTGGCTGCATTGAACGGAATCCTGTGATTGAGTGTGTTCTACTGGGACCTGTGATTGGCTGTGTTTGACTAAATCTTGTGATGGTGTGTCTTCTACTGTGGCCTGTGATTGGCTGTGTTGTACTGAATTCTGTGATAGGTTACATTTTATGGAAGTCTGTGATTGGCTGTGTTCTACAGAATTCTGTGATTGGCTGCATTCTACAGAATCCTGTGATTGGGTGTGTTCTACTGAGAACTGTGACTGACTATGTTCTACTGGGTCCTGTGATTGGCTGTGTTGTACTGAATTCTGTGATAGGTTACATTTTATGGAAGTCTGTGATTGCTTGTGTTCTACTGAATTCTGTGATTGGCTACATTCCATAGAATCCTGTGATTGACTGTGTACTACTGAATTCTGTGATTGGCTGCATTTTATGGAAGCTTGTGATTGGATGTTTTCTGTCAAGTCCTGTGATTTGCAGTGTTCTATTGAATTCTGTGATTGGCTGTATTCCGTTGACTCCTCAACTTTTTGTTCAATAGGCTTCTCAACTGATACAGACTCACATATAGAAAGATGCCGTGAGACAGATAAACTGATCTCATTGTCATCATTCAGCTCATCATGTTGATTGTTTGATTTATTATGTTCAGCCTCTGTACTTTTCACAACGGATGCAATTATCTGTATTTCAGTGTTACTAGTGTCAATATCATTTTGCTGTAACTCTTTCTCACTTGTGAACTGTATGTGTGGCTCATTGTGTCCTGACTGAGTGTCCATGATATTTTTGTTGATTTGCTCCAATTTTAATTTTCCATCAAAGGTCTCAGCAAACTGAGACTTGGCTCCATCACTGTCTGTTAAGGTGAATAATGAGTCTTTAGCACTTGGCTCAGTAAGTGTTTGTGGTTCTACAATGTCCTCCAATTCCAGTAGGGGTGTTACTACATAGGCTAGGCCATTCCTTGAAGAAGAATCAAGTCCAGTTCCTGCTGGAGAATTGCTGACAACCTCCCCACATGCCGGACCACCTTTAGCATCAGACATTCCAGTGCCATCAACTCCCATGTGCATCATCTCCGTGTTTCCAGTCTGTGTTTGCAATTGCTCTCCATCCACTGTCCTACTGAGACTGTCAAAGACAGCATGATGCCTTTTTGCTAAAGAGAGATTTCTCTCTCTAACTGAAGGTGAGGGTTTGACAAATGGAGAGTCCAGATGACCCACAGAGCAAGAGCCGGTCTCATAGCTGAGCGACGTCCTACAACAGTCCTTAGTTTCATGCTTGGGGTCAGAGAAAGTGTCACAGTGCCATGAGAGTGTGTCAAAATATTCCTCTTTTGTGTCCTGTGCTGCTTCAGGAACCGGCTCACACCATTCCTGATGGTCAAGTTGCTCTCCACGGTCCTCCTGCTGAGACTCCCCATCTTCCAGACAGCCTGCTTCACTCCCAGAGTCCTCTAAAGTTGGGGCCTAGGAAGAAAAAGAGAATATGTGCATTATTTTGCTGTTCTTAACAAAGGGGACTTGGTCTCACTTAACTGAAGTAAACAATTTATAAGTTACATCAGTGAGGCAGCTCAAAATAAGAGTTAAACAATTTGTTGAGTCATTTTTACAGATCTGCAATCAATTTAATTCTAAAGAGCAGCATATGTCTGTGAAGATAACCACATAGGTATGATAATCATTCAATTACATCTTAAATTCTTTCCCCTCACACCTGGAACTAATGTGTCACTCAACCATGCCCTGCTTCATGTAGTTAAATCAAAGCCCTTTAGAGAGCATCTGCTTATATGAAGCATCTGATCCATTAGCTCATTTGTTCAAGGAATCATTTCCTATGAACAAAATTGTGCATGATGATGAACAGACTCAAATGTAATAACACAGAAGAGCACAACAGATTGTTTGAGTCATTAACATCATATTAGCACAAACAACAGAGTACAAAAATTTGATGAAAAAAAGCAGCAAATCAAAAGTAGATGACAGCACTACAGAACAACAGACTGCATACACCGATCAGGCATAACATTATGACAGGTGAAGTGAATAACACTGATTGTCTCTTCATCACTGCGCCTGTTAATGGGTGGGATATATTAGGAATCAAGTGAACATTTTGTCCTCAATGTTGATGTGTAAGAAGCAGGAAAAATGGGCAAGCGCAAGGATTTGAGCGAGTTTGACAAGGGTCAAATTGTAATGGCTAGACAAGTGGGTCAAAGCATCTCCAAAACTGCAGCGCTTGTGGGGTGTTTCTCGTCTGCAGTGGTCAGGATCTATCAAAAGTGGTCCAAGGAAGGAACAGTGGTGAACCGATGACAGAGTCATGGGCTCATTGATGCACGTGGGGAGCGAAGGCTGGCCCGTGTGGTCCGATGAAACAGACAAGCTACTGTAGCTCAAATTGCTCAAGAAGTTAATGCTGGTTCTGATAGAAAGGTGTCAAAATACACAAAAACATTTGTTGTGTATGGGGCTGCATAGTCGCAGACCAGTCAGGGTGCCCATGCTGACCCCTGTCCACCACCGAAAGCGCCAACAGTGGGCATGTGAACATCAGAACTGGACCACGAAGCAATGGAAGAAGGTGGCCTGGTCTGATGAATGACGTTTTCTTTTACATCACGTGGATGGCCAGGTGCGTGTGTGTCGCTTACCTGGGGAACACATGGCACCATGATGCACTATGGGAAGAAGGCAAGCCGACAGAGACAGTGTGATGCTTTGGGCAATGTTTTGCTGGGAAACCTTGGGTCCTGCCATCCATGTGGATGTTACTTTGACACATACCACCCACCTAAGCATTGCAGACCATGTACACCCTTTCATGGAAACGATATTCCTTGGTGGCTGTGGCCTCTTTCAGCAAGATAATGCATCCTGCCACAAAGCAAAACATTTTCAGGAATGGTTTGAGGAGCACAACAACGAGTTTGGGGTGTTGACTTGGCCTCCAAATTCCCTAGATCTCAATCCAATCGAGCACCTGTGGGATGTGCTGAACAAAGAAGTCTGATCCTTGTAGGCCCCACCTCGCAACTTACAGGACTTAAAGGATCTGCTGCTAACATCTTGGTGCCAGATATCACAGCACACCTTCAGGCGTCTAGTGGAGTCCATGCCTCGACGGGCCAGGGCTGTTTTGTCAGCAAAAGGGGGACCAACACAATATTAGGAAGGTGGTCATAATGTTATGCCTGATCAGTGTATACTATAAATCAAACCATATATCAGTCAATACAGAAAGGCATTTGTAGCCAGATGGTGTAGTAGGGGCTAACTGGATCATGCTTACCAGGAAAAACCCTTAACCCCTTGAGCTCTTCTCATAGTCAGTAGGTTGTGGAAACTGACGGGACCTTCCACCAGGGCAGACATTTGTGCCGTCATCCAGCTTAGAGCAACCATACAAACAATCCCCTAAGAGGACCACCAGCCAACCAGCTGTTTGCAGCACACCGACAATCCCTTCTTATCGGCCTCATAACCCACTGGTCTGTCTTCCATTAACCATGTCTCTAATCTAGTGAGTTCAAATGATTGCAAAAGGCTAAGTTAGGTTGACACCAGGCTAAGTTAGGCCAGCTAACGGTACTGATGTTAAGTAACCTACAAACATCAGGTTCTGAGAGGGAGAGAGAAGAGATGAAAGCCCCCATCATGCCCTGATTGTACTTAAGAGTTGAGGGGTCATCAGGCACAGCACATCTCCAGCTAATCTAGAGAGGTCAAGACACTCCAAACCCTTCATGTTAAATGAGGGAGGACACTAAGAAGAATGGCTTTAAGAACAGCAGGTATCAAAGAGGAGAGTGCCAAATACTTTCAAAGTGAAAAAAGCTATTTTTGGAAATACTCAAAGCACAGGAATATATGGAAACCCATGCACTGCTTAACTTATACATATGCAAATGAAAATATATTTATGCCAATAAATGTAAATGTTTCTATGCTGATAAATATATATTTCCTTTCTTTTTTTCCTTCATGCATGATGCTGTTTTCTTGTAACCTGTTGTAGGGACGTAAACATGAACTCCCTAATGTTCAATATCCTATTAACTAAACATATGACACTCGTTTGCTAGCAAAATATCAGTCTCAAAACTGTAACAGAGCACATAGTGGTACAGCATAAGTCAGGAGTAAAACATGTCCTCATTGGCAGGTGGAATGACCTCAGCAAACAACACGTCACCTGACCCCATTCAGTAACCAGAGTTTTCCCAAATTGATTACAGTTGAGTTCCCTAAATGGCTTAACATCTTAACTCTACACCATGGGCTGGGCAGGAGAATGGGGGGGGGGGGGGTGGGGGGGGGGGGTTTGCATTCAAGTGTGAATATACAGTATATACAGTAGGTGCATGAGGTAAAAATAGAAAGACAGAGCCAGAAAAAGCACATGTGATCCTGCACACGGGACTGCTACTGACCCTTAAAGCCACTTGACTCACAACATAAAATATTCACAGTCCTTCAGCTTGGTTCATATTTTATTTTCACTGAGAATGTTTGTTACTCATCAACACCAAGCACTTTTTATATAGGCACTTCAAGTCAAAAAAGTTGCCGACCCCAATTAGTTTCACAAAAAACTACAGGAACAATTCAAGGCCTAAGAATAGTCAAGCTGAATCAACAATACTACATATATTTCATGAATCTGTCATGTACGGAAGGTCATGAATATTCAATGATCTATGAAGTCCATGCCTCATGTGAAGCATCCAGAAACATGCAGATTCTAAAACATACAGAAAAAGCCAAAAATAATTCCTCAAAACATAAAGATGTGCTGAAGTAGTTCAAGTTTACAAGCTATTCTCAAACAAAGATGTACAATGCTGATAGAGAGCTAATGAGACTGGCCCAATTCAAATTTCATAATTTTCTGCTACTTGAGTATAATGTCTAGTACTTGGTGCCAGACTTTCTGTTTTTGAAAGAATTCTCTTAAGCTTACTAAGGCTGAATTTATTTGTTCAAAAATACAGTAAACAGTAATATTATTAAATATTATTATAAATTAAAATAATTATTTGAATTTTCAGCATCATTACTCCAGTCTTCAGTGTCAAATGATCCTTTAGTAATCATTCTAATATTCGATGTACAAGAAACATGTATTATTATTATCATCAATGCTGAAAACAGTTGTGTTGATTAATATTTATGTGGAAACTATGATATATTTTTTTCAGGATCCTTTGATGAATAAAAAGTTCAAAAGAACAGCATTTATTTGAAATATTTTGTAACTATGTAAAAGTCTTTACGGTCACTGTTGGTCAAGCATGGCCCCAAAATATGTTAAATGAAAGTCTTGGTGGAGAGAATATATGTATATGTAGGCACTGTACAGTATTTACACACATCACTGAAATTCACAATTCAAAATATATTTAAATGCATAGAAGTAAAAAACTAAATTCCCTTCTGCTTGAACCTGTGTTTATTTTGCCATATGTAGAAATGTGACTTAATGTCTGAAATAATAAGAACCTTTCTGTATGTATTAACAAACATATTAATAGAGCAAAAGGTGTGCGCAGACTGTAAAAGTGTAGGTTATATATTATATGTCACTATTCAAGTGAGCATCCTGAGTCCATTTCTAGAGAATTTCAGGAGCTGTCGGGTAAGGCAGGTCTAAATTCATTCCACCAGTCAGACCAGAAAAATACTAGCATTCAAAACTATACCACCCACCATCTGCTGTATAGGCTAGTCTTTCCTACAGCCTTTCTGCTGTCATTTCCACTATAAATACATCAGATTATATTCTTCAGCAAACAATACTGCAAACAGTGAATTTATAATTAACTACAGTTTATAATTAGCTAATAAATAAAAAATAAAAGTAATTTTAAAATGCAAAAATCACACTCTTAGCATTTTGCTGCTGACCTGTTAAAATGAAAATGAGGTCTACACTTCCAGATACGTAATAATATATAAATCATTACTTGTGTAGCAGATCAGGTTGTTCTGATCTTAAATCCCCACAATAGAGTGTCATAAAGTCATTTACACTGGGACTACATGATAAAAGAGAGAGAATGCACGCTAATGAGATACACTGAGAATACACTGTGAGCTCAGCGTGCACTTGCTTACATCATTCCTCATGGGTGCAAGATCGCTGCACAGTACAGAATGAGCATCTGCTTCCTCTAACACAGAAGAAATGCAAATGTAATATCAACAGACTGTATGCTTCTGCACATGCAGTGTGATGAGAAGGTCATGTGACAATGTAATAATGTAGCATGCTACATATATTGTTGATTATTGCCTACTGTTCTAACACGTTCTAACACGTTTTAAAACGTTAGTATTCCATTTCATTGCAATGAGAGCTTTAAACTCAGGGGGAGAAAATTGGCAGTGCACTTCAACAAAGCAATTTTTGGAAGCAACTACCATTCTAAAGTTTGGGGTTGGTAAGATTTTTATGTTTTTGAAACAAGTCTCTCATGCGCGTCAAGGCTGCACTTATTTGATCCAAAATACAGTAAAAATATTATTACAGTTTAAAATAAAGCGATTTCTATTTTAATATATTTTAAAATTTTGTTTATTCCTGTGATGTCAAAGCTGAATTTTCCTTCAGAAATCCTACAAATATGCTGGTTTGCTGCTCAAGAAACATATCATATTATCAATGTTTAAATATTTTTGGGAAAACCATGATATTTTTTATTTTTTTGATTATTAGAAAGTTGCAGCGTTCATTAATTAATAAAAGTATACTTTTTTTTTTCCTGACCCCAAACTTTTGAACACTAATGTATATACTATAAATATTTAATTATGGTATAGTAGATCATTTAGCAAGTCATAATTTTTTGGAGGGCTCTTAAAACCGTGAAATTAACTTTTTTCCCTGCCTACTGCCTTTCACATCACACAAACAATTTACAATTTACTGACATGTTACAATTATTATGCAGAATCTTTATTATATAATTGTTTTAATGCATCTATTCATGTATGCATTGTACATTAGAATGCAAAAACAACAGCCAAGTCACTGAGATAACAATAGGATTGCTTTTTCAATATCTTTCTCCAGGTATCATAGACATTCTTTGTTTAGATTTATGAGGATTCAGGGGGAGGTGTTTGAGGGGCAACTGCAGTGCTGCAATCACAGGATCCTGCTGCTCTCGCCACATGAGCATGAGCTCATCCCATCGGACAGGCCAACCACAGAGAGGGAATCACACACACAAACACATCTGCACACATGCAAGGGAGTCAGGAGTGAGATACTCAGGAGATACACACACTCACAGGGGGTTCTTCTGTAAGACTGAGAAAGGGACTATAGATCATTTTTGATGACACATTCATAAATTGTGAAATGATGTCATGCCAACTGTAAATCATTTAAAGGAGTCCTATTATACCCTTTTACAAGGTCTTGATTTTGTTTTTGGGGTGTACTAGAATATGCTTTCAAGCTTGATTGTTCAAAAACACATTATTTTTCACATATTTTACATTATTAGAGTCTGGCTCAAACACATCATTCAGTTCCTGTTTCGATGAAGCCCCTCCTTCTGAAATAGAAATGTGCTGTGATTGGTTAGATGGCCCAGTGTGTTGTGATTGGCACCGCTTAGTGCGTGTTCGGGAAATGTCATGCCCCTTCCCATAACAGCGAGCACTACTCAGGTGTAAATATTAAGGATTGAATTTCAAATCCAATTCAAGCCTGATTCAGACTTAAGAATGTTAACAAACAAGAGGATCGTCCAGAACGGATTTCATGCACGGACTTTGCAAGGACGGATTTCACAGGGCGTTTCAGAGAGGTATGTTTGTTTTTTTGTAATTTTCTTATAGATTACAATGTTATACACTATTTAATCATGATACTTGTCAGAAAACTATGGTAATACAAACTAATAGATCACAAAACCATGGAACAAAATTTGAACAAAAGGGAGAGCTTACAAAAGCTACAGTAAACACTATATCAATGTTGGCTAGCAGGCGAGTTGAGCCAAAGAGCTTTGCCCTTTGTTTACATCGTAGCAACAACATAGAACTTATAATTGGAACTGCTAATAGAAAACGCAACTACAAATAATAACGCACAAAAGCTTCAGGTGAAGCTTTTGTGCGTAGCCTGCATTGTGGTTCTGGAAGCTGTTATCCATAAAATGTGCAGCACACAGGTAAAGGTTGGGGTTATAATGTTCAGGAACAGTGTTTAAAATAAGGTTTAACCACTCTAAGTTCGTTAGCATTCGGAAGGTCAAACAAACGAGTTTTGGAAACGGGGTGGAAAAAACAGCATCTCTTTGACATAGCGACAACACGTCTTCTCAAATGCAACTCAACCAGGCCTCGCAGCTGGGTGGGAATTATTTAAACGAGTAACATTGTGACTTCACAAGATACAGAAAAAACGCGTTGTAGTACAACTGAGCCATTCGTTGTAGTTCTTGAAAAGTGTATTCTGTTAAAAAAAATATCTCTCTTTGAAGTGGACTTTGAACTTTGTAACCTTGCAGATCTTTTTTATGCTCAGACAGCAACATTACACACTAACTAAAGTAGAAAAAGTGAAAAAGCATAATAGGACCCCTTTAAATATGACAATGAAAGCACAGGAAAGGTGATGATTTTGGGTAAGCTATATGTTTTCATAGTAGGGTTGTTTTTAAATAGAGTGGAGAAGCACAGAAAGCAGATTTAACAGTCATCAAATCCAAAGAGAGGAGTAATATCATGACATTAAAGGGAATTTATATGCAAATGGCGAGGTCATCTAACACCTTCTTCACGGCTTTCTTATCAGAAAGAATTTGACCTCTGCTGAGTGAAGAATCTGTGTATTTGAGGTCATTTTCTTTGTAGAAATGTTTGCTTTAGATACAATTTTAACACAATCCTGCAACAATCATTAGTAAAAAATACACCTGATTAATACCCAGTGGATGTACTACAGAGCTTTAGCATCCCGAGTATAGAAGCTTTCATGTGCATTGCTGTGCATACTGCATAGTAAGTGGTTGAGGTGATTTAGAGCAGGTGCAAACACAACTGCAACCCCTTCTGTGCCAACTAAATCAGCTGACTTCAGATCAGATAAACAGCATTAACAACGCTCTCTCCAAAAACACCATGGTTGTGCCATTTCATATAATATCCTTCGTAACAAAGTAGAAGAACCACTGTAACAGCTTTGAGACTATATTTACATTAGTTAAAATCTTAGACCTGCAATTAAATAATCAAATTAAGTGCATTTAACTCTACCAGTATTTTCCTACATTGTCCTACATTGCATTAAACTGACAGCTCTAATTTTCACGTTTCAACACTCATAATTTTTATCGACTCCATCTAAAGATATATTTCTGGTAAGTTTAAGGGCATGTTCTCACTTTACTAGGAATACCCCATTTGAGCAATTATATCTGCATCAAAGGTCCTTTTATTGTGGCATTACACAGTCATCATATCTATTTAGCTGTTTAGTGCAGTTTAATTTAACAAACAGAGCATAATATCAACTAGATCTGCAAGTATGATTCTGCTTCTATTATTACTGTATTATAAACATGACTGATTTTTAAAAAAATAATTTTGATACTAGAATTTTAGATCAGATATTCATTGTAAGGCATTCAAGGATTTTCAATCCTTGTATTCACACCAGGTTCTACTGCAATCATTGTTAAGTGTCTAATTGTTAAGTTTGTTAAGTGTGAAGTGCATGATCTACTGTATAAAGATCTCCAGAAGCAGCATGCAACACACTGGACTCCATAAATCAGATCAGGGTCATGTCGCATATCACACTTGCATACTGAGCATGGTGCTCCTGTAAATTTTCAGAAGATGTGCACACTGTCTGACTGGGTAGGTCAATGCTTACTGTTAAGATAAATCCAATTCAGAGAAATAGGGAATGTTCTGCACTCATACTCTTTCCTAGATCTGGGATCAGCCATTTTCAGCATTTTCAGTTTTCATTTTGACATTATAAAACATGTTTGAATTACTTGACTTGAAGAATGCATTTTGATGGCAATACTATATTTTATAGCAATCAGTGGACCTCCATATTTATGAATTGGATCATGTGATCTTTAGCCTGTGCTTTTCTAACACCTGATTCAGCTTAAGGAATCTGATAGTGGAGCATAATCTCACAGTCTTTTTATTGCTTTCCAAATCTGATAATCATATTATCTAAAATATCTCAGGATGCATTGAAGCACAAGAGGTTAAATTCACCTCCATTCATGCAATCTCTCTAAACTATTTGGGTCCAGGCGTGTTGAATCAGCGGGCCAAGTAACAAGTGGTTTCTTGTCCCTAATGAGGAGGTGATGAGCAGCTTATGCAACGCACCCCTGCTGAGAAAGACCTAACTTAAAACTGTGCTCTGATAACTCAGACACAGAAGAAAAATCCTAAAATGCACTGGGAAAAGACTTTTACCCTATAAACTCATGCCACAACTCCCTGATCCCTGTTGTCCATTCTAATCAGCAGCAGCTTGTTTACCAAACAGAATGATATATTCTTATCAATGGTTGCATAACCAAAACAGACACAATCGGCAAAACAAAGGGTTCTGTTTTCTCCTAAACAGATTTACAGGGCAGGGGAAATGATGTACACAACAACACTTACATTGAACCAGTACTATATGCTACACCAAAAACAAAACAATAAGTAATTTTTTTCTCATTTTTCTTTTGCATGTTTTTGCACAATATGCACAAAATGTTTCAAAAACATTTTATTCTCCCCTTGTTTGCAAATTTTACTCAGTGTAGCACTGAATTAAGCCATGCTGTTAAAGTGTATGCTCTAGTTATAAACATTTAAACACTTTGTAAGACAACATATCTACATAATGAGGTACCCAACTGTACATATACACCTCAATACTTGGTACACAATACACAATATTGGCATCAATCTGTGGATAGTTTTTGAGCATGAATGGGTCATTTTGAGTCAAAGATGAACTCCAGATGTCACAAAACAGCAAGTTACTAGACTTAAAGGGGTGATGAATTGAGCTCCCTTGAGCTTTTGATATATAAAAGGTCATGATAATATAAGAATATCCTGTAAGTTTCAGAGCTGAAAACTTCCTTGTTAGTCAAAGAAAAGCTTTTATAGACACCAGGCCCAGTAAACAACAGGTTGGGGATCTATGACGTCAAAGGAAGGCAAGCACTGCCTCAGCAGAAGAATATCAACGCCTACTTCATCACTGCCTGTTTAGCCCCGCCCACTGATTTGCGCATGTAATATAGGCCTAGTGTTAAACCATCGAGCTACAAAGCAATAAACATGCCGTTGAGGATTACAAAATATTGTGCAGTGACTGGGTTCAACAGTAATGCAAACATGTAAGTAACTGTGTTCATTCTAACGCCTGATCTGAAATGTGATGATTCATGTAGTCAGATGTTCTTTGACTGTGTCAGTAAATCAAACCAGTGAGTAAACATCAACTTGCGTTGTTTCTCTTAGTAGGATGACAATAATCTGCTATTTAATAGTGATTAAATTCTATAAAGAAAGCGATCAAAGAAAGCTCCCTTTGCAATCGTTTGAGCAGCACGCGCTGAACCTGTCAATCAAACAGAGAGTTTATCAGTGACGCGGTTACCAGTGACTCTACGAATGGCCCATTTTATTCAACGAATCTCTTAACTACATCATGTTTGCACTGTTAGGGAAGATGAAAGCATTCGTTAGTGTACAGAAACTGAGTTGCAATGACGAGATCGCTGCCTTCATGCGCTCAGCATGTGTGTGATCGGCTACAATGATCATCACTGCAACCTTTCATGCCACAATCTTAATATAATGCCATAGATCTTAATATAATGCCATAGATCTAAATGTAATGCAACACTTTTCATGATTAGTCAACCATGAGAACTGTAATAGTAAAAACGCGCTAAAAGTGAGAGTACTAAAAGAGAATACTATTTCAAATGCAAAGACGTTAGCAAATCACAGCAGTGGGTGTTTACACTGAAGTCTCCCAGCGGACACACCCCTTAAAACGGAGCGTTCAGAGCAGAGGGCTAAAATCAGGGTAGGAAAATGCCTTTTATTTATAAATTATGACAATTTTTGATGTAAAAAGCATTCTAACATTATAAGTGCACCCCAGGAAACATCATACAACGATAAAAAAACGCAGTTCATGACCCCTTTAACAACAAAAGCAACGATAAAACAGTGTAAATACAACCGGAAAACAGTGAAAAATCCGAACTTAATAATTATTTGTGCCCCAGGGCATGATGGGAACACCAGTACCAGAAATTGGAGAAGGTTTTACTTAATTTTATAACTTTGATATTTACTCAAGTAAAATATACTTTAATTTCTACAAGCTTGAATTGAGTACTAATATAGAATTTACTTCTTTTTTTTTATTCTTTCCTGAATTAACTTTTTCAATGTAGAAATGTCGTTTTTTTTCTATAGTATTTACTTCACTACAGAATCATTTTTATTAGTGTAGATGCAAAACATTGGTTGTGAACATCAGATCATCTTACGACCCATTGAACTAACTGCACACAGTACTTGTTTAAACTTGCATCTAATTACTAATGTTGTCGACCCTGACTAAGATCCATAGAGATAATGTTTAAAATTATCACAGAGATCTTCAAGGCCAAAAGTCGTAATCTATGAGGAAAAATATAGGCTGGGGTCCGAGTGGAGGGGCTACAACACCCTCTAATTCACACTAGTAGTTTGTATATCCTCTTTGAGTTAGTTTACATTCCTGTCCTGTTATCTCTCTTATTCTCTTTGTCTGAATTCGGGCCTTGTCTCTACTCTGGGGAAATAGAAAATCTGCCCACATCTATTACACACTTTTTTTTCCCTGAGTGAGACTTCAGGAAGGCACTGCAAATGCTTCATTGCAAGACCTTTGAACAAGAACTTTACATAACATACTATGACTAAAATGTTTAGCTGAGACCCTCACCTGCATGTTCACTATACACTTCACACGGTTCACAGTTCTTGCTGGCATTTCGTGCTGTATTTCTGCTACTGTAAATGAGATTGTTTGGAAACGCCACATAAACGCTGAAAGAGCTACTGAAAACACTTCATATCATTTGGCATGTCGTCTGTTTGGATTTGCAGACATCTCGCACAAACTTCTTCAGAGTTTCCTCGTGTGTCACATGCCACAAGACTCAAATTTCACTAAATGTTTTGCTTAATGAAGCGCGTAAATCTCTCACTGCTCCCTTGTTTTCTTCTTCAATTAATTTGCCCGTCTATTTCCCTGTCAGGCCAAGTGTAACACAAGCCGATGTATTGAGTAACTGAGTGTGGTATGTAATCGTAATTCTCAAACCTGTATGTCACAGGGATTGGGGGCCTCGAGTATCAACACACACACACACCTATCAGTCCCAAACAACAACATGCGTGCTAACACATGTATCCACACCCATACTTTTACTGACGACGTCTAGCTCTGACATGCCAAAATACTGTCAGCAAAAGAGAAACTGGATAATCGAACTGCCTCAGGAAAACACAGATGGGAAAAACAACTCCCATTCATGTGCAATCTGAGCTCTAATATTCCTGGCGGGAGAGCTGATTGGGACGGATCCTCTGTCACATTGACTTTGCTTAAGAACGGTACTGTTTGGGAAAAGTGCTGTTTCATGGCTCTAATTTCAGCTCAGGGTGTAGAGATACAAAAGGCTAAAAGTCAAGGCTGTTTGTGTACATAGCATGAAATTTGACAGCTGATTGATTAAGCTGTTGACGGCTTATGTCAACAAAATTATGGCTGAAATGATCAGGAAGCAGTTATGCTGACCACGCTCACACATAAACTGCCTACATTTCCCATGCCAAAAAGCCAGAGTATGAATTCAAAAGAATCTCTTTCAGAGAGACCTGGGCTGTGAGGACGCATTTATTCACAATCATAATCTGACGCATGCTGTGCATAACATATTGCAATTCAACAAAGCCCCTAAATGAGAGGTTCTTACATCACAGATGAGGCTGCTGAAAGAGCTGAGTAAGACACACGGCACTGCGCTTAAACTGAGCTGCAACTGCAGAGCTGCTTCATTACAACACAACTGTCCATAAGTCAGGTGGCTAGATTTACAAGGCACATTTAAGCATCACATAAAAACAGCTTAGTTTGCTTTTCTACCAGTTAAAGAAGTCGGGGACATATATTTGGACAGTTCACCCAAAATCATCATTTACTCACCTTCATGTCATTCTAAACCTGTATGACCTTCTTTCTTCTGTGAAACAAAAACAAAAATATTTTGAAAAATGTTAGTACCAATTTTTGTTACCATTGACTTCCATTGAATGGTGGGGGCGGGGAACAGACATTTTTCAAAATATATTCGTTTTGCAGAAGAAAGAAAGTCAGACAGGTTTCAAATAACATAAGGGTGAGTTAATGATGACAACTTGACAAAATTTTTCACAAAATATTAAATATTGTTATGACTGTTCCACAGTAAAAGCATAAAAAAGCATTTTTTTTAAAAATGTCCCTAAAGTTGGTGTACTTGTTTACCATATATTACTATATAGTAATATAGTCAAATACAGTATATTTTAAATCATACTGTATTAGTCAATTTATCCCAAAATTTTGACAATATTTTGTAATTATGTGCATTTAGGAGACATAGAATGCTAGCTATGAAAGCAAGGAGCCTATTTTATTCGAAACATGTCATTTCCGGAATAAAATTTACTAATCTGGCGGGAATGTGAAATGTTTGTTTTAAGAGAGTTATTCTAAATGTTCTCCATGTTTTATCATTTAAAACCTAACAAATATTTTGCTTAAAAAAAGTGTGCTTTAAAATCTGTACAATAATGCAATGATATAATATTCATACATGTACTGTAAGTTTCCAAGTAGTTTTTGGAGCCACTGTATGGAAAACATTCAAATAACAATCAAAAAATGTCCTTTGCACGCACTGACTCACTGAAGGCCGATGGCACAATGTCAAAGGGCTTCCACCTCTGCAGTGACAGTAACTGTAGATTCAGCTGGCTGGGAACTCATTTCTCTTTCTGGACCTATTCACACCTGGCCACTTCATGCGTTTCCTCTAATCGGATAGCTATCCGATCATAAAAAGATCAGCCGTAAATGTCCTCCAAAATGCTTTCGAGACTTATTTTAAATCAGATCAATCAAATCACTTCAGGAGGTGGCTTGAGACACATTCCAAACAAAGTGTAAATGGAAGAGTTTATAAAATCGGACAGCTATCCAATCAGTAAAAAAAACATGAAGTGACCAGGTGTAAATAGGCTCTCTGTTAAAGTTAGGCTATGATCAAGCTAAAAAACTATATTCTTTTCTGTGCCACTGAAAACCATTTTAAACAGCACCTCCCCAAATCCATGACAACGCTGAAGACACTGCCAATACTGCTTCCCAACTGCAAAAGTCCACTCACGCACACTAATACGACCGTTGGTGAAGCTTCACTGACTCAATGGGAGAAAGTCCAGGCGGTGATCTAGGCGTCCTTCAATTAATCAAAAACATATGTGATCTCAAGGAACAAGCCCAAGGATACAACCAAACTGCTATTATAGGAAGACATTTAACACAAAAAACACTGATACCAAAATGAAATGAATCTCCAAATCAAAACTTAATCTCATTAGACTGAAAAAAGCAAATGTATCAGATCCTGACTTGCTAATATTATCTGCTACAACATTTTCTTTCACCAGAACAAATATTTCAAAAATGTTCTATTGAACTCAGCGCTGTCTTCTTTCCAAGAAGCGCAGTTACAAGATAACTTATTAAGAGCAGCTCAAACAAAAATGGACCGAAAGCCATAACTAACCACCATGACAGTGTGATCTTAAACTGTTCCAACAATCCGTAACCAACACAATGCTATGAAACAAGCGGTAGCACCCTTACCTTAAAGAAGCTTCGTAGGAAGTATATAACACTCAACATTGTGAGTGTGTTGAGGAGGGGACGGCTTCAATAGTCTTTCACTCCCCCTCTCCCCTCGCTCTCTCAATTCTCATGTCCTGTTGAGAGTTTCTCCAGCCCGTTACGGCCACATGCTTACTTGTTGCTATTTAGGAGCGCTCTAAGACTCATGGCACAGCCAGAGAGAGAGAGAGAGCGAGCGAGCAAAAGACACACTGAGAGAGACAGAATGAACCTGTCATGCAATGCCAGTGGTTTAAGTTTCCTAACAATGAGCACTCCTCCGTTCAACTCAGCTATGTAAAAACAACCGTGTTAGCCAGAGAATCATTTAACCATTTCACTTCTGCTCCTACGAACGACTGAGTCAATTTAATTACACTGTCTGTGGCAGGGCTGAGTGTGTGACAGTAACAATAACAGCGTGCAAGTCAGGCTGTGGTGGATTAAAAAGGGTGTTGTGGGTGGAAAAGAATGAGGTCATTTTATTTTATTTTTTATATTGTTGGGTGGATGTCCGTGAAACGCCCAGTGTCTGCGCTAATGCTTTAATCTTACACCTCCCGCCCAGCAACGCTACCTGTGGTGTCTTGATTTATATAAACATTATGAGTGTAAGGTGAAACTAAACATCACTTGGCCGTCGCTGCTGTGAGGTCAAGTGGGCACACACTCTCCAAAGGCCTGGTGTTATCATGTATTTTTGATAGTGGTGGGGAAACATACTTTGGGAAGGTTCACCCAGAGGGCAGGACCTGCAGTGGAAAGTGTGAGCAACAGATCTGTTAGATAAGGAAAAAGGACAGCAGTGTTTGCTTGTCCTATAGCAGAGGTATACTTAAAGCTGAAGTGTGTAATTTCTGTGCCGCTAGTGTCACCAAAATTAACTGCAAAAATAATGGTTGTTTTGTAAACACTACACTGTCTGCCATCAGTTGACCAAGCAGATAGTCCTGCCCCAAACAGATCCCTTTGGTTGAGCCAGTTCGGGGAAGATCAAACAAATCAGCCAACAAATAGCTTACTTATAGTTGTATATTAAGCTACTTTTAAGGGGGCATATAATACACTTTGTAGCATTTGATTGTTTTTCCTGAAGGTCCACTTAAGCCCCGTTTACACCTGGTTTTAAGATGTGTTTTGGTCGATCGGATCACAAGTGGACGACGCTAAATACAGGTGTAAACAGGGTCTAAACCACTTTTGACCACTTCCAGAGGTAGTTGAATACGAAAGCAATCCAGTCAAATACACATAGTGTAAACAGGTCCAATAGCCATAAAAGACTGCCTACTCTCCGCCTAATTGACTTAATGCGTACACATTGTGAGAAGCTAGCCAGACAGGATATAAACTTTGTTGGCTGAAGACCCAAGTTTGGTTTGAAGATGAAAAATGTACAAAGCGCAATGTTCTGTCATAATTTCTGATTTCAAATGCTCTCCATGTTTTTACGCATTCATATGTAAATTGCACATGCTTATTTTGTCCATTAGATCGAAAGATCTGAAAAAACCTGTATATTTACCTGCCCATAGAGAAGAAATCAGAACAGAAGTGGTTGAAAGTGGACAAGAGAGATTAAAACACCGGGTGTAAATGGGTATGTGTCTCCCTCGTCTACCTGTGATCTGATAGACCAAAACGTATCTTAATACCAGGTGTAAACCAAGCAGCAACCTCCCCCAGTTTCTCTTGAAGCCAACACGGAAGTGATTTAAACTGCAATTCATCGACTGGCCGCTAGAGACAGGCTCCAAAAGGGAGCAGTTCTCATTGAACCCCATGTTAAAATGCCCAACTTTACAGCAGAAAAAAACATGTTTACAGCCTGGCCACTTTGAGTGACAGGTGGATTGCTGTTTGTCTGCGGTCTGTTAGCCATCATGTCACCTCAGCTCCAGCCACGTCCCGCCTCTTTGCCCATTGTCAGTTATCCGGGAGTGACGTGCGGTGACGTGCTGCCAAGATGGCAACAGCAGACTTTGAGGCTTTAAAAACTTTTTTACAGTCTATGGTGTAAACACTAAACAGGGACTTAATGTCGTTTTCTTGCACCAAAAACAGTAGTATTTTTTTTCTGAATACTTAATAGTAGTGGTGAAACACTGCACTAATTTTCTCAATGCAACCGAAATAAAAAAGCTTTCATTGCACTGAAACCTGACCATACTTTTCTCTAAGATAAAACATTCATATTGCTGTTATGTTTTCTTTATTTGTAAACACCATTCAAAAGTTTGGGGTCCGTAAGATGTTTTTAAGAAAATATATGCTCACCAAGATTTATTTGATCAAAAATACAGTAAACAGTAATACTGTGAAATTAGTGATGCACTGATCATGAATTTTGCTTTTTACAAGCTGTTTACAGACTTATATTTTCCACACAAATGACATTTTGGGAAATGATTGCAATGCAGTTTGTGTGAAATTCCAGAATAGTGATCGGCCAAAATAAAACTGAAAACCAAAAGAAATCAAGAGGATGAGGAAAGACACATTTTGGGTAATACGTGAAGGACAGTGATTCCAAGGTAGCAAATTACTGCTGCAATAATACATCCAAAATGGCATGTAAAGGTATGTCAATATAAAAGTATGTTGGAAAGACAATAGTATAATGGTGGCATTTCAGAATCAAGAGTCACATTTCACTTAAATAAAGCTTTGAAACAGTGTAGGAGTTCTTGACACAGGGCGCCCTCTGCTGTATACATGTGGAAATGCAACCGAGGGGCAGTAAACGGCCATCACTGCTAGGTACTTGGGAATGAGATTTTTATACTATCATGATGAGGATCTATCAGAATCTAATAGGAAAAAAATATTGGCAACACTTTAGTATGGGGAACACATTCACTATTAACTATGACTTTTGCCTCAATAAACTCCAAATTTACGGCTTATTAATAGTTAGTTAGTTTTGTAGCATTTAAGTTTAGGTATTGGGTAGGATTAAGGGATGTAGAATAAGGTCATGCAGAATAAGGCATTAATATGAGCTTTATAAGTACTAATAAACAACCAATAATATGCATGCTAAGAAGCAACTAGTTAATAGCGAGAATTGAACCCTAAAATAAAGTGTTACCGAAATATTTTATCTGAAATCCTGGAAGATATGAAGAAATGATTTGGTAACACTTTACAATAAAGTTTTCATTTATTAACATCAATTAACTACATTAGTTAACATGTACTACAAATGAATAATATTTCTACAGCATTTATTCATTGTATTGCACTGTGAACTAACATGAACAATGAACAGTTATAATTTCATAACTAATGATAACAAAGGTGAATAAATACTGGAACAAATGGATTGCTCATTGTTAGTTAAAGGCACAATATGTAAGATTTTTGGATTGAAATATCCAAAAACCACTAGAACAATGTTATATATTTTGTTGACTTGTGTACTTACATTATCCTAAATGTTTCCAAGAATGTTTAAATCCAGAGAAATAAGACATTTTATCCAGGACACGGATTGTGTCCGTGCGTCACCTATCAATGACATACACGTTACCCTCGATTTCCGATGGAAACAGCAAAGACGCTTGAATTTATTATGCGTCTTATTAGACAGGTAACCAACTGTTTGGATACATTCATCGACAGAAAACTAATCATTGTCTTATTTTTTTTTGTTTTCTTGATTTACCGCGACTATCATGTTTTACCATGCCTAATCTTGATCTAGCTTACTGCAGTGGGCAACAAGTGTCTCATAGTAGTGTCACACACAGAGAAGCATTATAACATAACTTTCAACACACTCAAATAATGTATCTAATATGATAAAACAGCGCTGCATACACATGACCGGAAAAAGCGGAAGCGGTCATCTGCTGCATAATAAAAGCTCCGCAAAATCCAGGCATCGTTTTGAATAAGCGACCTCTAGCAGCGAAAAATTACATATTGTGGCTTTAATGTTAGTTAATACATTAATGTTAACAAATGAGACCTCATTGTAAAGCATGGTTTTTCGAAGATTATTTGAATACATTTTACAAGAAAATACCATTTCAGTCTTTCTACTTCAAAATGTAATGTTTAATTTAATGTGTTAAAAGACTACGTTTTAGAGTTATAACCAGACTTAAAAAATCCAAACTATCATCTGTTGATCAAATGTTTTTTGTCCTATTATTTGATATTGTAGCCTAACAAAGAACGTCTTTTATTCTCTGTTTTGTCTACACCTTTTTGGCTTCATTCACAGTCTGCTGTGACCACAAATCACCGCCTGCTGCCCACAACAACGGACAATTCAGCCGAACTCCTCAAGCCCGTCCTCTGTGTCTCTGCCTGTAGTCTCCGCTGTTTCCTGGGTGACTGCAGCCTCCCTCTGGGCTATTCAGTGTGTCAACTCTCTCTGGGAGGTAGACGGTCGGGGGAAAGTTGTTGGCGACGGACCAGTAGCTCTAGTGACCAGTACCCCTCTATCTCTCTCCCTCACACTTCTCTCACTCTAATTTAGTTTGACACTGTTTAGTTGAAGGCCTTTCCTGAATGAGGCCATTGTGAACAAAGTGACTGAATGACAGTCACAAAGGAGAAGCGTCCGTTCTTCGATTTCTTGCACTTTAGCAGATGAAGATTTCCACAGCAAGAGCAAGACGACAGGACTCTGTCACGATGCTTTGTGAGGGCTGAGGAGAGGCTTATGATATTCTTATAATGGATATGAACTCTGTCAAGAGGCTTTCGCAGAAACAAAGGGGTGGGAAGACAGTATGCCGGGAATCGACACAAAACGCATTATAATTACAAAAGCAGTCGGAGAGCAGTCGGAGAGCACTCAGCTACCCACCGGATCATTCACAGCGGCCTCCCACCACGATTCTGACAATTCAGCACAGCTATACATACAAAGGCACTCAAGAAAACACACCCGCACTGAAATGTACACAACAGCCCCGTGCACGTGTTCCCAAACGGAAGCTGTATGTGAAAAGTCAACATTTATATAAGCAATACAGGCACTGCATTTAGACTCTTCAGGAAATTAGCAGGCTAATATTGAATTCTTGCAAAACAATTTTCCGCCACACAATTTTTCACGTCCCATTGGCTTTTTTAAAGCACCAGAGGCACAAATCCAATCTTTTCTAATTTAAGAACCATTAGATATACTTAATAAACTATTATTTAAAATAAAATAAATGTAATAATTTTAGTTATTAAATATTTATTGTTATTCCAAATTTTAGGATAAACATCAACAGCACTTGCACAGTACAACACAAAATACAAAATTTAGTTTGATCTTAAGAAGGTTATTCATAACACCTATTTTCACTGATTCACATTACAATGTTTTTGCTGTAAGAAATATTAGATATGTTCAATAAACTACTATTATCTACGAATTAATACAGAATGAAAACTAGGTCAAATGTTTCAAACACATCAAATGTCTGTTTCCTCTTTAAAAAAAAATTTATCTGATTGAAAGTCAATGTGGTACAAACTGATAATAGTATGTATGTACATGTATAACATATATATAATAAATATATATACACAGCATGTATAATTATTATGCAAGTTGATATTCTGATCATATTTTTTTTTCTGCTTATTCCAGAATTATTCCATAATTTTCCATTACCGATTCCAAAACACACCAATCTTAATAACTACTTTTAATTGCATATTTAATCATTTATAAGTGATATATAATTGTTAAGAAAGGCTGGAAGTGAAAATAATTATTAAGCAGGTTTTCTTTTACAGTTAAAATGTGCCAAAAAAGAGAAAATCAATTTAATTAAAATTAAAATTATTATATGCTCAAGAGAAGGACGCAATACTAATGCAATACTAGAAATTGCAAAATGAAGGTGTGACCAATAGACAGCAAAGCACTCATTGGTTCATCAGGGTCATATAAAAACAAGCCAAGAAGAAGGGACACATTAACTGCAAAAAAATAAATAAATTAGGAATTAAGATGAAGAATTAGGTGTGAAACCATCAGGAACCCTTTAGTCTCCAGTGCCACCATTTTCCAGAACTGCAACCTACCTGGAGTCTCCAGAAGTACAAGGTATCAGGATCTCAGAGACTTTGCTATGGTAAAGAATCCTGAAATATGACCCACACTTAATAAGAATCACAAGCTGCTGCTGAAGTGTTGTGAAATACATGAAGATACAGGTTTATAGACAATCTATCTGTCTGAAAGCTTTATAGACAGATAGGTTGAGAGTGACTCTTGAGGGACCAGCAACAGTTCAAGTCAGACAACAGCAGCGGAGGCGAGGGAGTTGTACTGTGAGCTGCTACTAATAATGAGCAAGATGGACCTTTCATGGTAGGAGATTTGTCTGTCCACACCAGACGCAACTACGAGATGCGACAAATCAATCAAAAACCACAGCCAATCAGAACAGCGTGTGGGCGGGCTCTCACGGCATCTGAGATTAATCTTGACGGCACTCGCAAGGAAATGGATAAGTACATAATCAAATTCACAAATATTACACCATTTAAACATTACTAAAATACATACTGAGTTACTAAACAATCTTTGTCATAGAATATACTTGTTTGTTCACAGTTTGAATGTTCTTGTTTCCATTTGTTTAATTTCAAGATCTGAGGTGAATTATCCATTGAATATCATTTAGTGCTCACACAGCTTTGTAACGTAGTCGTACTAAAAGCAACAAAGTCACATTACACACTTTTAACATTAAATAAAGCACATAAACACTACCTGAGATTATCATTGCCATGTTTTGTGTTGTTGTTCCAGCCACGACGTCGCAGAAATATAGAAACCGTTTCTAAAATAGAATCATTGCGTGTCGCTGTCGCGGCTGGTTAGGACAAAAACTCTAACATGGAAAATATACCTTTTATCGCGTGTCGAGGCGTCGCAGCGCGTGTAGTTAGGACACGGTGTCACATTTCAGGATTCTTTACCTTAAGCTGGGCACACACTAAAAGATATTTGGGGTGATTTTGGACTGATTTATCCCCTTCCGACAATTAAATTCCTGATTGTCTTGGTTGTTCTACAGATTATCTTATCAGATTTTCCTGTGGTGTGAGGTGTGTTAAGAGTGACTGAATCTGCTCAGAAGAACGTCGGAGCCGCCCCAATCTCAAATCGTAAATATCCAACATGTAAAATATTTACGATCAGAAATCCTGTTGTGTGGGGGGAACCCCGAGGAAAAACTGGGACACACGCTCTGAAGATTATCAAGTGAATGGAAACAATACCCAATCAGAAAGCGAGCTGATGGAAGACTCACCTCCAGCTTGCGCTGTAACATAAACATCTAAACATTTTCCTCCCCCCCCCCCAACCCCCCCAATTTTCTGTAAAAGCAATCCATAAACTACAAGCGGCATTGCTTCTTGCCAGTTTTCCGCCATGTTGGTTTACTTTAAAATCACAAAATCTTTTAAGATCTTACATTTTGTTTAGTGTGGCCCAACATTAGCAAAGACTAGCAAGGACCTGATACCTTGTACTTCTGGAGACTCCAGGTAGGTTGCTGTTAGCACCTCCTTTTACTGTTCATTTACTGAAAACGAAAAAGTGTTTCAGGCTCTATGTTGTAACCCTGCTGTAGAAAGTGCCATAAGCCTGACTGAAGCTTATCTTCAGATAAGGATGTTTTAAGTTTTAAGAATGGTCAAAACTTCATGGACTTAGTTTCGGAGTACATCACAGTAGTCATATAGGAAGGAAACGTATCACTTGCTATACATTTTAAAAGACCATGTAAGCATGAACATCCTGAGGTGTCCAGGGTCACAAAACTTTGACATGATGCGTGCTTAACATGACCTTCAAACCTCATGTGGGTCAATCCCACGGCGCGACAACCCATCTGCTAGGATCATGCGTTCTCAATTGGGGCATGCTGTGTTTGTTTTTATTTGTTGTAAAAAATCTGGTTGCTTAAAAAAAAGAAAAAGAAAAAATCAAAACAATCTGTTTAGGAGTTCCTGTCTGAAAGGACATTCAGTTATTTAATCAGCTAACCTCCGGCAAAACAAAATGTTTTGTCTAGGCTGTGATGTCATTTCTTTTATCATCACAGCCAATGTTTTCAAATGTTGAAGTGGAATCGTCTCATTTTTTTGATAAAATACTTTCTCCTATCTCAGCTCCATGTGCAGAGACAACTACCAGTAAGTCATCTACAGGATTTTTTGAGCATCCCTAAGAACCCAACATATCAACATTGGCTCAATCAGTGGAATGAATTGCCATTGGTGGGACTACTTTTTTGAATGACCAATGGCCAAATGGGGTAGTACTGGGTGACACTCGTATGTTTTAAAGTCATTATTTTTACAGTTGCATTTGTTGACACTGGCTCAGAAATTATACAATTCAGCTAAAGTTGAGCTGGTTAAAATCTAATTGATTACCTCAAAGTATATGATTATATGCATATAAGTATATGCTCTCTCAAGTTACTGTACACTGTCCTACATGACACAATGGTTTCATTCTGTCCTCTACCTCTAGACATAATGCCTCAACTAACATGATCATTATAAAAATACACAAACACAAATAAACCAGAAAACAAAACAGGAAAAATTAGCTTATAATATGGATATGAATAATTATGTATATTATTAGTACTAATTTATAATTACATATTCTACTTTTACATGGCCAAATTTACCAAATAAATAAATAAATAAATGACCATTAAATACTGATTTGACTTTGAAAGAGACCATGCAGAGATGAGAGACATGAAACTACATCTACATGGTAATTTGATCAATAATACATTTTAACAGTCATAATACAACAATCAACCAATCAGAATAAAGCATTCCAGGGAGTAGTGCAATATGTAATGACACATGTGGGGTGACCTCAAATGTTATTAATCCAAGGGAGCCGTCTAGGTGAGGAAAGATGTTAGGGATAGTTCTTGACGTCTGGATTTGCAGAGTCCATGTTCATGAGGCAAGGGACGGCATTCCCAGCGGCCAGACTATAACCCAACCCATGACAACAGAACCTCCCAGGACATGGAGCGTGAGAAAGGAGCAGGAACAATGCAACACGCTGCCCATGGCAACTTAAGCACACACAATTAAGTTGTTGGTGCATATTACACAGTGCTGTCCCGGCAACAGCAGCTCGTTGAGACTGTGAGGGTCAAATCAAAGGCCTCCTATGGAGTGTTCTTCTCAGAGGAACTTCCATTCCCACCTTTAGAGTGCAAACTCTCAGAGATTTAACAGCTTTCGCATATTACTACCAACTGTTTGGAGAGGAGAAGACCAACGGTCTCCAGGACCTGTCAATCAGAGCTTGTGAAATCACTGCATTTTTTTAAACCGTGAGGAAAATGGCACAGACTCTGAAGATGAATCATTCACCATAAAGCACAGGACAACTTGGAAGATCAACACTGAACTCTCAATCATCAGAGTCAGGGATCTGTATGGCCAGAACACAGCATTACACTTACTTTTAGCAAGTGATCCATAGATTTCTGGATTAAAAACGAAAATGTTGGGTTGAGTAAAGGATTTAAGATCCTAATAAACAAGATACACTCACCTAAAGGATTATTAGGAACACCATACTAATACTGTGTTTGACCCCCTTTCGCCTTCAGAACTGCCTTAATTCTACGTGGCATTGATTCAACAAGGTGCTGAAAGCATTCTTTAGAAATGTTGGCCCATATTGATAGGATAGCATCTTGCAGTTGATGGAGATTTGTGGGATGCACATCCAGGGCACGAAGCTCCCGTTCCACCACATCCCAAAGATGCTCTATTGGGTTGAGATCTGGTGACTGTGGGGGCCATTTTAGTACAGTGAACTCATTGTCATGTTCAAGAAACCAATTTGAAATGATTCGAGCTTTGTGACATGGTGCATTATCCTGCTGGAAGTAGCCATCAGAGGATGGGTACATGGTGGTCATAAAGGGATGGACATGGTCAGAAACAAAGCTCAGGTAAGCCGTGGCATTTAAACGATGCCCAATTGGCACTAAGGGGCCTAAAGTGTGCCAAGAAAACATCCCCCACACCATTACACCACCACCACCAGCCTGCACAGTGGTAACAAGGCATGATGGATCCATGTTCTCATTCTGTTTACGCCAAATTCTGACTCTACCATCTGAATGTCTCAACAGAAATCGAGACTCATCAGACCAGGCAACATTTTTCCAGTCTTCAACTGTCCAATTTTGGTGAGCTCGTGCAAATTGTAGCCTCTTTTTCCTATTTGTAGTGGAGATGAGTGGTACCCGGTGGGGTCTTCTGCTGTTGTAGCCCATCCGCCTCAAGGTTGTGCGTGTTGTGGCTTCACAAATGCTTTGCTGCATACCTCGGTTGTAACGAGTGGTTATTTCAGTCAAAGTTGCTCTTCTATCAGCTTGAATCAGTCGGCCCATTCTCCTCTGACCTCTAGCATCAACAAGGCATTTTCGCCCACAGGACTGCCGCATACTGGATGTTTTTCCCTTTTCACACCATTCTTTGTAAACTCTAGAAATGGTTGCGCGTGAAAATCCCAGTAACTGAGCAGATTGTGAAATACTCAGACCGGCCCGTCTGGCACCAACAACCATGCCACGCTCAAAATTGCTTAAATCACCTTTCTTTCCCATTCTGACATTCAGTTTGGAGTTCAGGAGATTGTCTTGACCAGGACCACACCCCTAAATGCATTGAAGCAACTGCCATGTGATTGGTTGATTAGATAATTGCATTAATGAGAAATTGAACAGGTGTTCCTAATAATCCTTTAGGTGAGTGTATATCTAACAAGCTATAGCAGTGATGCACAATATATCAATACCAAATTGGTTGTTGGTTGATATTACTGATTTTTTTAATCATATTAGTTCATATTGGATAGATACACTGCTGGCCAAAAAAAAGTCGCTGTTTTGATTTAAATAGGCAAATGCTTAAGAGGCTATGATTTAATCATTATTGCAGTGATTATGATGTTGCCATCAAAAGGTGCATCAATTTTTGTTCAAGATCCTGTATTGACAATGCAAGAGTCAACCACTCTAAAGTCTACTCCAGCACATCCCAAAGACATTCAATACATTTAAGGTCTAAACTCAGAGGTGCCAATTCATGTGTGAAAATGATTCTTTATGCTCCCTTCCAACCATTCTTTCACAGTTTAAGCCTGATGAATCTTGACATTGTCATCCTGGAATATGACCATGATGTGTCTTACATGGTAGTTTAAGAAATGAAGAGCTACACACTCCAATTAGGGTTAGAAAAAAAACAAAAAAAACACACTATATATACACACTATATATACACACTATATATACACACTATATTGCCAAAAGTATTGGGACACCCCTCCAAATCATTGAATTCAGGTGTTCCAATCACTTCCATGGTCAAAGGTGTATAAAATCAAGCACCTAGGCATGCAGACTGCTTCTACAAATATTTGTGAAAGAATGGGTCGCTCTCAGGAGCTCAGTGAATTCAAGCGTGGTACCGTGATAGGTTGCCACCTGTGCAAAAAGTCCATTTGTGAAATTTCCTCACTACTAAATATTCCACGGTCAACTGTTAGTGGTATTATAACAAAGTGGAAGCAATTGGTAACAACAGCAACTCAGCCACGAAGTGGTAGGCCACGTAATATCACAGAGCGGGGTCAGCGCATGTTGTGGCCTTCAGATTAGCTCAAGAACAGTGCGTAGAGAGCTTCATGGAATGGGTTTCCATGGCCGAGCAGCTGCATCCAAGCTATACATCACCAAGTGTAATGCAAAGCGCCAGGTGCAGTGGTGTAAAAGCACACCACCACTAGACTCTAGAGCAGTGGAGATGTGTTCTCTGGAGGGACGAATCATGCTTCTCTGTCTGACAATCCGATGGACGAGTCTGGGTTTGGCGGTTTCCAGGAGAACGGTACTCGCCTGACTGCATTGTGCCAAGTGTAAAGTTTGGTGGAGGGGGGATTATGGTGTAGGGTTGTTTTTCAAGGTTTGGGCTTGACCCCTAAGTTCCAGTGAAAGGAACTCTTAATGCTTCAGCATACCAAGACATTTTGGAAAATTTCATGCTCCCAACTTTGTGGGAACAGTTTGGGGATGGTCTCTTCCTGTTCCAACATGACTGCGCACCAGTGCACAAAGCAAGGTCCATAAAGACATGGATGAGCGAGTTTGGTATGGAGGAACTTGACTGGCCTGCACAGAGTCCTGACCTCAACCCGATAGAACACCTTTGGGATGAATTAGAGCGTCCAACATCAGTGCCCGACCTCACAAATGAACTTCTAGAAGAATGGTCAAAAATTCACAAACGCACTCCAAAACCTTGTGGAAAGCCTTCCCAGAAGAGTTGAAGCTGTTATAGCTGCAAAGGGTGGGCCAACTCCATATTAAACCCTACGGATTAAGAATGGGGTGTCATTAAAGTTCATGTGCATGTAAAGGCAGGCGTCCCAAAACGTATGGCAAATATATATATATATAAAAAACAGTTCTTCTATACAACATGCTAGAAACATAATAATCACTGCAACAATGAGCCAACCATAGACTCTTAAGCATTTGCCTATTAAAATCCAAAAAGCAATTTTTTTTGCTTTTTTTTTGGCCATCATCTGATATTTGCTATTTAATTGTGCATGCTCATTTACTATATCTTTACCTTTAAATTAACTTCAAGTAAGTGTAACATAACAGTAAGAATAGTCTTTAAAATGAAAAAAATTATGTAATCATTAGCAAATCCCAAAATGAATATGCATTTTTTTATACTGTGATGCCCAAATTCCCTTGTATGATTTATTTTCATTTTGTTTTTTGTTTTTTTTACATTATAGTATATAAATGTTAATATTATATATGTTTAATAATATAATATAAATGTATAATAATAATTTAATGTATAATATAATATTAATATAATAAAATATTAATTAGTATAATTAAAATAATATAATAAAAATAATTGATAATACTTAACACTTAATGCACATGAAACACTTTAAGGCAAGATGTACATTAATGTAACAACCTGTATGCAACAAGACCTGAGCACAAGACTGGTCCGTGTTTATCTAGGTTTATACGACTCAGTGCTGGTTGTTTGTACGGAGCCTAAACATAGCCCAAAATTCTTACTTGAGTCTTCCAAACTGTATGTTGTTCTTGTATTTGTTTTGTTGCATTCCACCAGTTGCGTGATGACGTGACAGTTTTTAAGACCATAATGACACATGGCTCTAAGAGTGTGGAAACACAGCAAACAAGCAGTGATTTAGAGGCACAAGTGTTTTCAATCCCTCCTCCTAAGAGAATTGAGCACCATACACATGTACTACATGCTACATGCCATATCTCCATCGCAGCACTATATTCTTAGGGATGTAGAATGCATCAGTGTGACAAAAAAAAAATGCAATGCACCTACAAACGTATAGCCCCACAAACGTATATAGTACTTTGTGAAAGTTTTCTGTTAGCATTACCATTTATCTCAGGACCACACTGAGTGTGTATACCAAGACCGTTCACTCGTATAAATATGAATGGGAGAAACTGCAATGTGCAATATGGCGGAATAAGTCCTGCCTTCTACATTAATTGGTAAAGTAATTAGTGTGTTCGACTTCATGTCGATGGCATCTCACGTGAAGCAGTACATGCGGGTAAAATTTTTTGTCTGACATGAAATGGTAAGTCAACTTTAATGGTATTTAAATAGTATAGGCTTATGTTAAACATTATTCTTGTACATACAGGTGCTGTATTAAGCGGTACACAAAATAATGAATGTGTTACTGTTGCTACATGAAAATATCTGAAATGCCTGTGTATTTGTTTAATATTGCATCTAATTTACTTTATCTGTGATAAAAAGTACACAAACACCATGCGAGCGTCACTACGGAAAGCAAAATGAGCCATACCTCACGTCTTCGTTTTCAACTCCTTCCCGACCGCAAGTGGTAAATCTTGCCAAAGTTAAATCCAGCTGAAGTCGAACACACCTATTGCATCACTGCAGCTGCCATTAGATGTTACATTTCCCAAAGAAACACGTAAGCTGCATCCCAATTCAGAGGCTGCATCCTACGAAGGCCGCATTCGAAGGCCGATTGCGTCACCACTGCGTGACGAAGGCTGTCCCAATTCGAAGGCTCCTTCAAACGCGGCCTCCAAATGCGTCTTTCGTTTTCCATGAAATGAAGGATACAACAGATGGATCCTTCGCGGCCTTGCCTATCCCAGAATTAATTGTGTGTTAGTGATGACAGAAATTGCCAAATTACACTTTTAAATGCAAGTATTGGGTTTCGACGTACTCAAATAGCTGATACAGATGTGGGGGGAAAAAAAACAACAACTTTGAACCAATTCAAATGTTGACATACCTTACTAAGATGATTAAAAATAGTTTATGCTCTTTATTATATACAGAAATGGACCATGTTGAACATATTTAGACAGTTTGTGAACCCTGTTGTTTTCAGACAGTTTAATATAACTTCCGACTATAACAGTTTAAATGCGGTTCCGGCCACATTGGCTTTTCCAACCTAAAATATAGGCTTTTTACTATATTCATGGATAATAAACCACATTTATGGGTCTGTTCATGTCAGACTTAATTGCTGATTTGAAATATGATACTGTATTTAAATGTGAGTTTCCCCTAGTATTTTTCTGTTCAGGTAGATAGGAGTTGGTGTTGAATGGCCAAAATAGCTGCCGGAGGTGTTGCAAATATGGCCGCAGAGTGAACTGATTTTCCTTGACAGAGACTTTGACCACATTCAGTTATGAACACTTTTTCTTAGTCAACCACCTGAGAAAAATAACATGGACATCAACTTTAAGGCTGTATTCAACATAAATTTTATGTTTATAATAAATGTATAACGGAAAGTGTATTTTTCATGTTCTCTTTGCAACTTAATTCATTGTCGGGCAAATATTTATACCCTTAACAGAGATACAGATGGCTTATCCAAAACACCTGTTGATCATATGAATCCTACTAGTCATAACCGCATTGAACCACAATGGCAGAATGCTGTTGAAAGGGCACGATCACATTGATGGACCAACTAGCAGGTGCAGGAATCTAGCCTCTCTGGACTGGAGCACTGCTGAGTCCTGTGAATCTCCCACGTGTTCACTTCTAGGCAGAGGCCAGACATCTGAGTTTAATCTCTCACTGCTCTATTTGCCCAAAATACTTCTGCCATCATTTACTCACCTAAATCCATAAAGTATGATGTTCTTTCTTCTGTGCAACACAAAATGAGAAGTTTTGAAAAATGTTCACACTGCTCTTTTCCATACAATGAGTGGATGGGGACCAAAATAGGACAATAAAAGCTCCACAGAAGCATCAAGTAGTCTACATGGCTCATACAACATAGTAGTCTTCTGAAGTCATATGACAGCTTTGTGTGAGAAACAGACTGAAATTTAAGTCAGCGTTCACATTTAAATTTAGCTTGACAGTCATCACAATTCACTTTAATTGTATGAAAACAGCAGCTTGGACAATTTTGTGTTCCTTGGAAAAAAGAAAGTCATATGGGTTTCAAAAGACATGATCATGAGTAAATAATGACAGAATTTTTATTTTTGAGTGAACTATCCTTTTAAACATGCCAATGTGAAAAGGCAAATCTAGAAATTACTTGACAACCCTAGACAACAGCTATACACATTAAAAGAAAACTGAGAAAAAAAAGCATCCAATACTTGACGAAATAAAAACAATCCAAAAACACACTCCAAGTTCAGCCAGAACTGAGCGACCTCAAACAGAACAAAGGAGGTGAGAGTGAAACCAGATCCTTTATCAGTGTGTTCCCATGCAGAGGAGAAGCTCTGACTCAAGATCAGTTTGCATTGCTGGCATTATCCCACTGCTCCGTTTAAATAAATGCTGCTTTGCTGTGAAAGAAACAAAGAGAAGGGAGAAAATGGGGTATCTGTTTCACAAACCCACAAGCCAACAACACCTGCACCAACAGCTCTGAATAACAAGTGCAATTCCTCTAGACAAATGAAGTTCCTGCTGAGCTGGAGGGGGAATTTGAAGTTGATGAAAACTTGTTAGTGCATGTTTTTGCATCTTTATTGTCAGTCTGCATGTGAGGTAGACTGTTGCGTCACAGGAAGGTAAAGGTGCGGTGAGTCGGTAGAAGGGCATGACTTCTTGGAATCTTGGCGTGTTTCTGGCTTCACCATTATTGCCACGGCGTGTTAGAAACAGCTTTGGAAAGACGGTGTGTTAAAGATGTTTTTCTTGTGTAATACATTTGTCTGACAGGCACAATGTTTTCAGAGGATGGCCTCTAGCCTTTCTAGAAAACTTGCGTGTCAGTTACAAAAAAATGACATTGCGCAAATAATCATTATATAAATATTCAAACGTGTAGTGTGTATAGAGTGTAATTATAAGGTGGAAAAAATAATTGGTCATTGGGCCTCTAATACACTTAGACCAGAAACAGAAGGAAAAAATACATGATGACAACACTGACTGGCTGATGGCGCCACAACAATGTGCAGAGTTTCAAGCCTATCACTAGTAACTACACTAACATGTTGCAACAACCAGTCTATTTCATGCTTTTAAAGCCTATAGTATACTTCCATTGTTTGCATTCTGCTCTAGCTTGCAGGCAGCCCGATTTTTGTGCCCACACTTAAAAACAAATGTCCACTAGGTAGTGCGCCGAATGCATCCATCCACGTTCGCTGTCAGTGGAGTGTACTTTGGATGGCTTGCATGCTCAACTGGGCACTAGACGGGCACTGTCCAAAATGGCACAATTCTTCAATGGTCTTGTGGACTTACAATGGCTGCCGAGTATGCATGACCGTGAAGTCCGAGAAGACCGTCGGGTTTCAGAAGAGTGCTCATGAGCCCCGTTTGAGATTGATATGTGCCCTTGATGCGCACTTTTGCGAGCCTGCCAGCCCGAGTGCTCCGCAGTAGACTTCTACCCGACAGTCAAAGTGGCAATACGTCACGAAAGTAAAGACTCGCAGGAAGACTGCAAGTGTTTAGGGTGCCATTTGGGACAGGGAGGGAAGGCATAAAAGAAGAGCATACCCTGATCTTACGAATCCTCCATAAAGCAGGGGACCTTTTAAAATACATTTACTATGTTATATGACAATTTTCCCGCTTCTGAATGGCCGTCAATGGAGAAATATGCTTTTTGCAGTTGATGTAGTTACAGTACAGGTTAACTGCTATGTTAACAAACCAAAGCAGTTTGCTCCAATTACCTGTGAAATGACACCAAATGTGTTATTCAGTTAACTAGCTATAAACATGTTGACAGATGATGAGCGTATGCCATTGTATTTATTTAATAAGAAAAACAAGAAAAGACATTGTCAAAGCTTTTGAGAATTGAGTTGCATAATTAATTATGTACTAACACATTCAGAAATACAAAATTCGTGCAAAATCAAGATTGTGAAATCATTTGCGTTACAGGGTTAGTTCAACCCTGATCTTCTTAAGAACATAAAAGATATTTTGAAGAATGTTTTGGTTACCATTGATTTCTATTGTATGTACAAGGTTTACGTCAATAATGACAGAATATTTATTTTTGGGTGAAATATACCTTTAACATATTTGCGTAGAGAACATTTCAGGCTTAAAAGACACATTTATTTCTTAAATGAGAAATAGTAGCTCCCAGCAACATGACAACCAATTCCCTGCTTATTTCTTAGCTGAAATTTCTCCAAGGAGCTGGACACATTTTGTGGTTGGATATCTGTCGTTTAGGTACTGACTGCACTACTGTGCAAGTTCAGATCACAGGGAGGGAATAAAAGGAAAGATCTCAAACCACTGGACTATTGTACAAAAGACATGAGGTCTGAAACAAGAAAAAGTGCTGCTCTCACACTTACATATAGTTGCAGGACTGCCAATAAGAAAGAACACAGGGTCAGGGGACCTATGAAAAGCCTACATAACTCCAGACAGGGGGCCGATATTCTACAGAAGGAAAGCCCAGGAAATTACTAGAATTCTTGACATTAAACCAGACTAGCACCACTATTTACTTTCTAAGGCCATTAGGGTGTAGTGCAGTGGTTCTCAACCGGTTTTGCTTTAGGACTTTCATTGCATATCAACTCAGAAATGTTCATCAATTTCAGAACGGTTCATCATACAAAAGCAACAAAAATGTCCTTAAAATTGAATATTGAAATGTAATTATAGGCCTAACAATATGCAGGCTGAATAAGAAATGTTGACAGGTTAATGATCTCAGCAGTCAATAACTAACTGAGAGAAAGAAAATATATATATGACAATTAAAATGATAAATTATATACAGTGGTGGCCAAAATTTGGGAGTCGTCTTATTGGGCCTGGATTTATTTTCCGAAACATTCTTCTAACTATTGCCGGAACTGCGATGGAAGGAATCTGCTGGAACATTGAAAATGATGGACTGGCCCCCTCATCAAGCACATTTGGGGCGAGTTGCAAAATAAACTGGACAGATCTATTGTACATTCAAAGGAAAGCCTTTGGCTTCAGTTACAGAAGGCATGGGATAACATTAGTGTTGAAGTTCTCAGAGGAAATATATTGACACTATGCCAGAGAGATGTGCTGCTGCTGTAATTGCTGCAAAAAGTGGACACACCAAATATTAAAGTTAAAAGTGGATAAAAACAGTACGACACTTCATCTGATATTTGATGGTCAGAGCAATGTTCATGTTTCATGAACATTATGAAATTAAATCATGTTTTGGAGGCAAAAAAAAGGTCAATATTTTTCAGATCTGTCAGGTGTTCTAATAATTTTGGCCACCACTGTGTGTGTAATTATAATATATATACAATCTCATCTATTATCCCGAGTGTCTTTCACGCATTAGTGAGAGAGTCAAAAGCACTGAAAGGTTAATGAAAGGCTGAGCACTGAAAGGCTAACTTTGCCCTGAGAAAGAGGTCAAACGCCATTGCAAATATATAACCAGGACACCAACACCAGGGTGAAGGCTCAAAAGAAGGCTTGGCTGCTGCCCCAGGCTTGTGGTCCAGGGGCAAGTTTGAGGCGACCAATCATCCTGTTCGGCTTTCTGTACCCACAAATGAGCTACTAGCTTCTAACAATGTCATATTCCAGTTACTCTAATAACTCTATGTGTAGAAAGTGTGTAGAAAAAAAACCAACGTGGACCAGAGAAGCGAAAATACTTCAGCCTCAGATCCTGGACGGGAAAGCATCCACCCTGCAATTTTGAGAAAGAGAGAATGTTCAGGCAGCATTGTGAACACTATGGACACTATTTAGTATTCGGCACCAGTGTCCACAGAAGCTGTTTTCCCCTGGGAAAAGAACGTTGACAACTAAAGAACAGAGGCTTTTATGAGCAAACTTATGCAAAACCTGACTGTTACTGTAAATCAGGCCCACTCTGGGACGTTACTCTGGCTCTGAAAGAGTCAGGACTAGACGGGGGCCGAAAGGCTGGCAGGCTGTACAGGGCGAGACCGGAACGTTCCACATTTCTTTTCCTCTGGGACAGATGAAACACATTCATGGCCCCCACACAACACTGAAACAACACCACGCCTGGTTTGTTTTTCTGAATCACGATCCTCACACACTTATTATTGCCTATGTGCAAAAGGGGGAAAAAATGATAGCAATGATAAAAACAACAGCTGTTTCATGAGGGACACTAGCAGCTGCAGAATGCTACTGTACCTGACACAGCAACAATTCCATCGCCATGAGCACAACAGATATTTTCCAGAGCTGTTCATATCTCACTATCCAGCTACATCCCAAAAGAGAAAACCCAAATGTTGAAACTTGTTCTGTACAAGACATTATAAACATTTATGGTTAAAAGCTGTTCAGCTCTCTTCTGTCTTTCTTTGTTTATAATTCTAACAAGTGCCAGCCATTAGTACTCAGTTTTACTATCAAACTAATGTCATTCAACACTTGTAGTAGTACCTGCTGTGATACTAAATCAGTGCTATATAAAAGACTGTTAGTTTAAGGAAGGATGGTGACCTCTTCTGCTTTGTTTGACTGCCCTTTAACTCTGAACTCAGCAGGAGTTTAAAATAGCCTGTGACGGGCACAACAGATTATTCTAAAACTAGGAGGCTCCATCCCAGCAAGACATCAACAAGAATCCCTCATTTACTGCTTCAACCCAACTAATCTAACAGGAGGTCTAAGAAATGAAGCGGATAACATTCAAATAACAAATCAATATCTTTAGCCCTATTCAGACAGGACTAATTTTACAGGTGGACGTGAGAGAAATGTATGTTTCACAGATGTACTTTGATATTTTAATCCCGTCTGAATCTGCCATGTCTGTGTTTCTCACACAACCTCTGTAAAAATTCCAGAGCAATTTACCTACTGTTTTTCGGCAAACTCAGCAGTCCTCTGAGAAATCTAATACTGTCCGAATGTGAATGTCTGTGATTGCTGATATTGTATTATAATAATGCTTCAGCTCATGTGCTCACCAACCTTCCGCATACTTTCATTTAATTTCAATATGGATAGTATCCAACGAAACAATAAATGGTCAAATTAACAAATAGAGCCAAATCGCAGAAATTGTGAAGATGCTGCTCACATATGTGGGTTTATTATAAACAGCCACTCGTGAAGTTTACTTAAATAATAGTAAATTAAAATGATATCAATAAATAAATTAAAAGATATATACGTCATAAATGAAGCATGCAAGCATGAAGCTTGAAGCGTGCGCAGTACGTAAGCTTCATAACGCCCACATCCAGAACACATACAGAGATTTTTATACAAATAAACAAATGACAGTTATTTTTGAGCGCCACACTTTTCAGGGCTCCAAAAATAACTGGATAGAAACAGCAAGAAACTCAGTCAAAAGTGGCACTTTCGAGCTAGTGACAAGCGGCTTGAGTGCTTATGTCGAGCTACTACAGTCTTTGTTAGCAGTGACTTGTGCAGATTTAAACAGTGGTCTAGGAAAAAAGCTTATAGCTTTTTTTTTTTTTTAAATACATGAATAAACATACATTTAGCTAACATATGCATGTGTGCATTATCACCTCGATGACTGCACTTTCAATAATTCAATGCAACTTTGACAACGATCCCTTACTGAATCAACACACTTTAGCTGTTCGTTATTCTTTCTAATGTTTTGTCAGAAGATGTTACGTCCTTAAACACTAATCACAGAAATATTCTGTTCTCGTCTTTTTAAAGGAACACGCGACTTTTTGGGACTTTAGCTTATTCACTGTATCCCCCAGAGTTAGATAAGTCCATACATACCATTTTTATCTCTGTGCGTGCCATAACTCTGTCTGACGCACCCACCGCTAGCCTAGCTTAGCACAAAGACTGGAGGTAAACGGCTCCAGCTAGCCTACTGCTCAATAAGTGACAAAACATTTTCCTATTTACATGTTGTGATGTGTATTGTTATATCGTGTAAGACCGACGGAAAATGAAAAGTTTCAATTTTCTAGACTGATATGGCTAGGGACTATACTCTCATTCCTGCGTAATAATCCAGGAACTTTGCTGCCGTACCATGGGTGCAGCGGCGCAATGATATTACGCAGTGCCTGAAAATAGGCTAACTTCCGTCAACATAACCAACGTGACAACCTGCTTGCACAGAGAGCGTGCTGGGGACTATTTTCAGGCACTGAATATGTAACTATGTAACTATGTAACTATGTAACACGATGTAACTATACACAATGACGTGTCCAGAAATTTATTTGCAGAGTTTAAATAGATTACTTCACAACTACATAGGCTACAATTAGACCTAGAACTTCTTTTACCGTTCTTATTTCTTCTTTGTTCTCTTTTAATCCTTTAATTATTTAATTCATTTAAATAAAAATAACCCCCCCCCCCCCCAAAAAAACTTATTATGATAGTATTTGTTGAAATGTATTTAATTCATGCTGATTTAAATAAATAAAAAATGTAGTACACCTATTGAGAATCTAATGAGAATCACCAATGACATTAAAAAAAAAAACTCTAGACACAAGAAAGTCTAGACATACAATGAGATTTTTTTTGATTGAGATGTTTTTAATTGTTATGAAAATAATGTCACAATGCAAAAAAATCTTAAATGGTCCTACATTCTCTTTTAAAGAATAATATACTTTTTTCAGATTCAGTTTTTGGCATGAAATGGTCATGTTTTCATTAGATTAACCCATTTGATTATGCAGAGATGTCAAATTAAGGGTATTGTGGTATCATTTGCAAAATTTACATTTCTAATAGTTCACTGGAGCAAACACAATTCTCAATGTGGGATCAAACAAAATAAACCTTTAAAAACTGAGAACAGTACAAGTTGTAAATACAGAACCACATCAGGCTGCTTCACAGAGAGCTGTATGATATGAATGTGATCTCAAAGCTCAAATGTACACAATTCACATACTGTATACAACAAGAGACACACAGCCAGTACTGTGTGATGAATCAATGGAATCCATGAGATTTTTTCAGACTTCACATCTAAAAAACCGAGTTTTATTCAGTAATCTGTCAAAATGTGATATAGCCTACTTATATACAATAACAAACTATTGTCTTAACTATAAAAACAGGAGAGCACAACTGCCATAGTGGTTCTATCAATGATGGATTAAAATATAATGATGGCAAAACAATTCCCAACCTCTCAGTGTAAAACAAAACGCATTGGCGGCTACATTACAGCGTGGTGTAAAATAACATGGCTGAACAAAGAACAATGTGTTTGACCTCTATACAGGTGTCTGCGCTGCAAAGTGTACATCAATGAGACTTTTGAAGTACAGAAACCAGAGAAACATTGATGACAATAGTCATCTCATGTCCAAAAAGAAAATGGATTGCTAAACTGACCACACAAAGATTTACATCAAGTAGCTTCTTAGACATACCTGTGCCATGTCTCTGTGGTCAAAGCCTCTGTTTGGCATCCTAACAGCCACTCTTCTCAGAAAGCTGATCTGAGTTCAGCCAGACTGGCTCCCAGAGTCCATTCATCGCCCTGACTGTTCCTCAAGCACTGAGACTTCTAGTGCACTCACTCCACAGCCTGTGGCTCAAACAGTGACACGAAAACAAAGGAGGAGGAACGAGGAAGCCCATCCCAAAACACAGAGGGAGGAAAAACGGAATAAGAGAAAAGGGCCAGTCAGGACAGCCTGATGGGGCCAAGAAATTCAGGTTTTCTGAATAAAGAGAGGGAGAGGGACCAATCGCAGGGGAGCAGGTTCCCTCCTCCTTTTCGCCTGGAGGATGCTAATAATTTCTCAGTGCGGCCTGACAGGTAAAGTCTGTGTGCTCCTTTTATTTTCAGTCCAGTGTGTTTGCATGGCAGTGTATCCCCGTGAGGTTTACACAAACAAGTGCTATGTTTTAAAGAGATAAAACATGGAGGCCAGGTGGACAATAGAGGAAGGAATATAAAACGCTTTCTTTCAAGTGAAAGGGAGCGATTCGCCTCTATTTAGAGCAGTGTGTTTCACAAAATAAGCAGTGTTTTTTGTCTTAATAAGTAACTCCACAGCCTATTAATGCTTCAGTGACACCAGAGCTTTGGCATTAACATTACTAAATATTAGGGCTGGGTCTTGACACAAATATAATGTTTCGATTCCATTTCGAATCACAAGCTTGTGATTCCATTTCGATTATTTTGGATATACATCAGGTACAGTACATGGCAAATTTTCTCACGGAAATAAAATCTCTTAACTAATGCTGTAAACTATACATGGGAGAGTGTGTCAGGGTTCTGCCCTGGCAGCCTTGTCTGTGTTGTCTTTGTTTAATGTTTCTGTGTTTGTGTTGTGTCTAAGCAAATGGCTCTGTCTTGTCGTTTGCTCCCGCCAATCATCTCTCTCATCTCCAGTCTCCTGTCTGTGTTTCCTGTTCGAGTTGGATTATTCTCTGCTTTTACGGAGGACCAGCTCTGCTCGAATCAGCGGATACAGCCCATTGCAGTCTGCTTGTTACCAAGGCCTGATTCCTGCTTAACATCAGATCTGCCTACTCTTCCTTGCTATATTGAACTTGTGAAACTCATTCTGCATTTGAGTCCTATCCTTCACAGATCCGTGACAGACAGTTGCTATAATACTGAAGGTTAAAATTAACTGATTTGTATACAAACACTTAAATTACACTCAAGGAAGTTTTTATAATAATAAAGTTATAATATTAACATTACAATTCATAATAATGTTTCTACTGCAATTCTTTTTTTTTTTTTTAAATAAACATTTAAATGGTGGCTGTCATAAAAACCTGAAGGATTTATTCAAACATGCATTAAATATTGAAGAACATTGAAAAATATAATGAATATGATGCATTTTTCTAGTTGACTAACAAGTTTATGGTCACTGAATATGGTTTTTCTGAGGTAGGCCTAAATGTGACGTTACATGACCTTGTTCACAAGCTATTTTATTGACATCTTTCCACGGTTGAAACCCTGATTGAGCAATTACATGAGACATGATACAGATTTTGGCAAGATGTAGCCTACTGTTTCTTTTAACATACCTTTAGATGTTCATTAATGTTTATTTTGCACTGTAACTGGTATTAAAGCGGAGGAGATGATCAGTTCACGTGAGCTGTGCGTTGCCGCTTCTGTTGAACTAAGGCACTACAGCGATCTTTCAGCCACATTAAACAGCACCAACATTAAACAGTTTTTTTTTATTTTGTAATTGACAATTTCAAATCTGAAACTTTGTTTCATATAAAAAGTAACAAAGCTTATTGCGATTTATTGGATGGGAGGGGCTCTACAATGTTCCGTTTATTCATCAACTGGAAACAGGATGACTCTTGGGATTTAAGAATCGTTATTAGTCATTAGTAAAAATGAGAATTGATTCGAATCGAGAAATAGTAATATTTAGTAAAAAAAAAAATTATCCATTATAAAAATTATTCACTTTTTTAAACAAACAGCAGACTGGTCAAGGCTCCCTTCACTTGTCCCTTTAAAGTCCTCATGAACACAGCACTGACTTTCCTGAATGAATCAGTTAAGTGAATAATTCACCCGTAAAGACGTCTGCACGATTCGTTCCTGAATTAATCAACATTTTTGAATGAATTGGTTGAGTGAATGATTCATTAACAATGTAACCTGCAGAAAGACTCCCATCACTGAAAATGCCCACCTCTAATGCACAGACTGACAGTCTTTTGTTATTATTATTACTATAGTTTAATTTTTAATCCAATAATTTTGTGTTGTAATTTCTGTTTTCTATGTTTAACAGAAATCTTTCCAAGTAACCCACTTGGTTGAGAATCACTGAACAATTATGAGAGGAAGAGCATCATATATCTGATAAGGACTAAACAAAAATCAATATCCACAGGTCAGAGTTCATACTGTAAGTCTATGTACAGGTTTTAGTGCTACAAGGTGAAAGGAAATAAATAAACAGCTTGCCAGTACAAATCTGGCACACCTCCTGCAGCCCTTCGCCTGCGGCAACTACCTCCAAAGAGTGTGCGTGAGAAGTCACTTTATTCTAAAAGGAGAGGGAATGAAAAGAAAAGCAAGCACTTCCAGATCTCTTTGTTTAGGCCATAACGAATACCCCTGAATAACTGTCTCTCTCTCTCTCACCTAGCATGAAGCATGAATCTTGCACTAAATACTAACATATCATGGTCATAATGAATGCAGCCACCAAATGAAAGGCCATTGTTCCATGCAAGCATGTGACTTTTATTACAGCGAGTGATCAAAATCAGTTATTCGGTGTTGGGCGGGTTGAGGGGGAGTGAGCACAGAGGGAAGTTGTCAGTCAGAAGCTGAAAGAGGTCACAATGCAAGTGGGGCGGTACATGATAATGAGGAGCTCTTTCCGATGCCTGACTGATTATCAGACCACGTAAAAATGCAACACTACGCTGAACTTCAAATGCATGGACAAAACACACTGTCATTCCAGTTAATCCACAAAGGAAAGATCCAAAAGCACAGTAACAATACAACTACTGCCAATTCTCTTTAGCTCCTCTATTCACATCTCTGTGGTTCCCAGACATTTTTAGTGAATACAGTAGTGTTTAACCCATTGTCTAAAGAAGTCTAAGGGGAGTAATTATGGAGCGTGTATCCAGAGAACTTTACCAATGGTGAAGTTTACCCTGGCAGTGTGCGGCTATCATCCGCTCGCCACATGAGAGTTTGCTGCAGCCAATGCAGCGGTCTAAAGCCAGCTCTGAGGTTCAGCACTGGGTCAGGAGTGATGTGACAGGTTACTCTTCCGGTCCACAAACAAGAAGGGCAATGCTGGGACTTAGGTGATTATGGACTATTATTAGAGCTTAATGTGGGAGTTTATGACTGATGTAGCATTATTTGCATGTTTGTGGCATTATAACTCATGCTTCTAGCTTGCACTGCCTGTAGGACACAGCCCTTCAAAGCATACTTCAGAGGAGCATGTGACCAGAAATCCAAGAATATGTCTCCAGGCTTGCTAAATATAATGGTGTGCTGTTTAAAGCATGTAAATACTTTGTAATACATCCACTATATATATAATCCTGATTTTCATAAGTCTAAACAGAGAGCAAACTGCACAGATGGAACCATTAGATCGATATATAAATAAACATATACAACTATGCATTTGTACAAAGTAAAATCCTAAGGTCAAAGGTTTCATGTCTACATCTTAAACACAGAGTAAGACCTATTTTAAATAAAATCTCATGCTGTATTGTGAGAGAGACCCATAACACAAGGCTAAATGCCCAAGAGATGATTTAAGTGACACTTGGCTGAGTTTATTACTGTAAAATAGGTACAAGCTGAGACATGAAGAGGCAGAATGGTGCTGAGCTGGAAAAGCATGAAATTCTACCAGTATTTCATCTTCTGAAACTGTCTTTACCTTCACTTTAAAGTTTTATTTAGCATAACAAGCTTCATTATTTAAATAATCATTTTACGTACACATACATATATAACTATATAAAACTATGTGCATGATTAGAGACTAATTATCATATTATACTGAATTATAAATGTTCTTTTGATTTTTTCTTTCATGTAAAGGCTGGTCTTTTGAGCTTTCTATTCATCAATTGATAAAATAAATATTACTGTTTTTACTGTACACGATCAAATAAATGAAGCCTTGTTGAGCATAAAAGACCTTTTTAAAAAACATTTTTAAAAAATCTTACCGACCCCGAAATTTTGAACGGTAGTGTATCAGTGATATTAGAAGCTCTTAACATAACTGCTTTATTGAAGAAAATTACGAAAAAGGTACAGCCAAATCATGTCTGGATGTTCCAAAAGGCCTTATTGTCTCAATTATCAAGAACAGAAAGCTACATAAATCACTCTGACAAGGACTGAAAGATTGCGCCTCAAACTCTCAGCATGAATAAGATTTGTGACAGAAGCAAAATCGAGGCCAAGATCATTTTGTGGAATATACAAAGTTCGGTCTGACTTTATATTAAGTGGCTTTAACTACTATGTACTTCTAACATTTAAATTAATCATTTGATAAAATGTTTTTAGTTGTACTTATTTAAAAAAAAATACCTGCATGTAATTACAGCTGTAATTAATTTCTGTAATTACATCTATAATTACATTGTTGACACTTCCCTTACCCCTTAACCCAGCCTAAAACCTACCCATACAACCAAACCCATCCCTAACCTTACCCGTACCCCTCCTCACTAGCAGCAAAAGTGTTTTGCAATACAATATGAACACAATAAGTACGATGGACTTATTTTTTTTATGTAAGTACATAGTAGTTAAAGCCATATAATATAAAGTGGGACCCAAAGTTCAGTAGTGGAGAATGGAGTAAAGGTGTCAACCATCAAGAGCTCTGCACAACACTATGAAGGAGGGTGGAAGAGTAGATGCCATCACTCAAATGAGTTAAACAGAGTACGGCACACAAAATAGCCATAATTGAGCTCACAATGAAAGGTTTTATGGTCAAATGAAACAAAAATAAAATCAATATGTATGGCACAAATCTAACAACATACAAAAACAGAAACCAAGAAGTGTGATGAATCCTTCACTACTCAAACAAACAGAAGAACAATATGCCAGGGATGTGTGATGGTTGTTCTTGAGTCCCTTGTTTGTCCTGAGCAGTTAAACTGCCCAATGTTTTTCAGTCCTGCAAATTCTTCCGTTTTCCAGCAACTTTTGCATATTATTTTGAACCCTTCACGATGCATTAAGATTCGAGGGGTGAAAACTTTTGAACAGGATGTCAAATTTTTTTTATTTTGTTTAAATATCAAATTTTTTTCATTTAGTTCTGTCCTTCGGTAACAACAGAAGATACTTACATGTTTCCCGGAAGACAAATTAAGTACAATTTACCTTGATCTTCAAATTCAAAAAGTTTTTGGTAAAGTGAAAAGAAAAATGATTATTATTTCATATGTCAGGCTTTACAGGGTTAAGGTGGTCATTGCTGAGGTCACTATAAAATATCAAAATGTTTTTTTTTTGTTTTTTTTTTACAAAATGTTTCTAATATAAAACAATTATCTATTTATGTTACTTCTAGGTTTTTGTGTTTTTAAAATCATAAATCTGCATAAGATAATAATTATCGTAAAATTTTAATCATAACAATTTTGCCACTCTAAACAAGGTTTCTCATTAGGGCTGCACAATTAATTGAAATAAAACTGAAATCACGATTTGTCTTAGTGCAATTATGAAATCACAAAGGCTGTGATTTTTAATTCAATAAATATATGCACAGCACATTTCATAGTGAGAAGCGGCAGTGTGATCAGAGTGACTCGATCGGTTCAGTAAATGCTGCTCCTGTAAGTAACTTATGTGGATTTTGAAAAGCAAAACGTGCAAAAAATGTTTTTACGCCAAACTCATTTTATAACATCAGTCGAGTGTTTGAAATAACAATAATTTGGGAACTGAAGTAGCTTCTCATGCTCTTACAAATTATTCTAACTCAAACTTTCAGGGAAAATGTTTTTAGATAAAAACTGAAAGCGTTGTCGGAAACTTAGTGGTGGTGACGTTGAAGTTGTGGGACTGTTGTGTAGTTCGTTTACAACCTACATTTTTATTTCTGGCGATTGTATTTAGGCTTTAATTTTCAAAAACTTTTTGCGATAATCCAAAAGCCTATGGGAAAAGAGGGAGAACCAGTGTGATGCTAATTTCCAGGTTGGCCTAAATTTTACATCATCCCTCCACCACTCTATTCAGCTACAGCAACAGCTGGATGCCTTTGTCCATATTAGGGATTTCCTGGAACATCATAAATTTTATTACTTCTGTGAGGCATATTTGGACTTTTTTTGTTCTAAGGGCGCCCTCCGGCTTCTAGTATGAATGAAACCTACCATACATGTGTTTATAGCAATCACCTTATTTTGGGTAAAAAATAAAATGAAAAATAATACTTCTCTCTAAAAAAATTTTGAGTAAACATGATAAAAAATTTCTGGTGTTGTCCTCCAGTCCTTTCTAATGATTTGTAATTATAGGCCACCTGCATGTTAACAGGGCACCCTTTAAAATAAAATTATTGTTATTTTAATTATTATATTTATTAATTATTATATTAATATTGTATTTTTATTTTTAATAGCAAAATAGTGTTATTACAAAATAATATGTTTTTTTAATATTTTGCACAACAAACCTGGTGTTCTCATATGTTTTTTATTTTAAAAATCACTTTTTAAAAATCACAAATTGCAATTTTAACCAGAAATGACAAATCGTGCAGCCCTATTTCCTATGCCATTAATATTATTCAAGATGCCTATAATCCAGTTTAAATTCACCAAAATTTGAATGGTTGGAATTTACAGGCTTTGATTCTCCGGATCAAATTGCCTTATTTTACAACCAAAGACGTTTTAATATATTATGCGTTTTATTAGACAGGTGAGCAACTGTTTGGATACATTCATCAACAATGAATCATTGTTATATAGTTCAACACAGTTAGTCTTATTGTTTAAATCTGGTTTTCTTGATTTACAGCGAGTACCATGTTTTACCATGCCTAATATCGATCTATCTTACTGCAGTGTGCAACAAGTGTCTCATAGTAACCGCCGAGTGAACACACAGAGTAACATTTCAGTTCAGTTCTTAACATAACTTTCAACACACTCAAATGTATCTAATATGATAAAACAGCGCTGCGTTACCCCACATACGCTTAACCGGGAGAAGCAGAAGCGTTCGTCTGCAGCATAATAAAAGCTCCCCTGCTCTCGAGCCGTGTGTCGTGCAATTGCTCCAGCGGCCTCGTTCAGCTCCAACGGCTTTCAGCCCCACCCTGCTTCATACTACAGTAACGTTAATAAATCTTTAATACATTAGCTATCCATGAATATGATTTCTGCCCAATTCCTGTCTGATTCTTTTCCACCGAACTCCCATGATTCCGAGAAATCCAGGCATCATCAAATTATGCCTTTGTTTTGAATAAGCGACCTTTAGCGGCGAAAAGGACATATTGTGCCTTTGAAATTACATCCTTAGTGCGAACAAAATCAAATCAATGTTACAGCAAAAACTAACAAGCACCTGGGAACAAGCATTCAGAATGACTATATGAACCACATTTCTACTGAATGAAACATTTTACGCAACAATATTAGGCAACATTTCAATAAAACAAGAATGGAAGCAAACTAATTCAGAACTACTGGTGTAGGAATGAGTGGTAAGCTATCAGGACTAATAATTCCATTAACTAAGAGGCAACTCCGAAAATCGTGATGCATAAAACCAACATGATTTTCTGGCCTGGCTCTGATGCCGGATTAGAGCAACGCACAGCAGATCTTCCGTTCATGGTGTCAGGAGAGTGCACCAAGTCCAACCATCTGCAGACACTACACTTCAATGCATTGCATAACTCCTTAGCAACATCCAACATGTTAAGGCACAGCCTCTACAGGGGTGAAGGCAGATAGGCTGTTGGCAGCACATGAAGAAAAAGTACAATATGTCCTGATGGTGCATGCTTGATCCTCAATGATGATTACATCAAACCCTTTGGCTCAATGACGCTTGGTGGGATTAAATTCAAATGAATGAACCCTCCTATTAAATGGAAAATGGCAGACCTAACAGTACTGTGCATATATTAGACAATGATCTCAAAGTATTTCACTGCAGCAGCATTAAAATGATCTAAATTAACTGAATCTATGAGTCCATATGAATTTGGTGTTTTCAGGTTCATCAATCTCTGAATAAAAAAAACTGAACTTACCTGGGGAAGAACTGCCATCCGGCTTAATCTCTGAGACAAACAAAAAGGAAACATATACAAGAAAGTTTCAAGGTGTGTTTTGAATTCTGAACAAAACAAAAGCAAGGCATGCATTAGCCTTAGGCAAATTGTTGACATGAACATAAACCACAAGGAACTGGTACTGCACAACTGGAACAATAATAAGATATTTTACTGTTTAATTAGGGTGAGGTAAACAAGATGTTATTATTGCACAGCCCATACCTAAAGTATTATGACTTCTTTTGAGGTAAAACAGGTCTCTAACAATTAAATTAGATTTAAAGCCTACTATAGTTAAACGTAATGTTACCAAATAAACATTAAACAGAAAAAGCGAGCCCATGGTGCTTGTTAAAAGCTACTGTTTCTTTGTGCGACTTTTGTTCAGTCATAAATGTCTTAATAAATACATGCCTTTGTTTGATCTACTAGCCATCCATATGGTTCTCCACCATTAAAAAAAATCCTGCTGTGCTTTAAAGCCGGTGTTCACTCTTTAACCAATCAAAACAATTAAAACCGGTTCAAGGTTGTGCGGTGACCTCTGACCTAAGGCAGCCGGCTCAGTTTCATTGAAAGAATGTGAAAATGGTAAAGAGTGTAGGTACAGTATTTATATCATCTTTCAAGTTCTCAGATTTTATCCAACTATAAGGAAGCCATGGAGGAATAGGCTCACTGAAGCTTATTGAAATGATAGTCTACTAAAAAAACTAATACAAACTGCAGTCTTTTATTCCCTAAACAAACCAATTTGTTGCTGATGTTTGGGCATGCAGAGGTTCTTTAGCTACACCTTACTTAGAATAAAAGATGCTAATGCCCCAGATAAACCCTAATAGGTCATAAACCTTGAGAAGTTGCTGTGATTTACAGCTGTTACATTCATGGAAATGTTCAAATGGCAGCAGTTCAAAGGCTGGAGGAGGGGATAGTGCATGGACCATCAGCCATTACAGACGTTTCAGTGCCTTGAGAAACACTCCAGTGTTGGAACAGGTTCAAGGATTTGGCTGCATTTTTCCAGGAAAATATGGAGCCAATACAAAAAAATAGGTATAATCAATCTGAAAATCAAGTGTTGCTTAATTGGAAATTGCTTGTCATTTGTGTTTTGAATTAACTTGTTAGGCTCAAAGCGATCAGATCAGCTATGATTTAATCAAGGGCATATAGTATTCCTTACAATTACAGCAAGCCCCACCCTATTTTTGGGATAATCCTTACTTTTCACAGACCCCAACAACTTTTCAGTGGACATTCAATGGCCAGAGTGATGATGATATCACACCTTTTAACTGCCACATACCATATTATAATTGGGGTATAAAAGGGGTGACTGAGGGGAAGGGGTGAATAATTAAATACTGACGAGTTTAACAGACCATGGGTTGAAGCAGGTGGAGGGTCTGACTCCACTCAAAGCAATTTAAACTTTCTGACTAGAAGTGAACCTACTGTGAAGCATATCTTCACCATCTGTTATGAACAAGACCATATTCTAGTCTAGATCAGTTGTTCTCAACCAGGGGGCCTCAGTAAATCATAAAATAAGTAACATTTAGTTATATTAACAATCAAAATGCTAAAAAATAAAAATGAAGAAAAAAAATGAAGCACAAAATTAAAGTGACATTATATTTTAAAATGTAGGCTCTTTATTTACTTGACATTAGAAATACTAGATCAATCAGCTTAGATAGGAGAGCCTTTGAATATTGTCATGGATATTGGGGGCTTTAGAATCTATTACAAAAGCAGCTACTGTCAAGTACAGTACATGTAAAACATGCTTCCTCTCTAAATATGGCTTTATTAAGTTCTTAATGAAAGTTAAGTATTTCTGAGAACATTTTAATACCAGGCTGAAAACCCTTGTATAATATAATAATTATACCTTATTTTATGACCACATATTATTTGAGGGGAAAACATTTTTACTTATGAAAATGTATTTGTTATTCTGCACAGCTATTTAAGTGAACTGCCCAAAACAGTTTTTTTAAATAGTATAAAATAAAAATAAAAATGGTGACATCACATGAGATGTACACTTTCCTATATGGCAAAAAAAATAGCTATTATTTTCTAACTTAGTATTTTTGTCTTGTTTTTCAGTACAGATATCTAAACATTCTTAAAGCAAGATATGTTTAATTGGGAAGCAAAAATGACAAGATATTAAGTCTTGTTTTCTGAAAAATGTATCACAATTTGTTTAAGTTTATAGTATTTTTATATCGTATTTTTTCCTATTTTTATACTTAGTAGTAAAAAGTCTGAGTTTATAGAAAATAAACTTCAAAGCGGGAAAAGTTTATTTTTCTTACCCCATTGGCAGTTTTTCTTGTTTTAAGCATAAAGTCACTTAATTTTGTCATCAAGACTTTATATCATGTCATTTTGCTTAGGTATCTTGATTTAATAAAACTTAGTTTGTAATATTTTATTTGTACTGTAAAACAAGACTAAAAGATAATTATTAGCAAGTAAGATAATTATTTTTGCAGTGTACATTCATGTCAGTTTAGATGTTAATATCTACATTATGTGTCTACTACCCAAAGAAAAAAATATTGATTTATACGTAAATAATCCCTAAGAATATGCATTTTATTGACTTAATTTGACTAAATATTGCTCATTACTTCAAATTGTGCTTTCAAATGCAACATGCCTTACCTGACACAACTTCACAACTGTCCAACAAAATATGTAGGCGGAGAGGGAAAACTTAGCCCTCATGTATCGCTCCGGTAAGCAGGCGAGATGCATCTGCACCTCATCCAGTCCCCCGTCTCCAGAACGCTCCAGTTCACAGCCCTGCGTCCCAGTACCGTTCCCAGCGTCCTCCTCTTCCATGTTTACAAGGATTTCAACAAGTTTAAAGCAGGCGAAACGTTCTAACTGTAACTGTCTGCTTCATGTTGGTTGTTAAGTCATGTGAATGTCACAGAAGGCAAAGGCTCTTGAACAGTGCATGGCATTTGTGAGTAGGCTACTCAAACGCGGGTGATAGTGCAATGTTTATTTTATCGTTGTCAGTAGTTAACGACACATATTTTCCAGCTCCGCGAAACGCGAGATGTACTTGTGACGCGACGGTGTATAAAAAGCAGGGCAAAAGTCTCTGTGGTGTGGTATAACAAATTCCAGCGTCCCACGTTGTTTGTCGGTGACAGTCAGGGGGAGAGGAGGCAGAGTTTCAAGTCCAACACCTCCTCCGTCTACAGTACACCGTCAACGAGCGACGCGACGAGACAAACCAGAACGCGCCCATTACTAACAGCGAATCTGTGTACATTGCGAGCGTTCGAGCGTGAATTGTAGATTGAATTCTGACGTCAACGCCCAATGAACCAATCAAAGACTTCGTTTACGCGAACAACGCGACGCGCCAAACAAAAACATTAAAATCAATAAAACTATCTACGCACGCTCACTTGCACTGTAAACAACTTCAGTATAGAATGCAGAAAGAATTATATGAGTATTTTAAGCATAATTTTACAATAATACCTAGGTGTTTTTTTTTGTGTAAATAAGTTCGGCACAATACCAAAAAAATAGTATTCTGAGCCAAGGAACATCATCCAGACAGGGTCCCCAATATAACACTTTATGATAACTTTTATTAAAAACGTATTATTATTATTATATTATATAATCAGTATGAGATAATCAAAGTTAATGTTGCTTCACATATTGAGAGATGTCATGAATTAAGACCCCTGGTTGAAAATACCATAAAAAAACTAAAAACATTAAGCTCTTTATTGTAGGCTATGACATTATTGTAATGCAAAGAGGAAAAGTTTAAATCAATGGCCCTGCAAAGAGTCGTTTTTACAGTCACATTCAATCCGAGACTTGTTGATGTGATTTTGTCTTAAAGCACAGCCGGTGCCAGGCCTGACACAGTGCTCTGTTCGGTTACTGTTGTTTGCTTTGCTATTGTTCTGTCTATTAAGCAATGTCTGAGCTTCAGTCAATACATACAGTGCTGACACCTCAGCTCATCTGCTCTGGAAAAGAGCCAACATCGAAACATTTGAAAATCAACCATTAGTACACCACAAATACAAAAATAAATAATTTAAATGCACATGGATTCATAAATAGGTTTTTATTAATACTCAGTCAGTGACAAAGGCAAGCACATCAATATAAATATTGCACAGAACTACGATAATTGTCAGCTGCCCTGTCTTGAAAAGAATATAATGGCACTAAAAGGTGACAAAATAACCTTTTTAAAGGGATAGTTCACCCAAAAATGAAAATTATCCTATAATTTACTTACCCTCAAGCCATTCTAGGTGTATATGACATTCTTCTTTCAGACGAATACAATCAGAGTTATATTAAACAGTGTCCTGGCTAATCCAAGCATTATAATGGCAGTGAATGGCAGCCCAAAAAAGTGTATCCATCTATTATAAAAGTACTCCACATGGCTCCGGGGGTTAATAAAGGCCTTCTGAAGCGGAGCCATGCATTTGTGTAAGAAAAATATCCATATTTAACACTTTATAGAGTAAAATGTTTAGCTTCCGGCAGACCACCTTCCGTATTCAACTTACGGAGAAAGTGTAATTCCTCTCGTAGTTCAAAACGCTTACGCTACATCCGACGCCATCGTCACGCCAGTTAGGCTTTTTCCGTAAGTTGAATATGGAAGGCTGTCCGCCGGGAGCTAGATATTTTACTTTATACAATTTTAAATATGGATATTTTTCTTACACAAACGCATCGCTTCACTTCAGAAGGCCTTTATTAACTCCCTGGAGCCGTGTAGATTTCTTTTATAATGGATGGATACACTTTTTTGGGCTTAAAATTTTGGGCTGCCCTTTACTGTCATTATAATGCTTGAAAGAGCCAGGACATTTTTTAATATAACTCTGATTGTATTCATCTGAAAGAAGAATGTCATATACACCTAGGATGGTTTGAGGGTGAGTAAATCATGGGGTAATTTTCTGGAAATTTTGGGGGTGAACTACCCCTTTAAATTAATACTCCATTACAACAACATATGCACTTTACATAATTTGTATAGCCTACAAAATCATGCAACACATTCGTTTTGCAATATATTCATTCATATTGTTAGGATATTGTCAGTCTTTCATGCTATTATCTGTTATCTAATTCTTGGATTTTGACAGCTTATCCTGAGAAGTAATATAATTACATCTTTACAAGAAATACTAAAGATCTAACAATTCAATTTCCCCAATTTAAGTATCAAATCATATGAAAACAAGTAAGCTATCTGAAAAGCTTCTGTTCAATGCTTACATTTTTTAATGCCATACAATGCTTTAATTAAGGATTATCATTGCCTTCATTACTGACACCAACCCTGTACCAGATGTTGTTATGGTTGATGCTGATCTAATGGAAAACAGATTGAGGCCCTGAAATATAATACTTTACTAATAGCTGCTAAGGTTTTAGCAGAAAGTGCTTCTTCGAAATTGGCTTACTTTTGTTTAGAGCAAGGATTGCATGCATGCACATACAGACTAAAGGCGCCATTTCTTTGGTATCCAACTTAGATTTTATCCTTTCAAAATATGAAATTTTGCTTTATTCATATATACATCCATCACCATTAACAGAATAATAATGGGCCAAAGTTAAGTTCAATGTTAACAGATATCCATCCCAGGATAGATGTCTATATTTAGGCAGATAACTGTCTGCTCAAAGATAGATGTGCAGACATATATAGATTAATAGTCATACCAGGGGTTGTTTTTATGGGAATTCTGTTCAATAACAACCAGCTGGACTTTTGCGGTCTAGGTTTAGTTGTTGAGTTGAAGTATTTACCAAGTAAAATGGACAAAGACGACAAGTAAAAGTGCCACCTGCCTTCTTTGTGAAGAGGCCTACTATATGTATGAATGGAGCCTTTTTTGGTGGCACTCATCAATTCTGGTCACATCAGCCAGATCAGAGGCGTTCTTTCAAAGGGCTACTTTACCTCATTTATTCACTGATACACAATTATCCGTCTCTGTTTTGAACTCTAATTGGACAAATGAAAATGCAAAGTTGATTCCATTGCTATGTCTTCAGCTGTCCCAATCCTTTAAAGAAATTGGTCTTTTCTCTTCCAAACTCTAGAATAGAGCTTTTCAAATAGCTTGTCAGATTGTTTCGATATGCAAAAACAACCTAAGTATAACTTCCCACAATGTAAGTGAGTTTTCTCTATTAAGACAACAGTTTAAAATGTGTCCTTTGGACATTGATAAAGTGTTACTAAAGTGTTAATAAAGTGTTACTACAGTTATTGCACTATTATATACTGTCAGTGGTTTAAAACCCCCAGCAAACTTGCAATAAAAAATAGCAGTGATTGCAGAAAAACTACGGAGAGAGAAAAACACTGATACGACAGGTTTCAGACAAATGTTACTTCTCCAACAAACAGATCAACAGACCTGTTGTTGTTCCAGGCTGACAGTGTTGCTGAGTTGACAGTAAAATGAGCAAACATGTCAGATTTTCTTGAGGACGAAAGATAGAGACTTTGACAGCTGGTAGAGAGGTCAGCTGCCCAGAGGGCTGAGGTACTGGACAGAAGAAACAAGGTTTAAGAAAGGATCCACAAAATCAGAATCTGTACAGGAAAAATGAGAAAACAAACATGTTAATATGGAAGTAGCTCTAAGGTTGAATCTCACCAAGAAATGCAAAAAAATACATAAATAAGATACCAAAAAATAAACTTTTTATTAATCTATTATAGTGTATAAATATCCTTTTTTTTTATTTTTATAAATTAGCATAAATTAAATTCAGTACAACAAATGCATTGATGTACCTGTATAATTACATTTGTACTTTTCAATTTGAAAATTAAATACAAAATTACAACATATTACAATTTGAAGAATGACAAAAACATTTTTACACATTACAATGAAAATTAAGACAGGACATCTCTAGTTAATGTCAAAATACAAAAAAAGTCCTTTATTTTATGTAAAATATTATTTCTCATTTTTGAGATATGATGTTGAATATTATGTTGTGACAGCTTTCATGAAATTCATGCTGTGATTCTACAATTACTCACAAACTTACAACCTAGTTCACTTTCAACATCTGAAGGCAAAATTGAACTCATGTCATTGCAAATTATTTGACGCAGCTGCACCAGATAAATTACTATACTTTGATACAAATTACTGTTTTATGCAAGCATCAAGGGTTTCAGCAGTGCAGTCTATTTCCTTTCCATCCCAGTGTCCTGCACGAAAAGCTAATTCCATCCCTCAATATTGACACAGTCCCCCATTGTGTCCCACATCACTGGACTAAATCGTCCGCAGAGTCATGGACCAAACTAACAGCATGAGGCTTATTCCCTAAGCCAAAAAACAGAACAGAGTCCTGTTCAGCATCACCTCTCTCAATGGGTAGCAGTCAGCCAGTTCTATACATCTGCTCTGTAGTGGCTCCCGGGTTGCTAAGAACACTCCCAGGAGCACACTGATGGATTATAGACCAGTCAAAGTCAACATGAACCCCTTCCCCTCTGGCTGCAAGCCGAAACTGCTGGAGAGCAGCATCAGATGAGACAAGCATGAGTAGCAAATGTCCTGCTCTGATGAAAGATAATGTATGAGGAAATACAGACAAGCTTAGTCTGAATTTGGTGAAGAAATGCAGGTGGTTTAAACATTCTGTTCAAGCTCACACTGGGTTTTCTGTAATCTTGTATAGGTTATCAAATGTCTACTGCCACATAGTGGCCAATCTGTACTTTTGCAGTGCAAAAAATAAAACTGTTTCATCTGTAATCCTCTCTTTCTTATCAAGGTTAATTAAAAACAAACATGTCCACTTCTACTACCACATAATAAAACATGTTTGGCTGAACTGTGCCTCCCAGTGTGTTGCAAATCACTAGTGGCTTAGATTGAATACACGCTTTCAGTTTTTCCAGATGCAAGAAAACAGCTGTCTGCTGTGCGAAGATCCACTGAGAGCTGAGCAGGAAATAAAAGTATGTCAATAGACCATTCACTACTCATGTTCAACCCCATGACCATGATATAACTATCCAAAAAAATCTGAGCAATATACCTCAGGCCACATTCAAATGCATTTCCTGTTAAGGAAAAACAAGCTCCACATTTTTATTGTACACTGAACTATTCTTGCAGTAAGAAATGCACTAAAACACACAAAAAAGAGAGAAAGTCCTGTCTCACACTCTCTTGATGCTGTCCTGGTTACTGTCTGTCACACTAGCATTATTTTATTTGCTTATTTATCTTCTAAAGCAGCTCTGTTAAGAACAAAGCCAACTGAAGGTGGATACAAATCCACTTTAGCCTGATTGGATGAGTTTAGATTTTTCTGGTGCGCAGACAAAGCAGCCTTATTGAATTATTAACAAGCTATTCTCCTCAAATTCCATTTACTTTCACAATTCGGATTTTAAATTATTAATTATCATAGGTCACGTTTTTATTTTAGACACACAAGTTCTAATCACCAAAAACATCTTATAACATTATATATATTGTATAAAACAATTACGAAAGAATTAGCTGAAGCATCAAATGCTAAATCATAACCTTACGACTTCATTTCCACTCTCACACTGGTATACTGCCAATATATTGAAAGCTTTCCCATCTAAGTGCTGTTGCTATGGTTTCAATATATCTGCTGAAATATACAAGACAGATATGTAGGGAGGATATCTGACCTTGAAGCAATAAATCAGCTCTGCTACCCTTAGCGCTCATTCATTTACTCCAAACACTCTCGCCTAGAAAACTACAGATGAAGCTGCTATGCAAGTCAAGAAACAAATCCCAAAGTATCCATATCAATGTATATCAGTAGACAGTGTGATGATCTTTTTTGTGGTATAGTTTGCATGAGTGCTAATAATAGACCAAATGACTAAAACCCTTCCCTCCCCTGAAATCCTAATTACATATTCAGTCCATCAATGCTCAGTGACGCACACACCAAACAAACCATAGATAAGAGTCTTCGAGCACCTCTGCTGACCCAGCTACAGCAGTATAATTCCCAGAAAGCCTTGAAACGCTGAGACACAAACACTTCCCCTGACACAAGCACAAAACAGTGACCACTGCCTCCCTTATGATGTAATTAAGAGAAGAGGTTTTAAAGGTTTTAAATCTGCAATATTGTGCTTCTACACTGTAGTGACTGGCAATGCAAAAAAGACACTGAACTACATTGAACAAGCTTAAGCATAAGACGGCCAGCCTTCACTCCCCTATACTGATCACTGCAGACTGGGAACACCCCACAAGAGCTGCAGTTTTGGAGATGCTCTGACCCAGTCGAATAGCCATCACAATTTGGCCCTTGTCAAACTCACTTAAATCCATACGCTTGCCCATTTTTCTGCTTCTAACACATCAACTTTAAGGACAAAATGTTTACTTGCTGCCTAATATATCCCACCCACTAACAGGTGCCGTGATGAAGAGATAATCAATGTTATTCACTTCACCTGTCAGTGGTCATAATGTTATGCCTGATCGGTGTGCGTGTATATATATATATATATATATATATATATATATATATACATAACATAACCTGTGATTTTATATATATATATATATATATATATATATATATATATATATATATATATATAAAATCACAGGTTATGTTTCTGTTTGTTTGACACCGCATTATGCTCTGATGCAGCCCTTGACAGCCTGTACAGAACAGCATGCCAATTTGTTCACCTCTTCCATTGTTTGTGAGTGAACTGAAGGAGAATATGCTTGCTGTGAGTATAGCTGCAAGCCATGTGAGAATTTTGACAGCAGGATGAAGGACTAAGTGACATGTTTCCTCTGAGGCATCACTAGCACAGGTGCTTCAAGCCCCCCAGTCATTAATAATGAAACCTTTTTCAGCTCTTTTTTTCTTGCAATAAGATTACAATTATTTGGACAGCTACAAAACTAGCAAATACATAATGTAAATGTATGTGTGCATTACTTTATGCATGACAAGACCAAAAGACATAAACCACAATAAGAGTGTGAACACTTGCAATTTACTGCCTTGGAAATGTTTAATAAAAACATTAAAGAACTGGATAGTCAACATGAAGATGTGGCAGTGTCCTGCAGTGAAACATGGATCTAAAATAATATTTTGAAATGCATTTCCCAATAATGGCATAATTATATTTTAATATAAAAGTTTTTATTGAAATATGTATTTTAAGATAAAATACTTAGAAACACATTTTTTAAATATATTGCAAAAAAATCTAAATATTGTAAATGCATATTACACTGCTGTCACTGTCAGATAGATAGATAGATAGATAGATAGATAGATAGATAGATAGACAGACTAGTAGAAAGATAGATTGATTAGACAAATCCAGCACCTGTTTAATATGGGCTTTACTTCTTCATTCTGCATCTGCGTTCTACTTTCCTATCCCCAGGAAAGACACTGCATGATCCCTCATTATTCACAGCAGACTTCTTGCGATGATGTAACCTATGCTTCTTTTTGGCTGGATTTCCCTCTTCCATCATATTCAAATGGTGGATGTGGTGGTCCTCTCCACAAGAAAACTCAGAAGAGGCAGAGGCCATGAGAGGAAGAGATGTAGGCCTGGTAACTTGAGACATGTCTGTGTCTTCAGATTCAACAGCACATGAACCATATGTTTCCAACACCAAATCATTGGAAGTATTAGTAGTGACAAAGCCAAGTCCCTCAGTCTCCAAAAGGGAAGGTTTCACATCTTCAGAAAAGCTAGACTTCCTCAAGCGATGTCTAGCATGCAAGGCTCTCTCGGTAGTTGTCATTGGCCTTCTCTTGTGTTTTGACTTAAGGTATTTTTGAGAGTGTCCTTTGTTCCTTTTTACCTCTTGCTCAGGTACAGGGACATCTCTTATGTCACAGCTTGAGTGAGTTTGAGTAAAGTTTATCTTCATAGAAGACAACTGACTAGCACACTGCTCAACAAGGGAAGCTATGCTGATGTCACTTCCAATCCCGCAGGTGCTGGCTGGGGATAGTAGATCTCTGGTTATTGGCTGCGGAGTTAAAGTGAACTTGGGAAGACTGGCACAGGTCCAAAGGTCTGAAGTTTTGATGTGCTCAATGAGGGACATACAAGAACGGCACAGGTGCAGATCTTTAGCTCCGTTTTTCAGGGAACTCTTGCAAGATTCACAAAGAGATTCCTTGTTTATGGCCAACACAAACAAAGACCTTGTCCCAGAGCCAGGGGAGCTTACCACTGGGGACTGCAAATCTCCACCTGGAGTCATGGGAGAGTCAACATTGAATATTCTGAAACACACACCACTTGTTGGGGTCTTAGGTTGACTCTCTGGAGAGGCCAAGGTTGACATCACTGTGTTTGCATCATATTTTGAGGGCAGAACACCAACACTTTGCTGACTTGGTCCTTTAAAATAAATTGTATCTCCTCTACCATTAACAGTTCTTGCTCCTCTTGGTGGTTTTCTAACCCTTGGTGACTGGGTTTTGCATCTCAGACATAAATCTCCTTCACCGCTACTCTGTGAAGATTTCAGTTGTGTTGGGTTGCTTTTGTCTGTCCTATGCTTCAGCCAATTAACTATACCCATAGCCAGAGATATCTCAGTGTCGCAAAGCTTTAGTAAGCAATCTTTCCCCGTCCATTTACTTTCCAAGAGCTCTTGACCAACAAAGTCCCGAGCCAAAGGTGGAGCAAGATTTTCCTCTGCTCCAACATGGAAGCTGTACATGGATAATGGATAATCACTGCACTGGCCAACAATGCTGTCTGTTAGGTCGATCTCATCATCAAAGATCGGGGTCATTTCTGTCTCGCTGGGGTCACAGAATAGCTCATAAAGAGCATCTCCACTGTACGTGTCCCTAGGGATCTTGTTGGAATGCACTGGAGTGAGGGAACTTCTGCTGCAGTCCTCAAAACCAGGAGACACATAATCAAAGTAGCCCTCATCACTGGTGTTCCCTTGGTTGTCATTTTTAGGTGTTACCACCTCAGTATTAAGTTCCCTGATCTCGGACTCTATAGATTGGGGTGTATTTGCTGTTACATCTTCAGACTTGGATGTGGAAGGAGATTTCATGATAGGTGTTGTGGATTTTGTTGCATGTTCCATTGCTTTTGAGCTGTGCCCTAAATGCAAAGTTCTGTTTAGGGTTTCCCACAATCCAAACATGTCCAGGACCTCAGCATGAGCTGGAGAGGCCAGACACTCCTTACCTCCCTGGAAACCTGCAGTAGTAGGGCTTCGCCTCGGAGCTTCACAGGCAACTTTGTCATGTTCAGGGCTAAAGATTCCCTCAGGAGATACAAGATCATCAGCAAATATCTCGCCACAACCAGCCTGAGATCCAAAGCTTTTTAATGAGGCAGCATCCTCACAGACATTTGCACAACATTCACTGGAAGAATCAGAGGGAGTCTCACTGAGATTATCATTGTACCTGCTTCTTGCAGGAGTACGTTCTCTGTGCCTTACCGTCTTCCTCGTCCGTTTCAATGTTGGAACATTTTCACCTGCAACATGGCATGGTGTACTCGGTGATGTAGCTTTCTCATGTTTGTGTCTTTTGTGAACAAACAAGTCCTTAATGGCCTTCCTAGGTTTCCTCAGGGAGATCCTCTTTTTAGGAATTGATTTGGCTATGCAGGGCACAAAGGGCACTTGAGGTGTTAGGTTACGGTAATCGATGATGTCATGACTGCTGCCAGAGGTATCCCTATTCTCACGAAGCAACCTTAGAGGCGCCTCGAATCCTGAAAAGCTGACACTGGTCACCAGCTTATGGTGATGGCGCCAGTTGGTCCCATCTTTGTATCCAGGGCTCTCAGCTTGCAGTCCCATTCCTCTCACACAGTCATGGGTTCTGCTCTTCTTAACAGAGCCGCAGAGCCGTGCATGACCTTCTGAGAGTGTGTCACTAATCACTTCAGAGAGTATGTCCAGAGTGTCTGGCACAGGCAGTGAGGACAGGCTTTCATCAGTACTGTGTATATTCACAAATCCATTATTGTTGCGAGATTTGTGCTCTTCAGGCCATTTACTTCCATGTGCCTTACTTGACCTCTTTGAATCGCCTGAAGTATCTTCGCTCTTTGATAGCTCCATGTTTTCATATACATAACTGTAACTAGATATGAGATAAATACAGGATAAATATAGGGCAATAGGATATTTTTGTTTTTTTACAAGATCAAGAATATTTTAATGAACCTAAAATAAACACAGAAACTATAAAAAGTAAGAACATACATAAGCACACTCTCTTCAATCACAAACAGTCTTTTAATTAGCACATGCTCAATTGAGTGTCTGCCTGATAAAAGTGTGATCACTTATTATTATTATTTTGGATGTCTAGTTTTTTTGTTTTTTTTAATAACTCATTGATGCTTTTAAATCTACATTTTTAAATTGGCTATGAATTTCGTGAGAAAATTCTATATGCAATAGAAATTCACAACAAATTAATCTTCAAAAAAAAGTCCTGAACATTATTTCAGAAAATAACAAAAATGAAGCTTGGTCTTACCAGCTGATCAATATATTCACATGAAAAGGATTTTAAATTAAATTTCACATAATTATAATGCGGGTCCTTGACAGCTGAAAGATTCATACAAAGGTGAAAACAAAACGGTATGATGAACTAAACAATGATTATATTACTTCGAGGTGTGCTGGGCCAACTGTAATATTAGCATTTAAATCACTATTATAACGTGATCTTTCTCAATTTAAGTATTTATACTACACCGTATTATAATATTATATATTTATAGTAACAAAAAATGAATAATGTTACAACTGCTCCGCTCTGCATATTGTGATTCTTCTCAGAATGAAACATTTTTCTTTAACTGTAACTCATATTTTATAACACAAGGACAGTCTGCATCTTATAAACTAGGTCACACATGTATATTATGACAAGATTGAGCATTATGGCTCTACCATTCGCAATAAAACAATAACGGGTGGTACTAACGGTAATGCCAGTCGCAAATGACTCACAAAACAAAAATGCCATTGATATTTATGTTAAGAACTCTCATTTTAACGCACTCTGTTCACTGACGTGCAGCACGTCGTTCTATTTATTTTGAGCAACGCCTTGGAATACGTTTTAACTGGTTTTACCCTTCAACAAAACACACTGAATTCAGATAAATAAACGGATTCCATTTGCGCGTCATTTCAACGCTCATTTTAATACATACCTGAAGCAGATTGTGGCAGAAGGCGTTTGGCGGGAGCTGGTGGTTCACACGCGCGTGACAAGATGGGATGCTCTGGCTGTCAGCGCGCGTGAAGATAATTACGATAACCAATCAGAAGACAGCAGGACCACTGCATCACTACTTACTGATCATAAGCCTGGATACAGTGACCGGTGGAACGTTCTCACACTCTGTGTACAATGAAATATCACTGAAAGGCTTTCATAACATGTTTTGTTGTGAAATATAAAGCCACCAGCTCAGTTGAAAAGGGAATAGTATTCAAAACATGTTGTTAACAAACCCACTAATTCAATCAAAGCCACTGCATACAAGCTCTTCAGTGTTAAAAGCTAATGCTTAATTTTAGTGTACTATAGCATTAGTAGTGCTCATATTTTACCTCTAAATTCCTTAAAAACAGAACACATGAATAAAGTTTCTTTAAACATAAATGAAATTTAATTAACCTATTGGGGAACAATGAAAATAACAGTGACAAATATAACAAATACAGAAGAAAAGTATTAAACTAAACAGAAAGCTTATGTTGAGTTTTGGTCTCAAACTCTGAAGTGCAAATGTTCATCACAGATAAGGACCCCATCCAAGGTACATCAGGCACAGGAGGTTATCATCAGTGGCTTCTTGAATGAGGTAGTGTACGTGGCCCTCAATGGACAGAGGTAAGCCCATCACTTTTTTATTTCTGTTCTTGATCACTCCCTGAAGACGCTGCTCTATTTCTAGAACATGAGTCTTGGCCTAGAGTGAAACAAAATAAAATTATTATTTAATTTACAACTATTACTCAAGCTTGTTACTAAATCTATAATTGAAATGCAACAGCTCAAATTGCACATAAAGACGAAGCACTTGCAGTACTCTAAGCAAGTGTATTACAACCATAATGCCTTGTTTATTTATACTTCAAGCCTGCTTAGCTGAATATAAAATACATATGATATATGTCACAGATAAGCATCCTCATTCAGGCTGTAGTAACTAATTGATGAAGTACCTTCTCATTGAGGATCTCTCCAGATTCATTAACTTGTGTCTTAGAGGAACCCTTGACAGGTTTGCTCCACTCCACCAACGGATCATGCAGGAATGTTTTTAAAACACTGATTAGGAAAAGAAAAAAATTATGCAATACAAATACTGTATGAAATGTTAAACACATTTGAAACGCTCAAAATAGAACAGATATGCATTTCTACTTCAATATTCAAGAAATTTTTCTTGAGCAGCAAATTAGAATTATTTCTAAAGGATCATGTGACACTGAAGACTGGCGTAATGATGCTGAAAATTCAGCTTTGCCATCACAGGAATAAATGACATTTTAAAATATATTAAAAAACAAAAACAGTTATTTTAAATAATAATAATATTTGGCAATGTTACTGTATATTAAATCAAATACTTGCAGCCTTGGTGAGCATAAGAGGCATCTTTCAAAAACCATTATAAAATCTTACAAACCCTAAACTTTTAAACCATAGTGTAAGTTTTGAGATGTTCACCTCATGAGTGGCTCTCTTTGGTCCCTCATGAGTCTGAGTGTGACTTCACAGGCCTGTCTGAACAGACCCTCTGTGCCCATGGGCCCCATTGCATGAACCATGTTCTGAGTGAGCCGGAAGGGAACCACCTCAGGAACATCAAATGTCTCCCCCTTAAGCACCACACAACACATTTGTTCAACAGTTACCCAGAGATATCAAGTATAGGGAGCAATAAAATTAGACACATTCCTCGTGACTTCCTCTCAAACCTTGTTGAAGAGGCAGTTGAAATCCACATGGATGCACTCGCCAGTTAAAGAGTCAAACAAAATGTTCTCTCCATGGCGATCGCCAAGCCCAAGAATATAGCCCACCATAGACATGACCGCAGTAGAGCGACAGTAAGCAGACCTGCTGTTGTACCTGTAAAATGCCACATTTGTCCCATGTGTGAAGATGTTCATGTACGTGGATTTCTATTGGATTACCCTAAGCTCACTTTTAATATGTAATATAAAAAAAATAATAGCATACTACTGGGCATACTGAGAGGTATTATGAATGTGAATAGTGAAAGCCTGTCATATATACCAAGAGGTGGGATCAGGAAATGTCCGTAGAAACCACTCATGAAAAACTGGTGGGTGTCTGGCACACAGCACATCTTTGTGCAGCTTCAGCTTCTCCTCAGTAGAAGCTGTTTTCGGCAAAAGCAGCTTACGCAGCTCTGTCCCACTGACATAGATCCCTGTTCAAAAGAAGAAATACAACATTTTCAATCAACTGTGTCAAAAATGACTTAATGGAGACACTGACAGCCTGAATAAACTTTTCAAAATTGATTCTGATTGGTTAATCAATATTTTATGTTCATTTATAGTACAATACTGTTAAAAAGTTTGGGGTCAGTATTTTTGTTTTAAGAAAGAAGACTTGAGAAGTATTTTATGCCCACCAAGGTTGCATTTATTTGTTTAAAAACAGTAAAAACAGTAATATTGTATTTTTTTATTTAAATATATTTTTAAATGCAATTTATTCCTGTGATGTCAATTACTCCAGTCTTCAGTGTCACATGATCCTTCAGAAATCATTCTAATATGATGATTTGCTGCTCAAGAAACATTTCTTATTATCATCAATGTTGAAAACAGTGGTGCTGCTTAATATTTTTGTGGGAACCGTGAAACATTTTTCATGAATAGAAAGTTCAAAAGAACAGCATTAAAAAAAAAAAATAGAAACATTTTGTAACATTAAAAATGCCTTTATTGTCACTTTTGATAAATTTAATGCATCCTTTCTAAATAAAGGTATTAATTTATTTATTTTTTCTAATCTTACTGACCCCAAACTTTTAAACAGTAGTACTGTATATTTATTTATTTGGTGAGTAGCAATGTAATAAGCAGGATAATGCTGGTACAGTGTTTATTTTATGATAATGACAAGCTTTATGAGAGTTTCTGACAACAAATGTTAAATGTAAATAACAAAATGTTTAAAAAGTCATGTAACAAATATACAATCAGTTATGAATTAGTGTTAAATCACTGTCAGGTTATATTATGCAACACATCCATTATGACATACACTGTATATCACCAAGCAGAGAACTAGAGGCTATGAAATCAGCACACCTTTCTCTTTATACAGCTTTGTGAGGATGTGCCGTAAACCTGCCGTGTTGTTGACCCACTCTATTATGCCGCACTCTTCATTCAGAGGGATGACGGCGTATGTTCGAATTTGCAAATCCCTCCGTCTAGACTCTGCATCTTTCCGCAAAGACTAACAAACAACGGCACATTTTTATTATGCAAGTTCTCCGGAAAATGCAATTCATTATTGCGTTATTAAGTGAACAGCACAACGCTACTACCTTATTAATGAGACAGTTGAACTCCATCAGCCTGCAGTCTTTCCTTAGGTCATCTTTGGGTTTGCACATCATGGTGTAGAACTTTCCATCCGAGCCTTTGAGCGAGATCTTTTTTGGCTTCTGCAAGGATGCCAAGATCTCCACCTTTTTGAAATGAAACGTATAATGATATAATGAATAATTAACCTTTTAAAATGAGAGTGAATATGATAGGGTATGGTGAAACAGGTGGGACTGACGGTGTCATCGAAGCCGGCAAGGTAGACCCAGTGCCCTGGAAAGGCATCGTGTTTGGGGTTGGCTCCTCCAGTGGAGGGCAGGGTAGGTATAAGGACAGACTGCAGGGGGATGAGGATCTGACTGAAGGTGGGCTCTTCCACCAGTTTCTTCAGCATTTTGAAATGTATACTCATGCTGAGGGTGCTGCTGTTCCCATCCACCTACACAATTAAACAAAAACACAGTTCATAACCGCATCCATATGCAAGACTAATTTAAGATCCAACTGATTATAAAATTAGTTTTGAAGATTAATAAATGCATAAAAGCTGTTTCCTTGGAAATCAAAATATTATTTTCTCGCTAGTGGTACAGTCTGTCCTACTGGTTTATTGCCGAGCTCCACCAGCTTGTCAGTCAGTCGGTTGGCATCTCCGATAAATTTCCCAAACGAGTCATTCAGACTGATGGCCTTCTTTAGGATCTCCTTGCATCTGTTCATTCGAGTCGGATAGGAGGACTAAAAAATTAAAAAAGGATATAAACAGTTTATACCTGTGAAAAGACATTTATAGTTATAGACGTGGCTAAAGTGTCTGACCTTCGACACAGCAGTCATCATCCACATAGCTTGTTGTGGGTAAGCTAAGAAGACTTTGGCAACAATCTCCATCAGCACAGCAAAGACCTCGTTGTTGGAGTGGCAAATTCGGGAGATAAGCTGTGAAAAGGCTGTGAGGAACTGGTAGGGCGAGAGGTTGCTAGTGTGTTCGCTGATGACGGAATTGATTTTAGTAAGCTCAACACGCATCTGGACTCGGTCAGAGCGGCCAGCTGAAAAAGATGGAGGAAGCTGGTAAGCAGGATATGGTTTTATATCGATAATGTTTAATATTTAAAAAATATAAGCAAAAATAAAGTTGAATGATGTTTCAGAGGTAACATCTTATTCTTACCATATACTAATAGTAATACAATTGTTTTATATACAATTGAATATTATGAGATGTATATGGTAAGAGTATGAGTATGAGATTTAAGGTGCTTTATAATGGGAGCAACACCAAGAATGCGGCCATTTTTCTCGAAAAGAATGTGTTTCCAAAACAAAGTATCGCTATAGTATATATATTTTTTGCTAAAGTTAAAAGGTTAGTTCACCCAAAAATGAAAATTCTGTCATTAATTACTTACCCTCATGTCGTTCGACACCCGTAAGACCTTTGTTCATCTTCGGAACACATTAAGATATTTTTGTTGAAATCCGATGGCTCAGAAAGGCCTCCATTGGCAGCAATGTAATTTGGTACTAAAGGTACTAAAGACATCGTTACAAAGTCCATCTCACTACAGTGGTTCTACAATAATTTTATGAAGCGACGAGAAGAAAAACTAAAAAAACGAAATAACTACTTATACAGTAATGGCCGATTTCAAAACACTGCTTCATGAAGCTTCGGAGCGTTATGAATCAGCGTATCGAATCAGCGATTCGGGTGTCAAACCGCCAAACTGCTGAAATCACGTGACTTTGGCGCTCCGAACTATTGGTTTAATACACTGATTCAAAACGCTCCGAAGCTTCATGAAGCAGTGTTTTGAAATCGACCATCACTATATAAGTCGTTATTTCAGGGGGTTTTGCGCACAAAAACTATTCTCGTCGCTTCATAAAATTATTGTAGAACCACTGTAGTGAGACTTTTTAACGACATCTTTAGTACCTTTTATGGGTCTTGTGAGTGCAAATTACATTGCTGCCAATGGAGGCCTTTCTGAGCCATCGGATTTCAACAAAAATATCTTAATTTGTGTTCCAAATATGAACAGAGGTCTTACGGGTCTGGAACGACATGAGGGTGAGTAATAAATGACATTATTTTCATTTTTGGGTGAACTAACCCTTTAAACAGAAAAAGATTCTTTATCGATAAATGACATTTACATCAGCTATATCGGTAAACATTTTGAAGCGCTATACCTTTTACGTGAAAAAATCCTCGGATGGAAACCTGACTACAGTGTAATTATACATTTAAATACTGAGTAATAATAATTACCTACATACTATAGGGTTAGGATGAGGGTTTGGTTTAGGGTTAATTGCATGTAATTATACATAATTTATAGTTATTACTACAGTAACTACATGTAACGTGTAACAAGGACACTAAAATAATGTGTTACCAAATATTTTGATGTTTAGCATTTATAAATCAATTACTGGCCAACACAAATAATTTAAAATATTTAAAGATCAATGCATATGAATCTGCAAGATTTGTGAATCATCTCAGGCATTTTTATGCCTTACCTTTTTCGAACTCATAAACTTTGGCTCCGAAGTCCAGCCATAAGGTTAGCATTCTGGGCATGGCTTGATAGATGTACTGATTGCCAAACTGCAAGGCTCTATGAAGAGAGCATTACAGTATCTGACTTTAACACATTGCAACATTTCATTCAGAACTGCTGAATGAAAACCCTATAGGAGGATTACCAATAGAAAAACTTACTTTCCAAAATAAGTGACAATGTAACGAATGAGGTTGCCCTGTCTTTCCAGTTTGCTGTCAGTGACCATAGGCATAACCTTGTCATAGTATTTGGCAAGGTAGAAGTTACCATCCTCCCATTCTGGTAAAAGACAGGTGACATCCTGCATGGAAGCGAAACATTGACTGATGAATCTGACTTCTGTTGCATTTGTCCATACATGTGATTGACTTAAATACCTTATAGGTTTTCATAATAGCATTGCTCTCAAAGTTGGCTGTCTCCTCCATGTATCTGCCCACCAGGAGCATGGCATTCCCTTTTATCTGGATTCTCTTGGGGTCTGTGAGTGGCTGGTCATCAGGAAAACACTGCTGTACACCTTTCTGCAGGACTATCAGAGCCTGATGCACATCACCCTGTAACAACAACATATTTCCTTATAACTATTATTTCATTGATGGAGTAAGACCCCTATCAAACAGATCTGCACTGGCATAAACAACATATAGCTGAACTGCTAAACCTTAGACCAGAGCCATTTGGCTTTCTCAATGAAGAGTTCAGAGAGGTGGGAGTTCTCAGCATTAAGCAGGGCGTTGAAGGCTGTCTGGTGATGGCCAGCTCTTCTTGCTACTCGAGCGCTCTGTAGCCAGCACTCGCCAACCTGCTCCTCACATGAAGACCTGCAAGTAAGTCGTCATCAGTCTTCATCATCACTCTCAAATCTAATATATTACCACTCAAACAAAACAGTTCACCCAAAAATGAAGTTTCTGTCATTATTTACTCATGGTTATGTCTTTTGAAACCTACACTACAGGTCAAAAGTTTGAAATAATTATGAATTATTATTATTTTTTTTTTTTTAAAGTCTCTTATGCTCACTAAAGCCCAAAGTATACTTCGGCTGTCCGCGTTCCATGACGGTCTGCGCACTGCCCGCGTGATGTAATTTTCGTCATCATGAGAGTCCGCAGATGGTGCACGTACAACAGTGCATGTGAGATAGTGTACATGAGCCGGACGCATCTTTCTGCACTCACAGTCAAAATAGTATACTTTGAAAGGCTCGCGGACTCAACCGTGTGCAAGATGAAGTGGAAAGCATAAAAAAATATACCCGGGCCTTGAGAATGCATTTATTTAAAAATTGTATTTATTCCTGTGATGGCAAAGCTGAATTTACAGCAGCCAATACTGCAGTCTTCAGTGTCACATGATCCTTCAAAAATCATTCTAATATGCTGATTTGTTGCTCAGTTATGATCAGTTATTATTGGTTTAAAAATATATTACAATAGAAAAGTTATTTTAAAGACTTTTGACCAGTAGCGTATATGACTGACTTTTCCTCAATGAACACAAAAAGTTATTTATTGCAAATAAATTAAAAAATGTGTGCTCATTTACTCAACCGCATGTTGTTTCAAACCTGAATTGCGTTCTTTCTTCAATGAAAAGTTTTAAGTTGAAAAGCTGACAAGTTTAGCAGAATGTCTAAGCTGCTCTTTTCCATAAAATAAAAGTGAATGGTGACCACAGCTATCAAGCAAAGGTTTCAGTGAATACCAACTTAAAGTTGTACAACTTCAGAAGACTTGAAGTAATGCATATGCATCATATAGACTACATTGATGCCTTTTTCGATTCGTTTTTTGGACTTTTACTTTCATTGTATGGAAGAGCAGCTCAGACATATTGCTAAACGTGTCAGCTTTTCAACGTTTCAATTAAAACTTTCAATTGAAGAAAGAACGTAATTCAGGTTTGAAACAACATGAGATTGAGTAAATTATTCTTTTTATTGTTGGGTGAACTTTCCCTTTGCCTGAAACAGAAAAGATAAACACTGCCAAGTATCTTAGAATGCATATTCAGAAATAAGCTCATTACTTGGCTTTCTGAAATGGAAGTGAAACATTTTGCACTTAAATAGTCTACTGAACAGAAGTAATATGTACTCGTACCCCTTGCTGAGACTGAGAAGAGCTCTCCGCAGAGCCAGGATGGGTTCCTTGGCTCTGAATGAGTTTTGGGTCATGAGTAGGCGGGCGTCCCAGTTGAGTTTGGGCTCAGGCTTCTTGGACCCTCTAGCTTCTTTGCTTTCTTTCTGCAGTTCACTGAAGGCATGTTCCAGCTCACACAACATGTGCAGCCTAGACACAACAACTTAGTCAAAAATGCATTTGAACACATTGCATTTGTATTGTAAATGTAACCGTTTGTATTTTCCTGAAACGGTCAACCATTGAATTACCTGACTATGTACTCATATCCTCTCTGATAGGTGCCACACTCAAAACTGGCAGCTGATAAAGGGACAACCTGCTCTTTCCTGGCTATTTTAAGCTTTTCATACAATGCTTCTGAATCTTGCTTCTTGGCAGCCAGCAACATTTGGCCAAGTCTGACACCCCATGTGCTGGACTTACAATCTATAAAACAGAAATTACAAAAAGTAATACTTCTTCAATCTGACAAACATTTCTATGTCTCTAGAAACAGCAAAATCCTTTACCAGAGGCAAGATAGTCTTCAACTAAGTCCCACTTTGACAGTTTCCATGCTGCCTCGACCCGGTAAGCATTCAGATCGGACTTCCATCGTGGCCTTTGTAAAGGAAATAACATTTGTTTAAAAAACAAAACCTGCGGTTGAGTGAACCAAAGTGTCACTGAATCACCCAGAGGAGTGAGTTTACATCAGTACGCCTACCTGCTTGCTAGAACTCCATTGACCTGGGTTATTACCGTGGAGAGTTGACCAAGGCCCAACATAGAGTTCATAACCCCATGATAATGGACGAGCTGCATGCAAAGGTAAGAATGTAGGAGGGAAAAATATCAGTTACCAAAATACTAAAAATAAGAAAGTAAAGACTAAGAACTTTATTTAATACACATTAAATATATATTTTATTATATTATTCATATATTCATATATATATATATATATATATAATATTATATTATTATATATATCATATATATTATTCAATATATAGTTTTTACTAGTTCTGGCACAATAATTTGTTTGTGTGTATATATACACACTATATATACACACTATATTGCCAAAAGTATTAGGACACCCCTCCAAATCATTGAATTCAGGTGTTCCAATCACTTCCATGGCCACCGGTGCATACAATTAAGCACCTAGGCATGCAGACTTCTTCTACCAACATTTGTGAAAGAATGGGTCACTCTCAGGAGCTCAGTAAATTCAAGCGTGGTACTGTGATTGCCACCTGTGCAATAAGTCCATTCGTGAAATTTCCTCACAACTAAATTTTCCATGGTCAACTGTTAGTGGTATTATAACAAAGTGGAAACAATTGGGAACAACAGCAACTCAGCAACGAAGTGGAAGGCCACATAAAATCACAGAGCAGGGTCAGCGCATGCTGAGGCGCACAGTGCGCAGAAGTCACCAACTTTCTGCAGAGTCAATAGCTACAGACCTCCAAACTTCGTGTGGCCTTCAGATTAGCTCAAGAACAGTGCGTAGAGAGCTTCATGGAATGGGTTTCCATGACTGAGCAACTGCATCCAAGCCTTACATCACCAAGTGCAATGCAAAGCGTTGGATGCAGTGGTGTAAAGCACGCCGCCACTGGACTCTAGAGCAGTGGAGATGTGTTCTCTGGAGTGACGAATCACGTTTCTCTGTCTGGCAATCCGATGGACGAGTCTGGGTTTGGTGGTTACCAGGAGAACGGTACTTGCCTGACTGCATTGTGCCAAGTGTAAAGTTTGGTGTAGGGGGATAATGGTGTAGGGTTGTTTTTCAGGGGTTGGACTTGACCCCTTAGTTCCAGTTAAAGGAACTCAATGTTTTGGGGATGGCCCCTTCCTGTTCCAACATGACTGGGCACCAGTGCACAAGGTCCATAAAGACATGGAGGAGCGAGTTTGGTCTGGAGGAACTTGACTGGCCTGTACAGAGTCCTGACCTCAACCCAATAGAACACCTTTGGGATGAATTAGAGTGTAGACTGCGAGCCAGGCCTTCTCATCCAACATCAGTACCTGACCTCACAAATGCGCTTCTAGAAGAATGGTCAAAAATTCCCATAAACACACCCCTAAACCTTGTGGAAAGCCTTCCCAGAAGGGTTAAAGCTGTTATAGCTACAAAGGGTGGGCCAACTCCATTTTACGGCAGACGTCCCAAAACTTTTGGCAATATAATATAAATATATATATATATATATATATACAAACACAGGGTTTAAAGTATGCATATAAATACTTATGTAATTAAATAATTATTCATTTTATTTATTTTTAATTTCTAAATATGCTACTAAATTTAAAAAAAATTATAAAATAAAATCAAGCCCTACCAAAGCACACACATCTCTACATTTGCCAGGTATTTATAAGAATAAGAGTATGCGTGGTGCTGACCTGGTCTGGCTCGAGTTGGATGGCTCTGTCGTAACAAGCAGTGGATTCACGCAGAAGTCCAATGCTCTCGTGCTCCAGGATCTGCTCTCTCAATGACGGCTCCTCTTTCCTCAGATCATTAACACCCCTCACACCATCTGGCTCATGCATGGCTGCATACATAGTCTAGAAGACAGGTTATAACAGAGCTTGAGAGCTGATCTGATTTATAGACAAGTAATAATAAGATTAATGTGCATGAAACTCTTCAAATCTCTCTGAATATTTTCTAAACCCAACAGATATAAATAATTATTGGGCTGAGCGTAGTGTGCATGCTAATGGTGCTATTGTAATTTAGTTTTAAAGAACTGTATTTAATTTCATTACATGCATCTCTGAAATACATGATTCTGATTGATCAGTTGCAGCATATTTGTCAAATTGAGATCAAATATTTTTTGCAAAATTAACAATGAATGAAGTGTATAATAGCAGTTTTCTGAAGAAACTGTACATACAGTTTAAAAGTTGAGTCAGTAAGATTTTTAAAAAATAAAATTATTTTATTTAGCAAAGATGCATTAAACTGATTTTAAAATATATGATATTAATAAAGTGTTATATTTCAAATAAATGCTGTTCTTTTGAACTTTCTATTCATCAATAAATCCTGAAAAAAGCAGCACAAGTGTTTTCATCATTGATAAAAATAAGAAATGTTTCATGAGCAGCAAATCATCATATTAGAATGATTTCTGAAGGACACTGAAGACTGGAGTAATGATGCTGAAAATTCAGCTTTGCCATCACAGGAATAAAGTTAATTGTAAAATATATTAAAACAGTTATTTTAAATTGTAATAATATTTTACAATATTACTGTTTTGATCAAATAAATGCAGCCTTGGTCAGCATTAGACTTTGTTCAAAACATTTTAAAAAATCTGACTGGCCTCAAACTTTTGAACATTAGTGTAGCTGTGCTAGCTTCATATCTCCACATGTAATTTTGACTCAATATCACTATTTCATGGATATTTATGTATTTAGCAAGAAGCCATAACCAGCTACCATAAAAACTTGTGCAAAAATCTATAGACTGGTAAGACCTGTAAGAATGAAAGATGGTCCTGAATGTTCTGCTTCTTCTCACGGATGAAGGACTCAAAGTGCATGACTGCCCGTGTATAGGCTCTGGAGCGGAATGATGCCTTGGCCAGCACATCCTGAGGAATGCTGTTGAGGAAGGCTACTACGCTTTGATACTCACTGCTCTCTGGGCCTAAGAGGATAAAGAAAGAGTCAGAAATACTTTCATTACTTACATTACTGCATAGGATTGTACAGGATGAAATCATTTTTAAACTGTTTTATACTATTCAGATCTACAGAATTCACCTGGGTTATTGGCTATATGTCTCTTGACTTTTCAGTTATGAAAAACATTTAAAATATTCAAGGAACTGCTCTTTACATGGTTTCATAAGTTTTATTTTTTTTAATTAATACTTTTATTCAGCAAGGATGCATTCAATTGATCAGAACTGGCAATTGAGACATTTATAATTTAACAAAAAATTCCCATTTCAAAAATTCAGTTCTTTTAAACATTCTATTCATCAAAGAATTTTAATTAGAATGCATCACAGTTTCTACAAAAAATATCAAGCAGCACGGTTTTCAACATTGATAATCATAAGAAATGTTTCTTGAGCAGCAAATCAACATTTCAGAATGATTTCTGAAGGATAATGTGACACTGAAGACTGGAGTAATGATGCTGAAAATTCAGCTTTGCCATCACAGGAATTAATTACATTTTAAACTATATTAAAATACAAATTGCAATAATATTTCAAAAACATGCTGTTTTACTGCATTTTTGATTTAACAAATTCAGCCTATGTGAGCATAAGACACTTCTTTCAAAAACATTTAAAATCTTACCAACCCCAAACCTTGAAATATGTAACTTGCACAGCATTGCTGTTTCATTGTTTAATGTTTCTTTGAAAGATTTTAGTCATATTAGTGGTGTGTATTTTTGAGATGTTTGCTTTATAAACTGAATACAGAACTTTGTTTTGCAAGTCACCTGTTGCCTGTGTCTGCGGCTGCTCTCTGGCATGTTTTCCTGACCTCTTGTTGGTACACAGGCTCTGTAGTTTGTGGCGGGACCACTGAGTGAGATGGTCCAGCATGGAGAAGACTGTTTGAGTGCTGAGCTGACTCAGACTGGAGGCGTTCTCCTGCAGTCGCAATAACCGGGGGTCACCCTCCTTCAGGACTGCCATGATCTCTTCATTCACCTACAGGACACAAACAGAAGTACTATTTAGAGCCTTTTTCACTTGTAATATTATTGTGTTGTTTTTTTTTAATTAACCTTGCAGAGAAAAACTACACGGACAGTTTCCTATCAAAAATCAATAGCGTGTCCTTTTCTACAGAGCTTGAATTTGTACCTCTCGCTGCTCCTCCTGAGTGCATCCAATCAGCACATAGACCAAGATGTGGGGCAGCAGGTAGATGGTCACTTTGTAATCATGCTTTATGATAAAACTACAGCAATTGAACACTTTGCCAGCAAGCTCATGTCTAACCTGAAACACATTAAAGGATAAGGCAGAATTAGCCTTTTGAGGTTTGATAGCGCAGGAAAACAATTAGATGTAAACTTACTTTACTGATAAGATATCCTGCCCAGGTTGCAGACCAGTCAGAGAATTTGCTTCCACGGCTGCTGAGATATATTGGCTTTTTTAACTTCGACCAGTTCACCAACTTCTGAGAGCTCTTATACCTTCAGATGATTAAAACAAGTCAGTTTTATGCACACTGGATACAGGTTATAAAAGCTGCTGGCAACAAGTCATGCAAAATTATCATGAACAACCTAGTATTGAGATGTGGCTCCAGGATTTCCTGAACCTGCTCTGGGAATCTTCTCCATAGACGGCGACCTGGTGAATCAGTCCTGCCCTCCCGACATTCAAATAATGATAGCAGCTCCTGAAACAGAATTTACAGAGTTGAACTATCCTAAAGTCTACAACTTGAATGTTTCTACTAGGGAAACGAAACATATCAGTACCATAATGGTTATCGGCCAATATTTGAGATTTTTGAAATATCAGTCGATATCTGTCAATTTAATTATGCAAGCTTACTTCACCTATTTTTACATTTAGATTACCTCTGTCGTCATCTAACGCTCACTTAATATAATCATTTTAGGATAATTTTTTAAAAATCAAAATTTTAATAACAGCTTGAGTATCATTTTCAAAACATCATAATGTTCTGATGCCTAAATTCATTTAAAGTTTTTAGTTTAATGTTTTAATTTTTATTTATTTAGACAAAATAGTATAGAAGTTTAATGGGTTATCATCAATGACAAAAATAATTATCGTTTCAACCTTAGTTTCTTTTTACCTATTTTAAGCTAATATGCAAAACCTGACCAAAAATCTCCTTGCTTAAGTATTATCACAGTGCTGTCCTCCTAACAGGTTTATCTCCTTTTGTCTTATGAAAAATGAACTCTGAATATTTAATTGCAAAAAAGAAATACACACAAAAAAACATATTAAAGTGCAAAAGAACTAGAAAGAACAATAATAAAGAATCAAATAATTTTCAATCAATATCTAGCGCATGTTTTAGTCCAGATTAAAATATTAAAATGTTTAAGTGTAAACAAATGTTTAAAAATATATAAAGTCTTAAAGTATTAAGTATTTGGTGCTGTGATTATCACCATATAGTTTTGTATATGGTGTATACTGTGTATAATTTGTATATTTGTATAACGCCATACAAAGGCACAATATCAAAGTTATAAGGGACAATATCTTTGGCCCAGCGCATACCTGCATGCCGTACGCCGCAGCATCTTGAGCTCTCACATCATCTGCATAGGCCAGAAAGGCTCTGGTCAGCTCTGTCAGTAGTTCATAGGCAAAATTTGGATCATCGATCCCACTCTAAAAGCATCAAGACACTTTCTTTATTTTTCTTTATGTGCATAACACTTGGAATACATTAAATGTAAAAGCTACACACTTAAAGGGTTAGTTCACATAAAAATAAAAAAAATCATTTACTCACCCTCATGTTGTTCCAAACACGTAAGACTTTCGTTCATCTTCAAAACAAAAATGAAGATATTTTAAAAGTAACTACCACTTTGTCGCTTCAAAAAGTTCATAAAGAGATCGTAACTAATTCATATGAATCAAGCGGTTTAGTCCATTTTTCTGAAGAGACTCAATCACTTTATATGATGAACAAATTTAATTTAGCCTTCTATTCACATATAAAAATTGATCAGCGAACATAAACAGAAGCTCAACCGAACTTGCTTGACGTGAAGGACAAACCTCATTGGTTCTTGCTGAAGTTCAAATGTGCTGCATAACACACGAGAATGAACCTCATTGGTTCTTGTGGAAGCTCAAACGTGCTGCATAACACATGAAAATGAACCTCATTGGTTCTTGAGGAAGCTCAAACGTGCTGCATAACACACGAGAATGAACCTCATTGGTTCTTGTGGAAGCTCAAACGTGCTGTGTAACACACGAGAATGAACCTCATTGGTTCTTGTGGAAGCTCAAACGTGCTGCATAACACACGAGAATGAACCTCATTGGTTCTTGTGGAAGCTCAAATGTGCTGTGTAACACACGAGAATGAACCTCATTGGTTCTTGTGGAAGCTCAAATGTGCTGTGTAACACACGAGAATGAACCTCATTGGTTCTTGTGGAAGCTCAAATGTGCTGTGTAACACACGAGAATGAACCTCATTGGTTCTTGTGGAAGCTCAAATGTGCTGTGTAACACACGAGAATGAACCTCATTGGTTCTTGTGGAAGCTCAAACGTGCTGTGTAACACACGAGAATGAACCTCATTGGTTCTTGAGGAAGCTCAAACGTGCTGTGTAACACACGAGAATGAACCTCATTGGTTCTTGAGGAAGCTCAAACGTGCTGCATAACACACGAGAATGAACCTCATTGGTTCTTGTGGAAGCTCAAACGTGCTGCATAACACACGAGAATGAACCTCATTGGTTCTTGTGGAAGCTCAAACGTGCTGTGTAACACACGAGAATGAACCTTATTGGTTCTTGTGGAAGCTCAAACATGCTGTGTAACACACGAGAATGAACCTCATTGGTTCTCACACGTCAAGCGAACATGATTGAGTATCCGTTTACCACAGCTGAGGTGTGCGTTGATGAATGTGTGTTTATATGTGAATAAAGCCTAAATTAAATCCGTTCATCATAGAAAGTGATAATGTCTCTGCAAAAAAGAAGATCTCTGCAGTTTTAAAATCTCTTTATTAACTTTTTGAAGCGTAAAATTGGTAGTTGCGTGGACTGTCGATGGAGGAACAGAAATCTCTCAGATTTTATTAATATATGTTCATTTGTTTGGAACGACATGAGGGTGAGTAAATAATGACAGAGTTTTCATTTTTGGGCTAAACTAACCCTTTAAAACAGGATCTTCAAGATTCTGCTTGATACATACATACACAGGAATGCCATACCACAAATGTTGAGCCTGTTCCCTGAGTGTCAGCAGGTGAAAAGTCAAGGCGACCAGGATCAATGGCTCCTAACTCCCCCAGGCATTCCCCACACAAAAGCCTGACTTCAGGGTTGACGTCCTGGCAGCCCCGGAGCAACACTGTCACTAACTGTGAGATCACCGGCTCTACCATCTCACTGTCCAAGACATGTTTTAATAGAGCATCCTGTAGAACAAAAATATATGTAGATCAGGGGTCTTCAACCCTTCAGGCCCATGTCACATATTGTAATTGAAGCCTGGCCTGTAATAATATGCTCATAATCCCATATTGTATTTACATACTTTGTTGCATTTGTATAATAATGAATATAGTTATTATATAATTATTGATGTACAGACTTATATACTTACACAAAACATTTAGATTAACTTGTTACTATGCTGACATGGTTTACAGGTAATAAGATGTATGGCATTTGGAGATCTGCATCCAAGCTGGCAATGCTCTCTAATTTACTGAGAGTGAGTCTGACCTGGTTCTTGTATATCATCTCCTTCAGGCTGGTGAGTGCATGGATGCGTACATCCACATTCTCATGCTGGATCGCTCGCATGGAGAGCTGCAGTGCTGTCGGCATGTCGGTGCTCTTTGAGGTTTGCTGTTGTTAAAACAGTGCATCACGACCATCATTACTGAAATAATTTCATTTTATTGAAATCACAATTTTAAACTTTTACACTGTTATTTATACTTTGATGTAATTGGTTTGATTGGGTTGTACCTTACGGTAATCTTGAAGGACCTTGTGAATGTTTTTCAGTTCTGGATGGTCAGGAAGGAAGTAGATTTCGTGAAGAAAGTCTTTTACTTCCTCCCTGAGATGAAAAGATTGTGAAGTAAGGATTTTATCCAAAAAAAAAAGTACAAATACATTAAAAATCATATTTGAGTATAATGTTTAAAGGGGGTTAATAATGCTATTTCATGCATACTGAGTTTTTTACACTGTTAAACATGGCCAAAGTTTCAAAAAATAAGTTGGATGTTTGATGGAGTATTTCTGTGCCAAAAATAATACTCCTGGTTTCTCACAAGTTTCGTAAAAAACATTTTTGAGTATGGGCCTATGTGACGTCAACAAGGGGGGAATTCCCTTGTATGGGCAATTCTCCCGCAAGGGCGCGCACACGCCGACCAGAGCTAGAGAGCAAATGCATGCCCATCAACGTGCTTTACTCGGCTTTAGGGAAGTCGTCAGCTGTGCTGCACAGGTCACAGGACTTCACAAAATCAACAATGTCACCAAAGAAGTGTGTTTTTGGTTGTCAGGGCAAGACAACCCTGTTCAGCTTCCCAAAGAACCCAGCGTTAACTTAACGGTCAAGGGGACAGTGGATGGAGTTTGTTTTTCCGGAGCAGCAACGAAGTTGCGCATGTGTTTTTGTTTGTTCCCTGCATTTCGGCGATGATTGTTTTATAAACAAGGCCCAGTTCAACTCCGGATTTGTAGATCATCTAATGCTGAAAGATGGAGTGGTCCCAACGATAAAGGTTCACGGTCATGCATTGAAAGCGCAGGTAAGTAAAACTGCTTTAAATGTCTGTTGGCTATCGGCGCAAGTGCACATCAAGTAAACCACATGAACGTATAGTTAATTTATCAATAGAGCATGCAATGTATGGTGTGTGTTTAACTACATTCGTTTAGCTGACCACTATAGGTGTCTGTTTGTTTTATTGTAAAACCACTCCAAACAACAATACACAAACAGTGGGAAAATATGTTGAACTAAATTAATTATTTCATATTAAACCTAGGAGCCGTTCACACAAAGCACGCTTCTTCATTCAAATGCCCTACTATTCCATTGTTTTTCTACGTAAACACACACTAGTCTGCAAACCCGTTCTGCTTGCTACTGCTAAGTCACATACAATAGTCCATAAACCAAATCATGTCCTCATACACCATGAGTAAACACACACGAATGTTGTAAAACTCGCGCATGACATGGTTTTCTAAAAACAATGTTTTTTTTTCCACGTTTTCTAAGGATGTCACAGCTTTCAGACACTGTAAACACAATAGCTGCACGCACTCCTGACTCTTTAGCTCCGCCCACACGATACGCATCCAGCCGCTCAGTTTTATTCGGAAAGACTCTTTTGTAAATATTTTATAAATATGATAAAACTAAAGACTTTTCGGAGATATGAAGGATGTAATACTACTCTATAGGTAGAGATTGACAGAAACTGTGTGTGATACCCCCCCTTTAAGTGTTATAGTGTTATTTTTCAATGTTATGCAATGTAAGCAGAGAAAACTATAACGAGAAAACAAAATTAGCCAATAGCGTGAGGGTGGGACTATCTGTATGTCCGACAAATGAAGGAGGTTTGTAAATTGTAATAAATTGAATTTACTTAGAAAACCAGAGGAAATGGATTGCCTTAAAAATTGGTACTTCAACATTTTTGAGTTGATAAAGCTTAATAAAACTTTGTATAGATAACATTTTTGTTTCCAGAAAATGTGAGTAAATTAACTCGAGAAGTTGAAATTAGTTCAGCCATCTTATAGATTTAAAGGGACAGTTCACCCAAAAATGAAAATTCTGTCATCATTTAGTCACCCTCAAGTTGTTCCAAACCTGTATAAATTTCTTTGTTCTGCTGTACACAAAGGAAGATATTTGAAAGAATACTTGTAATCAAGCAGATCTCGACCCCCATTGACTACCATAGTAGGGGGAAAAATACAATGGGGGGTGAGAGCTGCTTGGTTACAAGCATTCTTCCAAATATCTTCCTTTGTGTACAGCAGAAGAAAGACATTTACACAGGTTTGGAACAACTTGAGTACAACTTTAAGTACGTTTCACTAAATAAATCAAGTTAAAAAGAAGACTCAGTTACCAAAAAACTGTGTTCTTTACTAATCTGAGCCACAAGTACTATGCTGCCTCCCATAGTGCATTGCAGCATTATTTATACAAGTGACATTTTATTTGTCGCTTTATTAACTTTTCTGAGTAACAAAGACATTTGTTATATGCACAGATAGTACAGATTACAACATTTTTATAATTAAGTTCAACAAATTGTTCTAAATTAAGTAAAGTCAAATAAAAAGCATTAGTTGGGACATTTATTAGGTTTTAGAGTATGTTCAGGAAGCCAGATGGAAAATCATTTGGTGACGCTAGTGGTGCAAAAATTAAGGACTTTACCTTTAATATGCATGTTGTCAACACATTAATAATCAACATTACTTTTTAATCTATAAATAATTATAAATAAATCATCAAAAACATTTAGACAAATAAAACCAAATCTAGCCTATGACAAAACAAGAGAAAGCAGGAACAACACACACCTGTTCTCCACTATGAGGTAGTGCATGATCACCGCTGTCTCTTTAGGCTGGATGGAGATGAGGGGTAATAGAGCGACAATTACGTGACTCAGAAGCGGACCCAGATAAGATGGGTCAAGACAGCGTACGAAACAATCCCACGTCCTGTAAACCAGCAAGATAACAATAAAGCCCATATTCCTTGTTATTTTGTCAGCAAAGTGCAATTACGAGTTCATCCTCTGAACTGATTGCATATTAGATACAGATGGTTCTTGTTGAGCTTAAATGTTAAAATAAAAATGCAAACCAGGTGTCCTGCTGAGCTCACTGCACACTAATTAAAGAACATCTGATTCATATCATCATTGCTCTCACGCAGATGGAACTTCTGATGCTCTTCAGAATCTATTTGCACACCCTCTCTTTAATGCACTCACTCAGACCAATCCAAATGAGAAACACACCTGCAGCAGAGCTCTGGGAAGTCGTCCTTGTACCTCAGGCCAGTTCGGAGTGTGGTCATCATCTTCACTCGGACTGAGCTGATGTGCTTTGGACCCATCAGCTTCATCAGGGCCATTAAACTGTTCAGAGCCTGAGAGGAAAAAAGGTCATAAATATACTGACATAAGGGGGATAGAACTATCTTGCTATCTCGTTTACCCAATAGCTCCTGCAACATTCATTAAAGATCTTGTACTTAAAATCCTAAGTTCCTGGCAGTCTTCACTTGTCTTGTGACATGACAACGTAATTCAAGTAATAAAAGCCATCTTTTTCAATGTTGTGGCATAAAGAAATTAAGTGAACATTATTTTTCTCAGAGAACATAAAATTAGAATTTTTAAAGAATCATTTCACATGGATGTTCCTAGTGATTATGTCTGATGAAATCAAAATAGTACATAAAACTTGCACAATAGAAGACCTCTGTAGTGACCAAAATAATTTATTATTCGCTTTAATCTTTCAATCTATTCAAAATATTTTTTTTTCACAGAAAAAAGAAATTCCAACGGGTTTGGAACAGCAACAGGGTAAATAATAAAATAATTAATAATTTTTTGTTGAACTATCCTTTTTGTCCTAACCAGCCACAATAAGCAATGAGGAACAAAACATGTTATCCCTTCAACAATGAAATCTCATTGGCCCAAAATCATACTCCACATAACAGTATATTAAACATTAAAGGGCTCATGAACTGCATTTTTTTTTGTAGTATAATATTTTTATTTTTAGATGTATAATGATCTGTGTGGTCCACTTATAATGTTAGCAAGATTTTTACATTAAAAAAACTAATTTAGAAGTAATAGGCTATTTTCTATCCTGTTTTTTGACCCTGTCTTTTGGAAGTAAACGGCCACTGCTATGATTGGGTGTAAGCCTGGAAAAAACTAGCAAATGCCGGACTGTCTGATTGAGGAACGATCACTCCCCGAGAAGACAAAGGACACCATCTGGAAATTAACATCTGAACTGTCTCTTACGAAATTAGCATCACCATTCGAGACGCAAGTCTCACCTCAGTATCATCCTAATCGACATCTTTCTCTATTGACCCCTCTCCCCCCACTCCTACTCTTTCTCATGCTGAGATCACCTGAAATTCACACAAAAATCTATATGGTTTAATGTGAACAAGTATCATACAGTATTATACATGTTTGGTATCATTTGAAATGTCTCAGTGTGATTAGTACATCCCCACAGAAATAAGCCAAAAGGTAATGAAGATTTTAAGAGTTTAAAGATATTTGGCTTGCAGTGGATCATGCAAATCATCCTCTGTCCCCAGTAAGGTGTAAAATACCCACGTCTGGGACAGTGATTAATGTAAATTCATATTGTTAACACATGTTTCCATTTGAAAGAGGTTTCGGTCTTGGTCTGTGTATTTAAGGAGATGTTGCACGGGGCTCAGGGCGTGATTCTGTAACCTGATCAGCCCGTAATGCTATGCATTATGTATCCTTGGAGTTTCCTTGAAGTCAAGTATGCATTTCTTACTCTTAACTTCAGAACATTAGATGTATGTATCGATTATCTTTGAATTGATTATGTAATTGGCATGATACATTACCTGACGAATAATAAACTGTTACATTGATTTATTCTGACTTACTCTGAAATTATTGATTTTAGTGTATTATGATGAATCCTTTGTTACCGCAAATCTGCGACCAGGTTTAAGTACACTCACCTAAAGGATTATTAGGAACACCTGTTCAGTTTCTCATTAATACAATTATCTAATCAACCAATCACATGGCAGTTGCTTCAATGCTTGTAGGGGTGCTGGTCAATCTCCTGAACTCCAAACTGAATGTCAGAATGGGAAAGAAAGGTGATTTAAGCAATTTTGAGCGTGGCATGGTTGTTGGTGCCAGACGGGCCGGTCTGAGTATTTCACAATCTGCTCAGTTACTGGGATTTTCACGCACAACCATTTCTAGAGTTTACAAAGAATGGTGTGAAAAGGGAAAAACATCCAGTATGCGGCAGTCCTGTGGGCGAAAATGCCTTGTTGATGCTAGAGGTCAGAGGAGAATGGGCCGACTGATTCAAGCTGATAGAAGAGCAACTTTGACTGAAATAACCACTCGTTACAACCGAGGTATGCAGCAAAGCATTTGTGAAGCCACAACATGCACAACCTTGAGGCGGATGGGCTACAACAGCAGAAGACCCCACCGGGTACCACTCATCTCCACTACAAATAGGACAAAGAGGCTACAATTTGCACGAGCTCACCAAAATTGGACAGTTGAAGACTGGAAAAATGTTGCCTGGTCCAAAAATGAGTCTCTTGCCTGGTAGAGTCAGAATTTGGCGTAAACAGAATGAGAACATGGATCCATCATGCCTTGTTACCACTGTGCAGGCTGGTGGGGGTGGTGTAATGGTGTGGGGGATGTTTTCTTGGCACACTTTAGGCCCCTTAGTGCCAATTGGGCATCGTTTAAATGCCACGGCCTACCTGAGCATTGTTTCGGACCATGTCCATCCCTTTATGACCACCATGTACCCATCCTCTGATGGCTACTTCCAGCAGGATAATGCACCATGTCACAAAGCTCGAATCATTTCAAATTGGTTTCTTGAACATGACAATGAGTTCACTGTACTAAAATGGCCCCCACAGTCACCAGATCTCAACCCAATAGAGCATCTTTGGGATGTGGTGGAACGGGAGCTTCGTGCCCTGGATGTGCATCCCACAAATCTCCATCAACTGCAAGATGCTATCCTATCAATATGGGCCAACATTTCTAAAGAATGCTTTCAGCACCTTGTTGAATCAATGCCACGTAGAATTAAGGCAGTTCTGAAGGCGAAAGGGGGTCAAACACAGTATTAGTATGGTGTTCCTAATAATCCTTTAGGTGAGTGTATATACTAGATCTCGGACTAGATCTCAGATTTCTGACTAACTGCTCGGCTTTAACTAAGTTGTTATGCAATCGCATTATAGGGGGCCAGACAAAATACTATTGAGATAATACGGCATTACTTTATGGTACTGGCCATAACCTCTGGCTATTGTTTCAGCTTTAACTAAGTTGATATATAGGTGACTGTAGGGGGCTTCATGGATACTTTTTAACAATAGTGAGCATGGGCAACATTGTTAAATCGCTTTAGCCATAACCTCTGGTTAATGATCGGACTGGCGAGTTTGTGATCGTGGGCCCGCATAACGGCCGGTGCGAGGACCCCGTGCGACTCTGAGAACCAAATGAATGATTTCAATAAGAGTAAAGAGTTAAATAGAATAATCAAATGTGTAGTTAAATTGTTATATAAATGACCTAATAATCAATTGGCATTCCAAACCTAAATTCAAGGTCATAATAAAATGGAGTCAGATAAGGTAAATTGAAATTAAATAACTTTGCCCAGGTGAAAAGACCGAACGCACAAGAAACCTTCAACCACCAATCGTAAGCCGTCATTGGGACGATTGGGCGGGCCTTACATTGGGTAACAGTTTTGCATATTAAAAGAGTGTCAACGTCCCTGCTACACATGTGGAATTATTTTGAAAACTTCCGATGTTCGTCATACATGTTTGAGCCAGTCTGATCCCGAATCAGAAGGTAAACCTACATCTCAAATACCAAGGATACTCCAGTCTGTGACAGCTTGGTAATTAATCATCTTTAATTATATTTATTCTTTATGTATTTGTAAGGTCGCTTCAAGGATGTCTGCAAGCGAGACATGAGGGCAGGCGACATCGACCCAGCAGACTGGGAATCAATGGCTGAAGTTTAAGTACTTGGAGTTACCACAGTTATATTTGACAGGATAACTTACAGCATTTTGTGTAAATGAATTATGAATGAATGTACCATAGTTTGTCGTACTGTCGTTCGGTTCTATATTTCAGTAAAGTGAAAGTAAAGTGAGTACATATCAAATTATCTGTAACAGACGAAGCAAAAGTGACACATTGTTACTTACACTTGAGTGTTACGACATTACTGTGGGATCCAATATAGTCTGCACTGCATCATTGCTTATTTTCAGTCTCTTTGAAAAGCCTGTGTCAAACTTTTTTTTACAACAAACTTTCTTAGTGTTATGATCACAAGGACGTCAATGCAAAGACTGGGATTTTCCACAACTAGGCACTGCAAAACATCTTGCAATCCTCAGAGGCATCGTTTTTGTTTCTTCAGTAATCCTGTGTCTGAGTCTCTTTCGTATTTACTACTACATGACACCATTACATGAATTGGTGGGCGGGGCTAAAGAGGCAATGATGTAGAAGTTCTTCTGCAGAGGCGGTCTTTTGGCACACTATGATCTCATCCAGACAAAATCCGAACATTTTGGGAGCTTCGTTTCAATAAAGCTGTTATTGGACTAACAAGGAAGGTTTGAGTTCTGAAACTTGCAGGATATTTTTATAGTCAAATTACCTCTTATATGTCAAAAGACCAAGTAAAATTAGATTTCTAAATTTATGACCCCTTTAATTATATTCTGATAGGTTGATGTGTCACGTTTTTGTTACTGCAGCATTTCGCTACTGAAAGTCCGCATTTAGCATTAAAACCAGACAAAACAACCTTAAAGTTTGTCAAAACATATCGAACATCTACCATTTTCTTTTTCTCCTTCTCTCCAGCACTAGAGCTCAGCAGCTGCATGTTGAAGAAAGCCAGGATGCCTAGGAGCTTGGGCTGCAGATAATCGGCCTACACAGACATACAGTGACAGATAGCATTATTTACAGAACAATGAATATAATAGAAAGCTGACAACAAACTCCAGTGCATCCAATTCTGTACAACAAAGGCACATGAATCAGTTTATGAAAGATGTGCTAGACACCCGTGTGCCTTAGACTGATGAATATTATTATTAGAGCAGCTGTACCATGCGTCCTGGGGTGGTGATTTCTTTTGGGCCCTGGTATGGGTCGTCATTGGAGGCGAAAGAAGCTAAAATAGCAAGTCCATTAAAGACCTGCTGGTAGTGTTCTCCTAGACGCAGGAGCAGCTCATTATGAAGACCCTGGAAATCCTGTCTCAGTAGACTGCCCAATTCAATTTCTGTCTCATTCTGTGCAAAAATAATAATAATAATATATAAAGTAAAATAAAAGTTAATGAATAAGAAAATTTAAAAAAAAGTTATTAAATAAATAAAAAAATCTGAGGTACAATACAGAACTTAAAAAAAATAAACACCATTTCTCTTTCTAATTGTCTTTTCCCCCTAACTGCTTATTTCCTGATTTCATAACCTGAAAATCACACCTTAAGGTAGTGGAAGGCTCTCTCCAGCTCCGCCTTGGTACAGGAACACACAAGATGGGAGAATATGTATTTGAAGTTATTGATGAGCATTTCCCTGCGGTTGACATTCAGCTGCTTGGCAATTGTGCGGATCAGCGCAGAAGCAGTAGGACTGGCCTTGGCTGCCAAAAAGGGAAGAAGCACCTGTAGTGTCCGCTGTGAACAAAGAGAGAGTAAGCTCATTTCTTCAGTGAAATCAATCCATCATTGCTATAAATTTTGAAAAAGTTTTCCCAGTCCCAGCCTTTATGCTGAACTATATTTGCCCAAATTTAAGGCTGTTCTGTTACATCAGAGGCTGATCTTGCCAAATCTGTTATCGAGATGTTAAACTTACATTGAGGAAACGATTAAGGTCAGGGAAATCAAAGACATGTGCTACGTGGGACAGGATGTCCAATGCCAGCTCTCTCTGATGGGCCGCCTCCTCCTGCAGAGCCTCGCTGCTCTGATCTGGCGTGCAGCGCAGAGCTGTCACATGTCGTGAGTGTAAAGACTCCACCAAGAACTGCAATAAAAGAAAAGAGAAGGAATATAACATATTAATGAACATATTACATGGCTGTTTGAACCAAAACAAACTATACTATATATACTAACAAACTATATAAAATGCTGACCTGGCAAACTGGGTTCCTGTACTGGTTGAAGAAGGACTGCAGTTTGAGGTCTCTACAGGTAGCCAAAGCCTGGATCTCTGTGTAGGCTGCTACCGACACGGAATTGGATTTGGACAGCAGGCAGTGCAGAAGGCGAAGCAGAGCAAAAGATACCAGGTTCCCTTCAGCAGCTCTGAGAAGCACCATAAGCATGAAAAGCATTATTGAAACATGATTTGCACACTTTTAACAGCTGGAAGAATCAATACTAAAAGTGGCACCAAAAAGAAGCATTTTGCACTACCTCCCAATTTCTCCAGTGGTTAATATGAGTGTGTTTTTGAGCTCATTGTTTCTGGAGGTCTTTGCATTTGTATAAGCTTCTTTTAGCCTGGACACAAGAAGCTGGACACAGAAGTCATAATCCATCCATTAGTCGATTTGGATAAAAACAAGTGACTTAATGAATGACATTAACAATGATGGTGACAATGGTTACAGCATGATAATATACAGTAATTTGAACTTTAAAATTTGTACCTCCTTCAAGAAGCCATTTCCAGTCCAAAACTCCAGAAGATTCTTAATGTTTTGGCCGAACATTATGCGGACTTCCTGGTCAGGGTCTTCAATGAGGTTGATCAATGCACTAACCAGAGCTTTTGTATCAGGGTCACTGTTACCCAGATCCACATGCTTGAACAAGTGCCGTATATTCCGGATAAAAGCTGCCATTCCAAAAGACAATGTTAAACAGAATAATGTTTGTACTTTAGATATTAGTTTAATGCTCAGATCAGGCTGCAAAATCAAAGGTATACTATTTAACATTTTTATGTTAAATTACATTCCCTTAAGTTTATTGTTTATTGACTACTATTAGTATGCCATTAATGGGTTTATCTCCCTCAAAAGTGTAAACACTGAGCCTCCCAGGCACCATCAAAACATTGAGAGCAGTCCATTCCGTCTACCTCTTTCCAGCTCAAACTATAGCAAGAGTTTTGGGTGTGGCTACTGTAGCAGGCAGAGCAAGAGGGTTTTTAGCGGATGTGGGACCATGACTGACACGTTACATGGGAAAAGACATTCAGCTTCAGGTACAGGCATGCAAGCCAAATTTAGCTGCATTTAGAAACAAAGATTAAACAGCACATGAACACATCAAAACAAACAGGGCATTGCGATTTTCAGGGCAAATGCGCCCAATGCAGATACGTTGAATGGGTTTATTATAAGCAAGAAGCTGGTGTTCGCTCTAGACATAGCGACACAGCTAAAAGTATTCCTAATATGTTGGACCTTTTATTAAAATTAGCCTATATTTACCGGTTGAGACATGCCTTCACAAGCCCCATAACAGCTATGTTTGAGATGGTTGAGTAGGGGGAGACGCGACACGCTAAAGGGCCGTTTGCAAAATATGCTATATTTTTGTATTGCCAATAGGTGTCACTAGTGTCACAGAAACTACATACTTCACCTATAAAATAGATAAAGCCTTTTCATATTAAATATTTCAGAAGCTTCACAGACAGTATTGCTGACCAGACTAACCTTGCTTCACCTTCATGTCCTCCACAGGTTTGAGCAGCAGAAGAAATGGGGTGAGGATGGAGGCTCCGATTGAGGAGGTCTGGCAGGGATGGGAGTCTGAAATGCTGAGACTAGCACAGAGGAGCTCATGGGAAGGCGTAGTCTCTTGAGGGAACTGCAGTTGTGAGCTCTCAGACAAACAGCAGGCCAGCTGCCCTGTGATACCGGCCAGCTCGGTCTTTACTTGTGTTGAGCTGTCCTGGAGTCTGTTCCTAAATGCAGTATTAAATTGAAATGTCAGCATGAAATCAAAATCAACACTTAATTTTTTTTACAGAATGTTACAGTGTTTATTGTAAATTAACTTCATGTGCACTTATAATCTTTAATCAAAAACGTTGGATCCTTGCATCGACATCTGTTCTGTTTATGACGTGTGTCGCGGCGGAGAGTGGAACCAAAAATCCTCCACAACTGACTGCAAATTGGCATTCAAATCTGCCTCCCCTTAGTTAGCAACACCCAAATTCCAATCCGCTTGTTAAGTTGTGACGTAAGGAATACCAATTCTGGGTCCGAGCCTCCACTCATAATATCACAACAACTGTTTACAAGCACAATTTATCTCAAGCAAAAAGTTTTTAACCATCTTTCGGCCATTCATTAACTGCACATATATTTCCAGGTTTTCCATGACCATGGGAACCCTGAATTGATGTGTGCCAATATTGGATGATTTTCATATTGACTGTTAGATGGTGACATACAGAAGGACCTCGTGGATCAGGCTGTAGGATTTGACTCCTAGGTGGTGCAGCAGAAGAGGGAAGCCTCTGACGGCACTGGCCCGCTCAGCTTCCATCTTACTTTGCAGGGCCCAACGATAAACTGATGACCGCCAGTCACCGCACACACTCTTTGACAGCAGAGCAAGCAGAAACACACAGTGTGCTCGAGTTTGTGCAGCTACAGACAAAATTACAAAAGAAAAGCATTAAAAGTAAAGAATTTGTGAATTAAACACATTTAAGAACTAGATTTAAATAAACAGTTATCCATTAGCATTACACAGCTACAGCACTTCCCTTTTGGCATTTATAAAACATTAATGGATTAGATACTTACAGCATGCAGGAGCAAGTTTCTGGGAGAGTGCAATCAGACTTCCAGGAAAAGAGGCCGTCTGATAAACAGTTTGTGGAGAATGCTCAAGCACCCACGGAATCGACAGCAGTGCACAAACATTCCTGTAAAAACTTGTGTCACCCTGACTATTGGCTGCAAACAGACAATACAAATCAAATTATTTCAAATGAACTGATTCTAATATGCTGATTTGGTCAAGAAACATTTCTTATTATCAATGTTGAAAACAGCTGCTCAATCCTTGCTGAATAAAAGTATTAATTTCTTCTTTTTTTAAAAAAATCTTACTAACACCAAACTTTTGAAGGGTAATGTATTACAGCTATTGGCCAAAATTAGAGATTTTGTTTTTAGTTTATTGGTATTGTCCCCATTCTTAGTTAATCTTCAAAAACGCTAACAATTTAATAATACTGTTATATGTTATCTTTAGCAAATCTCAAAATAAATATCCTTTTTTATACTGTACATTCTAATGTTATAATGCCTAAATTAACTTTTTCATAAATTTAGAACAAATAGTATTTTAAATCTGTCCTTTATCAGTTAAGAGCCATAACTTGAAAATAAAAGTAGGCTTTTCGGTTTTGACCAGAATTTTAATATTAGGGAATATCCTGAAAAAAAAAACCAAGATGCAGTTGAATGAAATCCTTTGCAAAAAATACACTCACTGCTAATGTAGAGAACAGCATCAAGGATCCTGACAGTGCCCTCCACCAGAGGCTCCAGCTCTTCCTCATTAGAGGTGTTTGCCATCACAGTGCGGCAGCTCTCGACTACCTGAGCCAAAATCCGAGGCTTTAACCAAACGAGCTGGGCTCCATCTGAGGTCTCTGATGTCTTCTCTCCTCTGCCAGTGAAGAGGTATTCAAAAATGAGAACCAATAACCATGCAACATAACAAAGGCCTTAAATAAAACCGTACCTCTGTGGTCCATTCAGAGAGTGCTTTGAGCAAAGTGCAGCCAGGTGGAAGATGACCGTCAGTCCCTGCACGGTGCTCACGCACTGGCTCAGTGTGTGGTCCCTCATCTGCATCAGTAACTCATCCAGTCGGCTGTCTACAGCTGCCCACACCTCACTTTTGCTCTTCATGTCCACCTGCCTGATGGCAGATAAGATTGTCTTAATGTGTTACGCTCACCTTTACACATAGTAAAAGGAGAGACAGAAGGAAAGTCTATCTGAAGAGACTGAGTGGGGACAGAGAATTGCATACATTGGCTGAGTTTTGGCCTCGCTCCTTAGTTGGGTTGGAAGTGAGAGGTTTGGTCGTTTGGCTGGAACCACCTCTTCATACATACTAGAATCAGCAGGGTCAGAAACAGCAGGCTGCATATCCTGCACTGCAGCAATGGCATCTGTCTTGAGGGCAGCGTACAGGTAGCCTTCCACACTTTGCTAGTTTTCAAAAGAAAATATGTTACTCTCTACAATACATCACCACTTTACTTCAAACAACATATCAATTTATCAGTAAGAATGAGATTTGAGCTAATGTATGGCAAGATTTTAAACTATCAACAATTTAAAAGGATAGTTCACCCAAAAATTTAAATTCTGTAATTTACTCACCTTCATGTCGTTACAAACCCCATGACTTCGAAACACAAATGAAGATATTTATGAGATATTTCTGTCCCTCCATTAAAAGTTAATTTCACTAAAACTTTAACAATTCTAAAAGTTCATAAAGAGATCGTAAAAGGGAATTGAGTTGTTTAATCCAAGTCTTCTGAATAGGCATGATCACTTTATATGATGAACAGTTTAATTTAAAAGTCTTATGTGATTGGAACATCATGAAGATGAGAAATTGATGACAGAATTTGAATTTTTGGGTGAACCATGGGTTCAGAACGGCCATTCCTTTTCCCCAAATTGCTTCAGAACAATTTGAATATAGCGCAAAAGATGTAGCAAAAAAAAGGCATTTTTAAGGCTTTGACATGTCATGTTGCCATTCATTTTTTATTGTATGGAAAAGAGCAGCCTGGACCTTTTGCTAGACTTCTTATTTTGTGTTCAACAGAAAATAGAAGAACATATGGGTTTTGATTAACCTACTATCAGAATAGTCTTTTTTTTTATTAATTTTCCTTTTGACCCTTTACCTCCTGCTGGTCTTTGGTTCCGATGGTCTTAATGAGAGCTTTGCAAATGGCTGCAACTCTCTCTTTCCGGATCTGCACTGCACACTCGTATCCGGGAGGAACAAACTTGACGACGAAGCAGAAGACTTCACAAAGTGTAGCTTTCACCTCCATTACCTTCAACTGCTCTAGTGCCCCACCAACCACCATTTTCTCAAGTCTCTCCATCAGCATGTTCAGATGGACTCTCTCAAACCTGCTGTGAGTGCCTTCCTCTGGCAGGAAAACACTTTGAGAGAGCTTCTGTAAATCCTTGCCAAAGACACCGAGCTCTGACTCCTCAAAAGCAGGCAATGAGTCCAGGAGATGCAAATAAGCAGAGAAAAATGGCTGTGAATGGTCTTCAGGGAAACCTCCTAGAGTCACAATGCGAGTTAAAAGCAACATAGACGCTGCCTTGAGCTTTGGGCTACCATTAGACAGCATGAGGCAAGTAGAGTTCCATATGATGCCCACTTCTCTTGGGAAGAAAATGCCCTGCAAAATATCTGTCAGCACTGTTAATGAAGTTACTAACAACATCTGAGCTGAGGCACATGAAGACAGCTGAAGGATGGTAGGGGTCAGGTAAACAGCAGAGTCTGCAGACCTGATGGAGAAGCGTTCCACCACCACTGGCCATTGTGCTGATGGTCTGACCATGAAATTCTTATGCACTAGATCTTGCATTAAACATATTAGCTCTGTGGAAAACAGGCCAAATAGGACTGGACCCTTGGCTCTGAAAAGGTGAAGCAAGGAACAGATGACTGACGAGATCTTCGTGTGAATATCTTCACATTCTGGACAAGCAGCAATTCGCAAGAGGCGGCTGATGATCCATTTACTGAAATCTATGACAGGAGAAGGAAAGCAGACAATCTCAGTTAAATGTAGTTGTGCAGAACTTTGGTAGCTATAATGTAAACTATATCAACTTACCAGTGCAGCTGTTCTCTGAGTTTTTGAAGTGATCTGAAATACATGCTGGGTTTATGAACATTAATGAAGAGGATTTAATAATGTGCTGCACAAAGTCCAGAAGCATCACACATGCTGGCTCAAAACTGGTCTTCTTACATAACTCCAGAGCAACTAAAATGTGAGAGAGATTAAAAAAAAAACATGAGAAGACAAACATCGCAAACATTACTGTACTAAAAACCGACAGTGGAAAGATATGAAAAGAAATTTCTAACAGATTAAAATATTCTGTTAACTTGTTTTTAAAGGGATAGTTCATACATAAATAAACATTTTATCATTATTTACTCACCCTCATGTCATTCCAAACCTGTATGATTTTTTTTTCTTCAGAGGAACATAAAAGAAGATTCTGAGAAATGTCTGAGTATTTTTTTGTTTGCTTGTTTGTTTGTCCATACAGTTGAAGATGGTCACCAAAACTGGTTCGATTACCGTTTTTTTATCTTAAAATCTTATTTTGTGTTCTTCAGAAAGTCATACAAGGTTATAACAACATGAGGGTGAGTAAATGATGATAGATATTTCATTTTTGTGTGAATATATTATAAATATATATTACATTATATCCCAAATTATACTATTATATATATAAATAGTGAAAAATCTATCATCATATTCGCCTATATCATCAAATCTATCAACATATATATAGTGTGTTATGTCCCAATTTACTATACACTACAGACTTAAACTATGCACTATGCACCATGCAATCTACTGTAGTGTATGAATTGTTTTGTGTGTTTTTAGCTGTTCAGTTCATAACATTGATGTCAGCAGATTCCATTGTAAACTATGGGAAACATTTATGCAACAAGAATCCAGAACTTCATCAGTAACGAAAAGGATGCCTTATTTTTAATTTGTTATATTTGTATTTATGTATTTCTTTTATGTAATATATTCTATTCTAGAGGGCTTCACATTAACAGTTTTCACTATAATTCTTCAACCATGTGAAGTCAACCACCAGTAAATTGCATTATTTTTTAATTTTAAACAACATGAGGGTGAGGAAAACGATGACTTTTGACGTAACAACACATATATCCTCAAATAACTCCAAGACGCAATGCATTTTTCCTTACCGACATCAACATCTGTCAGTATCCTGTCAATGAACTGACACAGTATCTGACGTGGTTTCTGCACAGCCTGGTTGTACTCAACTGAACTGGCACTGGAAAAGACATAAGAGGCCGTGTATGAGCTTTATTTTAACATATTTATGTTGAGGACACTTGTCAGGAGTATTTTACAAGAGAATATATATCGCCATTAGCAGCCATTGATGTTACCTGGCTAGTTCTTGCAATGCAGGAATCATTGCTGACATCTCTAGTCCTTGCTCCATCTTTACTTGCTACATGTGCTTTTATTGTATACAAAGAAATGTTTAGGCCGAGTTAACCTATTAAAATATTTAGACAAACATTTAGACTTGCAGTCTGTACATCCTCCGCTTTCACACGCGCATCACTTTCAAAACTATTCTCGAACGCTAGCTCGCCTACGGAAAACGAGTTGGGTCAGTTTGTTTGCGGATTTTGCGTTCGCGAACATAGATAGTAAACGTAGAGTCCAAATTCGGCCGCTCCCGAACACATCGGCGCGCCGGCCATCTTAGAACGGTCAGCGTGTCGTCACTCACAGCAGAATCAATGATGTCACATTGCGCAGATTGAGATTTCCCTTATTGTAAAATTGATAATAAGAACAATAAGTATCTAAAAAAATTATGATCATATTTTTCTTACTGGTTGAGTTGTCATTGTTATTTGTGTTGTCCATTTAATTTTATGTTAATATATCCAATGCAGTACTGTTTCTTTTGAGAATCAGAATGTGTTGGTTTGGGTTTTTATATGTATTAACTAAATTTTTACTATGTACAATGTACTTTTTTTTCTCTTTTATTACTATTAACAATTTTTACTATGTTCAAAGTACTTTTTTTCTCTTTTATTACTATTTTATTTACTATTATTACAATTTGTTCTCGAACATTCACGGACCGGCTTTGACCGTTCCAATATGGTGGACGACTTATGTATAGCGACCATCTGTTTTGATCGTACATTCTGATCGTATACACGTGTGGTTTTAATTTACAGTCTTTTTTTGTCATATAGAAACAGCCACTAATGAGGCATCTGTGTGTATTTATCTATGGTCGCCAAACGAGTTGGTGACGTCAGGTAGCGGCGGCCTATCAGCGCTGTGTTACCATGGCAACCACCTGAGCACTGGGACCATGCGGAAATGAAGCTGTGTGATGAAGGACAATAACAACTGTCCTACCAACACGATTAGAGTCAAAACCTTTTTAACTTAAAATGGGGATTACAAAGTTAGCGCATTTAATTCATTTTGACGCGCCAGCGTCTATGCGCAGCAAAGAGATCGGCGATTATTCAGGTAAGATCAATGCATTACAGTTAAAATGTAACGGCAAAACCTTATTAAGTTAATCGAAGTAAAAATAATATAGGCTACAATAATGTATTCGACAATATAATGAGAAAACAGTAAGAAAAGCCATTGACGGGCAGAAAAATGTATCTCGAATGTACACTCCAGAGTTAGCTTGTTATTACGGTATTATTATTAGTTGTCATCTACTCAAAATTATTTTTGTTCTGTTATATTTGCTTAAAATCTATAACTCATGTTTCTGTGATCCAGGGAAGATTATCGCACTGGATACATCTATTGTGGTGAATCAGTTTCGCACAGCTCTCCCCAGCCATCTGAAGCTAAGGTTTGATTAAAAATGAATTCAAATAAGTGTTTTTTCTCTTTTGAAAATATTCTGATCTTTTTAACCTATATATATACAGTACTGTGCAAACGTCTTAGGCACGTTAGTATTTTTAGTAAAAAATTGTTTTTAATCCAGTTTTTTATCTTTTGCTGTAGTGTGTCAGTAGGAAATATCAGTTTACATTTCCAAACATTCCTTTTGCCTGTATGTATATTATCCTATATGTATATGTATATGTATATATAATATGTGTGTGTGTGTGTGTTATCTTACAAATATGAACATCTGATGTTGCAGCCCTCTCGCAGGCTTGTTTTACCGCACTCTTACTTTCCTGGAGCATGACATCAAGCCTGTCTTTGTACTTGATGGCAAACCACCCAGTCAAAAGAGTGCTGTGGTGAGAAGATGTGTTCTAATTACATGCATATAATAATTATATAATCCTTTGGTATTTAATAATGTCATATATTTGAATTCCTCTAGCTGGAGAAAAGAGCACAAAGCTTAGGCTGGAACAGCTCACAGAGCCCCAACACAGGTGTGGAGATGTAATAGAAACATTACGGTTTAAAAGTTTGGTGTCAGTAAGATTTTTCTCTTTTGAAAAAATGGTCACCAAGACTGCGTTCATTTGATCCAAAATACAATAAAAACAGTAATATTGTGAAATAATATTACAGTGTAAATTTTGTTTTTTGCTGTTTTCTAAATGAATATCATTACTGCAGTCTTCAGTGTCACATGACCCTTCAGAAATCATTCTATTATGATGATTTGCTTCCTTAAGAAACATTTATTATTATTATTAATGTTGAAAACAGTTGTGCTGCTTAATGTTTTTGTGGAAACTGTAATAAAGTTTTTCAAGATTTTCTGATGAACAGGAAGCCCAAAACAAAAGCATTTATTTGAAATATAATTATTTTTTAATATATCTTAAAGTCTTATAACTATATTGTATAGTTTTATGTTGCTTCTGCTCATTACCATTCCCAATTTGCTGGTGACTATGATATTTATGCACATTGTTTTGCACTTTTTTAGTGTCCAACTTTAAACAAGACTGCCTACGTCTCCTAAAGCTCATGGGTGTGCCCTGTATCAAGGTTTTTTATTGTTTTCTTTTGTTTCCTATTTGATTTAGTTAGCGTTATCCAAATAACCAATCATATGAATTTGAGAGGTTATTGCTTGACTTATTTTGACATCACTTTGAATGTCAGGCTCCGGGTGAAGCAGAGGCACTGTGTGCCCACCTGGTCAAAATTGGCACAGTTAATGCTGTAGCCTCAGAGGACATGGACACACTGGCATTTGGAGGGACTGTTCTTCTCCGACAGCTCAATGCAAAGAGAGACAGGTGAGAAAAAATTATATTTTATTATATTTTGCAGGAGAACATTGAATATATATAGTATACTTAATTCATAATTTTTATTTGGCGAATGGGTGTCTTCTGACTGGAAATGACACAAGAAAGTGGGAAAAGACTGTAAGACATTGTGTTAGAGATGAATGAAAAATATTCGCTTTTGTTTTCTGACAAAATGTTCCATGTCCAAAATTATTCATATCCCAGATCTTATCACAAAATTCTCAGGAAATGCAATCTTTTACACCATTCTAAATGCTCCTGGTAACTTCTAGCATGTTCTAGAGCATTCTAATCAACTATAAATTCAGAACAGTTGATACACCTGTTTGCTAGCCTGTTGTCTAGTCAGGCTGGTCAATTGACCTCCGGTTGCACATTGTGGATGCTCACAAGAAAGGGAAAGGCTACAAAGGTATTTCCAAATGTTTTCAAATACAAGTGGCCACTGTGCAAAGCATTATTAGAAAATTCAAGGAGTTTCACACTGTAAAAAATCTAAAAGAACGTGGTAGGAAGCCAAAAGTGACCCCTGCACTGGAAAGACTGGTAGTGCAGGAGGCTAAGAAGAATCCAAGGATCACCAGCAAAGCCATCCTGAATAATCTGAGTAATGCTGGTACAAATATTTCAAGGCAGACACTCCAGCAGACACTGCACAAAGGCTGGCCTCCATGGACACCGACCAAGGAGGACTCCACTTCCTCAAGATAGGCACAGAAAAGCTCACCTAGCCTTTGCAAAAGCTCACCTGGAAAAAGAAGCCATTTGGTCATTGATTCTGTGGTCTGATGAGACAAAAATTGAGTTGTTTGGACATAGGGATGTGGCTTTTGTTTGTAGAAAAAAAAAGAGAAGCATTCAACCTCAAGAACACCATTCCCACAGTCAAGCATGGTGGTGGGAACATAATGCTTTGAGGGTGTTTTTCATCCAATGGGCCAGGCAACCTTGTAAAAGTAAATGGCATCATGAAAAAAGACTACTACATTAAGATTCTGGCGCAAAACATCAGACAGTCTGCAGAAAAACTTGTCCTGGGGATGCAGTGGACCTTCCAACAAGATAACAATCCAAAACGCACAGCAAAAGTGGTCAAGAAATGGTTGGCAGAGAACAGTATCAACATTTTGGAGTGGCCAAGCCAGAGTCCAGACCTGAATCCAGTTGAGAATTTGGGAAGAGAACTAAAGACCAGAGTAATGGCAAGGAAGCCTTCCAACCTCAAGGAGCTGGAGATCTATACAAAATAGGAGTGGAAAAATGGAAATGTGTAAACAAATGGTCACCAATTATAAAAACCGTTTGACAACTGTGATGAAAAATAAAGGTTTTGCCATTGATTATTGAGAAAGGGTACGAATAATTTTGGACATGGAATGTTTTGTCAAAATGTAAGAAAAAAAAAGCTAATATTGTTCATTAATATATACACTCACCTAAAGGATTATTAGGAACACCTGTTCAATTTCTCATTAATGCAATTATCTAATCAACCAATCACATGGCAGTTGCTTCAATGCATTTAGGGGTGTGGTCCTGGTCAAGACAATCTCCTGAACTCCAAAATGAATGTCAGAATGGGAAAGAAAGGTGATTTAAGCAATTTTGAGCGTGGCATGGTTGTTGGTGCCAGACGGGCCGGTCTGAGTATTTCACAATCTGCTCAGTTACTGGGATTTTCACGCACAACCATTTCTAGAGTTTACAAAGAATGGTGTGAAAAGGGAAAAACATCCAGTATGCGGCAGTCCTGTGGGCGAAAATGCCTTGTTGATGCTAGAGGTCAGAGGAGAATGGGCCGACTGATTCAAGCTGATAGAAGAGCAACTTTGACTGAAATAACCACTCGTTACAACCGAGGTATGCAGCAAAGCATTTGTGAAGCCACAACACGCACAACCTTGAGGCGGATGGGCTACAACAGCAGAAGACCCCACCGGGTACCACTCATCTCCACTACAAATAGGAAAAAGAGGCTACAATTTGCACGAGCTCACCAAAATTGGACAGTTGAAGACTGGAAAAATGTTGCCTGGTCTGATGAGTCGATTTCTGTTGAGACATTCAGATGGTAGAGTCAGAATTTGGCGTAAACAGAATGAGAACATGGATCCATCATGCCTTGTTACCACTGTGCAGGCTGGTGGTGGTGGTGTAATGGTGTGGGGGATGTTTTCTTGGCACACTTTAGGCCCCTTAGTGCCAATTGGGCATTGTTTAAATGCCACGGCCTACCTGAGCATTGTTTCTGACCATGTCCATCCCTTTATGACCACCATGTACCCATCCTCTGATGGCTACTTCCAGCAGGATAATGCACCATGTCACAAAGCTCTTGAACATGACAATGAGTTCACTGTACTAAAATTGCCCCCACAGTCACCAGATCTCAACCCAATAGAGCATCTTTGGGATGTGGTGGAACGGGAGCTTCGTGCCCTGGATGTGCATCCCACAAATCTCCATCAACTGCAAGATGCTATCCTATCAATATGGGCCAACATTACTAAAGAATGCTTTCAGCACCTTGTTGAATCAATGCCACGTAGAATTAAGGCAGTTCTGAAGGCGAAAGGGGGTCAAACAAAGTATTAGTATGGTGTTCCTAATAATCCTTTAGGTGAGTGTATATACGTATTCAATGTTCTCCTGCAATATATATAACTCAGTTACAGTAAGGCAATAATAGTGATTTCAACACCTTTTTAGAAAGACATTTTAATTGTGTATTAAAATAAAGCAAAAGTTATCATGGTTTTGTCCTTAAATAATTTCTCTCATAGTAAGGTGACGGAGTACTCCTTACCAAAGCTATTGGAAGCCCTACAGCTGACATATAAACAGGTAAAACATTCAGATTTTATTCTGATCATTAATTGATTTGCCTTTTTTTTTTAATGTTTTTTAATACTATGTTTTGGAAATAAATCTCAGAGCCTCATTCTCAATAGCTGCTAAACTACATCTACGTCTCAATGTAATTAGAATCACTTCTGACTGTAGTAGTTTTAACTTCATTTGAATTATAGTATTCGTTAAAATATCCTTGGTAAGTCATTTGGAGAAAAAATCCAAACGAACAGGACTTTTAATACCAAAAGTGTGTTGATAAATGTATCTTTCTGTGTCTCTTTCCTAGTTTGTTGACCTATGTATCTTGCTGGGCTGTGACTACTGTGATAAGATTGGGGGTCTTGGGCCGAGTCGGGCATTGAAGCTCATTAAACAACATCATACAATAGAGGGTGTGATGGAACATGTCAACAGAAAGGTACTTGTTCGGAAAAAATCTTGTAAACCAAAAAACATCTAGCTCTGCTACATTCGCAAACCACTATAATTTGAACAGAAAAGCAAGCATAGTGTATGCATGATTTGACACATTTATAATTATAAATAACCATCACCTTACCTAATGCAGCAAAACTTAAAAATTAATATATAGCTATATAGCCCTAGAAAAAAATATCTGGTCCTTGGCAGGTCTTAAAATGTATACAACCTCAGATGAACAACAACAACACATGACATTATTACACCATGTCATTATTTACTTAACAAAAACTAGGCCAAAATGGAGAAGCCATGGGTGACAAAGTACACCCTTACTGCTTCCATAGGAATTAAGAGGATAAGTAGCAGTCAGGCGCTGTTAATCAAATGCCTTTGATTAACTGATCATCAGCAAATGTGATCACCTCTATAAAAGTAGAAGTTTTGGCAGTGTGTTTTAACAATGCCAAGGAGGAAAGACATCAGCAATGATCTTAGAGAAGCAATTGTTGCTACCATCAATCTGGGAAGAGTAATACAGCCATTTCCAAACAATTTAAAGTCCATCATTCTACAGTGAGGAAGATTATTCACAAGTGGAAAACATTCAAGACAGTTGCCAATCTTCCCAGGAGTGGACGTCCTAGCAAATTCACCCCAAGGTCATACCAGCTGTCAGGTACGGTGGTGGAGGGGTGATGATTTTTGGCCTGTTTTGCAGCCACAGGACCTGGGCACCTTGCAATCTATGAGTCGACAATGTATACCTCTCAACTCCTAACTATTCTAGAGTCAAATGTGAGGCCATCCATCTGACAGCTAAAGCTTGGCGAAAGTGGGTCATGCAACAGGACAGCGTTCTCAAGAACACCAGCAAATCTACACCAGAATGGCTGAAAAAGAAAAGAATCAAGGTGTAATCAAAAGAAGAATAGTGGGCAAAAATTCCTCCAGAATGATGTGAGAGACTGATAAAGTCATACAGAAAAAATGTTTGTTGCTAAAGGTGGTTCTACAAGCAATTGAATCGTAAGGTGTACTTAGTTTGTCACATATGGCTTCTCCATTTTGGCTTTATTTTTGTTAAATATATATATATATGTCATGTGTTGTTGTTCATCTGAGGTTGTATTTACCTCATTTTAAAACTAAAGACCAGATGATTTTTTATTATATCCTGATATGTAAAACCATAGAATTCAAAAGGGTGTCCTTTCTTTTTCATTTCTTTTTCAAGCCATTTCACTCGGATATAGATTATAATAGGCATAGGCAGAGTGTGTGTATGGCTGGCCAAGTCTTAGCCGTCCCCTGGCCACGGACTTGACTGACTGCTGCTTCTGATTGATTTTAGAGGGAAGAGTTGCCCATAACTGCTGGTCTAGGATCAGTTTTCTTCATAATAATAATAGCATATTGGCGAAATTTGGAATTTGGTGTTTGCACTCTTGAGAATGTCAAAGGTTTCTATTTGCAATGTATTGTGCAGCATTGAGCAATGTAGCCAATCACAGACATACAAAACAGAATGTTCAGACTGCTGTTTTTCATACATCAAAAATAAAGGTGACTTTGGCTGTCAATTCTTACAGACACACCCAATCCCTCCAAAATGGCAGTACAATGATGCCCGCAAGCTGTTTTCTGAAACCCCACAAATTGACGACCCTGTTCTGGCCTGGAGTGAGCCTGATGAAGAGGGTCTGGTGCAGTTTCTGTGCAAGGAGAAGCCTTTGAAGTATGTCTCTATATTCTGATGTTTAATAGTCTCTGTGATTTGGGTATGTGACCTTATTCACTGTTTAAAGGGAAGAAAGGGTGCGGGGACGCATGAAGAAGTTTCGCGAATCTCTCTTAAAGAGAAGGAAGCAGAGGGAGGTGGATGAGAAAATGGGCCCAACTAGACAGTCACGACTTGAAGAATTTTTCCCTGCAACACGAAAGAGAAAGGTTAGATATCAATTTAGAAGTACTGTAAATTGATTGATTGCTTGAACATTGTAACAAACAATCTTGACTTCCTTATCTAGGCTGAATCTGCAGCTGTGGGAGGATCCAGTGGGAGAAAACAATCAAAAATTGAATAAGACGGACCATTTTTAATCTTGGATCTTAAAGCATTGATCAAACCATCATGTGGACAGAAGAGTTAAATAATGGGATCGATCTGTTTTAGATGCTTATTTTAATGAGTATTTTTTTATGTTCAAGTGGCAAAATAATGTAAAACAAGTGCCAAGAAAAGATATATTTTTAATGAATGCTTGTAACTTTTATGTTTGGGAGCCTGTATTGAATTACAGTAAACCAATTTTTATTTCTAAATGTATACTGTGCTTTTTTGTATATTATTATAGTATTATACGATACTAGCATGGCTTGTGGTTCAATATCTTATTGCCTATATGTACATATAGTACTGTGTGTGTGCGTGTGCGTGTGTGTGAGAGAGAGAGAGAGAGAGAGAGAGAGAGAGAGAGAGAGTTTATGCTTTGTATTTGTATTTGAGCCATCCAAAAACTACAAAGTGCCAAGCTAATATCATGATTTTTGGAACTTGGTAATGCCATTTCTTTAGCTTTCCATGATGTATGAACATGGTAGTCTTTAAAGTACCTTGGAGTACCATGTTCTGTACATACCATGATGTATGAATATGGGAATCATTCAGTGCCATAATACATAAGTCACCATGGTATTACCATGTTTTTGGACAGGATACCACAATGACACAATAATGGCTTTTCTGTTCCTATGAAGTTTTATTGTGTTATTTATCACAATTATCGGGTGGTCTTTTACATTTTTTACTTAATCTGAATGGTACTTGATGACTAGTGGCACTTGCTGTATGAACACAAAAACTGGACATGATTAGAAAAGACTAAATGGTTAAATACTGTAGATTGAAAATACTAAATAGTTCTAATATTAAAGTAAAAAAATATATAGAACATGCATTTCTTTAAAAATGCTTATTTTCTGGTCTGTTTTGCCTTGAGGATCACATGTGTGACCCATACGCGAGTGCCATGTATACTATGAAACATGAATGTGGTCATCATTCAGTAAGCTTTACCATGGAACAGTGTTTTTGTGAGGGTGTCAGGCTCTCGTTCACGATTAAATATACGCACACTCGCCTATATTACTGAACATGTGCCAGACAGTAGAGATGTTTCTCTCCAGTGCAGTAGATGGCAGCATTGACATGAATAGCCTGAGCGTTCCACATCAGTCCAGTGAAGAACAGGACGTTTATGGCTATTCCTGGCTGTCCTATGTGGAACGATTTTCCAGTGCTGCCGGGTGTGTTTATGCACTAGGTTTACCCATAACTTACAGCTTCATCTGCACTAGACTCGACAGCTTTATTATTTCGTGATGGCGGCGAGTGCCAAGCGAAAACAGGAGGAGAAACACTTGAAGATGCTTCGGGAGATGACCAGCCTGCCTCCTAATAGGAAATGCTTTGATTGCGATCAGCGCGGCCCGACCTACGCCAACATGACAGTGGGCTCGTTTGTGTGCACCACCTGTTCCGGAATACTGTAAGTTTATAACTAGGCCCCTCATATTCACACAGATGGTGTACGAACTTGTTGTTTTTCCCCAAGAGTCTGTATGGGCAGATGCCTAACAACCCCTCCCATCTGAGAGATCATCTGCAGAATGTGTCCCAGCTGTCTCTAACATCATCATAACATCAGCTTTCGCAAAAATAGCACGAGATTCAGAGCCAGAGCAGCCGAACTTCACGCTCCGTTCAAATAAGACGGTGTGACGTTTGTTCTTTATTGCTAATTGTGAGTGTGTGTTCAGAAAGTACTGTGTCAATGTGTGACACACCCATGTTTAAACATTACAGATGTTTATGGATAAAATATGTTCATAATGAGATAAACCGAAGGAAAAAATTTGTGGTTTTGAATGTGACACAACTTAGTCATAATGTCGGTATGATATTGTTGTGCTGAGATTGGGGCCTCTGGCAGTGCACATGGGGTCTCAGTTTATTGTCTGGTAAGAAGATGTCTCTATGACATTTTGGTGCAGAGTCATGTCAGGGGCCAACAGTAACCACCAGAGGGTTTTGTGACTCCACACTGGAACCTCAGTTTACAGTACTAAGTCAAAATTGCCATCCCTGATGTCAGTGTCTTTATAGTCTTGCATAGCCAGACCTTCAGACTGACTCTTGCAGCTTTCATTGGTCAAGGACCACCCAAGAAGTTTGACTGACATGTAACACAACCAATCACAGTTTGATTTGTTCCACGTCATGTTTATGGGCGTGAAAATGTAAAGTCGATGTCCCTACAATAATAGACCGGCGTGCATCTATAAATTATTCATCCAAGAATGTTGTGCAAGTTTACTGCAACAATGGTGCAACGAACTTCTCATACTTTTGAAAATCCGTGACGTCTGAGGCTAAGACTAATGTTTTTGACATTCTGGTGCCAAGAATCGATATGATTAAATATGACAGGGGCTTTACAAGGGACTCTGGGGGCCCCCAGAGGGCTCTGGGAGTCCAAATGGGGCTTCAATTTAAGGTTCTAAGTCAAGCACCACCCCTAATGTCAGTGTCTTTATGATATTTTGGTACCAAGAATTGGTATGATTAAATATGACAGGGTCTTTACAAGGGCCTCCAGGGGCCCCCAGAGGGCTCTGGGACTCCACATGGGGCATTAATTTAAGGTTTTAAGTCAAAAGTGTTACCCCTGATGTCAGTGACTTTATGACTTTCTGGTGCCAAGAATCAATATGATTAAATATGACAGGGGCCTCCGGGGGCCCCCAGAGGGCTCTGGGATTCCACAAGTGGCCTCAATTTAAGGTTCTAAGTCAAAAGCGCCACCTCTGATGTCAGTGTCCTTATGACATTCTGGTGCCAAGAATTGATATGAGTAAATATGACAGAGGCTCCTCAAGGGCCTCAGGGGGCCCCCAGATGGGTCTGGGACTCCACATGGGCCCTCAATTTAAGGTTCTAAGTCAAAAGCGCCATCCCTGATGTCAGTGTCGTTATGACATTTTGGTGCTGAGAAATTATTAAATATGGCAGGGGCCCACAAGGGCTACCGAGGGCCCTCATAGGGCTTTGGATTCCACAGGACCTCAATTTAAGGTCCTAAGTCAAAAGAGCCACCCTCAATGTCAGTGTTTTTGACATTTTGGTGCAGAAACATACTAAATTTGACAGGGCCGCAAGGATCTGAACAGTGCTATAGTACACTGCCTTTTGTCAATTATAATGATTTAAATGTATAACAGTTATTTTACATTTTAATATTAGTAACAGTTTAATTAATAATTATTTTTTTAATCTGCCAACAAAAATCAAAAGTATGATAATTTAGAAAAGTCATAGAACATCTCTCTTCAAAATCCCATAAATATTGAGGTATCATTTGTGCCTATAGTGAAAAGATGTCTTATCCAGAAGAATAATAAACATAAGCACAACTAATAATGTAGAGATCGCCAGTCTCTACAGTGACCCGTGTGATGTTTGTCATTTGATTTGTATTCCAGACGAGGCCTCAACCCTCCACACAGAGTGAAGTCCATTTCTATGACAACTTTCACCCAACAGGAAATCGAGTTCTTACAAAAACACAGCAATGAGGTACGATATGCTTTCACACATTACAGTCTATGCACATGCTGAGGCTCCTCTTAAGTATTCTCTCTTTTTTGTGCTCAGGTCTGCAAACACATCTGGCTGGGGTTGTATGATGACAAGAGCTCTGTGGTCCCAGATTTCCGTGAACCTCAGAAAGTCAAAGAGTTTCTTCAGGAGAAATATGAGAAGAAAAGATGGTAAGGAGTCTCTGGTCAGATCCATCCTCCTTTTATGACATGTGTTTCTGTATAGCATGATGTTTTTTTGCGTTGTATGTCTTATGAGCAAAATGCTTTTGAGATCTTGCAATCAGGAAATTACACTAAAATACAAAATCTGTGCTGTCTAAATCCTGAAATCTAAATCTGCATTGAACCTTCACAGACCTGCCAGCCCACAGTCCTAAAACGCCTTAGACGCCCAACACCGTTATTGATTTACTGTTGATGAATTTACAAACTGTAACATGTACACTATAATTCAAAAGTTTGGAGTCAGTACTTTGTTTGTTTGTATGTTTGAAAGAAATGAATACTTTTAAGGATGCATTAAAAAAGTCACAGTAAAGACATTTTATAATGTTACAAAAGATTTCCTTCTCAAATAAATGCTTAAACTTTCTTTTCATTATTCATTATTAGCATTTCTATTAAAAGAATCCTGAAAAATATATATGATGGTTTTTAACATTGATGATAATAATAAGAATGTTTCTTGAGTAGCAAATCAGCATATTAGAATTATTTCATGTGAAGACTAAAGTAATGATGCTGAAAATTCAGCTTTGCCACAGGCTTTTTTCACAGGAATAATTATAAATATTTAAAATATATAAGAATTGAAAACGGTTGTTTTAAATTTTTATATTTCACAGCATTACTATTATTACTGTATTTTTGATCAAATAAATGCATCCTTGGTGAGCAGAAGAGACTTCTTTCAAAAAAAATCTTACCAGCGGTTCCTCAAATCCCCCCAGTCTGAGAACCTCTGCTTTTAAAGTTAGCATGAAACGGAAGTTTCGATCTTTCGGTCTTTTCTTCCCTATTGTGACATAGTATATTCAAGTGAAACTGCTTCTTTGTCGAACATGAACCTGGTTTTTTCCATCAGGAATTGATGGTGTGGATTGCTATTGCCGTTGGTGGACAGCAAGGCCGTAACCATGTCTTAGACAAGGATTAAAAGGGATTTAAGGAAATAAAGAAGGGGGGGGGGGGCTATTTCTAATTATTTGGGGGGAATTGTCCCCTTCAATGCCTATGATGGTTACGGCCCTGGTGTCCGTTCCTCGTACGTCGCTAACTCAGTTAGCTGGATTTGATTGTTGACGATTTGGCATGATCTTGGATTGTTTGGTTCTTTGAAGCTCATCCTGGACTTAATGTCATAGCAACAGGTCCGGAAGCTTAAACCTGCATCTTTTTAAGCGGCGTTGATACTTAAAATTTGTCCCAACCACTACTACTTTATTACAAGAGTTCCTTACTGAACCAGGGGCAATAATAATTTTAAATAATAACAATAATAATATAAAAATGTATTTGAAAATAATATTATAATGTTGTGTATAATAACACAGCCACTTGATTGAGAGATTTATTTGTGATGGAATAATTACTTTATAATTTTATTGGAGTCTTACACACATGCTGTAATGTTAACCTGAGCCGTGCATTAATTTGAGTGATAACGGATATTATGGGATGGCTTGATGCAGCACAGAAGATGCAGATAACTTGATCTTGACCCTTAAGAAACGTTAATACTCTCACATAACAAATCTGCTTCAAATTGCATTAAAAATTTAATTAATTGCTAATAACAACATTGAATTAAAAATGTAAAGGGTGTACAAATACTATAAAATCGTGAATATATAAATAATTGGGAATCATGTTTTTTTGAAAAAAAAATGTTTTTTTATCTATTATAACTTTTATGGTGGTTTGGTCACTTGGCTGTTTTCTTATAAAGGTCCAGAAATTCATGGTTTGTGCCATTTGTCAAGTTTTTTGCCAGGTGGCTTTTTTAATTATATGATGTCATTACGCTGCTGATCGTGGTTTCGAGTATTGATACATCTGCCCTCTTCAGGGAACACAGGAACGCGCAGTAATCTTAGACAACTTAATCCAGATATTTTAATCCAATCCGCAAATTCGTTTGAAGAATCAAATTAGCCAGAGATCAGTTATCACGATTAGAAGATCTGGGATCTGTCAAATCATCTCAGATGTAAGCAAGGTACGAAGAACGGACCCCAGGTGGACAGTAACAAAGTATTTTTATTTTGTTACTGTACTTAAGTACATTTTTCAAGTTTCTGTACTTTACTGAAGTATTTTTATTTTGAGAAACTTTTACTTTTCCTTCACTACATTTTAAAACATTATATCGTACTTTTAACTCCACTACATTTCCTAAAAACATGTCGTTCCTCTTTATTTTGAACAGAAGAAATCGTCACATGCTCCAAGACGCAATAGCAGTGTCCGATTCGTGAACAATCTGATTCTTTTCAAAGAGCCTGTTAAATCGGTTCTCAAATCACACCAAATGATTCATTTGCGAACTGGAGTCAACTGTTCTCGAGTCAACAGCTCACCGATTCAAATGATCTGGTCAGAGCGAGTCTCCAGTTAACCGTTCACTGAATTCACTAGTCTGACTCAAAATGAGCTAAGAACCAGGAGATCGTCAGAACTTGAGTGTGCGCTCGACTAGGGGTGGGACAAAATTTCGATAGGTTGTCCTTCTCCGTGCGATACGAGAATCAATACGCTGGCGCCAAATATTGATATTTGAATTAATAAAATAAGGCACTCTAAATAGATTTCCCTGCTCCCAGCTTTGCTACTTCATGGCTCCTCGAGGTGGCACTCAACACATGAATGAAGGAAACATAAGTTAACTAGCCTAAGAAAAAGAGGTTTTTAACAGAATGGCGGACAGCAGTGCGAGTAAAATAATAGATGCCCTAGCCACGTTTAAGTTCAAAGTCTGGAAAACCTGCACCTAACCTTTTCACAGGCATTTTGTTTTCATAGTTAGATATCGTGATTGTATCATTATAGGATTGTCTAGCAATATATTGATTATCGCAGAATTGCTGTATCGTGATGATATCGGTATCGTGAGCCATGTATCGTATTGTGAGGTGATTCCCACCCCTACTCTTGACTGATGCTGCAAAAAGTAAGTTAAAAATGCAGAATCTTAGGATGGATTATTGTAAACGAAAATCATATTTAGGTCACGACTGTCACACATCACCACCTAAATGGGGTAGGTTTTAGGTAAAAAAAAAAACAATCCTAAATATAACATTAAAATAAAATACATAACATTAAGATGCCCATGTATCTTCCCTACTACCATAGCAGTTTAAATTATATAAATGGTTAGTTAATGCATTAACAAATAAAACCTTATTGTAGTGTTACCATATAATTAATATAAAGTATTAAATGTAAAGTATACAAGTATATAAAATTAAAAAAAAAAAAAATTTTGACCGACACGCGAAGAGCACCAGAGGGTAAATGCCATGAGTTCCCTTAGGTGTTTCTAATGGGATTTTAGAATGGTGGATTTCAGTTTAAGAGTACTCCTCAAATAAGTGTAGCCTTGGTGAATATAAGAGACATCTTTTTTTAAAAATTAAACCCCTTACCGCCCCCAAACTTTTGAAGGGTAATGTATGACTGTGTCAATTATGTTGTAGAACAAAGCTTTTCAAGTCATGTTAACCATGCACAGACTTTTTTTTTTACTCATAAATCAAAAACCTCTATTCTAAAAACTCATTATAAAATCCCCAGGGAGCCCATGGTAAATTAGCCTTCCGGGTTGGCCTACAAATTGAGAGCTCTATTATTGTGCCACCGTCATTTGCAGGTATGTTCCCCCAGAACAAGCCAAGGTGATAGCTTCTGTGCAGGCCTCAATATCTGGTTCATCTGCTAGCAGTACCAGTAGCACCCCAGAGGTTCTTCCCCAGCCCCTCAAAACCCTGCATCTTACCAAGACACCATCTAACCAGGTAACTACGCACAACCACCTACACATTTGTACTTTCATTCAGAACCACAGAACAGTTAGTTCTATGCCCTGCTTTTCTCTTCATGCCTTCCCCATGTTTCTCTCTCAGTCCCCAGTGACCAGTCGTGTTCAGGCCCTGTCTGCAGCCCAGGAGAAGAAATTTGACCTCCTCTCTGACTTGGGTGGAGATATTTTTGCTGCCCCTCAAGCTCAAACTGCCAGCTCCTCAAACTTTGCTAATTTTGCACATTTTAACAGGCCCTCAGGTAACCATTAAGATTTTTAATAGATTGACAGCCCTAATGTATGTATAAGGGAAGAGTATATTTAGATGCTGTGGCTGGTCACAAATTCCTTTAATTGTTTTGCCATTTAATTTATTAATCATCATGCAGCTTTTTGCGATTCATTTAAAGGGATAGTACACCCAAAAATGAAAATTCTGTGAAAATTTGCTCAATCTTAGTTTGTTTCAAACCTTTCGTCTGTGAAACACAAAAGATAAATAGAAAAAAAAATCATACAGTGACAGTTGGTTGGATCTAATGCTGTTTTGGACCCCATTGACTTTCATTATATGAATTAAAAACAGATCAAATGCTACATGAGATCAGAAAATTAAGACAGATTTTTCATTTTTGGATGAACTATCCCTTTAAATGTAATTTCAACTACCCTACTCCACAACCAGTTGTGAATGAAGTTAGTCAGCTCAGTGTTTTTCTTTTGATTGTCTACAATTATATCAGAACCATGACTGTCACTTTGATTTTCATCATCAGTCCTGTTCATTGATGTATTTTGTTCACCCTATGCCATTTGTAGCACAAAATAATTCCACCACAGACTTTGCCAATTTTGATTCCTTTGGAAACGCCAGTGTACCATCACATTTTGGCACATCACCCCCCTCAAAGCCTTCCCTTCAACAACCCCACACAGGTACCACACCCTGCCCCCATCTATTGTGTATTATGTTCACGTGTATTTCTATTTCCTGTCATGGCTGTTACAGAATGTTATTGGCTAAATGTCACCTCTGTTGCTGCTAGCTTACTTTAACAGTACTGTACCAGTCATTTAAGGAAGATAATGGGCAAAAGAAATTACTTTTAAGTAGTTTGACAAACTTTTATTATTGTTTCTTAGGAGAAAAATATTTTAGGTCATGTGGTGCAACCAACATGCAGGGATAAAATAAAAACAGAAAACAGAAAATGATATCCTAGAGAGAACCCCTACATAAACTATATTGCCAAAAGTTTTGGGACGCCTGCCTTTACATGCACATGAACTTTAATGACATCCCATTCTTAATCCGTAGGGTTTAATATGGAGTTGGTCCGCCCTTTGCAGCTATAACAGCTTCAACTCTTCTGGGAAGGCTTTCCGAGTGTGTTTATGGGAATTTTTGACCATTCTTCTAGAATCGCATTTGTGAGGTCAGGCACTGACGGTACCACGCTTGAATTCACTGAGCTCCAGAGAGCGACCCATTCTTTTTACAAATGTTTGTAGAAGCAGTCTGCATGCCTAGGTGCTTGATTTTATACACCATTGGCCATGGAAGTGATTGGAACGCCCGAGTTCAATTATTTGGAGGGGTGTCCTAATACTTTTGGCAATATAGTGTACCTTCATGACTGTGTGACAAATCAAGATTAGCTCAGGTTGTAAAATGTCATGTTAATCATTAGTTTATAATATAACAACAACATTTTATTCCAGGTGTAAGGAAAACTTTTTGCTTGATAGTTACACCACAATAAGTTTTTGAAAATGTAATAAAATTCATACAAAACCAACATTAATACAAAGAGTACATATCTAAGTACTAGATCTCTCCTTTGTTATTATGGACAAACTTTTTTTGTTGTTGACCCTTATGCATTGTTAATACGTGATAATATGCATGAGCATATTACCCATCTTCTATGGTTTTTGCATTGGCTACTTGTGTGCTATAAAATTGATTTTAAAGTGGTTTAGCACCCTCTCTGACCTGTTGATAGATCATCCCCCAGTGTGAGCTACCTTATAAGGTCTGCCAATCAGAGGCTTTTAGTTGAAAAAACAGGCTAAAGTCTAGGGGCGATCGAGCAAATGCCGCAGCCCCACCTAAACTTTGGAACAGCCTGCCCATTCAAATCAGAACTGCCCCTACATTACCCATTTTTAAAATGTTTCTTTTTATCTGGCTTACATTCTATGATTTGATACCTTACTCTTTTATGCTCCGTTTGTCCACTTGTGACTTTGTGCCTGCCTGAATGTATTTCATGGTTATGTTTGTTACTTTCGTCTTCTTGTAAAGCACATTGGTCAACGGCAGTTGTTTTTAATTGTGCTTTATAAATAAATTTAATTAATACAATATTGCCTGATTTAATAAACAGGGCAAATAAGCGTGACATCGCAATTCCAAAACAGGGGGTGGCGTGATCTACTGACTGTTCATGATCTACTGATGACGTGCAAATTAAAGAACACAGACGCAGCCGGATAATTTCCATAATGACCAACCCAATCTACCAAGAGCAGCGCAAATTAGCGTCTGGTTTAAGACTTGTTTTTTTTGGGGGGGGCTGTAAATAATGGCACAAATACCAGTAAATTGACGAGTGCAAACCGTAGTAAATCACCTTGCATGATTCATTTTATACTCTCCTCCCATAAATTTTGTGTCTGAACGGGAAACTCCTACAAATGCACATGCAATAAGGTCAGCCGCAAAAATAACCGTCCACGCCTTTTCAGCGCTAATATTTCACTGCGCGTCTTTAGTAAATCCAGACAGTAATTTTTTAACACCAAAAGAGGTTTTGCGCTGACGCAAGCTGTTAGTAAATCTGGTACTAAGTCTTGAATAAATGAGTATACATATAAGCTATACCTAATTTATGTGATTCAGGAGGAGGCATATCCATTCCTCCACTACCCAGTATGGCCCCTGCCCCGCCTCAGAGCAGTTTATCGAGAGGGGACCGTTACGCTGCCCTAGCTGAGCTTGACAGTGTCCTCAGTACCACCGTTACTAGCGGGAGCGCACAAGGGTGAGAAATCACTGCATTACTTATATAATCTGCACAATCCACCTTGCTTTTAGGCTGTTCATGCTTATGTTTTTGTGTGTTCTTGCACTACCAAAGTGTGTATGGAGGTGTCCCAGGAGCTGCTGCACCTCCAGCTCAGCCAGGACTACCCAACATGCAACAGGGTTTTGCAGGTGGAACTTTTAAGATTCGTTTAAGCAAGTTTTAACATGCAAGTCTTTTAAACTGACTCAACACTTTTTATCGTGCAGCTGCTCCCTCCACAAACCCATTTGTGGCTGCTGGGATGGTTCAGGAGCCCATATCTACAAATCCATTCCAAACCAATGGAAGAGCAGCCGCCTCAGGTAAAACCTAGCTTTGGTCGTGATCAGCATGCTTGTTATGTGTGTGTCCATTCAAGGAATGAGCAGATGAAACATGCTACTCCTCCTCTGGTCTCCTTTTATTTACTTTAGCCTCATTTGGCACTGGCTCCATGAGCATGCCAGCTGGCTTTGGGAACGCAACCAGTTACTGCCTGCCAACCAGTTTTAGTGGGACCTTCCAGCAGCAATTCCCTGGCCAAGGTCCCTTTCCCCCACCTGCAGCCTACCACCAACAGCCCAATGGTATGTGAGACTATATTTGTGTTTTCGTGAGTGTGAGATGGCCCAACCCCCCAGTGGCTTATGCCTTTTTTTTATGCATACTATTATAAGTCATGTGGCTGTGTTTGTATTGTTTTAAGCATTAACTCTTTTTGCTTTTCCTGCTTTGATGTGAGTTTTGGTGTTGCATGTGTTGGAGTAGCAGGTTCAGTGCTTTAGCATTGAGGTCAGTTATTAATGTCTGAATGTAACACACCAGCTCCATGGCCTTTCTTCATTTATGGTCCTCCTCAGGGGGGTTTCCAGCCTACGGACAGGCCAAACCTATGGGCAACTATGGGCAGCCGGTCACAGGACCTGGGATCTCTAGCAACCCATTCATGGTAAGCAAGCCAATGGCTATGAGGTAAATACAAAGTATCAAGGATATTCTTTATTTATATTGCTTTAAAGCCCCCCTCTGGTGTTTCTTAGGGCTGGGAATCGATTCCAAAACGAATCGATTCCAAGGCATTGGGAATTGAGAGCCGATTCTACTTTAAGAGCCCTTTTCAGTTCACAGTACAGATTAATGGCCGAGAGCCTACTGTTGCTATAGTAACTTCCTCACACATCCAATTGACAAATTGCGCACTCTTATATAATTGTTTTTGTTAATATTGTGGTTATTTTGCCTCATACATTCTGTGCAAAAGCACTTAAGTAATCTTTGTCATTTAACTTAACTGTGCACATACATTTTAGACATGTCATGTAGTTTTAACCATGCAACAAAATGCACATCCTTGAATAATGTGCTATCCTGTTTATTTATTAAATCGCATTTACTGCTGGGCTATGGGCCATTTCAGGAGCATCCATAATTACAATTTAAAATCAATCAGAGTTATTGAAATGTATCTTCATTTTACAAATTAAGTTTCAGAGAAGGATACTTTCTACATCCTTATATCCTGCGGTCACTCCGGGTCTAGGTTCCTCCACCAATTTCGTTAAAAAAAACAAGAATCGAAAACAACAGTGCCAAAAATTTCAGAATCGAACAGCCCTAGTGTTTCTGCTTTAATTATGCCAAAGCGGCTTATTCCAACTTTTTTAAGTCTCCATCAAATCAAAAATTGAGTTTTTTTGGCTTTTAGTATATGAATATGTTAGCTTTGAGGGTATTTATAAGATGGTGAGCTCCAAAACAATGACACAATTTGCATTTAGAGGATATAAGTGTTCGAAATTTACAGACTGTCATGCCAATATGGATCAATGATTTTGATATCACATCACTGCACTTCAGCTTCTGATCAGATTTTCTGTCCAGTCAAATGTTCTAGTCAAGTCACCTTTATTTATATAGCGCTTTTTACAATGCTGATTGTTTCAAAGCAGCTTCACAGTGTTAAACAGGAAAATAATGCAACAGAATTTGATTCGGCTGTACAGCCGCTCTGGAGAAAACGTTGATGTTATCCAGCTCCTTTCAATTATCACATAGTGACCATGCGGGTAGATCAGTAATTTAGTTGAAAATTTCAGTGTCCCCAACTGAGCAAGCCAAGCCAAAGGCGACAGTGGCAAGGAACCAAAACTCCATCAGGTGGCATAATGGAGAAAAATAAACCTTGGGAGAAACCAGGCTCTGGTTCAAATGTTCTCTTGAATCTGAAGCGTCCCGTCCCCTACATTATAAATAGACACTGAAGCTGCGGCTGAAATTGGAATTTTTTTCACACAATTACTATTTTCTGTATGGTGAATGGCATATAGTGCATTATATAGGGGATAGGGAACGATTAAGACAGTGGTCTGGTTTCGCATTAGTGTCACGCGAACCGCCGCAACGCACCCACGCACACACGCACACGCACACACACACACACAGAGTCTGCTCCGGTCCAGACAAAGACACGATAGCACAGTCGGCGCAGAACTAGGGATGCGCCGATCCGATACTCAGTATCGGTAGTGCCGAGTTCAGACTGCACGATTTTCAAACTCGTCGGATCACTGCTCTTTTCACACTGCATGACTATCTGGGGTAGCATTCAGTCACTGCTGTGTACACACTGCACGATGGATCGACGACAGGAGGTTTCACACTGCATGACTTTACAATAGGAAGAGTCACCGACAACTCTCTCCGGTGCGCAAACTACGTTTCACAACTAAACACACGCAAGATGTGACAAGTAAACAACGTGAGATCACGCGTGCGTCAGACCGGAGTTCTCGCGCGAGACTGGAATTGTTATTAAAAATGATGAACTGCAGAGAGTTTGCGATCCAAATTGTCTGTGCGCTGATTTGCAGCGAAAATGTGAAAAAGAAAAAAGATTATGGAGGAGGAAATGGTTGGGGAGACACAGGGAGCAAGGATTGTGTTCTGCAAGGAGAGTTTGAGGTAAATAAATAAGTTTGCAATGTGCTGCTGTTGCGGCTGGTCAAGCAAATGTTTGTGCTTTGTTTCTGTTTGATATAATTGTAAATATATCTAATAAAATACTGATATTCTGGTCAGTATCCTCACTGTATCAGATATCCTCCCTGAACTTCCCGCTGGCCTGTATCTCTCATTGGCTGTCGGTCATCGCAGATGTCATTTTAAGTCAGAACACGTTTCACACCGCATGATTATGAATCGCCGACAGGTCCAGATATTTAGCATGCCAAATATCTCACGGGCGTCGGCGAGTCTCTCTAATCGCGTCTTTGATAATTCACACTGCGTGATTGTCACTTACGTGCACGAGCACCGATTTGCCTATGGTTTCGGTCATTTGTCGGCGAGTCAAAATCGGGGCTAAAATCGGGCAGTGTGAACTCGCCATTACTGCTCCAATACCGCCATTATTTGCTGGATCGGGTATCGATCAGACAGGACCAATCCAAATCCGATCCTGTGCGTATAATATTCTGTGTTATTGTTAAGCCCCAGTGCCCCACAAAGGCACAAAAACATTATAAAGCCTCATCAACTCTTCGTGCACTATATTAAGTGTTCTGAAGCAGTTCCATAGTTTAATGTGAGGTACAGATGAATATTTAAGTCATTAAAATAAAGTTCACGTAAATGCTTCCATGATCTGCTGCGGCTGTCAGTCATTCAGCTTTCAAACTGCGTGTCGCGTTCGGTTATGACAGTCAACACAATGAAACTCTCTCCAAGATAACTCAATGTTCCTGTTATTATGCTTGATCTGAAGATAACGCTCTATGGTTTCGCATAAAAAGACTTTATCTGGCTGTAGTGTATTGCTGTAAATCCTGTTACTTGCTACCGGGTGTCTGTTAGATCCCAACACTGGACTGGAGATTGTATTGTTCTTCACGCACGGTAACTGAACTTTTAAACCGTTAAAAGAAAAGGCTCAATAAAATATTGCATAGATAGATACACTACACATCTATCTTACCTTTGTGTTTTGAACTTTTCAGTGTGGACGGATGACATTTTGCTTCAAGCTGCTTAAAAATAATAAACGGCTTTAATACAGACCCAGATTTAGATCTGATTAGCCAGCTATACATACGCGAATCTGCATCTTTATGCAGGGGAAACTCGCAGCTCAGGTACCTTTTCTTGCTCATTTACTGTAATGATGTATTGATTGACAATTACCATAGCATACCTATAGGTAATACAGGTGTGTAGAAAAGAGGATCAAGAAAATCCAAAAATCTCAAAAGTTAAAGGAAATCCCGCACACTATCGTTACTTGCAAAACCTATCAACTTTTTATTGGCAACGTTTCGGTCTCATGACCTTCATCAGGCACAAATTATATTACTTAAATTCCATCTTACTCTTAATGGTTTTACATCTATTGTACTTAATATTAGGCTTCATTAAACATGCATATTATGTACTCAAGTCTTCTTATCCACAATTATCATGATAATTTGAAGTAGAATTAACTTAATATAATTTAATATTGCCTTTGAAAAGTATCGGTACTTCTAATGCGCTACTAAATCTGCAATGTGTTGTTGCTGGATGACAGAAATGATCAAACCTTCAAAACAATGTTTCTTTGTCCACTCCGATGCTTACGTTTGTCTTCTCTTGTCGTCTTCTCTACAGGGCGGAGGCCCGGCGGGACCGTACCCAACAGGAGGTTCCTCCACAAACCCCTTTCTCTAAAGCGCTTTTCCCGCCACATTTCAGCAGCATCATGCACACATTCCGCATCACCAATGCTCTAAAACATTGTCTTCAAGGATCTGAAAGTATTCAGATTTTGTATTTACTGCACTGAGTCTTTGACATTTCTAGAGAAAGAGCTGTGGATACGCAGGTGATGGTCTTCCCTACCCATCGGTGTATTCTGGACAAAAATCCACGATTGTCCCTCCTCATTTATGCCTTCAGCTCAATAAGTAATGTTTTATGCCTAGAAAGTAAGCTCCTTGTGCATATCAGCATTTGTAATCCTTTTAAAAACATGTTATTCACAAAGAGAAACTGACGGGACAGCAGAACACAGTGGTGTCTAGGGATGCTGTGATTAGCTGTACAAACAACTTCAGTTTGTCCTTAGCACCTGCACTAGCAGAAATGTTTCGTTCAGTTGAGGCGAAAGCGCGTTGTGAGGAATAGACGTCACTAATCGCCTCAAGGAGGTAAGAAAACATGGTTCGGATTAAAACCTGACACCTATTGTAAAGGCAGAGGAGCTCAGCACAAGATAACGCAGGTGTCTACAGCACAAAAGGGCCGAGTAGATGTAAGTGGTAGAGTACGCTTTTCTATGATCTTCCCTTGGGGTCTCTATAGCCGAACCTTGGGAAATTGGTCTGACCTGCGGTGTTCTCCGTTGATGGATTTTTGACCACATCAAAAGTTACCATTACAGGAATACAAGTTAATGTGTACATATATAAATATATGTATAAAATATTAAATGATTTTTAACTACTGTGTTACATGCGCCTGTTTGTGCTTTTTTTTACACTTCATTGAGCAAAGCTGCGGTTTTTAGTTCTCAATTATGTTCATTTTCACATATGAATAATTAGAGGAAATTAATCAATTGTTTTTTTTTTTTTATATATATACAAGTTTTTACAATATAATCTCCCACCCTAAAACATATATTAGACACTTTATTTAGTGGCATTGATGGTTCCATAAATAACCTTTAACATCCATGGAACCTTTCCATTTCACAAAAGATTATTAAAACCCCAAATGGTTCTCGGGAATCACAGCGAAAACCCCTTTTGGATCCTGTGTTTTTAAGAGTGTAAGAATGTAGGAACATGTAAATAATAATATCAAAGAAATAGAACAATTTAATTATAAAAAAGGGGGATTCATCATAACTATCAGAGAAATAAATAAACAGATAAAATAACAAAAAAATGATCACACAGGCTCGGCTATTCTTTCATGAATAGCCTACACTACATGTTCTTTAAAACAGTTTTCTTTAACGCATTTATCTACCTTATAATTAGAATATTAATGATAAAGGTTCATTATTTATAAATTTGATCTGTTAAAGCTCCCAGATGAAATGACCTCCATCATCCGTTTGAGTTATGTCGAACTATTTGTTTTGTCTGTTGGTGTATAGTGCAATATTGCTGTACAGTGGATTCATAAATTATTCAATCATTCATTTTTCACATTTTATGTTAAAGCCGCAATTGTCGCATCTAAACTAAATGCCCCATATAGGTAACTGTTACAGCAGAATATATAAACGGAAACATTACATTGACATGAGTATTCCAACCCTTTGTCAAGTGTATGTAGAGACGATGAGCACAACCTGTAACTACTAAATAACTACTATATACTATTAAATAACATACAGTTATGTTTTAGATGGATTCAAAATAACAGTGATTGTTTCAAGCGCCGCCAAAAACCTGCTTCCGTTGGCGCGTGACACTACTATAGAGTGCCACAGTTTTCGTGAAGACACGAATATTCATCTAATAAAGATAAATTCGTCCATTTAGTAGGAGCAGCATCCAGCCACTTATCGGATGTGCATGAAAAAAATATGGCGATGAATATTAGTGTGAAATCACGCTGATATGATTCCCTCTGGAGATGATGACGCAGACAGTGGCGTTTCTGTTGTCCTGGTAACGCGTCAACGGTCGGTATCCGGGAATGGCGAGCTTGTTGGGTGAAACTCTGTTTGAGCTCAGTGGACAAGGTCCTGCACCAATGAAGGACTATTTCCACTTTGCAATTACACCGACTCAGGTTTGTCTAGGTTTTTTGTTTTTGTTTTTTAACGCTCTTGAGGCAGCTTTATGACCAAAAGTTTGCTATTTGTTTGTTTATCTCTTCTCTTCATCTAACGTTAGATCGTCCAAACACAATGCTAAATTGTACACACATATTACCACTGGAATCAAATTGGTTAATAAATGAAATTAACACATTTGTGTCTTCATCAAGTCCGAAATTGTAGGCTTTTGGCTGTTAACTTTTATTTTGCGCATGCCCATAGATCTGAGCCTACAGTAAATGGTTGTAATTCATGAATGATTTGGAATTTTGAATTTTCAGTGTTTAATCTTTTGAATGATACCTAATTCATGGTTATTACTAAAATAGCCTATGTGATGGTGAAAAATAGGTAATAAAAAACCGTGCCAAGTGTCCTGCTACCTGGACAGTGGACACTCACAGTTAACAAGCTAAACTGTAGCTGTAATGATCACACTTAAGTGTAAAAGAAAATATATATTTTACATAAAGAAACTATTAGTTACTACTCAAGATCCTACAACATACTCTGGAGATGATTATTAAAGTAGCTCGGAAGAACTGTTTGCCTGAGAGAAAAAAAATGTAGGTCTTTTGTCTCAGTTTTATTGTAGACCATTATTTATGATAATTATGCACATCCTTCACTGCAGGTTATTTGGAGCTGGTGGAAGATTTCTTTGAGATCAGACTGCAAGAACACACCACCAGGACAACTGAGAGAATCACATGAAGACTTTTTAGAAGACAGCCGTCTGCAAAGCAAGTTATTAAGCAACTTTCTTTGTGCTTGCTTACTATTTTAGACATACACTTCATATTTTAAACTACATTTAAATAAAGTGTGTGAAGTCTCTTAATGTAGCCAGTTTCTCATTCAATGACAACCTGGTCTATCTCATCCAGATCAAGTGGCCATGGTATTTGGTCCTCACATCTTGCAGTACTCCAAAAACTTATGCCAAGGCCACTATGATTACATTGCCCGTCTTCCCAATGCTTTACTTTTCACCATCATGGCACATCTAGACCTTGAAGACATTTCAGGTCTTTCACGCACCTGCCGTAAATTTAGAGAGGTAAGGTCTATTGTAATCACATTGCATTTTAAAGTGTCATTGAACCAACCCAAGTGGCATTCATTTTAAATAATATAGCTCAAGCACACTTAAGACAAATATTTCACATAAAGTGTTTTAAATTAACTATACATTTGAAATTACTGTTTGTATGTATGTTAAATGGTGACATTGAAGTGTATGTGCTTTCTGATTTGTTTGCAGCTTTGCAACTCAGAGGAGTTCTGGGAGCAGACAGTAAGAAAGCATTGTGACACTGTGACTCCAACAGTGGAAGCTTTAGCTAAGGAGGTTGGCTGGAGGACAATTTTCTTTACTAACAAGCTGCAGCTGCAGATGCAGATTAGCCGCAGGAAGCAGAAGGAGAATCAGCCCTGTGAGGATAAAAATGAGCCAAGTTCCTCTTCTGTTCCTTTGGAGTAAAGGGCTTAAGACCCTATTCAAAGTCTGATTGAGACTTTCTTTCTCAGAACACCATTTTTGCTTGTTTCATGCATGGAAAATTCACTGTTGAAAGAAGTGTGCACATTGACTTTGTTGTACATCTGGCAGACTTACATTTGCTTAAATCTAAATGTTTTTGAGCCAAAGACCAGTTTTGAGACGAAAACATTTTTACTTTACATAACTTGTAAGACAAACTCATAATCACAGTTTTTCTGCCATAATTATGACATTATTTCAATACATATCCAAAGAGATTTTACCAGTATGTGAGTTTTATTTACCCACAGTTTCAACAGTATTGTCCTGTTCAGATGCCAATTTTTGTGAAGAGGAACCTAATATTTATAATATATAAACATTGAATGTTATGTTATTGCAAAAACAGCCTTGTTTTGTTCGTTAAAAATAAATATTGCATTTCTGTAATAAAATATTTTCTTCATTCATTTATTTAGTAAAAACACTGGAATAAAAATACTATTTAGCCCAGTCTATTAAGAAAAGAAAATCCAATCCAATTATTTCACAGCTCAACTCTTTTTCTGGATTCCTTTTAGCCATAACATTATAACCATGGCGATTAATTAAACCTGGCAACCCCAATTACATCTCTAATATTCAGTTACGGGAGAAGTGCCAAATTATAATCTCAGCTCTTGTTCATTGTTTTTAAATAACGTATGCTTGAGATAACGAGACTTGAGTTATTTATGAGCATGTGGTTAAAACCCACCCCTCATACCCTCAGTAGATTACTGTTGCATGGCACAAAACAGGAAAAACCATGCATGGGGGAGGATGTTAGAAACCTGAGATGCTGTGACTAGATCGCTGGCTGCAGGTGAGAATCACTCAAGCAATTTGTATCTCTGAACAAGCTTGACAAAGACTACAGGAAAGGCTACTGACAGGCAAAATTGTTAATTTTGGATCCAAACAAGTTGACGAAGCGAGGTGATTCTAATATTGAATGTGATTTATTAATGAAGCTTGAACAAGTGAAAGCCCAAAAATGACAAACACCAGCGATGAAACAGGTGAGTGTAGTTCTAGTTTTTTTACAATGCAATATGTTGTCCAGAAATTTGTATTTGTCCAATGTCTGTAGAGTTTCTTAAATACAACATGACCATCTGCTCCTGTAGACCCGCCAGAAAAAGCCTGTTAGCCTGTTTTATATGTCTTCATATTCTCATTCTCTATTTAACTTTTTTTTTTTGTCTTTTGCCTCAGGTCTCACTAGCTCCAGTCTAGCAGAAAGCAATAGGCTTTTGGAGACCGTTAAAGCTTTTGTCCACTTTGGAGCTTTCGTTGTCACTGGTCTCTTCACCTGCCTCATCATAGCAACAGTGCGGCACAGCCAGGAGCTGCGTCAGAACCATCGTTACGTCCTGTTGTGTCAGCATTGCGTCTGTGTGTCCGGCTTCAACATCATGGGTGCAGCCGTGCACAGCCTTCGCAGCCTGCGTTGGCCAATTTCTCGAATTACCTGCTGGATCCTCTTTGACCTGCAGGTGGTGATGGCACGAGGTTTGATGATCACCCTCACGCTAATGTCCGTCAGCACCTGTCTGTCTATTTGCATGCCACTCCGTTACCCCATTCTGGTCCAGCGCTTCCACCGCTGGGTCATGCTGGTGGCTTGCGTTCTCGCCCTGCTGAACCCCGTAGTCTTCACCGTCCTAGCCTGTGTGCACTCTCCGTGGGACCACGTGGTTGGGCTGGATACTGAGTGCTCTACAGCTTTGGAAGGCACGGCTTGCATTGCCAGCGCTTTAGCGTTGCTGTTATTGCTGGTGCTGCTCATCATTGCAAGCTATGTGGCGATTTACCTGGAAGGTAGACGCGCTGGCCACTTCACGCGATCCAACAGTAAAGGCCGCTGCACCATTCTCATCCACAGCCTGCAGATAAACCTGCACCTCCTGCCCTCCATCATCATCATCTCACGGCATAAGGAGACGCTCCCTGTGGCAATGACGATTTTTGTCATCTTCAGTTTTGCACAGTCCCTCAGCCCTGTGGTGTTCGGCCTGCGCTGCAAAGAGCTCTACAAGGAGATGCTGCATTTCCTGCCATGGTTCTGGGGAACCTGTAGTGGCTGTGGGCACATTGGCAGCATGGACACCATAAGCACTGGGACAATAACCAGTGCGGAGACCGGAGCCAGTATAGAGACTAATACCTCCACCTGCATGGCCACCATCTCCCCATCTGCCATTATCACAGAATGTGAGGGTAAGAAAGAGAGGTCGGACTTCATAGAGTTAACTGGAAGTTAGAAACAAGTTGGACAAGGTGAACAGAGTCTCAACAGTGTGAAAAGATAATTGGCAATTTCTAAATCCTAGAGACCATGGGGAGGGAGATTAGGGAGGTCGAGAGAATAAAAAATTAAACATCAAAAGTTTGGGGTAAGACTTTTATCATACTTTTATTCAGCAAGGACGCATTAAATTGTGCATCAATTGTGCATTGACGCATCAAAAGTGTCAGTAAAAACTTTTACATTGTTACAAAGAATGCTGAAAAAAATTTATCACAGTTTCCACAAAAATACTAAGCAGCACAACAAATGAGTATCATCTGACACTGAAGAATGGAAGCTGCTGAAAAATCAGCATTGTCATCACAGGAATAAATTACATTTAAAAAAATATTAAAATAGAACCCAGTTATTTAAAATTGAAATAATATTTCACAATATTAATGTGTTTACTATGTTTTATCAAATAAATGCAGCCTTGGTGAGCAAAAGACTTCTTTCAATGAAGTATACATGTTGACACTATATGAAGGTTTTTTTAGTCATATGAAACCTTTATGAACCTCATAATCATGAATATGTCTTTGAATGGTCAAGCCCTCACACTTAAACCGTACGGCTAGATCACACTACATGCAAAGAGGTGTGAAATTGGTAGTTGTTCAACTTTTCACCAGATGATTTGTGTCCTCACCTGAATTTCTGTAGAACAAGTCACGCTGAGGATTAAATTATTACTTTTGCATATAATTGTGTTTGAATTGGACGCTGCTAAGCTAGTATGTATTTAAGCCTTAAAGACTGGAGTTTGATCTCTGTGTTCAAATTGGTATTGGTATTTTCACATGAAAAATGTTTTTAAGCCAGTTATTTATATCTTTTACTGTAGTGTGTCAGTAGGAAATATCAGTTTACATTTTCTAAACATTCATTTTGCAATTAATTGTAATAATCCAGTGAGATTTATTTTTGTTTTTTTTAATGCACAAGAAGTCTGATAGCAGCCGGTCTGATCTCACCATCATCGAGTCTGTCTGTGATTACATGAAGAAACAGAAAAAACTGAGACAGACTAAATCCAGAAAAACTAAGGCAACGTCTCCCAGACACTTGAGGAAACCTTCCTGCAAAACTACAGTACTGTGAAAAGTTTAGGCACTTGTGGTACCCATGGTACGGCAGCAAAGTTCCTTGATTATTACGCAGGAATGAGAGTATAGTTCCTAGTCATATCGGTCTAGAAAATTGCAGCTTTTCATTTTCTGTCGGTCTTAGTACACGATGTAACTACATAAGAGTCAAGTTTTGAATAGAAAAATGTCTACCGGCAGTCCCGGAGATTGGCTGAATGGATTCGAAAACGGTAAAACTCAACTATTTAGCTCTAGGAGAGAGGGAAAATGAGCCTATTTTCAAAAATAGTGGAGTGTTACTTTAACACCCAGCATGGCAAGACATCGCCATAATAGATCCTTTTCACATTTCCGGGGTTCTTAGAAGAGGAAGTCGTTAGACGACAGCAAATATACATTTTTGTGTTCCCATTTGCTCCAATAGCAAAAGAAAAAATCCACAATAGCGTTTCCATGACTTTCTAAGAGGGAAATAATATCAAAAGATTGATTACAGCAGTCAGAAGAGAGAATGATGTGAAATTTGCTGTCACTCTCTCAGCGTTGTTCTGTATTTTTTTTTTTTTTTTAAATATAAAATTTAACAACAACATTCAAGCTGGACTTGCCTCTGCATCTATAATCCTACTCATGCCAGTATATTAACAAGCTTTGACTTTTCCATTCTCTCTGGTCCTCTTTGCTTTGTCATCAAATGTAAACAACACATTCAATCACTGTTCAGTTTTCTCTTTTTGTATTCCAGTCCCTGTGATGGCTGCTTTTAGACAAAGTTAAGGCACACATCTTTACGTAAAAAATTTTTTTCAGCTTATTCTATTTTGAACTTGCCCTAAAACATTATTTAGACATATTGTGATTTACTATTTAGTATGGTGTTTAATTGTATTGTTCTATGTTGTTGTATGATCCCTATTTAATTTATTAGGATGTGCTACATTTTAAATGCAACATTACATGATTGTGAATGACATCAGCTGATATCTATGATTTGAAATTTGTATTAACTAACATGAACTAACAATGAGCAATACATTTGATACAATATTTATCTTTGTTAATGTTAGTTAATACAAATACAGTTGTTCATTGTTTGTTCATGTTAGTTCTCAGTGATGCTGTCAAAAATGGTGTAGAAATATTGTTAATTCTTAGTTAACTAAAGAAGTTAACTAATGAAACCTTACTGTAAAGTGTTGCCGAAATGTTTTATCAATATTTAGTATTTGAAATGTCCTCTCTGATCTTACCTCATTTGTAAAACTTTATACTCAAACCCTTCAACCTTTGCACAATGTAAAAAATGATGTCTGATTACTGAATACTGTCGGTACAGCCACAAAGTTATAATGTTCATTGTGACTGGACATAATGTATGTGATTTGAGATCTAGTAGTAATTTTCCAACCATCTGGTTTGCAGGTGTTAATTATCATTATCAAATGCCATTGTTATTATTTATGTCTTATCAGCAGAACATGGATTTGTAAAGACACCTCTTCTTCGCATTACAGATGTACTGCAGGAGGTATCATTAACATAGACTTGTGCATTTAATATTAATGTTTATAACTCAAATGCTATATAAAGTTTTCCAAACGTAGTTAATAAGAAGAAAGTATAAAACTTTAATTTCTTGCAAGTTGTCTTTTTTTCACACCTGTACTGGAGTGTGGTTTCAGGTTGTGTGATGCTCTAAATGCTCTGACTGTAAATGATCCATGGTTGACTATTGCATCTCCATAAATGGTGATCTTACAAAAAAAAAAACTGTTTTCACAACACCTCTGTGTGTTTATTTTTTAAGTGTATGTGTCTATTCCTCACCAAGCCTCCCTCAATATTTAACACCAGGTGCATCACATCAGACTAACCTTTGTAGCCATCAATAGAACCTCATTAGCATTTTGTGCCTCAAATGCAGTCCACCTGGGAAATGTGATAGGTGATGGGAAGTCAGTGAATATAATGAATTATCTTCATATAATTAAAAATACATTAAAGCAGCATATTTATAGAAAAACCCCTGTTGCTTTTTTCAAGTGCATTACTTTTAAATTTACAACAAAAATATCTGAGTGGCTTTTTCAAATAAGTTACTTGTTTTCCCATTTATTGACTGATGCTGCGTCCTTATGCTGTTGTAATTACCACAATTAAATAAAAAAATTGTATTGGACTGTACAGGATCAGTTGAAACAGAAAGCTCGGGCACAGGGTGGCCAAGACAGGGAGCTCTGGGACAGAAATCACTTTTTTGCTAGAGCCTCTTGTGTGGGTATGTCAGAGGAATGTGCTGTGAAGCTCATTAAGACACCACAACTGAGTGCAATATCAAACAGCGCAAAAATGTAAAAAAAATATTTTTTATTATAAATATTATATAATATAAAATATATTATATAAAAACTATGTTAACACTTTACAACAAGGTATCATTTGTTAACATTAGTTAATGCATTAACAAATTAAACCTTGAAATACAACCTTATTGTAAAGTGTTACCAAAACTATTTACAATATGACTATACACCAATGAACCAAAACATTATGACTAATAATGTCTAATAAATGTTGGTCCTCCGCATGCTGCCAAAACAGACCCAAAGAGGCATAGACTCTGCAAGACACCTGAAGATGTGCTCTGGTATCTGGCACCAATACATTAGCAGCAGATCCTTCGAGTCCTATAGGTTGCAAGGGGGAGCCGGCTTGGATCAAACTTGATGGTCCAGCACATCCCACAAATTGGATTGAGATCTGTGGAATTTGGAGGCCAGGGCAACACCTAAAACTCTTCATCGTGTTCCTCAAACCATCACTGAACAATTTGTGCAGTGTGAACAGCTGACTTCAGCTGAACAATGACACTATTTTATTTTTGTAGCTTCACGGCTGAATTGAATTTGCATCATTGAATCATTATTTTCCTGTTTATCCCTGGAAAGCTGCTTTGAAACAATCTGTATTGTATAAAACGCTATATAAATAGAGGTGACTTGACTGGCAGGTGCATTATCCTGCTGAAAAAGGCCACTTCCACCAGGATCCACTAGGTGGCACTTGTCAAATTTACGTCCACATGACTGGCCGGACAGAGGGTTTCCCAGCAGAACATGCCTAGAGCATCACACTTCCTCCACCAGCTTGTCATCATCCCACAATGCATCCTGGTGCCATTACTTCCTCAGGTAAATGTGTTTTTTTGACAGCAAGTTTTGATTTAGTTTTAGTCATGTCTTTTTTCTGCCAAAAAATGTTGATGAAAATATTTGACAAATTATTCGTCAACGTAATTAACACTGGCTACACGGCTGTCCACATGTAAAAGAAAACAGGACTCATCGGACCAGGCAACCTTCTTCCATTGCTCCAAGGTCCAGTTCCGATGCTCACGTGCCCATTGTAGGCGGTTTTGATGGTGGACGGGGTCATCATAGGCACTCGGTTAGGTCTGCGGCTATGCAGCCCCATATGCAGCAGAGTGCAATGCAATGTTTGTTGAGACACATTCCTCCTTTAACCATCATTCAAATTTTGTGTGACTTGCACCACAATAGACCTGTTGACTCGGACCAGACGGGATAGCATTCATTGCCCTCGTGCACTGATGAGCCTTGGGCACCCAACACCCTGTCTTTGGTCTGTGGTTTGTCCCTTCGTTGTCGCTGGTTCCGCCCAGTTCCAAATCTCCTTCGTCACACAGCTCTAGGGCTACGTCTACATTAATCCAGATACATTTGAAAACAGCGTTTTCGTTTTCAAAACTCTCTCCATCCACACTAGCATTTTCAAGTGTTTTCTAAAAGTTTCTCATCCACACTGAAACATCAGAAAACACAAAATTCACCTTACTGCACATGCGTAAACCCTCATAAAAGCTCACCGAGATGATACAGACGGAACAAGACAGAACAATACAGCTATCACGCAATTCTTCTGGCAGGATCATTTTATTTAACAAATTATCTCACGATTCAATGATGAATCCTGGCCGCACTCACTCACCATTATGGTCTAAAACATAACTCTCTCATGTTTTGCCACAGGACAGCAAATGCGAGTAAATATTCTGTCATCTTTGCAGGACTGTGATATAAAGAGTGTGCAAAGTAACATATTTTAGCATCTGTGTGAAAGTGAATAGCAAATACTGGTATAAACTTGAATATCTATCGGTACAATATGCGTCACATGACTAAACGCGCAAAAACCTCTGTTTTCACAGTCCACACTACAACGCGAAAATGGCATTTTCAAATGTATCCACTTTGGAGAGAGTTTTAAAAAAGTTTTACTTTTGTTAAACGCTGTCTCAGTGTGGACAGAAGGCATAAACGGAGAGAAATAGATGCGTTTTCAAGTGTGGACAAGGCTTAAGTCTCCTTTGTCGTTGCTAGTTCCACCCAGCTCCAAGTCTCCATCGTCGCTAGTTCCACCCAGCCTCAAGTCTCCTTCAGTGCTGTTGGTACCGCCCAACCTTCCACTTCCCTCCACCTCTGCTGGCTCCCTTCAGCCCCTCGGCTCTTTCTTCGGCGGACCTGTCCAGCTACTCAGATCTATCTTGGGCTTCTCGGTCGCCAGTTCCGCCCTAGTGTGAGGATCCCTTAGCTCCACCTCTGGCCTTCGAGCCATGAACTCTACCTCTGCCTGTTCACCCATTATCTCCTTCTTAGCTCCACACTCCATCGGCTCCAATGTAGTCCATCCCTCAGGCTCCACCCGGCTCCCTCATCCCTCCATTTTCGCTTTGGTCATTCATCACCCTGGTTGCGCCTCAAACTAACAGGCCTTCGGCTTTGCCTCGTCCCTCCACCACTTTGGCTCTAACGCTGTCCTCAATCCAACTTGCTCTGTCCAGGTCTGCCAAGCCCATCGTTTCCACCTCGGCCCCATGAGCCTGTGGTTCTGCCTTGGCTCTCCAGTCCAGTGATGTCACCAGTCCAGCGAGGCTCCACCATGGCTTCAGTTCTGCCGTGGGCCTTTGCCTTGGTGCCTCAGCTCTGGGTCGCTTCCCTCCATCACTTACCTTTGGCTCCTCTCTCAATTGTCCCCTCCGTGGTCTCTTCCTTTACCAGCTCCTCCATTTCCCTGTCTGTTATGGCACGTGGACGCGCATTCCGGAAGGAGTAATGTAATGGTTTTGGTATGTTTAGGACCTGCGTTTCCTTTCTGTGTTTAGTTCCTGTTTTTAATTTCTATGGTTACTAATTTTGTTTTACTAATGTATTCTATTAATAACTCGCCGAAATGAAACATAGCCTAATATGTTAAATTCCCATTGATTGAACATTCCAAAACAATTCTGTAAGTGCGCCTACAGAAATAGAGCCATATATGAGGTAACCTCTATACTCTGTGCGGAATATCAGAAATGGATATAATTTCTATTAGTAATATAGCCTAATAGGGCTATAATAAGCTATAATATAATATATCCATGTCTTTGTCATCTTTAATTCAAATAAAATGTTAATTTATTAATAATATCCATTTCTGATCATCCCAGGTTGCTATGGTAACGCAGGTTTGTTTATGTGTGTTTGTTTGCATGACCGCAACATAAGGATGTCTTAATATGATCTTATGGCCACAAGAATATGTTGTGGCCTCAACATGCTATGATGTTCCTATGAGTTACTGTGTCGTGGACACGACAAAACTAAGCGAACCTAACATGTCCCTTCTGGTCACCATACAATATAACTATATTTAAACATCCCTAAGCAAGTAATATCACCAGTAAAACGGCCTAACACTGTGTCTATACCAGAGTGAGCAGTGCGATGCGACAAAAGCAAATAGAACCCACTTGTGGCAAGCCGGACGAGGCAGAGGGCCGTGAAAATGGGGCAAGGCCGGTAGCATGATGGATAATGAGCCGGTTCCAACCTCCTTCTTCCCAAAACATCTAACCGTGTTACATTGGTGCCAAAACCCAGGAGGAAGGAGGGACACACTGTCGGAGACCCTTTGCTGCTGAGAGGGATTGCGGTGCTGAGGAGGTCGGGCAGCACAACGCAGCGGTGACCGCCATGTGGCTGCCCAAGGCAATGGTGCTGGAGCGAGTGAAGACCAGGTGGGACGGAGAGCCCGCTGCCATGCTCTTGGGTCGAGAAGAGGTGGCGGCTGTCCAAGATGGAGCGAAGGAGCCATGGGCCAGAGCCTGCTGCCATTCGCCATGATGGGGAAGAAGCAGGGAACGGGGGACTCGCTGCCGGCTGCCCGCAACCGTAGGAGCCATCACCGAGGCTGGAGGAGCGGAGGAGGATCAAGCCATCCACCTAGGAGCACTGTGAGTGAGAGCCTCTCAGCTGGTTAAGGGCCGAGCGGCAGTGTGTCCGGGAACCGGACCAAGAATTTTCTTTCTTCTCTCCCCTCTCTCATCTCTGTCGCGGCTTATGGTTCCATCTCCTTTTCTCTCACCTCGTCTGTCCTTACCCCCAGGTTCTGTGGTCATCATAACTGGACTTCCAGGGGGGAGTAGAGTACAGTTTCGTGGGTACCCCCCCGGCCTGTGAGGGGCAATGGGCAGAGGCAGAGGGGCATGAAAACGCCGCACCGTTCTCGAGTTTCTCATGGAGGAGCTTTGGAAGCATAAGCGGAGCGACGACAGTGAAGGAGGAGAGAGGACCAGGCCTGTATTTTTATGTTATGTTATGTTTTGTTTATGTTTTATTATGTGTGTGCGGCAGTCGTCCGTAAGGGGACGTTTTGTTGTTTGTTTATTTTATATGATTAAAATGTTGTTGAAGGTTCGCCGGTTCCCGCCTCCTTCCCATAACAACTAACCTTGTTACACCACTATTATCAGACACAAAGCTGAATAGGTTAAACGGCAGTGTGTCTGGGAATTGGAACAATATTTTTTTTTCTCTCTCGTCTCTGTCGCTCCTTATGCTTCTGTCTCTCTCCTTTTCTCTCGCCTCGTCTGTCCTTACCCACAGGTGCTGTGGTCGCCGTGACTGAACGTTCGCCGGTTCTCGCCTCCAGCCTGCCAGACACAAAGCTGACTGAATAGGTTAAACAACTGGGTGGCCATTTTCTTTTTTTCTCCATGTCTTATGCAGTGACCTGAAAAGAAAAAGCATAAATAAGCTTTATCAACACACTAGAAAGCATATAAAGGCATATGCATGAAAAGGAGGTAACATTCGTGAAGAACTAATGCTGCGTTCCAGGCAGGTTTTTGAGCCCATAAGTTACGACTTCAAACCACGACTCACGACTTTGTAACGCTTATGCTCATTAACAATCATTTCTATCGCCTTGCTTATTTGAGGGAAACAGAGGAGAAAAAAACGGCGCATAAGGTAAGAGAAACTGTTATACTTTTTATTTTACGTTATTTGTATATTTGGAAATGTATTTGGTATTAATTTATTCTTACACTCAATGGACTGAAAACTAGCTAGTGCTAGAAAAGCTGCTGATAATGCATGACATTTGCGGATAAATAACGTTAGATCAATACCTTATTTTAATAAACGATTAGGATTTTAATGTACGACTTTCAAAAACGCTGCATCCGTAGGGGCTGTCGTTGTTGTTTCGTGGGCTATGTGACGTCAGAGCGCGTAACTGGGAGTACATCAATCTAGTACAAGTTCACGGGTGGGAAGTCATGGGTTTGACTGCCGTTCCAGTGCATTTTCACGGGTAGAAGGTTGGAAAAACACGGGTTACGGGTTGCCTGGAACGCGGCATAAATTCACATTTTTGAACATAGCATGTTTACCTATGTTAAATTTTTTAAATTTAGTAAACAGTTAAAACATACTTCACATTGATGATGTGCATGTTGATTATATGCATTCTGGTTTATGTGACATGCTAAGGCAAACGCAACAATAACCAGTCATGGCAATGCATATGATCCAGAAGAAGCCTGTACTCTGGATGATGCTGTAGACAAGCCTGCATGAAATGACAGCATTCTGTGCAAAAAGATAAGAGAAATTTGATTATTACCTTAAACTGTACACATGCTATATTTAACCATTTGTTCTTTGATTAACAACTAACCTCGTGACACAGCAAATCTGGACCACACACAGTTTATGAGGTCGTACTCGTCTTGGGTTGTTGGATAACGTCCATGCACCATTGTGAACAGAAGCACCCCCAGTGAAAACACTGTTGCAGGTTTTGCATGGTACCTGCCCGTGTCATAATACTCTGGGGAGATGTACGGTATTGTGCCTGAGGAAAGAGATTTTGTATGATGATTATAAATAAAAGTATTTTGACTATATACAAGATGCGATTTAGTGTTCTAATTAATTTGATATCAAAGCGGTGCATAATACATACCACGGAGGGACTTATAGGCAGAATCACTTATGAGGTCCCCACACCCAAAGTCGATTAATTTGACCTCCAGCGTGCTCAGGTTTATGAGCAGGTTTGACAGCTTGATGTCGCCATGAAAAACACCCCGGTAACAGCAAACGCTAACGGCATAAATAACCTGCCGCATAATGTGCTGTGCTATGTGCTCCTTGAGAACACCTCTGTTGAGTTTCAGGAATCTATGCATATCCATGCTTCGCAAGGGGTGCTCCATGACCATGACGTAATGGTCTGGGTCGTCCTGCCAGTCCAGCAACTGAATTATATTAGGACAGCTGGGAGCCCTATTGGCGATGACTGCCAAAGCGATTTCTAAAGGAAGGGGTTTGGGATAAAAAGGCTAAAAGAAAATGGTTAAATGGTTAAATTGTTGTTCAAAGTCAGTTTTCCTATTGAAAAATCATTTGTTATCTATGATTAAAATAGAGTAAGATACTATAAACTGAAAACAGTGACTAAAAAGAGAAAACTGCAGTGCAGCCTACTTACAGTGCTGATATATTTTGTGGCTGGTGTTTTTCGGACAAATTTCACTGCCACCTGATTAACAAAACAAAGAATTAACGATTAAGATGTGCACAAGGGTGATTTCATTGCAGTCATGAATCCTGAACAGAAGTTTTGTGAAGTAGTGCAGTGTAAGAAAAAAGAAATACCTTAAGACCATCCTTGATGCGAACCCCTTTATGCACTGAGCCAAATCCACCTTTGCCCAGCTCCTCACCGAATTTGTAATGGCGGGAAATGCAATCTATTAAAAGAGAAGTAAAAGTAAAAGATAAGACATTTTATTTGTATTTGTTTTATAATTAACATTTTCTAATTCTTATATTTGTATTCATATATTTATTTTATTTGTCTAATATCAATTAAGAGACTACAAGGGATTTTTTTTTAATTCATTTGGCACACTGGAGGACTATTAAATTGAACTGCAAAAAAAGCTACATGGTGATTAAAATGATGAAAAGGCTAAATAAATGTGAACACTGTTTCGGTTTAAGGCAGTAAACTTACTCTTATTCGACTTAATGTCCTCATCTGCTTTGGGACTCGCTGCACACTCAATGTCGTTTTCTGGTGCTGGATGCACTGCAGAGTCAAAGCTCTCATATACTGTGGGACTCGCAGCAGATTCAATGCTCCTATCTGCTGTGGGACTCGCAGCAGATTCAATGCTCCTATCTGCTGTGGGACTCACTGCAGAGTCAATGCTCCTATCTGCTGTGGGACTCACTGCAGAGTCGAAGCTCTCATATACTGTGGGACTCACTGCAGAGTCAAAGCTCTCATATACTGTGGGACTCACTGCAGAGTCGAAGCTCTCATATACTGTGGGACTCACTGCAGAGTCAAAGCTCTCATATACTGTGGGACTCACTGCAGAGTCAAAGCTCTCATATACTGTGGGACTCACTGCAGAGTCAAAGCTCTCATATTCTGTGGGACTCGCAGCAGATTTAATGCTCCTATCTGCTGTGGGACTCACTGCAGAGTCAATGTTGCCATCTGCTGACAAACTCACTGGAGAGTCAGTGTTGTCATCTGCTGATGGACTTACTGGCATGTCGAGGACTGCAGGTTGCAGGACTTCTTGCTCCAGCTGAGCCTCAGCAGTGAAGACGACTTCAGAGCTACTGATTGGTGCTTCCTGAAGATCTAGAAATTATAGAAAGTATAAATAAAATATTGCAAAACCATATTAGAGGGTTGCTTCATTTAGGGGCACTTTTTACTTGATATCTTGTAAAATCAAACTTCTCTAAACTATATAATTGATTTGTTTCTGAGTTAAAATTCTAAAATACTGACCAGTATTGGTCTGATCTGACAATGACACCTAAGAAAAGCTATCCTCACATCTCAGATTAAAAATCTTCAAATGAATTTAATTTCTGATCTTTAAACTGTTAACACTCTAAATGCTTGGTGTGTTAATGACAATGATTGTTGATCTTGGGCACATTTTTGGACCCCCTGAGGAAAACAGCTTATAAATCATACTACATCATGTGTTTTTGTTTTCTGTGAGGGTTGTGGTTAGGGTTAGGAGATAGTATATGCAGTTTGTTCAGTATAAAAATCATTATAACCCAGCGTGTGTGTGTGTGTGTGTGTGTGCGTGTTTTTGTGACATATCAGGACACAAATTTGTATAATGACATGGGTATGACACAGGTATTACAAGGAGAGGGTGACTTATGAGGACATTACCCCATGCCCCCATTTTTCAAAAGGCTTATAAATCATACAGAATTCGTTTTTTTTTTTGAGAAAGTAGAAATGTGCAGTTTCCTGTGATGGGTAGGGGGATAGAAAATACGGATTGTACGGTATAAAAACCATTACGCCTATGGAATGTCCCCACAATTCACAAAAACAAACATGTGTGTACGGTTTTTACAGTTTCATGAGTTTGTTTCACAAGTACGTTGTGAACTTTGCATAAAAATCATTATAATCCAGCATGTGTGTGTGGTTAACCCAGACAGCATGGTAACATTGATACAATGTTGAGTTTTGATCCAAATCATCATTTTGGTTGAGATTGACATTTCAATGTTTAAAGTATGTTGGACCAGCATTGAAACTGTGATGAAAGTCAACAGCACACATGGGTGGAGACGGTGACATTGAACTAACAGTGATTTGTAGTTGATGAGCACAAGATCATGCAGGTGTGACTCTGCAGAACACTAGTGGGTGTTTCCAAATCAGTGGGACGTTTTTAAATCGTGATGGGCTTTTTCAACCACTTTACCCGATTTGCTCTAATCCACTGGGGGCTTGGTTTAGGGGTGGGCTTTCATGAGTTTAGCAAGTCTGTTGAAAAATGGTTGAAAAACATCATCTATTGTAGTTGGCCACTGATTGGTAAACGCCCATTTTGGTTTAGCGTGTGTACTTCTCAGTAGCTTAATTGATGCTTCTTCATTAAAGAGAGAAAACACAGGTGCATCCTACACAGTCTGACATACATGACTTCTCTTGTACAATTTCATACAATGCTCCATCTACCTTATTATTTCTGTTCCTTTATTCTGCGTGCTTGTTATTTACGTTTGATTTGTATTGTTACTGACTGTAATTAGAAACCTTTTTCTACATGTTTATTGGGAAATCCCTGATTAAAGTTCGAACATCATTTAACAGATTTCTTGAAGTGCAAGAGACATGAGCAAGAATGTCACACTGCATACACAGCCCATGTCTTCATCCAACATTGCTCCTTTAGTAGGAGTGAAGGAAGATGAAGATGGACAATTAAAAAAATGAGAAGCACCCTCCTGATAATGCTGACATTGATTATACATTGAGTTATTGTCGACAGCATAATCACCTGACCTGTGCCTTATCTCCTGCTCCCTTAATTACTAATCAGGTAATTATTCATATTCCTGAATCACTATTAAATTTAGGGAATATAACTGATCTCCGTTCAGTTTAGCCTGTTTCCACTGAAACACAAATTATAATTTACATTTATGCATTTGGCAGACGCTTTTATCCAAAGCGACTTACAGTGCAATTATTACAGGGAAAATCCCCCTGGAGCAACATGGAGTAAAGTGCCTTGCTCAAGGACACACTGGACACACCACCATCATGACAGAATTTTCATTTCGGGGTGAACTATCCCTTTAAATATTTTTTTGTTGAAAAAACGAACCTCTTTTATTCTTCAAGATTAACTTGTTATTTGAATGCTATGTAGTTTTCAGAAAATGAAGTGAAATGTATGTAATGGTCATAGCTCAGAGGTGTTTATTCCTCTACATAGCTCCAACACACCTGCCTGAAGGTTTCATTGATCCTAATGACCTTGATTCACTGCTTCAGGTGTGTTTAATTAATGCTGGAGATAAACTTGGTGGGAAAAATCAGACGCACTTTCTTTTGATATTGAAACATTAATACATTTTAGAAAACTAGAGTAAATATACAGAATTTAATGATACTATAATCATAGTTTGAATATTTTGTGTTGAGGCAACTTTTTTTTAAAGTGAATCATATTGTGATTAGTATATTAACATTCTTGAATGTGACTGTATGTATGACAACTGAATTGACTTGTTCTAGTATCATGCTTTCTTTTTCAGATTTTAGAGAGCCCAAAGGAAAAGAGGCAGTCGTCTGATGCAAGCCAGATTTTTAAAACCTGAACCGTTGGACCACCTGTATAATGACATCAGACTTCTGAAGCTAATTTTATTTTTAATGGTTGTAATGCTTTTGTCCTATTTTTTTTTCCCCCTTTCTTTTTTAAAGAAGGATCTTTTATATCTTTTTTGTCACTGATTGTGGTAAACTGTTAAATAAAATAAATTGACTCAACTATTGAGAAGGTGTCATTTATATTTTAAAAGGTCTTCTCCAAATTTGAAATGGTCTATTGAAGTGTAGTTGAAATATTAATGTTGTTTCACCATTAACTTGGTACATCAGATGGCAACATTGTTTTATGTTGTCATTACATTTCAGTTATATTTTCAGTTTCAACAAAAGTGATCTACAATCAACATCCCATTGTAACGCTGATTCAACAATATTACCATTGATTATTTTTGTTAATTTCAATATTGATTCAACATCAGTGATGTAGAATCCATCATAGTGTAATGTTGATTCAATAGCATTACCATTACCATTTTTATTTCACCATTGATTCAACATTAAATGCAGGTGCAAACGTGATATTGAACTAACATCAGTTCGTAATGTTGATTCAATGATATTACAAATGATTTTTTGTTGAAATCTCAACATTGTTTCAACAGTAACTGAGGGTGCAAAATTGATGCTGAAAAAATATTCTGTAATGTTGAATCAATGATATTATTATTGATTTGTGGTTGAAATCTCAACATTGCTTCAACATTATCTGAGGGTGCAAAAATGATGTTAAAAAATATATCACTTTGTAATGTTGAATTAATATTATTACCATTGATTTGTGGTTAAAATATCAGTATTGCTTCAACATTAACTGAGGGTGCAAGAGTGATGCTAAAGCAACATCACTTTGTAACGTTAATTCAATGTAATTGGCGTTGACGCATCAACACTGACTCAACATTGTTTCAATGATTACATGCTATCTGGGTACGTTATGGGGACAAAATTTCACGACAAAGATGGCACTATCAAAAATCCTTGTCATTGTGGGGGCATTTTGGTCCACATTAGGAAAACATCTTATAAATCATCTTATTTTTTGTTTTTTGTTTTTGACAATCTAAAAACGAATAAACGTTTTTGTGATGGGTAGGTTTAGGGGTAGGGTTAGTGTAAGGGGATATAATATACAGTTTGTACAGTATAAGAATCATTATGTCTATCAGTATAAGAATCATTATGTCCCCATTAAAAACATTAAAACACAACATGTGTGTGTGACAACTGTACATATAAAAAGGTGAAAAAGTCCCCCTAATTGAAAAATCATACATTATTCAAAACTTGTGTCATCTAGATTAAAATAGGCCTAGTTAAGTGACTTTTTGAGATATCGAGTCAAATAAATGTATAACATGGTCATGTGATTTTACCATCAATATGTCTCCAGTTAGTTCTCGCCACAGTACTCTGGTACAACTTCTCAGCTTTTGTGATGTTGTACGTTTTTCTTCTAGAGTGCCACCTCCAAAACCTCTTCTTCTTTGTCCTCGTCTCCTCTCTCCCTGCCTCCTCACTATCATTTATCTCATCAAGCCGTTGAGGATGGTTCTCCTCCGTGATGGGATTAAAATTGAGTAGTACACAGGGTTGTTCCAGTACACTCCCCCTGTCTGATGCTCTCCTTGGAAGACAAATGAGTTGTCCCATGATAACTGTTCTATCGTTAACACCGTTGTATCGTTGTACTTTGCTCTTTGACAACTTCGAACCTACTAAAAAATGAGCGAGTGAGTTTTGCGCTTTTATGAATTCTATTTGTGACGTCACAGTCGCTCGTGCAGAAGAAGTGAAAGCAGCGTTTTCTTGTGACGTGAGTTAGAGAGATAGTCAGAAAGGAATGCTGTACTTCTGCAAGCAAAACCTAAAAAGTGGTTTCTGACCTGAAAATCTACATTTATGTGTATAAAACAAAAAATATGTATTTTACATATTTATATTCATATGTATATAAATATGTTTTTCTGTAAATGCTCTTTTTCCGATTAACAATACCAAACAAAACATTTTTCCCAAAGTAAAGAAATATCCTTTTCAATGTTTTCAATAACAAATAGGGAAAAGTCCTTCCACAATACTTTAGAGTTAGAGTTTTTCTTTCCTTTTTTCTTATTTATGTTTATGTAATGTTCTCAATAAAAAAGAAGAATGATAGCAGCGTTTTCAAAACATATGAGCGTGTCTAATTGCGCATAATAACAATTATATATTGTCCGGCTATCACCAGACCAAGCTCCATTTAAGATTGAAATCAAATCGCCGGCAGATCAGGCTGGGTTTACCCAGTCTAAATTATATACTCAGTTCAAGGCAAGTGAAGTGCCATTCTCATCCAGGCCACAGAAGGGCAGTAATGAGCCACAGCACAAGTTTCCATCTGGAATTTGGAAATGCAAAGACTTCGTAAACAGTCGCGTTAGTAAAAAAAACAAAAAAAAACGTTTTTATTTAAAGTAAGGTTTTATTTTTTTATTCACGTCTTTACTAAACTTTACTGCTGTTTCTCATAACAAGTAGCCTTAGCCTATCAACCATCAACAGTGTACAACTGTGACGGTAAGATGCTTTATTCATCTCTTAAATTAAAAGATAATAAATAAACAAAAAACTAGCGCTGGACACAATTCTGTCATTTGTTTATAGTGTATTTGTGCATTAGAAAAAGTGCTTTTTATGGTCCCAAAATGTATGAAGATCAAAAATATGTTGATTTTTAATAGAATATTCACGCATGGGCCAGCCGGCCTACTTTACCTGAAAATAAATTTGTCTGAAGTGCATCTCAAAATGTTTAAAGGTATATACTTTGCAAATAACACATTATATGATCTGCATTCAAATTGAAGTATTATAGCTGGGCCTTAAAGTTAACAAAAGTAATAAAGAAAGAAAAAAAACTCTAAATTATTCGTTTAACCAAAAGTGTCCCACTTTACCTGAATTCACCCTATATGTCACAGACCCAACCAATTACTTATCAAAATAAATCAATTTATGAAAAAGGTTAATTGTGTTCATGCTGAGAAACCTTCAGCCCTTGTTGCTCCTGTTACTGTTGCTCAGTTCTCTGTCCATCTGAGAGGAAGATGTTTAGTTTATTTTCATGTGTTTCGCAGTTAAAGTTCTTTCCACAATTTTAATGATTCTTACCAGTTCATAATGATTATAGCATAATGAATAACAGTTATCCACTAGAGGGCAGTGTCACTTGTGACATGATGCTATAAGACACTGGGCTGCGTCCGAAAACCTAGGCAGCTTACTTGTTGCCTCGCTGCCTTATCAGACAATGACTTGTAAGGCAGTGTTTGTACATAAAGGCACCTCACGAAACTGATTTCAGACAGACTTCTAAGGCAGCGTAGCAGTTTAATGATCTACGGCAAAATAGAGAGAGATTTGGTGAGAACTAAACAAATATTTAATTACTACATTAGTAATTTCTTGTTAGAAATTACATCAGAAGTGGAAAATGTTGGTCAAAAATGTACATTTACACAAACTGACCATCAAACGCAACTTTCGGACGCCATCTTTTTGTTCTCTCTCAACTGTCACAGAATGGAACGCACAGGATTGTGGGATATCAAAGGCAGCGAAGGATACATATATGCTGCCTTCAAAAATCAGATCAGGTGAAGGTATCTCAGGAAGTGAAGCTAACATTGGATTCGGACATGCCTTCCTACCTTGAAATGTGTCCTCCGAAGGCAGCATTTTCCAGGTTTCAGACGCAGCCTGGGACTGGTTTGACTTAGTCTAATTAGAAAAAGAGGACCCAACAGGCAAACAACTAAACCTAACTATTCACTGTGTTTATATCTGCTTAATGTATTTTACAAGTCTTGACATTTACAGGCAATGCAGAGATGAGGCATTATCCAAATGAACCCCGTTAGACTATAACCTCCTCATTTTAAACGTCTAGTGGGCAAATTTGTTGTCTGTCTGACTGTATATTGTCATAAAAAGGACTAATTGGTGTAGTAGACATGCAGTGGACACAGTGAATGTGCTGTGCTTGATAGCCTATATTTTATCTTTTGTGGTGAAAATAAAGATTTCAATAAATATGAATATCAGATATCAGGTAGGCCCTATATTAACTATATAATTGACTTAAAAATGTTCCTGTTGTATCTTGCCATTTGTGCGAGTGACCCGCTGATCTGCTCAGTAGCTTGTGTCTGTGGGTTAAAAGCAGATGGGGGGGTTGTTAGTCTGTCCTCTCCCTCCATCACCTTCATAATCCTCTCTTGTAAGAGGAGGCGATCTCCAGGTGAGACAAGGCGATTCTACTGCCATGAAGGACAGAGATGACTGTGTCAAATCTACAGAGCGAATATGTGCAGAAATACAATTTGACCATGGGTACAGTTATGTACTCGTCCTTTAATTAACTAAACTTACCTGCTTCTTTATAAACATATTATGTTTGTGCAGTATGTATAATATAGCCTAGTATGTAGGCCTATATACGATTGTTTTTCCTGCAGTTTTCACACAAAAACCAATACAATAAGAAACTATTCAAGACTGTAACATAACAGCCTATAAGAAAATAGATATTTACCTTTTCAGCCAAAAATCTTCCGTCCTCTTCAAGGGATCTTTTTTTTTTCGTCATTTACTCACCCTCTAGTTGTTCCAAACCTGTATGAATTTCTTTCTTCTGCTGAACACAAAATATATATATTTTAAAGAATGTTGGTATAAACAGTTGATGGGGCCCCATTGACATTCTTCAAAATATCTTCTTTTGTTTTCAGCAGAAGAAAGAAATTCATACAGGTTTGGAACAACCTAATGACATAAATGATGACAGGATTTTTTTTTTTCTGAGCACTATCCTTTTAAGAGGATGGAAGATGTAGGCTTATTTGTGGCTGAAAAGGCTTGAAAACCAGTGTGGGAAACTTGTGGGTGAATAAAAGATGACAGAATTAAAAGTTTTGGCTGAACTATCCCTTTAACTGCATATACTTGGCTGGTGTTCAACATGGCCTAGAAAGTTTGATTGAGCAGCTTTAACGTCTCAGTGTATGTGAAATGAGACCCCCTCCTCCCACCCTGTTTTAGAAGCATAAGACACTTTTGGTATGGATTAACTCATATTAGCTTAGCTTTAGCGGACTAAATTAGCGTATACTGATGCACACAGTCTTAGATACAGAGATCTCCCCTAAACAGTAGGCGAATTGTGGAATTCCTGTTACAACATAACCCCTGACTGGAGCATACAAAATCCATGTCAAGATGGCAGAACTGTAACCAATGTGGTCCATCTTGTTCCATGAGACTTGCATTTTGCTTTTACACAATATATTTATGCTTCATCTTGTTTCAATAATTTTTTTAATGATTATATATCATTTTAATTTTTTATTATAAATTACATTAAGTATATATTAAATATTTTAATCTATATATTTATTTTCTTTTTCAAATGAGTGTGAGATATGATGTGGGGGACAGTTGGTGGAATTAAACGATTTTAAATGGTCACCTTGAGAAAAGTAGCTGCACTGCTCTCAGTATTTCAATGCACAGTACAATTGATGAATTAATGTGAAAGGTAATGCTCATTAAAGCAGGTCGAAGAGAGACTGGCACACTGCAGAAATGAGGCCAGTGCAGCAGAGTGCAACCCATGAAGGTAAGAAGTTGAGCACTGACAAATGCCATTTTAACAAAACATCATCATAAATTGCTTTTACCTGGTAAGAGGGGCGTAGCACAAGATCCCGGGCCCTATGTATAGGCAGTCCTGATGGGCCCCCATGTTCCATGTTAAAATATATTCCAGACTTTTCAAGGGCCCTCTCTCCCCGTTGGGGCCCTGCTAATCAGTACTGGTTTTACCCCCAGTCCGACGCCCCTGGGTAAGACCACGAGATAAGCAGGACGAACTGGACAAATCATGAGATGGAAAATCATCAGAATTTGTGAAACAAGATTATTATTATCCTTTTCTTGCATTCAAACAAAGTACATCACCATGTTCATATGTTTTATTCCTGCATAAATAGACATGCTCAATAATGACCAAAATCTTGTTTTGCTCTTACAAAGTAGAAAAAACACCTAATTACAATTTTGCACAGTTATCTGACACATGGTGCCACACCAGTGAGCACATGTAAATTGTGATTGCTCATGATGAATCTCTGAGTGATAGTACAGTAGAAAAGACAGAAAGCATTTGGCAGGAACATATTGACACACTTTATGATTGTCAATAGAATCTTAAAGCAGTTCCGTAACCTTTTGCATCAATTGTGGTGAAAGGTAGAAAGGTACATTTAACTAAATATGATTATGCTAAATTAAAAACAAAAAGCTAACAAATAAAATCAGCAAGTAAAATAATACAAAATCATATGATTGATTGTATCAGCATATGGACATTAGCCCCTTTTTTGGTATTTGGTGCTGCAATAGCACATTAGCCATTGGCCTATGTTTTAGTGCGTCCTGCTAGCCTCAGCATTTTGTATGCTCCATGCTGAGCTGTCAGCTCCCACATTTTTGCACCTCTCATCGTATCACCATTTATGTTTAGACAACAGAGCCTGATGGCCGCCCGTTGACTGCGCTCTGCATCTGCCTAAATATAGTCAGCCCTAAAGCTTCTTAGTAGGAGAACCCTCTTATAAGTTCCTTTCCTTGAATAGTAGCTGAGTATAGGCCACACAAATATACTTAAGTGAAAATCCCTTGCAGGTATTTAATTCTAAATGAGTAATTACTGAGTTGTCAGTGTGTCTTGGTCTGCAGGTGCGTGCGTCTTAGTGGCTCATTCACGCCTTGGCTTCAAAGCGAGTAGCACACAAACGCACTGACCACTGGCAGTAGCATCTTCTAGCCTGATAAAGCAGTGTGCGGAGCTTCCATTTCTCTTGGGCGAGTAACCTGACACAACCGCCAAAATGTGTGACATGGGGGGACTTGATAATTTGGTGGCCAACACAGCCTACCTGAAAGCCCAAGGGGGTGATGACAAGGAGATGAAGAAACGGCGCCGAAGTCTGTCTCTGCCCAAGACAGAACAATGTGCGGCACTCAGGACGAGTCTGGACAAGGACTTCGAGTCCCTCTGCGAAAAGCAGCCTATAGGTAAGAAGTTGTTCCGCCAGTACCTCGATCAAGCTGGACCAGAGTGCTCCACTGCTGTGGAATTTATGGATGACCTTTACGATTGGGAATTGTCAGAGGCTGCTGCCAAAGACAAGGCCCGTACAAATATCATCAACAAGTTCTGCAAAGATGGTTCCAAGAGCTCCCTCACCTTCCTGACTGGAGATGTAGCAACCAAGTGCATGGCGGTTTCTGACAAAGATTTCGAGGAGGTGATGGCACAGGTGAAGGAAGCCACCAAAGAATTCTTAAAAGGCAAACCGTTTACAGATTACCAGGCAAGCCAACTCTTTGACAAGTTTCTGCAGTGGAAAGAGTATGAGAAACAGCCAATCACAGAGAAGTACTTCTACGAATTCAGGACACTCGGAAAGGGTGGATTCGGAGAGGTAGGTTTTAGTCATCTATTAGCATACATTTTAGATGATGAGTACACATCTTGAATCAAAAATATTATGATGTAGTCTCTTAAACTTGACCATGTTGATCGTATATACTTCCAGGTGTGTGCAGTGCAGGTGAAGAACACCGGCCAGATGTATGCTTGCAAGAAGCTCTGCAAGAAGCGTCTCAAGAAGAAACATGGTGAGAAAATGGCCCTGCTGGAGAAGAAGATCTTGGAGAAGGTCAACAGCCTGTTCATTGTCAGCCTGGCATATGCTTATGACACCAAAACCCATCTGTGCCTGGTCATGAGCTTGATGAATGGAGGTGATCTCAAGTATCACATCTATAACATTGGTGAGAAGGGTATCGAAATGGATCGGATCATCTATTATACAGCTCAGATTTCAACTGGGATGCTGCACCTGCATGCCATGGACATTGTGTACCGTGACATGAAGCCAGAGAACGTGCTCTTAGATAGCCAGGGCCAGTGCCGTCTTTCAGATCTTGGTCTTGCTGTGGAGATTCCTGAGGGAAAGACCATTACCCAAAAGGTGAGTTAATCATCTCTATGCTGTGATTAGTATGGGTAAATGCATCGGATAGCACTTGTGTATGCTTGTGTGAGATGAGAATGGAAGTATGGAGAGTGGTTCGCAAACTTCTTCAGGAGGTGGACATTGTAACAGTAAAACCGAAATTACAGACTACTTAGAGTAACACTCCATATTTTACTTGTGGGTTCAACATCAATCCTGTCTTGAGCCACCAATCCATATATACAGTATATGCACTTATATATATGCAAAGAAAGCCCTTCAGGATTATACTACACAATTTAAAATTAGACTAAAAGATGAAGAAAGAAAATAAATTAGACAGCAACTTTTAGCTAATAAGCCTAAACTAAGTTGGACCGAACTCTTATGTGCACTGACACAGAAAACAAACACTTTATCATAAAATTAAAACAATCAACGAATTAATTACTCAATAATTAAATGCTCTGCTTTTTGCAATTATAGTTACTATTTAAGTCTTTTTTTTTTTTAAATAATTAGCCAATCAACTTGCGGACCACTTGGACTCCATTACAGACTACAAGTGGTCCTCTGAGCACAGCTTGAGGGTTTTGTTTTTTAATTTTTTTAAATTAATTAAATTATATTTATTTTCCCTATTTATGTCAGTATTTATTCCATAATCTTTTCTGCAGTGAAACTCTGTTATAGCTTCCAACTAAACTATGCTAATGGTTCTATGAAACAATTTTTCGACTTAATTCAGTAGGCCCACAAGTGCTTCGCCTCAACTCAAAAGGCGAGAGGTGCAGCAATTGTGACTGGGTCTCTATCTCATGCCAATAAAACAGTTATAGAAAAAATAACATGAAATCTTTTGCTGTTGTGATGTTTATTAACATAGTTCAGCATCAGTGATGGCAAAAGGACAATACACAATTAGCAATTGAGAAGCTTCTGATAAATCCAAACACCGCATTTTTACTGATTAAATTATATTAAACACTAAGTGAATTTTTTTGTCTCAGTGGAGATTTGCGGAAGTAAATTGAAAACTTGTTCAAAAATCTGAACAATTAAATTACCCAATAAAATGTTCAGTAAAAAATACTTAAGCATAAATTAAATTAATTGAACATTTAACCTATTCCCAGAGTTAAAAGGCTTTTTAGAAAGTGGTTATCTAAATGTTAGAAGCTGTTAAGACATTTTTTATTTGCAAAGATGCATCGTTGATGATTTATATTATAATGGGGAATATACTAACTTCTTTCCTGAACTTTACCTTTGTTTTTTGCTTGCAGTAGTGTAGGTCACCCATTCATATTTTTCTCACTCACACTTGTGGACAAAAAGTTGGTTGCATACTCAGTGCTGCCCCTCATGACTTGTTCATTTTTTATATATGTCAAATGTCAAAATGAACCAACTCTTATGCAGTGACCCTAAGCTTATTATCCCATGCCCTTCTTGAGTCCTTAGTGCAGGTTGAAGCCCAAGCTGAACCACCGGGGGTTTGGCTGGCTTTACACTCCTGATCCTCTTAGAAAGAATTACACAAATCTGTCTCTGATCAGACAGCCAAAGGCAGAGGGAGGTGGATGCATTTTATATTTGTTTTATATTTTGACTATTTTAAGACTAAGTGGTTATCACTGCTCGTTGCTGTCATTTTTTTGTTTTTAATGAATATTTTATTGACTGTTATTAGAGCCTTTATCTTCTGGAGATTTTACAACTTTAAAGCCATGACTCATCAGTTTGATTTATGTAACTACACTATATGCACAAACTACATCTTCAGTGGTCTGAAGGTCTAAATCATTCTAGCTTAGGTAAACGTATTATGTTAACCTAGCACAATGACTGGGCATTTTTCCATGCAATCATTACATTTAGCTTATTTAGCCAAAAAAAAAACTGCGGTTTTGCCCATCTTAGTTGTTTAGTAAGATTGTGTTGTTGTAACTATTATTGTGGATTAAATTTAAGTGCCCATAGTGATCAGTCGTAGAGCCATGCAAGTAAACTGAAGACTTACAGTAGCTCTGGTGTTGAATTAGCTGTATAGCTATTAATGAATGACTCTAGGTGAAAGCATGTCTGTACACAAAAGGTACACATGTCCATTTGAGCCTAAGAATGTTTGTCTTTATATAAGTCAGCTTCATCACAGTGGATCGGCACATGACACCTGACAGGTAGTAGAAGATTAAGATTAAGCTTCCTCTTTCTGGCAAAGAGAGGAAGTAAGGTACAAGCAATAGATAAGTTAATACACTCAACAACAACAACAAAAAAAGTAATACAATTATGACACCTATTTCCACACAGTTGAACTGATTTATTTGAACTTAAACTGGGTTAATTGCACTGATGAGTAAAATTCATCCGAAGTGAATGAGATCACACCAGTTTTATTTGACGTATTCTGTGAATGTTTCCTGAACATAATTTACTCCTGTTTAGCCAACGAGTGCTGTTGCTGTTCAGACTGGTGCCCTTGTGCATTTGCACATGTTTTCTGTGTTTTTAAGAAAATGGAAAGACCTGAGTTTAAGTGTTTAATGTTTAGTTATTTTGAACATTAAACAGAGTTTGTAGACTATATAGCAGGTCCTCAACCCAAGCACATGCTCTACACTTCACCACAATGGTAACCCCCCAAAAACACTAACATAACACAAACTTTTAAATACCAACAGAACATTAAACATTGAAAAGTCTCTCCATTTTCTCATATTGCTAAAAATGCATAAAATAGCACTTTATTTAAACATTTACTCTCTGAATTCAGCCCCTTTGCAAAGCATGATGGGAAGTATTTGTTTGGGTTACTTGATTGAAACATGCTATTTCAAAATAAAAACATCAAGTTAAGTCAAAGAGTAACTGTTTCAAGTCAATTTAACATGAAGCAATCACATTTGAACCAGAAACCTGATATAATGGTGTTAAATCAAGATGATTTGCTTAAATAAAGTGAACAGTATCATAAAATCATTTTTTTGAGTGTACTTACATAAAACACCTCTTATGAACAAATATGCAACACAAACCCTCACATTTTTTTACAAAAGAATCATTTTGCATCTTATCTAACCAGTTTCCCACATGAAATGAAAATATTAAAGTTCCAGCCTCTTTTCACAGGCTGGAACGGGTGCATATATGGCACCTGAAATCCTCACTGAAACCCCATACAGGACATCAGTGGACTGGTGGGCCCTTGGCTGCAGTATCTATGAAATGGTGGCTGGCTACACCCCATTCAAAGGCCCTGAAGCCAAGAAGGAGAAGGTGGAGAAGGAGGAGGTACAGAGGCGCATCATCAGTGAGGAACCCAAGTTTGAGCACAAGAATTTTAATGCTGCCACCATAGACATCATCAAGCAGTTTCTTAAGAAAAAGATTGATGAACGTCTTGGCTGCAAGTAAGTCCTTCTATTCCTCTTAACTTCCTGATTCTTCAGTGTGATCAGATGTGTTAAAGCAGAATATGTGCACCCTAACCTGTTTGAAATCGGTCATCACAAGGTTAGGACTGCCACTGTGCTATTGTAGCAAATTTCTATGACTTGGCGAAGATGATTATTTAGTTGTTTTTTTTGGAGAATAAAAACCAATAAGTTCAACATACTGTATATCTCTTAATTTAGGCCAAGTGTAATAATGACCAAAAGCTTTGATTTTCTTTGTTCAACATGAAGGCAATATTGTGGAATGCATCAAACTTCTTTTCCCACGTGGTCAGGATGTATAATTGTCACTTGTACTATTTTACCAGGGGTGATGATCCAAGGAAGCATGAGTGGTTCAAGTCAATCAACTTTGCTCGCTTGGAGGCCGGCCTTATCGATCCACCCTGGGTGCCCAAACCCAACGTTGTCTATGCAAAGGATACAGGTGACATTGCTGAATTCTCTGAAATCAAGGGTATTGAGTTTGATGCGAAGGATGATAAATTCTTCAAGGAGTTTAGCACAGGTGCTGTGTCCATTGCCTGGCAAACGGAGATGATTGACACAGGACTCTTTGATGAGCTCAACGACCCCAACCGGAAAGAATCATCCGGTGGTTCAGATGATAAGAAATCGGGCACTTGCACGGTTCTGTAAGGGACCAATTTAGCCACCCAGCCCAGAATTCACTAGCAAATGCTTTCAGTGACATCACTAATATGATTGAAACTGCGCTCTGTGTCGAAGAAGAGTGAAGTGTGACTGGAAAGAGATGGGACGTTAGTCCGTTGTAGCATAGAAGGACACTCTTATTGCTTCATCTGCACAGAAACATGGTCTGAGAATCACTCTAGACCGTCCATGATGTGGTGGACTGAGCTTTGGACCAGTCAGGGAAGTTTTCTCTGGAGTTCCTTTATGTCTTGTGAAGTAGTCAACCTCCTATCCAACAGGGGGCGCAAGTAAAAGTACTATTCCCTATTGAGAAGATGCTAGACGAGTAGAAGGCCACCTAAAGAGACTTTAAGATTATGTAACTATAGCGACTCGATGTAATCGACACTAGTTTGTGATCAGAAGGCAGAGATGTGTGGATATGCAAAAGAGAGTCATTCTCAAAAAGCAGTGGCTTGCGTTCCAAACATCTCCTGCCTTGCCAAATCACAATTTATTTGTGGATTAGTTCACGGTGTACTAATACACAATTGGCATCAATTGGAAACACCCTGGACAGATGGCTAGTCCATCACAGATTAGCCAAATATTTAACTAAATAAATGTGAAGGATGCAAACATTTTGTGAATGATGGGCGTTCCAATTCTGCGGAAATCTGCGGAGCATTCCATGCACACAGATTCCATATGGGCCTGCCTGTGACACAGGTAAACAGCTACATGCTAACAAAAGTGCATTTGAATGATTTGTGTAATTGTCCAACAGAGCTCTTTTGTAGGAAGTTTTGCACTAATTGTTAACTCATGCTTCTTATGATCTTTCATAGCAGGGCATTTCTGATTTCACACCTAGATTTTTAATGGATTTGTGTATAAATATGTACATATAAATATGATTAAATAAATCAATATATATGAATAGCTCTGGAATTAAATAAAACCAGAGCTTGAGTGCTTAGCATTTAAAGGTAACAATTTCTTTTGTGTTTTGTTACTTCTTTACCACTCTGATATGATGGGATGGATGTACAAAGCAGACAACCTTCCTTTACAGGAAAGTTCAGCTAAAAGAGTTCAATCCTCAAGGACAAAAAGAGAGAGCTTTGGCACTGATACGTCTGCTCAATCCTCACTAGTTGTGCTACGTAACCAAGGTGCCACTTGTGCCCACTTACAGTCTTCATTTGTGTTGCTTTTATAATGCTGAGCAAGAGTAAAAGTAAATAACAGTAAGTGACATAAAATAGACCAAAATACCTATCTTCAAATGAATGATTTGTTCTGTCTTTGCCAGTGTTGAGTTTTTACTTTTTTTGTCAGGTAAGTAATAATGATTAAATGTAATTGTATATAAGATTTGAGAATGATTCTAAATAGAAATTCAAAATGGGTCAATAAAATGTCTCTTTCTTTTAAAGATTTATTTCTGAGCTTTTTTCCCCCAGAGTGCTTGACACTCTACTACCTCTGCACTAATCAAATGAGTAAATTAGGTGTAAATTTGGAGTCAGTTCAATTAGTCTTCCATTATTTCAGGGTTGAATGTTTCTTTGTTTTTATTCATACATGTTCCTGACATAATTAAATCTTAAGATTAATCTCACACATAATGATTGATGAAAATCTAGCTGCATGCTAGTGCACACCAAAAAATATAAAAATATTCCCCAGATTAAGGAGTCAAATCACAGGCTGCCTGAAAAGTTCTGGGCTGAATTCAGTACACCACACTCATCTTGTAAAGCGATAATCTGTCTTACACTTGCGTACTTAAATCAACCTCTAATCCTTGCAACCTCCAGTCTGATTCGCTGAAACAAGATGAGTCACATTCACCAGAGTCACCAATTTATGATCTCTGTTGAGATCATAGAATACCAGTCTGCTTCAGCACACATGAAGGGTGTGTTTCCTGCATCACTCCTGAGCTTTATTAGGCAATCTACATGTGCAATCTACAATACAGTTAATTTGTGCTCTGCTTATGATTGCGTTTTGATGGAGAATACACTTCAAGTTAGAAATTAGGTGGCATTTTCCAGGTGACAAAGCTAAAGACCCTGTTAAGCCAAGCAGATCCCGCTCCTCCTTATGTGAACCAATATCCACTAATGCTGAAAATGAGCTTATGTGTGAAAGAAGAGTTAGTGAGAGTGTCAGGCAAAAGTGATAGCTATTGTTATCTAGGAGTTCAAACTTTTTAATACCAAAGACCCCAAAATATGATAATCCCTGATTATATTTCCTAAAATATAATAGCAGCTATATATTTTAATTCATAAAGAACCTTTTAAACTGTGTTAGAGAAAAAAAAATCTTGGCAACATGTTTCCAAAATTAAATAATATATAATACATAATATATGTGTGTGTACTGTGTATAATTATTATGTATATATAAATACACACACATGCATGTATATATTTAAGATATATTTGCATGTATATATAATTTATCTTATATATAAATATTTTTTTAATAAAAAATATAAAATTTTTCTTAAATATATACATGCATGTGCGTGTATTTATATACACATAATAATTATACACAGTACACACACATATATTATGTAAACACAAACTTTTGTTTTGGATGCGATTAATCACGATTAATTTTTCCCCAGCACTAGTATTTATGTCAAAAGTAATTATTAAAATATTATCTGGAGAATATTTAATTATAAACTAGGCAGTGTATATTAAGCAGTAATAATAATAATTATAAATGCTATATCTCTCTTAAATGAACATTGTTACAATTTGTGGCTTGTGGCCCGTTTAAGTCTCCTGGCCTTAATAAGTGACTTGACTGTTTCCCATAAGCACTATAAATGCAAAAGCTGGACATTCGAAAGTGTATACTAAACATTCACAGCTACACTGGCCGGCTTAAAAGACCAACTATGTACGGACTGAAGCAGATTCTCGTCTCTGTGACTAAATGTGGTCAACTAATCAGTTGACGCAGACCGCTGATTTATTGATAGCTGCTGGCAGGAATAGAGAGTGCTATGTTTGGTTGAGCACTGTGGCATGGTTAAGTTAAACAAATACAGTGTATGTCACTGTATGCATGTTTCAGTGCAGTAAGAGAACGAGTTCAAATGTAAATACAATCATACTTGTATATTCTTGCTAGCATGCTAGCACAATTGTTGTAATTTTGAAGATGCTAGAAAACGACAGGTTTATGTATCTATATTTTTGTTAAAAAAAACTCAACATTGTGTTTTAGCGCCATCATGTGGTACATTCAGGATATAACAGACCATCTACAACCACTATTTTATTGTTTTCTTTTTATTTGTCAAAATAGCATTTCTACCAAGGTGTTAAATGGCTCTTAAGGCATCTGCATGAACAAGGATCCATGCAGAGGTTATGAATATCATATAGGTTACAAATTTAGCTCATCCCATATTTTTATATTTCAAAAATGTGTCAAATAATACCACTTTTTCAACATAATTCTTACAGCAATATGACAATACGATCATTAAATATATTCACACAGAGCAACACAAACACAAAAAACACCAACCAAGGATTAAGATAGCAACTAACCCGTCTCATAAAGTACAATGTAAACAAAATCCCTTTAAGGGTACGACGTAATGTTGTTAAAGAATTCAAAACATCTAGGGAATGCGAGGCCCGGGGTTAAAATACAATTAAACGTTCAGAGGCGCTCACGTCTTCAGCAGGAGGTGCTAGGCAGGAGATTAAACGGGGATTCATTAACAAAAATCAATCAGTCATGCCTGTCTGTGGAGTGTTAAATTAGGTCATTTAGACCTGCTGCGGACCAGCAGGACGTACATTGGAGGAACAACAGGGAGAAAAGTAGTGCAAGTACCCCTTTAGTGTCCGCACCAGTAACTGCTTTATTCGGTCACCAGGACCCGAAAGGTGACGCGGCCAAGAAATTTGTCACGCTCGTCGTTGTTCTTGAGGTTGGAGCCCTCTACCTTGCACTCTACAATCAGCTCAGAGTTGTAGTCTTCCTTCTTAAGCATCAGCTTTACAGCAACCAGAGGCTGAACATAACCCTTCTATTGATGATCAGAGACAGAAAAACAGAGGTGAAATAATGTGCACTTCACTACACACACTCAAATTAAGATCTAATAATATATTTTCTGAAAGAATTAAATTACACTTTTGAAGTTGAATACGGAAGGTGGTCCCCCCCCGCCCCATGTATTCTTATTTCACTGAGCCCATTGTTTGTGCCTTAATTTTTTACATTGATTAATAATACATTGTTAGCTAACTGTGTTCTTTGTATATGAACATTTCTGAAATACATAACTTGGACACAGTCTCCTCTGATAACAAATCATTTTAAATTGTAATGTAGATGCATGCATTTTCTGTGAAGCTGCTTTGAAACTATATGTATTGTGAAAAGTGATATACAAATAAATGTGAATTGAATTGGATTACTTTTATAATGGATGGATACACTTTTTTTTTAGCTTTGGACTGCCATTTACTGCCATTATTATTTTTTTAATATAACTCTTATTTTTTTTTGTCTGAAAGAAGAATGTCATATACACCTAGGATGGCTTGAGGGTGAGTAAATCATGGGCTAATTTTTATTTTTGGGTGAACTATCCCTTTAAACTCAATCATAACATAACTTAGAGTAATTTAGAGAGAATTTTTGGAAGATTTAAAAGAAGAAATATGAAGCTTATTTTATAAAAGCATTTTTAAAAGGCACATTCATTCTTCTGTTTTTGATTACTTCAGGTTTTATGGAATTGCATTATGGCAACAAAGTTGTAAAATTGGATACACAGTAAAGGCAATTTCTTTTCATACAAAGAAAAATGTTTTGTTATCTTATAACTATACAATTGAAATATTTTAAGATTTTCTGAATTGACCCCCAATCCCTTTCATTATATGTGCCTCACTGTAATTGAGTACTTCAACTTTTTTTTAAAGAAAAGGACAGACAAGTGGAATTGTTTTAGTGGTAATCATCATTATGAATCAAAGACTATTGATTGAGCTTAACTTGTATTGAACCTGGAATATTCCTTTAAGCATGTGGTGAGCGCCATACTTACATGTGTCTTTTTCCCATAGTAAGGGAAGTACATCCTATCAATAGTCCCCTCATGGGGGAAATACTGCATCTGAAGAGGTTTCTCACTCTGAAGAGAAGCAACAAAATACCGTCAGACAACTAAAGACAACAGACTGTCACTGGGTTAGAGTGGATGATGCCATATGATGTACACTCCTGGTCAAAAAAAAAAAGGCTAAACACTGAGCTTTTAATTGCCTTAACCACAAATTATTGGTCAGAAAATTAACAAAAATGTAATGCACTACTTAAAAAACTCATCAAAAAAATAACAGAAACATTTGTCTCAGAAAAACATCAAAGAGAGAATGAAGTCTTTGTCCAGAATAAGTTGTGTGGGGTGTGATGAATCACAATGAAACACTAGCTGCATGGGATGCTCCAGAGCGGTGTCTTTGAAAATCTGCTGAGAAATATAATAATAAATGCACTCTACCACAGTGAAGCTTGGAGAAAGAGTCTGTGTCATTATGTGGGGAGCCTTTTTAGCTGCTGGTATTGGTGAGCTACTTCACTGTGAAAAGTCATTTAGTGCTGTGGAGTACAGGAGAATATTGCAGAATGGCTACAGGAAAATATTGCAGAATGGCTTGCTTCCCACAAATGATAAGTTGTTATCTAAAGGGGAAGAATCAGATGTTATTTTTCAACAAGACAATACTCCTATCCAAACTGCAAAGAAATCCAAGAAGTGGCTTGAGAACAAGTCCATCAGGCTCTGGCCTGGTCCAAATTTAAATAGTATAGTGAAAATTTGGACTCACACTAAACTCAAACAAACTAGGAGACTGTAACAAAGTTCGTATGTTCCGGGAAGAAGGAGGCGGGAAACCGGCGAACATTTAAAACTTTAATCAAATAAATAAAACAAAATGAAAGTCGCCGCGGCAGCCCCCGCACACACACAAAATAAAACGTAAACAAAAACACAACATAAGTCCAGGCCTGGTCCTCTCTCGTCTTGCACTGTCGTCGCTCCTCCTTTTATGCTCCCGTCACTCCTCCGTGAGACGAGACCGGTGTGGCGCGCAGCTGGAGCTCATTATCGCTCGTCACCGGCCCGTTCTCACGGCCCCACACCTCACCGCTCGCCACAGAGACATTAAAGGTGCAGTGTGTGAATTTTAGCGCCATCTAGCGGTGAGTTTGTTGCATCACCCAATGCTCACCCCTCCCTTATGGGGGCCAACACAGGACAAAAATGTTGTTGTCGGAGAAAGCAGAGTGACTAACGCTCTGTAGAGAAGTTTGTCCGTTTAGGGCTACTGTAGAAACATGACGGCGCAAAATGGCGACTTCACTGTAAGGGGACTCGTGGTGTATGTAGATAGAAATGGCTCATTCTAAGGTAATAAAAACATAACGGCTCATTATGTAAGGTCTTTATACTCCACTGAAAACATAGTTATGTATATTATATTGCATTTCTGTCAATAGATCCTCATAAATACTACACACTGAACCTTTAACTAATTATGAACTGTTTGTATTCTCCATCAACGTTGAGTGGAACAACACTGATTGCTCTTCCTGTAAAAAGCTGTCTGCAAGTTTACACACATGGCTAAATACAGTGCAGCGCTATCAAATCACTACGTCAAAACGCCGGCTTACCATTGGCCAAAGCTGTTCACGTGAGCACCATGACGCATGCGTGTGATGCTGACGCAGGAGCTAGCCAATGGTAAGCCGCCGTTCTGCCGTTAGAACTCGGAAGTGCTGTACTGTGTTTACTGTGCGTTGTGCGTCAACAGCGTAGGAGACTGGCACAAACGAGAGGATGAGAAGAGATTGTTGAATAAAGTCGTTATTTTGGGTGGGTTTTTCACACAAAAAGTATTCTCGTCGCTGTTTTACTACCTTTCTGGACCTTGAAAGTGGTAATTAAATTGCTGTATATGGAGGAGACAGAGAGCTTTCGGATTTTATCAAAAATATCTTAATTTGTGTTCTGAAGATGAACAAAGGTCTTGCAGGTTTGGAATGACATTTTTGGGTGAACTAACCCTTTAAAGAAAACAAAGAAGGCGGCTATTCCATGCTAAGTTACTTTATCTACAGTATTTGTGCAATTCTTGCTGATTTCCTGACCAGTGATTTGTGATTAAAATGGTTAAGACCATTAAAAGACCAGTAAATAGTTTGCCATTTTTGGCTTAGCACATTTTTGTTCCCAGGAGTGTAGTTGTAACACCAATATAAATCATCCATATGACATATACAGCAGTGTAATAATACATTTGAATGCAGTGCATAACTAATCCCAGCAGAAGACAGACAAAGCAGACTGCTGCTTTGGAGAAAACAAGCGCTGAAAAAGTCATGCTGCTGCTTTGCCATGCTAAATAAATTATAATTTGTCCTGGTATTAGCCATCCATCTTGATCAAAGTAGCATTAGCAACTTATCTAAGAAAATATTCAAATGATAGCACCTGCAAAAATGGGCAGTTAATTGATTTTGATTAGGGATGCATGAGATATCGGCTGGTATACCAGATTTTTTTCAATTTATTTGTATTGGTTAATATTAGATGCACATAATTTACTCTATTTTTACATTTAGATTACCTTTGCCACCATCTAATGCTCACTTAAAGTTAATCCTTAAAACACTAATAAAGCCGTGTTTCCACCGCAGGAACTTTCCCCAGGAACTAGGGATTTTGGGGTGGTACTCTATGTGTTTCGACCACAGGAACCAGGGTCTAAATTAAGTTTTGGGTAAATATATCCCCCTCAAAAAGGCCCTGCTCGCGAGGTAGCACTTTTTAAGTTAAAAGTGAAAGTTTCAAAGTAACTTTCGGGGGTGGGTCTTGGACACTGAACATTGCTGATTGGTTGACTTCACGCAGCATTTTGATTGGCTGACTGCACGCAGCATTTTATTTCAACCACCAAGTCTGTTGCAGTGCGTGTAGTAAGTCCGTGGCCACCAGGGGGCCCCCAAGAGCACACAAAATGACAGCTTGATTTTTATTTTATTTTTCATATATATTACGTCAATGGACAATGGTAATTATTTAAAAAAAACAGCAAGGTAAGTTACGAAAATTGATGTAAACGAAAACGCTAACGTTATCTGGCTAGTTATTTAACATAGCCTAGGCAGCATATCTTCTTGTTTGAGGAAAGTTCATGTAGGGGTGTACGATGTAGGGGATCGCCATTTTTGCTCGTGGACCTTGTCCTTAAAGGGATAGTTCACCCAAAAATTCTGTCATTGTTTACTCACTCTCATGTTGTTCCAAACCTGTATTAATTTATTTCTTTTGTTGAACACAAAAGAAGATATTTTGAAGAATGTGGGTAACCAAAGAGTTGCTGGTCCCCACTGAATTCCATAGTAGGAAAATACTGTAGAAGTCACTGAACCAGCAACTGTTTGGTTACCCACATTCTTCAAAATATCTTATTTAGTGTTCAGCACAAGAAAGAAATTAATACAGGTTTGGAACAACATGAGAGTTCCTCAACAGAAGAAAGAAACTCATTCAAGTTTAAAACAACTTGAGAGTGAGTAAATGATGACCGAATTTTTATTTTTGGGTGAACTATCCCTTTAATGTATTATTATCTAGTTACAGGTCCATCTGATCTGTTCATTTTATGTCATTATTTAAGTATTTAATTTAATATTGTCTGTTTTGTACATTTACATGTATTTTTTTGATATAAGATCTGTTTATCTTAAGTTATTTGTAGTTGATTGTTCTGCACTTTTGCATGTTGCTATTTTTTTCTAACCAAGGACGAAATCCAGCGGGAACGTAGTCCTACGTCACCGGACTAATCTTCGCGGTACTTTAAACCACGATTAAAACGCAGGCAGCATCTGGGGGAAAAAAGTTCCTGGGACAAATTGTTCCGGGCAATTTCAGTGGAAACGGGCCTTAATATAATAACAGTTAATTGTAATCTGTAGCAAATTTCATAATGTACTATAAAATGTTTACCTGTAACATTTAAAATTATTGATCTTAGTTTTTAGCGGTTTATTTTTAGTTCATTTTATTTCATTTTACATAATATTTAAGATATCGTTGCATCCCTAATTCTGACAAGATGTTATTTCTATGTTGAGGCTTGCAGAAGTTTTGAAGTAAGAAAAGACAGCATAAGTAAGAGACATGCCCAATCACATCGGTAGCAAACGCCCGGGTGAATGAGAGAGACCATACATACAGTGATCTTACCCATCACTTTACTAAGGAGTTCAACTGGCAGCATGCAATTGAGACATGAGAGGAAAAGAAAAAAAACACTCTTGAGAGAGGATAGACTAACAATTAGAAATCCAAGTAGGAGACATAACAACATATAAATCAATCCTTAAAGCTGAAATCCATAAGAAAACTGCAGAAAGGTGTGTCAATGCATGTGTGCTTTTTTTTCTCATATAAATTGCAGCTTTAAACCACAAAAAAAACACACCACAGATACAAACGTATACATTTATGATCTTATATGTCTTACTATATCTTAATATCAGAAATGTAAATTAAATTCTTTAATCTACCCATATAAAACAGGTTTTTAAATGTTACCTTTGATGTGCAGTTGATGTACGGATCTCCAGACGGCTTAAGACCAATGACCTGAGGGTTAAGAATAATACAATATCAGCCTGATTCACCCTCAGTCAGTAAGTAGATATGAATACCCAGCCATTTTGAAATATTAATGTTTGAGTGCCAGTTTTAGCCTTTAAGAAAATAATTTGATAATGCATTATTTATTTGGAATGAAATGTTTTGTATTCACCACCATTCAATGTAACGTATTTATGTGATAGCAAAGCTGAATTTTCAGCAGCCATTACTCCAGTCTTACTTTCATTACATTTTCTTTCTGTCTTTAATGTAATGCCAGCTCCTATGACTATATTCATGGTGAGAGCCAGGTTTAGTTATTCAAAAATAAAACTAAAGATGTTTAAGATTATTTTTTTCTAAAAACCTAACTAAAATCTAAATTTGGATTTACTTAGATAACCTTTTTAAAAGTATCAACAGGTTAAGTTCCTCAAAGGGGTAGAAATATTACAGTCCAGTAAAATACATGTTTAATGGACAGTGGATTCTGACAATATGAACACTTGATGAACAAAGAATGAACAAAGAATTTTGTTCCTCCTGATAGTAAAAAAAATTATGTGTGAGTCTCGAGTGTCCTATCCGGCATCGTATGTCAATGACTTGATCCCAGTGATTATTAAAAGGGAATACATGTCTTGTCCCAACATCAAGATTTATTTCACATAACTGACGGTGTTTAAGCACTGATGCATTTAATGTTGCTTTCTGTGAATGGCACAGAGCATTTTACTGGTTCTGTAGATAACGCTTCTTTGGCAGCACTGTCATATTAGAATTATTAGATTCAAGAGATGACAATTTGATTAATAGCTTCACAATTTTTGGCTGATCTGTTATAGATTCCAATGTGTCATGATTCCTGTCTTGTGTTCCCCTGATCTTGTGAGGACTTTTATGTTATTTCCTGTTCTCCGCCATGTTTTGTAGTCCTTTGTAGTTTTTTGTTGCCCCTTGTGTATTTTAAACTCTAGTGTTTCTCATGTTCCTTGTCTGGTGTTGTCCTTTGTTGAATGTTTCGTTGAGGTTCTCAGTTCTGCTCCCTGGTTTTCCTGTGCTTATTTTGGTTTACTTTGGTTGTTATTGTTATTGTTATTATTTAAATAAAGTTCTCCTGCACATGGATCTAGTGATGGGCAGACCGAGGCTTCGTGAAACACTGAAACAGTTAAAGCAAATGTGTCGTATTGTGTCGAAGCTTCGAAACAATTCGACACCCGCCTCCACAGCGACCCCTGCTTGTCAGAACATGTAAATGCAACAAAAACTTATGCTAAACATGCATAAAAACACCTTTTACAAATCTATAGCAAATGTTTTATTGAAAGTAAAACCTTTCAAATGCAATTAACTAATCTAATAAAATTAAATATTAACTGTCTATATGTTCTTTTATCAATTGTCAGGGCTTGTTTTGTTTGTTCCATGGATGGCTCGGCTAAACAGGCCAATAAGAGAATTAACTACTATTATTCCTTTTTATTATACTAATGTCTAATTAAAACGTCTACAAAACTGATCAGAGATCAGGTAAAACCCACAGACACATGTTCTATGGTTCTCAGTGCCTGCTCATGATTCATGGGTTCACAGAGATAATCGCCCCCTAGCGGTGAACCATTGACATTTCGAGGTGTTTCAAAACGTTTCGAAACAGCTATGACGTAACGAAGCCTCGTTTACTGAAATCACGTGACTTTGGCAGTTTGATACACGCTCCGAACCAATTGATTCGAAACAGAAGATTCGTAAAGTGTTTTAAAATTGCCATCACTACATGGATCCTGACTTCACTCATCTCTGAGAGCACTCTGCGTTACAGAACACCAGACCTAATAGGGATCCAGCAGTGAGACTTATGTGTCTCCGACAAGGAGATCCCACATTTACTGTGGGAGTCACTAACGGAGGAGGAACACGGTACTCCCGCAGTAGCCGCCACGCCAGACTCCCCAGCCGCCATGGCCACCACACCCAAAGCAACAAAGGCTGTTCCAAGGCATTTGAGACTGGCGGACCCACCGCTGATGTCTGTGCGAGCAAGCATCCCAGTGGTCCCAGTGCTTCCAAGTCCAGTGGTCTGCTCCAGCTTCTCCCGGTGAGGCACCATCTGCTCTTGAACTTTCTGTCTACTCTGACACGACCACAGAGGTCGTCTTTAACTTTCTATCACCTCTGAAACGACCATGGAAGCCATCCTTGAACTCTCTGCCTGTCCTGTTACAGCCAAAGACGCTGACTCTGAACTCTCAACCTGACTTGTAATGGCCAAGGAGGTCTTCTCTGAACACTCTGTGCTTCCTGTTATGACCACAGAGGCTATTTGTAATCTCTCTGTTACAGTTCTGCCTGATCCGCCGTGGTGGTCTTCTGCTTTTCTTGATCTCCTGTGGTGGGTTCCAGTTCCACATGCTCCGCCGTGGTGGTCACCAAATTTGCCCTGGCCACCTGCCCTGCCACCTCCGCTCTGGCTCTCTGTCTCTGATCCTTTTTTAATCTCCAGTTCCACCACACTGGCCCTCCATAACCCAATGAATGATATCTCAATAAACTTCAAAAAATGTGTCTGTTCCAAAATGTTTAAATACATACAGGTGCTGGTCATATAATTAGAATATCATCAAAAAGTTGATTTATTTCACTAATTTCATTCAAAAAGTGAAACTTGTATATTATATTCATTAATTACACACAGACTGATATATTTCAAATGTTTATTTCTTTAAATTTTGATGATTATAACTGACAACTAAGGAAAATCCCAAATTCAGTATCTCAGAAAATTAGAATATTACTTAAGACCAATACAAAGAAAGGATTTTTAGAAATCTTGGCCAACTGAAAAGTATGAACATGAAAAGTATGAGCATGTACAGCACTCAATACTTAGTTGGGGCTCCTTTTGCCTGAATTACTGCAGCAATGCGGCGTGGCATGGAGTCGATCAGTCTGTGGCACTGCTCAGGTGTTATGAGAGCCCAGGTTGCTCTGATAGTGGCCTTCAGCTCTTCTGCATTGTTGGGTCTGGCATATCGCATCTTCCTCTTCACAATACCCCATAGATTTTCTATGGGGTTAAGGTCAGGCGAGTTTGCTGGCTAATTAAGAACAGGGATACCATGGTCCTTAAACCAGGTACTGGTTGCTTTGGCACTGTGTGCAGGTGCCAAGTCCTGTTGGAAAATGAAATCTGCATCTCCATAAAGTTGGTCAGCAGCAGGAAGCATGAAGTGCTCTAAAACTTCCTGGTATACGGCTGCGTTGACCTTGGACCTCAGAAAACACAGTGGACCAACACCAGCAGATGACATGGCACCCCAAACCATCACTGACTGTGGAAACTTTACACTGGACCTCAAGCAACGTGGATTGTGTGCCTCTCCTCTCTTCCTCCAAACTCTGGGACCCTGATTTCCAAAGGAAATGCAAAATTTACTTTCATCAGAGAACATAACTTTGGACCACTCAGCAGCAGTCCAGTCCTTTTTGTCTTTAGCCCAGGCGAGACGCTTCTGACGCTGTCTGTTGTTCAAGAGTGGCTTGACACAAGGAATGCGACAGCTGAAACCCATGTCTTGCATACGTCTGTGCGTAGTAGTTCTTGAAGCACTGACTCCAGCTGCAGTCCACTCTTTGTGAATCTCCCCCACATTTGTGAATGGGTTTTGTTTCACAATCCTCTCCAGGGTGCGGTTATCCCTATTGCTTGTACACTTTTTTCTACCACATCTTTTCCTTCCCTTCGCCTCTCTATTAATGTGCTTGGACACAGAGCTCTGTGAACAGCCAGCCTATTTTGCAATGACCCTTTGTGTCTTGCCCTCCTTGTGCAAGGTGTCAATGGTCGTCTTTTGGACAACTGTCAAGTCAGCAGTCTTCCCCATGATTGTGTAGCCTACAGAACTAGACTGTGAGACCATTTAAAGGCCTTTGCAGGTGTTAAGAGGTGTTTTGAGATAATTAGCTGATTAGAGTGTGGCACCAGGTGTCTTCAATATTGAACCTTTTCACAATATTCTAATTTTCTGAGATACTGAATTTGGGTCAGTTATAATCATCAAAATTAAAAGAAATAAACATTTGAAATATATCAGTCTGTGTGTAATGAATGAATATAATATACAAGTTTCACTTTTTGAATGGAATTAGTGAAATAAAAAAACTTTTTGATGATATTCTAATTATATGACCAGCACCTGTATTCAGATTCACCAGATGGGTTATATAATGCATAGACCAACTTGACGGATGTGACTTGGATTTCAATATTATTGAATGCTGAATTGAGAAACTGCTGAATATGCTGGATTTTCTTCATTTGTTTTAAGTTTGTTGTGGTTACATATTGTAAAGCCAACTGTCTGCTCCCCATTTGGTTTTTGATCAAACCTTTAAAACTTTCATGGCTTTAAAACATTTCTTTTAATACTGTCAAAGGTGATTCCAAGAAACCAGTCTCTTTTACAACTTTAATGGGGACTCCATCCACAAACAACTCTGAAATGAATGAAGCTGACAAAAATGCATACAGATTTTTGTTTGAGAATTTGAAACCGATCTGCATTGACCAGGATTGTATTTTGTTCATCTTCAGTTGGATTTTTACGCTTCCTAGTATTTGTGTACTTACTCCTGTAGCAAATGTATTACCCCAGTCTTCAGTGTCACATGATCCTTCATTCTAGTAATATGCTGCTTTGGTGCGCAAGAGAATTTTCTTCTTATTATTATTATTATCATCATAAATAATGAAAACAGTTATTCTTTAATGAATAGAAAGTACAAAAGAACAGCATTTATTTGAAATAGACTTTTGAATGGTAGTGTATGTAACTTTTGAATGGTAGTGTGTGTAAGGTTACTCACCCTGTTCATCTTGACAATAATGCACGGCTGTCCTTTAGCATAGCCGAAAGTGGTGTCCTCCATCCCAGAGCAATGGTGGAGTAAACTCCTCCTAAACTGGCACACCTTCTTCTGAGATTCCTCATCCTGCTCAGAGTACTGACCCGCCATACACAAGTCATTTTTGGCTTGCTCTGAGTCATTATACTCTGGAAACAGAAAACAGACAAACTATAAATATACAAGACTGTAGTATCCAAGTACTATGCAACCAGATGGGAAATGATTAAAAAAGCAGGGTGAGGGAAAGTGAAGAGCACTTACGATGCAGAAATGATTCAAGATGCTGGACGTACTGGCCATATTCAATAGATTCTGATCTGTTAAAAACTATATTCAAAGAGTTTGGCTTGATAACCAACCCTGCGAAAAAGTTAGTTATAAATTTAGTATATTTAATAGTCCTTTAAAAAAAAAACATAACAGAAATATGTACAGCAAAGAGTCCTTTTAATATCCACTTTTTAATTAATACACTGTCAAAGTTAGAGGATGTGTGTTACATTATGTTGCACTATAGTCAAGTATATATACATATTACATAACTGTGTAAAGAACTGTGTGTACTGTGTACAGCCTGATAATAAGAGCTGCACACTGACAAACTCACCTGGGGACGCGACACGATCTTGATACTTTGGTGTGTCGTCATTCAGCATCTGAAGCATCACCCACATAGTGAAGACAAACATGGCAGCCAAGAAGCCATAGAAGACCAAGTAAAAGAGGAGGATGAGGCCTGAAAGACAGAAAATCAATTATTGCTAGGCAGAACTGAACTGATAAGACCCCTGCTAAAAAGCTTTAACAGTATAACAGTATAAAATATACATAAAAGTTAACATGAACATAACAAAACATATTCATAACAGAACCAACCAAAGCATAACATTTTGCTGGGGTTTCATATAGAGCTCATTTTAATCTGACAGCATGCATTACTATCTTATCCGATTTCAATTTAGTTCTCTCTAAAGAGATTGGTCAATCACAGATTTTCAATTTCAGTCAATGGACTACTTGCACTGAGCTTCGTGATGCACTTATGTTTTGAAATAGTACAACTCAATTATTTCCGGTTATGTATATTTTCAATGTGCTGTAGTCACCTAGTTGACTAAACGCCACCTAAAATGAGTGTCTGCAAGAAGATTTAAAAATCTTTTTTATTAAAAAAAAAAGTTATGAGAGAGCCCAAAAATGCAAGAATTCCAAACCATTCCAAAAATTCCAAGTCATGTCTTCATCCAAACATCTGCACAATTAACCGTAATTAACCTGAGAAATCGTGCTTAAACCGATTTGGCTTATTGCGATTATGAAATCGCAAAGGCTGCAATTTTTTTTTTTTTATGCGCAGCTTGTCAGTGAAGCACGGTTCTGTGATCAGTAGTAAATGCTGCTCCATCTGAAAGTACTGCAAGCAGATCTTCCCAAAAGCACTCTTTCCAAACATGAGAAGCATTTATAAATTATTTATTAACATTAACATTTATGAACGAGAAGCATTTATGAACCTCTTGTCCAACAAAAAACAACATTTAATAACATGTTTTTACTTCAAGCTCACTTCATAATGACAGTTGAGCATCCTTCTGTGAGATGATGTGGCTTATTACACAATAAGGCACACAACATTTTATTTCATAGTATTCTATACAGTGATAAATACTGTCGATTAGCATTGAAGCATAAATAAACTTTGTCACGAAAATACCCGGGACGGCTTGAAGAACTCAGATAAACCATATATTGTTGTAGTCATGTGTTTATAAGTCATGTTTAATCAAAGCATTTCAATCTTCTGTTTATTCAGCTACAGAGATAGTAAACCCATAGGGATTTCCTGGAATGATCTGCCTTATATTCCTGCAGGGCATATTTGGAGTTTCTGCGCGAGAGCGCCCTCTGGCTTTCAGATGGAACAGCATTTACCACTGATCACAGAGCCATGCTTCACTAACAATCTGTTGCTTGCATCCTTTTGCTTGCATCCTTTGCCAAATCGTGTGCGGTTTAATTTTGATTAATCATGCAGCCTTACTAAGGGTTAATTAAATGTAACAAATCTTTTATTGGAAAGTTTTTATTGACAAAACATTTTATGCATTTTATAAAAATCAAGTTTAAGTTTTTAAACCCATCAAGTTAATAATATATATTACATCAGCATGTGAAACCACAAACTACAGGGACTCATCTCAACATCACTCATTTAAAGGTGCACTATGTAACTTTTCTGTCCGCTAGAGGTCGCCTATTCAAAACAAAGGCGTAGCTTGACGACGCCAAGTTTGAGCGCAGAATCTTGGGACGTGGTCTTCACCTCACAGCCGGTGGAAAAGAATCGGGATAGGACTTTTTGACTTTTGAAAATCAAGTTTTACCAGGAAAGAAGTGGTTTTGATGCACAAAGGGTTTTTTATAGTCTCTTATAACAAAAATATTTTATTTAAACTCATGAAAAATGCAGATCCTATTGTAAATAATAGTGAAAAATTACTTTTTAAAACTGTTGTTCCATTACTACCCCTTAGAAGATTTTGACTCATATTTTAAGACTGTATGGATGGATTTTGTGGGAAATTGTATTCATTATGTCAGTCTCCTGAGCGTGTCATCTCATATTCCTACTCAGAAAAAAGTAGCTCTGGCTACTGTGGGGCTTGTATGGTGTGAGTGGCATAAAGCTGAAAGTTTTGTTGTCACATCAAACAAAAAAAATTCCCACGGATCATTCCAAATGGCAAACCTCCGGGGAGACACCAGCTGTAAAAACAAAAGCTGTCCCAATTCAGAGGCTTCATCCTTCGAAGGCCAAATGTGTCACAGCGGAGCAACAGCAAAAGGCTGTCCCAATTCAAAGGCTCCTTCAGATGCAGCCTCGAAATGCGTAAATAGAACAAGTGGATTAGTGATGTCCAATTTGCGAACGAATCAGTCTTTTGAACCGGTTCTTTTTAGTGAAATGGTTGAACCAATTCACCAAATCGGACTGAAACATCTGAAACAGTTCACAGCTCAAGTCAGCAAAGATCTACAAGTTACTCAATCAAAACTCACTTTCAGACGTGCCTGACAGTCTCTCTGACTCGAAATGAGCCAATATACAGGAGTGTATGATCCAATGATGCCCATTTTTGCTAACTCATTCAGCACTCCAGTTAGTCCATCAGTACACTGAACTAAGAGTCTTTCGGCTGTTATGTTTATTTAAAAAAAAATTATGTTTCTAATAAGTAACTAGATAAGAACATTTGGGGTGTGAGTGTGTGCTGTTTACGTTGTAGAACAAAACGTCAAAGTATCGTTAAGTTATGTTTACCACAGGCTTTATTTTACTCATAAAACCCCTAATTAATTTTAAAACCCCATATGAAAAATCTTGAGGGAACCAGTGACGCGGAACAAAACAAACTGTAATTGTTTTTTTACATGTCAGTCAAACGTCCTCTTGGGAGGTCTTCGACCAATGAAAGCAGCGACAGAGACCAGACCTTCTGCCGTCAGTGTCTATAGGTTACTTTACAAACAGTTACGTTATTTTTGGTAATTTAGCACTATTTTTTATGATCCTCTGCTTGCCTTTTTTGGACTTCACTTAGATCTTTAGTCAATTGAGTTCAGTTCTAATGGTCCGTTCAAGTCCTCCTGGGAAGTTCATATTGACGAGGTGGGAAGTCGGGTTTACGACGGCAGGTATGTTCAAGTTACTTTCGTCGGAGTAATGCTGCCTTCATGTGCTATCAGGATTATTGTAAATACTAGTTTCCTAGTTAAAAAATTGGACATGAACAGGTCAAAATTTGAATGCAATGTGCTCGTAATAACGACTTTAGAAGTGGGAAGTAGGAAATTTCCGATAGCATGTGAAGGCAGCATAAGACAGCGGTGTACTATTACACAAAAAGGTCATTAAAACCTACATTATTAAACTTTGGGCTACTTCTAGTGAATGTGCATTAGGTGTGTTTTGCTTTTTTGTTTTTAATGAATTTATGAAACCACTGTAAACTTCATTGTTACATATTATATTGTATGTCAATTATGACAATATCACTGCTAAATACCTTTAAGTATTGTGGTATTCCGCCATGTTTCATTCTCACTGACACGCCCCAACTCTTTAAGATCGGGGCTTAAAGAAAATCCAGAGTTTCCCACTCGTATTTACGGCATTGTGGCAATATTATCTGCCTGCAATACCAGAGGCTGCACTTTAAGGACCACCGCAGTTTCAGGACTGCATTTCTAGGACCCTAGTTTTTTTTGTGTGACAGCGCCATCTAGCCAACTGTACTCCAACAGAGGAGACCTGATTCAAACTTTTTCCACCTTATTTTTAACAAAACAGCAGGCACAGTCATTTTAAACTTAATTACTTAAATTAGTTTAAATATTTCAACAGGGTTACCAATGGGTAGGTTTAGGGCTTGGGGTTGGTTAGGACAATATATCAATTAAATTTAATCAATTAAACAACTAAATTATTGCTAGTGTCCTAGAACTGCATCTCTAGAAATGCATTGTGGTGGCGTTCATAAAAAGGAAAGCTACTGGTTAATAGCCTAGGTGAATCTGCGACTTGGCCCATCTCATAGGATGGCGGGCCCTAACACACCGCGGGGGCTGCGGGGTGTCCCGTATACTCATGCATTCAGCAGTTAATCCTTTTTGACAGTAAAAAAAATCAAAGGTGTCATTCGAACAGAAGGTTTAGTGAGGCGCGAAAACGGAAAGGCCAGTCTGACGCTGCCATTTAGGTCTATCTTCAAAACGAACGAGAATGAATGGGTTTTTGATTCGGGGTCACTATTTTGACTGACTGAGAGCGTCTAATTCCTGTAGGCTTTTAAACATTTAGACGCGCAGTCGCGCACTGGTATCATAAAGATAATCAGTTGAATTGACTAGGCATGTAATGGGCCTTAGGCCAATAAGAACAAGAGAAGGTTCACTTTCTCTCCTTAAGTGAACACAGTAAATTATGAGAGTTTCCGATCTCGTTATTTTTAAGGACAAAGTTATTTAATCAACGCACAAATGTTTTTAGTAGCTAAATAGTGTAACGAGAACATTGCGTTAATAAATAAACATATGTGCGTAGATTAAAACCACACTACTACAGTCTGGAATAAAAAGCTTATTTTGCCACTGAGGCAGTGTCTAATGACGTTTATTAGCGTCAGGATCCTTTTTCGCTCCACAGTGAATTTTGACTGCGAAACACGGACAATGGTCGTTTCGTTCTATTTTTAAACCTAAAAAAACAACACCCTTGAAAAAAAAACACTGACATTAAAGAATTGCTGCCGCTTCCAATTTTTGTAACATTTATATTTGTAACAAATATTGATTCGAAAATGTGTCATTGTGGGTTTTACCCGAGAAGATCTGCTACGACCTGAAGATGTTGAGCATTGAGCAACATATTTACACTGATCATTCGAAACGCAGAGATGAGAAGACATTAAAATGCCACTGATGTCATCAGGGAACGAGTTGATGACATTAAGATGTCGGAATGCCTAAGATAACGATCGCTTTCGTCATTTTCAGTGCACACTCGGTCTTCATTCATGACCCTAGGGGGTCTTCAGGTTTCATAAGCTTGTGGTTCAACAGTTTCTTTCTGTAATAAAAATCTGCCTTTTATGATTATTTATACAAACTGCACATTTCATCACGAGCATGAATAACGGCGTTGGTAGGGTTTGTGTCAACTCACCCCAATTTCTACCAGTCCGACCGAAGAATTCTCCAGTTCTGGGATTGTAGATCACGTCTTTCCAGCTGTTCTCAGGCTCTTTGCCCTCCGATGCTTTTTCGCTCTTTTTAGACATGCTGTAATTTAGGCGCAACTGATGAAAAAGACGCTGTGTGTGTGATGCGACCTGTCTGATGAGGCTGAATTCAGTGGGCTGATGCCCTGGTCAAAGAGCAAAGAATCTCCGGGCTCTGACGTCTCCAAATGTGCTGCAATGTTCCTGATTCCAATTCCAAACTGGTCCAACAAACCTGACAGACAGCGGCACGTTAGGTTGTGGGGGAGGGAACGAATGGGCAGCTGTTTTGCGCATGCGTAAACAGTGCAAACCTGGAATTGTTACAAATTGATTGAGAATTTGTACTGGAGAATCTTGATTATCGTATCGGCTCTATTGTATATATTATGCATGCTATATGGTATCAGAAGTTAGTATCACGATACTGAACGAATAGGCCACCATTTCACTAAATAGCCTACTTAAATATTCTCTTGGTGTTACCATGGTGCATGTTCAAAAAATATAAAAATACACTATCATTAATAATACCAATAATAATAATTATAGCCTAAATGTAGGTGTTGGGATGTTTTTCATTTAACCCTTTCATGCATAGAGGTCACTACAGTAGACAGCTATTTAAAAAGCTTTTTCTTGCATGTGCATGGGTTTTGATGGCATAGTTGCACATCAACCTCTACAGTGGACCCTGTGCATCATCCTATACATTGCCACCAAGTGGTAAATCGTTGTATTGGTGTATTTTTTCCCCCCTCCAAACCAAGATGGCCAATGGCCAGTCAGAAATGCCAAGTTGCTCCAGAATATCCATCCATTCCTTCTATCCTAGGAGACTCTTGCAGGTAAAATACCAAGTATGGATTTTAGATTGGGAGAAAATTCTGATTAATCATCTGTCCACTATAGTGGACATCATGCATCAATAGCTATATTTCAGCTACAATACTATTACTGCCACTATTGTTTTTGAAATTACTTTATCTGCAGTAACTTTTTTTGGCTGTAAATAAATGTATTTTTGTTATTAGAATGTAATTTACATTAACATCAAAAAAGTAATGCGATTACGTAATGTATGTGACTTGTAATACATTACTTGTTAGATCAAAAAGTAATCTGATTACATAATGCACGGTACTTGTAATGCATTACTTGTAACATCAAAAAGTAATCTTATTACATAATGTATGTTGCTTGTAATGCATTACTCATTAGATCAAAAAGTTATCTGATTACATAATGCATATTATTTGTAATGCATTACTTGTTAGATCAAAAAGTAATCTGATTACGTAATGCATGTTTCTTGTAATGCATTACTTGTTAGATCAAAAAGTAATCTGATTACGTAATGCATGTTTCTTGTAATGCATTACTTATTAGATCAAAAAGTAATCTGATTACATAATGCACGGTACTTGTAATGCATTACTTTATTCCTTACATCAAAAAGTAATTTGATTACGTAATGCATGTTGCTTGTAATGCATTACTTGTTAGATCAAAAAGTAATCTGATTACATAATGCACAGTACTTGTAATGCATTACTTTACTCCTTACATCAAAAAGTTATCTGATTGTGTTATGCATGTTACTTGTAATGCATTACCCCCAGCACTGCTAATTTCAAATGAGATTGAAAACACCTGATCACTAGGTTTTCTCAGAGGAGAGCTATGGTAGAAATGTGTCTATCTTGAACATAATCAGAATTATCAGCTAATAAGGGTAAATCGACATACACTGGTACACTGGAGGGAGCATCTGAGTTGGGTTTCCACAGTTGACAGGTTGTAGAGATCTCTGATGGAATCACTTCCTCATGTTCTGATATCAAAGATACGAGAAGCTCTCTTTAGTACTCTTTATTGATTGGTTTGTTAAATACACACAATAGTGCCATGTTATTACTTTATTATGTTTAATACAGTATCTCGTCAGTTTAAACCATAAACGCATGCTGTCCACTCAAGCGGACATCTGAAAATCTCTTTGAAAAATATGTGTAAAAAAATTACATTTCAAATCTTGTTTTTCATGCCCTAAGAGCAATAAAAACACATGCATAAAAGGGTTAAATTACCATTGTTGTGTTTCTAATTTTAGTTTTCAGAGAACATTGCACCAATGTTAAAATGGTCATGGGACCAGTGGACAGACACTCATTCTGAGATTCTGTGATGAAGAAATTCGGTAACACTTTATTTTAAGATGACGTAGTTACACATTACTACATGTACTTACTATAGTAATAACAGGGTGAGGGTAAACACCCCTCTTAAGGACTGTGTAACCTTTTCTAGAATAGTTAGCCTAGTTTTCAGTGACAATTACATAAATTATAAACCAAGTATGAAAAATGTCCAGAGTTTTCATGTTATTAGATTTTTAACAATCCAAGGGTACAAATGGTAAAATGCCCCCCAGGGTGTGGTAAAATGCCCCCATTCTGACAAAGCAATTTTACTCAAAGTACAAGCATGTTTTAGCTTAAAATTACAAAGACAAGCCAAAATAATAATAATATTATGAATATTTATTTATGAACCATTTTGAAAATCAACCTTTTTGAAAAATATTGTTAGCTGATGCTAGCTGGTTGGCTAACTAGCTAGCTGTCTGATGCTCATGTGAGGTAATTTTTAAATATAAAGACCAAATATTTTTATTCAACCACCTAGTTACACTCACCTAAAGGATTATTAGGAACACCTGTTCAATTTCTCATTAATGCAATTATCTAATCAACCAATCACATGGCAGTTGCTTCAATGCATTTAGGGGTGTGGTCCTGGTCAAGACAATCTCCTGAACTCCAAACTGAATGTCAGAATAGGAAAGAAAGGTGATTTAAGCAATTTTGAGCGTGGCATGGTTATTGGTGCCAGACGGGCCGGTCTGAGTATTTCACAATCTGCTCAGTTACTGGGATTTTCACGCACAACCATTTCTAGAGTTTACAAAGAATGGTGTGGAAAGGGAAAAACATCCAGTATGCGGCAGTCCTGTGGGCAAAAATGCCTTGTTGATGCTAGAGGTCAGAGGAGAATGGGCCGACTGATTCAAGCTGATAGAAGAGCAACTTTGACTGAAATAACCACTCGTTACAACCGAGGTATGCAGCAAAGCATTTGTGAAGCCACAACACGCACAACCTTGAGGCGGATGGGCTACAACAGCAGAAGACCCCACCGGGTACCACTCATCTCCACTACAAATAGGAAAAAGAGGCTACAATTTGCACGAGCTCACCAAAATTGGACAGTTGAAGACTGGAAAAATGTTGCCTGGTCTGATGAGTCTCCATTTCTGTTGAGACATTCAGATGGTAGAGTCAGAATTTGGCGTAAACAGAATGAGAACATGGATCCATCATGCCTTGTTACCGCTGTGCAGGCTGGTAGTGGTGGTGTAATGGTGTGGGGGATGTTTTCTTGGCACACTTTAGGCCCCTTAGTGCCAATTGGGCATCGTTTAAATGCCACGGCCTACCTGAGCATTGTTTCTGACCATGTCCATCCCTTTATGACCACCATGTACCCATCCTCTGATGGCTACTTCCAGCAGGATAATGCACCATGTCACAAAGCTCGAATCATTTCAAATTGGTTTCTTGAACATGACAATGAGTTCACTGTACTAAAATGGCCCCCACAATCACCAGATCTCAACCCAATAGAGCATCTTTGGGATGTGGTGGAACGGGAGCTTCGTGCCCTGGATGTGCATCCCACAAATCTCCATCAACTGCAAGATGCTATCCTATCAATATGGGCCAACATTTCTAAAGAATGCTTTCAGCACCTTTGAATCAATGCCACGTAGAATTAAGGCAGTTCTGAAGGCGAAAGGGGGTCAAACACAGTATTAGTATGGTGTTCCAAATAATCCTTTAGGTGAGTGTATTAAGGTGTAAACCAGAGGCTTTAGAAAATACATCTATTACCCCTAGAGCTACAGCAACTTGTTCACTATTTTTTAAGAAGAGAGTGATGTCATCAGCCAATTGACTGGTCACTTCCTTCCCTGCAATTGAGATACAAGGTTGCTTTGCTTGATATGGTCTACTAAGAGTTGAACTGCTAATAAGAACAAATAGGGAGAGATAGGACAACCTTGATGTATACCCCTTTTGACATCAAATCTAGTAGAAGTCCCATGTTTTAAATCAGCTTTGAATCAGAGGTAACAGTGCCATTAATGTTGAGTTGATGTATAATATTGTAATTAGCACGTTATGCTTTTTCAAGCTGAAAAAATAAGCAGAATTTTGCTCCCCCCTCCTCGAGCCACTTCTTCCTGGAGCGAATAAATGTGCCCTCAGCTTTTTCATTTATGCTTTCTGGCATTTAAAGATAAAATCGAAAAAGACAAACACCAAACTTGAGAAATCAAAGAGAGAAGCCCAATGTCACCTCTGTAAGAAAGAATCCTTGAGAAAACCGAACGTGGCATCATAACACCAGCAGTGGACAGGTGAAATTAAAGAACCTCTGAGCAAACAAGTCCTTACAGGTGATCTTTACCTGAATTAAGAAGTCCCAAAATAGCCCAAATGGGCAACATAAAGGCAAGTTATTAAGCCATTTTGTCCTGATCACCTATTTTCCGCCGATCTTCCTCGAACTGTTGTAGATGAAGTTTGACACACAGATGAAGGCACGCGCCACGACAAAGTACGCTGATTTCCCTTCATTATGTGCCTTTTGATTTGCAGGCCATAATTTAGCTTGGATCTCCTTAACAGCCTGCGGAAGGTCTTCAGCAAATCTGAGGCCCTTTTCACGCAGAAATGGGTTGTTCTTCGCTGCGGCCCAGACTGCATCCCAATGTTCTCAACAGAAAGCGAAGTATGACCCCTCTTGGTTTGGACACACCTGGTTTCCTCTTTCCTAGTCGATGCACAATGTCAATTGCCTCTGCTACTTTATTCTGGTCTTGCAGAAGTATGGCTTGGCAGATCTGAATGGTCTCCATCTTAACATCCACAATCGACTCCGGAATCCCATTTCAAGTTCCATGTTTCCTGAGTAATTTTCCATCTCTGTGATTCTAACCTTAAGTTGAACAAGCTCCTCCTCCTCTTTCTTTATGCATTTCTCACTTTTTCAACCCGTTGTTTCACATTCTTTATTTCTCTGCAGGTGAAGTCGATTGTCAACTTTAATCCCTCTATTTTCATGGTATTTCCCTTCCATTTTTTTTTCAATGGCGTCCGATCTCACGTTGATCAGTGTCGAGAGGGTATCCTCAATATCTGAGTTAGATGAAGAACCTGCACAATCACCTCTCATGAGAGCTTTTTTAGATGCAGGAGGCTTTTTTTGGTGTTGCCGGATACGAGGGAAAATCTTCTTCAGAGGCCATCAAAGACAGCTGGCCTACCGAATTTGCGTTGTCATGACAGCTAGACACAAGAGGGTTTGTCAAACCTGTTACAACGGCCCGTTTAGCTGCCTTCATCGCTCTCTTTTTTTCCCGATTACATGTCATCACGCCAAAAAAGGTACGCTCAGTCCGCTCATTATGCTCATAATTGTGGTCTTATAAACTATTCTAACTCAAACGTTCTGGGAAAATGTTTGGAGATAAAAATTGAAAGAGTTGTTGGAAGCTTAGTGATGGTGACGTTGAAATCGCAGGACCGTTGTGTTGTCCATTTAGCCTTCCTTTAGCCTTTTACTTCTGGCGACTGCATTTAGGTTTCAAAATTAATAATAGTTGTGTTCATCTGTGATAATTATCTTGATGGACAAAATGTGTAAGTATCATAAACTTTCGTTGATCACAGAGCTTGTTTTTTGCGATAATCTAAATGCCGGTTGGCCTACAAAGTGTCGTCATAGCTGCACCACTCTATAGCATCCGGAGCTTCTATTGGCAGCTGCAGATGACTTTACTAATCAATGATTGGCTCTTTCATTTAGAAGGCGGGGCTTATTCGCCATATTGGGTGTTGCAAGTTCTCCCATTCATAAGTAGTCAGAGTGCACCGTCTTCCTATATATAAAGTCTTTGCTATAGAACATACTTTTTTAGTGGTTGTGAAGTAATTACTTACTAATAAGTACCTACTCAAGAGGGTATGCGATTTCGAATGCAGCTTCCCAGCTAACAGATTTTTGTTATAAGAACGTTCTCCAAATATTCAGTGTTGGTTCAGGGAGCTTAAAAAAGGTCCAGTTTTCTTGATGTTAGAGGAAAGTGTTTTAAAAGGTATGATGTTCCTCAAACGTTCTTTCAACTTTTGATTTAAAATTCAACATTCTAGGAACTAATTCTAGGAACTAATTTGTAATATTCTGTGGCGAGGGGGGCGTGGTTTCGCGAGGTCTGCACAGGTGGAGAGAATGAGGAGACGAGCGGTAAGAAAGTAGGTCAAGTGCATGATGATAAACACCAGTTGATATTATTTGAGTTTGTCAATAAAGTACCCACGAGTCCCAGTTCACAGCCGACCCTGCCTTCCTCCTTTCCTCCATAATCGAACTTTGTTACACATTCCAAGAACATAAAAATGTCCAGTTTGTAAGGTTAGTATTATGTTCCTGAAACATTCTTTCAATCATTCAAACACCTGCTGTGAACAAGCACTGTAAGAAAGAGAAATAAAAACACAAACTACAACTTTTTTCAGCCACAGCCTTAGATGAAATCAACTGAAGATAAAAAACATTAAATCTCTGAAGATCTCAGCAGAGGAGGATTAAACAACTCCACAAACAGCATTACCAGCTTCACTTATTACTAACCAGGGCTGCGTTTCCCAAAAGCACCGTAAGCCTAAGTTGATCGTAGAGACCATTGGTGGCAATTGTTTTATGATCAACTTAAGCTTACTATGCTTTTGGGAAACGCAGCCCAGACTGACTTCATTTCAGTCAGACGAGCAGTTCTTATTGAGAATTAACAGAGGTTTAGAAGTTGATGATTGGTTGAAAATGTTTAGTTTGAAGTCATCATCATGGTGATCAGCATTTGCTTTAGTTGGGATCTTGACCCTTGACTTTTGTTAAGTTGCTTCTTTTTCAGCAATTGCAGTTGTTTTCAGAAAAAAATTCTGCATTGTTAAAGCAGATCAATATGGCTGTTTTAACGGTCAAATGACTGCATTAAAATGGTTTAACAACTGCTTTTTCTTTACTTGTAGACTTATGGAATTGAAGCATTATTGAAAAGTATTAAACTAAGCTGATGTGATAAAGATAATTTGTAACGCCATTGTTGCTGATTGTTGTCTGTGAGTGTATAAATAAAACTGGCATTAACTTTCTGTTTAAAACATGGTTTGTGTCATTTATACCCTCACAGACATCAACATACAGCATATGAAACACAACAATGGTGGAATGCTTCATGCCAGCATACAAAACACATTCATGGCTCCCAGCATGCATTGTGGCATGATTAAATTATGCAGCTGAATATTTTTTTTTGATTGTCACCATTGTTGAGGTTTGTATGATGAGTGTTGATGTATAAAGCCCAATTTATACTTGTGTCAAGTGTACGCAGTAGCTATGTTGTAGGCTGTGTGCAGCACACCTGGCCTACGGCGTAGCCGGACGTCTCTCCAAAAATGTAACAACGCGTCAATTCTACGTGGACCGCTGTGATTGGTCTGCCAGAACCCCTACCTCAGGGGTTATCATGCTCCCTCTGCATGTGTAATTGTACATCGACGCGGACAATGACGCAGAAGTATAAAGGAAAATCGACACGTAGTTCACGGCGTAGAGGCTACGGGCATCAAATGCTGTTGATGGTGACCTCAAACTAAACATTTTCAACCAAACCAACTTCTAAAGACTGAAATTAAGTCAGTCTGGTTAGTAATAAGTGAAGCTGGTAATGCTGTTTGTGGAGTTGTTTAATCCTCCTCTGCTGAGATCTTTCAGAGATTTAATGTTTTTTTATCTTCAGGCTGTGGCTGAATAAAGTTGTAGTTTGTGTACTTATTTCACTTTCTTTCAGTGCTTGTTCACAGCAGGTGTTTGAATGAAACAAAGTAAAAATCCAAGTCAACCATATCAAGGAGTAGCCTCTATTCACTTTTTTAAAAAACATTTTTTTTTTCAAATGCTCTTCATGTTATGACATGCGGGTGATTAAGCCCAATAAAATGTGGTAAAAATCTTCTACAGGGGTTCTTTTAGTAATTGAAGTCCAGTCCAGACTGCGACTTTTTTACCTACAGGTGTGACTACATTTTGTTAGAGGTCTCACTGGTGCCACTACCACGTTGCTCAACTAATAAGTGCTGCCATTTCAGCTGCATATGAGAAACATCAAAAGGCAAACGAAACGAAAGTGAAACAAAACCGCGCTACTGGTTTGATCTGGGCTGCGCAGACATTTTAATCAGTTTATCAGCTTGGATCAGTAAAGCATTGTTTATCATTTTGTCTGGATCTGCACCGAGAGCCTCCGCTGACTGCGCGCGCTCCTCCCCAATTGGACAGGCGTTTAGCCTACTTGACACGCTCGCCGTTATACTATTCTTTGAAACGACAGGGGGCGACTCAGTTATTGGTACACACGTGAGGATGTTTGTTTTTATTACACTTCACCAAACCCACGCTATAAATGAACCAAGGAATCGTGTAAAATCCAAACCTTGAGATAATTACTTGTGAGATCCAAATATATAGAGAACATATGTATAAAACATATGTCAAGAACATTTTTATTAAACATGGACCATTATTTTCATTTAAAGGCTTATTTTTGCTATTGTATGCAGCGCATGAGCTCAGAACATGTTTACTTGCAGGCCGATCTCGATCACAAGAGATCCAGGCCGCATCTGAAAACCTAGGCAGATGACTTGTTGCCTCTCTGCCTTATCAGACAATGACTTGTAAGGCAGCGTTTGTGCATGAAGGCACCTCACGAAACTGATTTCGGACAGACTTCTAATGCAGTGTAACAGTTTAATGATCTACAGCAAAATAGAGAGAGCTTTGGTGAGAACTAAACAAATCTGATCACCTCGGTTTTGCCTTGGCTCCTCCCACCTTCAGCTTCACCAGACACCCTCAGCCTTACAGCTCCACCGGGTTCGTTGTCACTCCACCTCTGCCACAAAGTTGCGGATCTTGGCTTCTCCCTCTCTCGACTCCGCCGTGGGCTATCGTCTGGGTCTGTGCCTTCGGACGTCCTCCATCATCTCCGCCGGGGTCTCGTCATCGTCCGGATATCTCCATCATCCCTTCGCCATCTCCTGTCTCCTTCCCTGCGTCATTGCCTCGGCCACCTCCAAAGCCCCCTCCATCCCTCCCTCACTTCTTCAATTATGCCGTGAGTTCGCGCCTACTGGGTGGGGGGTGGGGGGTGGGGGGTGGGGGGGGGTGGGGTGGGGGATATCTGGACCCTTCCATAATTAGTTTTACTTTCATGGACTTTTAGTTTGTATTCATCAGTCATGTGTTCTTTGTCTTTGTTTCCTGCCACTCATCTGTTTCTATGGACACTAACCATTCATCTCAGCTGCTCATCATTTACTTCATCACCACTGTGTATTTAAGTTCCTCCTTTTTCACGATTCAGTTGTCAGTTGTTATTTGTGTTAGTGTAGCTGTTACGTCTAGTTTAATAAACCTTGTTGATATTTTATAATCCTGTCATCTTCATACCTCTTGTGACACTGCTAGTCTGTCTGGAGCCCTGAATTGCCAGTTCTTTTTAGGTATTTTCTTAACAATATGAACCATTAGAATACCAGTAAAGCATTTAATAGTAAGACATTAAAAAGTAATATAGCCTAATAAAAAACAGCATTGTAAAATAAGACATAGGTTTCGTTGTTGCCCATTTCTTGAACTATTGACCAGTAAGAGGCAGTATATAATAAGGCAATAATATATTTTTTTTAAATTTAAACACTATCAAATATTTCAGAAGCACGCAATAAGAAAAAAAAGTTGTGACACTGACAGGTATCTGAAAAAAAAGAATTGAAAAGCAGTATTTATTCAAATGAATGATCTGAAATGGCTGATTTTATTCAACTAACCTCAAATAACAAATGTAGAAAATTGCACTTTTTTGCAGAGGAATTTTAGCTTTCAATTCATAATTCATCCCATTGAACAAATAATTTTTTTGTGTGTTACACAAGTCATCTGTGTTTACTGAGGTCATAATTAACAGCCTCATTACAGCTCAGCTGTGCTCAGAAAGCAGAAGAAAATAGTGATGGAATAGCATTAATTTTGCAGCTCTTCTCTTTGTTCCCTTTATTTTCTTCTATGTGTTTAAGGTGTTGTTACTACGTTCAGGTTCTGGTTGATTTTAGTACAGGTTTGTGAATATCCGTGTATCAACCAAGTACAAAAGATTAAAGCTTTACACATGCACTGATTTTTAAAGGGTGTTAAACCTTTCCCATAATAAACCATATTCATAAAGGTTATCTATCTTGCCAGTTGGAGTTACTACTTGAATTTCTGGTCACACTTTATTTTCAGTTGACATAGTTACATTGTACTTACTCAAATAAGTACTAAGTAATATTAATTAACTACATGTACTTACTATAGAGTTACACTTAGGGTTAGGGTTTGGTTTAGAGATTTCTGTTGAGACATTCAGATGGTAGAGTCAGAATTTGGCGTAAACAGAATGAGAACATGGATCCATCATGCCTTGTTACCACTGTGCAGGCTGGTGGTGGTGGTGTAATGGAGTGGGGGATGTTTTCTTGGCACACTTTAGGCCCCTTAGTGCCAATTGGGCATCGTTTAAATGCCACGGCCTACCTGAGCATTGTTTCTGACCATGTCCATCCCTTTATGACCACCATGTACCCATCCTCTGATGGCTACTTCCAGCAGGATAATGCACCATGTCACAAAGCTTGAATCATTTCAAATTGGTTTCTTGAACATGACAATGAGTTCACTGTACTAAAATGGCCCCCACAGTCACCAGATCTCAACCCAATAGAGCATCTTTGGGATGTGGTGGAACGGGAGCTTCGTGCCCTGGATGTGCATCCCACACAAATCTCCATCAACTGCAAGATGCTATCCTATCAATATGGGCCAACATTTCTAAAGAATGCTTTCCGCACCTTGTTGAATCAATGCCACGTAGAATTAAGGCAGTTCTGAAGGCGAAAGGGGGTCAAACACAGTATTAGTATGGTGTTCCTAATAATCCTTCAGGTGAGTGTAAATATCTTATTGTGAATAAAGTTAGAGAAGTTTCTTTTAAATGAATTCACAGATTCTATCCAGTAAAAAGTTATCTTAGAAAGTTTAAACCTGACTGACATAAAATGTGATTTCTGAAATGCAAAAGATGAGACCCCTGTACATTTGTTTTGGGATTTTAACTATACAAACATTTTTTGGAAGAGCTTTTGCAGGTATATTATTGATTTTGTGTACCCTCATTTTTCTTTATTTTGGAAATATGTTCTATTTGGTTTTGTTATTACAAAGAAAAACTTTGAAAAAATAATTTGACCTTATAAATCTATTACTTCTCTTAGTGAAATTTCATATTCATAAATGTACATTTTCTAATCATAAGCCATTTTTCGAATTGAATTTTACCAATATCTTCAAACGCTTTCTGTATTGAAGAATGCCAAAGCAAGGAATACATTATCTTATTGCGTTCTTTTTAAAATCCCCCTCTAATTTAAACATGCTCCAATTGCTCAGATATTTTACTTATGTTGTCTTTAATTTTATATAGGTATCTTTGCTTGCTGTTTTTTTTTTCTTTCTCTTTTTTCCTCTGGCGGTTGTTCCTGTTCTTGTTCTCCCTATTGGTGCTATCTATCTCTTGTATATTTCTTTCTTAAATTTATGTTTCTTTATCTGCAATACTTTATTGTTCTTAATAAAAAAAATTAAAAAGGCAGTGTTCTGAGGCGCACGTTTAGGATTGCGCATGCACATTAGCTTTGTCCAGGCTAAAAAATGCAGTTTTTTGTCATAATTCAAGCATTTAGAAACCAAATTTATGAGACAGCTGTTGTCAATTTCATTGGTGATTTCAAATATGAAATTTAATCATAAGCTTGGTGAACAGTTTTGGAGAATTTGATGTTTCCCCATTCAAAGAGATACGCGCCGCACTTGCATGCCCGAGAAGCGTTTCAAAGATTGCCACCGAGTGAAAGGACTTTTCTTAAAGGGACTTTGTATAGTATGAGTGTGTGCAGCATGAATGTAATCCGGACATACTACATTCACCATGTTATCATTATCATGTGACCGCATCATGCAATCATGTGACCTACAGTTGCATCACTTCACTGCCATTCACAAATCCTCTCCCGTAGCCTCATGGGTGTCACGGTGTTGTTGCAGGCAGGAAAACGGAGTCAGGCAGATACAAGATCAAAGGAGATTTTAATGACAACAGAATCTCAGGTGAGCAATACAGGCAGGTAGCAACACACACTTACTATAACGACAATCAGACGCAGACTGAGAGAAAGGGGAGAACTAAATAGGGAATACAAACGAGATAATTAACATGACACAGCTGGAAGGAACTTAACTAATGAGGGTTACCATGGGGACAGACGAATGGCGGGAAAACTGAACAAGGAGACATATGACAGGAAGAAAACACACAGCAAGTCCATGGAACAAAACAGAACATAACTGTGATAATGGGATAGTAAAGTGTCTATTATATGTACACAACACTTCTCCAGAAGAAGTAGGTCATCTGGGTACTTTTTGCCCACTCTTTTATGAAAACTGTGAATTCGGACACAGTAACTTTTGTCACATAGGCCTATTTTTTGCCTACTAGGGAAGTATGCGATTTTGAATGGACATGGACATTTTTCCCACAAGGCAACGGGAGAGGATTTGTGAATGAAAGTGAAGTGACGCAACTGACAGATTATATTCATACACACATTCATACTATATATAGAATATACTTTTTTAGCAGTCGTGAAGTAATTACTTATTCAAAATAAGTAGAGAGTATGTGATTTCGGATGCAGCCTAAAAGCTACAAGCTATGAGTTTTTTTCAGGGTTGGAGTTAAACTCTGCAGGACAGTCTCTCTAGGACCGACGTTGTCTACCCCTGCCATATGGAGGAACAAACTTTTTTTGTATGGGTGAACTGTTGGTACTGGTATTTTCTGCCAAGTTTACGGATATTTCCTTTAATCCTAAAACACAGTAAAATGCAATGCGTAATTCAAACACTGAAAAATCAGTATGGATTATAATATTATAATCCTTTATATTTTAACAGAGTTGAGTGTAGTTTTATGTAGTTTTACTTTCTGATAACTGCACCAACAATGCTAAAACATGTAAAAACATATATATATTTTTACATCATACCCTTTTCATATATTTTACGTTGACTTCTTTAAAATGCCCTTCAACCTTCACTTTCCAATACAGATTTACAAACTGGATAATTATTTTTTAACTATGTGATTTGTGTTAGCCAGAAAATGTGGTAGACATTTTAATGATTTACAGGCATTTGTGAAGCAACTGTGTTCTTGTTAAGACAAAATGAGAAAATACCACATTCAGCATATTCAGTTATAATGAAAAAAAACATAGGTCTATAGGATTTGTATTTCATTAAGTAAAAGAATTTGAAACGTGAGGAAATTGGAAGTGTGTCATGCAAGACTCTTAGTTGCTCCCAGGGCGTCGCAGTAGACCCTTCTTAGTTTTGCTGTGCCTGAGTAAGATTTTTCATATAAATCATCTTTTGAAGAAGGTAACAGGTATACATCTGAAAATACACTGTAAAAAAAATCCCCATAAAATTTACAAAACATTTTAGGTTTTACAGATTTAAGTTAAATTTACAGTAAATAACCATATTTCATTAACTGAACTACTAATATCTGTAATGTATCGTTGATATATATTGACAACCACCAATCACATTGGTGATGAGAGTCACATGATTAATCAAAGCTCAACACATGCAGCTTTTAGGAGGACAATACTAAAATATAGAAGGTGCACAGTGTCACTCACACAAACACTAAACACCATCATGGTATAACACATTTTTTACAGTGATAGGCTTTCCTATTCATTGAACATTATCATTTACATAATTTGAATTATCTAAAATTTGAAGGCTGATTGTAACAATTTCATTGTTTCATTACTAAATGAATCTGCGGTTTTCTTTTGAGTTTGAAGTCGGCCGGGGACCCCTAGAATCGTCATCAACTTTCACCCCGTTAGCGATGGACATGCCTTAAACCATTAACCAAAAATATGCCCTGCTAAGTCACTGTTCTTTCACTCAGCTCATTCTTTCTACACATTTGTAAATGTTGCAGCACTTATGTTGTCCTCTCAGGATGAATTCATTCTTCATTTGTAAATTGCTTTGGATTAAATTGTCTGTAATCTAAATGTAAACGTATACCACAAAAAAAATAAAAAATAAGAGCATAAATGTCAAAGAGTATGTGCCATAAACCTCTACTGTTCTTAACAAGACTGTAAAAACCTATTATAAACAATTGAGTTAATGGCTTCTCCAGTAGTGTTTGTGGCAAAGCAAAGGAGATTTTCAAGGGAGATATCTAGAACTTGTATGTCAAAGTTCTTATCAGCTTCCTTTTTTTTGCCATGGCGTACATCATGCCATGTCACTATGAGTCCTATTTTTGTACATGGTTTCTATTTAAAGGATTATAGACCATCTGCTCTTTCTTTTCAGCATAAATCCCTGACTCTACTTTTGTCTTTTGCCATATATGGTTATGCCTTGGTCCTGATAACTCTCTCTCTGTTTTCTTAAATATGTAACTAATGAAAGTTAAAAATGTCTTCATTTAAAAACAGAATGCACAGATTGATTATTACCCGTTTTAGAAAACTCATGGGTTTAGCATATTACATACATTGAATGCCATCCAGCTAATGTTTCACCCAAGATTGTTTGTTTTAAAATATTCTGCAATTTCCTGCTGTTGATGCGTGGGATTTCACCATCTTCAATAAAATGAAGCTTTTGCTTTAGTTTCTTATAGAGAATGTGTGTCTGCTCTGCTCTTGGTCTTTGTTTACAGTAGCCTCATCCTGCTCTTTGTCATGTTTTTCCAGCACCGCCCTTCCTCCTTGGACCCTACGCTTAATATAAGTTTAACAAAGTTCATAAGGAAAAGTGCAACCCAAAATCAAAATGGTCAAAACATGTATTATAGGACTTTTAACAAATTATGATGACATCGTCATTTTTGGGTGAACTGTCCCTTTAAACGTTCCATATACAGTGATTATTACTGTGCGTGTTGTCGTCTTATTTTCCTACACTATACATGTAATCACAATTTATAACATTACAATGCTGGCATCTCACTTACATTTGTAGATACAGTACAAAAAAGATAAGACTAAAACTTTTCCACTTCATCCACAGCAAATTATGTTTTGATTAGTCGTTATGGGAAAGTGACTAACGTCTCTCCAGTGCAGATTCTACTCAGTATTTTTGTTTTTATAGCTGTTAAATGTCAACTTCAGGTCAGTGTTTGTATGTTGTAGACTCGTTCTCCCTGGTGTGACAGTCTCCCTCCTCACAGTTCCTCGTCATGATACCAGCCAATGACGAGCAAGTGCTCTTACTGTTTTGCACATTCCGCCTGACGATTTTTATCAGGATTTTACGCACTTTAATCAGCTTTTCAAAAACTGCGCAGTGTTAATAAGAATGATTGAAATAGAAACCAAACTGATGCCATCGCAGCTCGAGCTTTTTATTACGCAGAAATGCTCTTCCCAATAACCTTCACTTTTCTTGTCGCTTTATCCTGGGCTCTTCCCAATGGTAAGTGTTTTATCCTATTACACAGTAGCATCCTTATCATTCTCAAACAAGAATAGATTTTTTGTTGCTCATGTTTTTTTCTGTATTATGATGTTTTTTTACTCGCTGTATTTATTACGGGATGATTCTCAAGCAATAAAGCCTCATATGCGTCTTGTTGTTAGATATTGTAATTCAGTTCGAGCGCAGAGTGTTGGGAAACGGGACGGTCGTGGAGAGGATCCTTGTCAGTCATGCACATTTAAAGGGACAGTTCGACAACACGCAACCTGTTGTCAGACCCATTCAAGATGAAGTCCTGAAAATGATGGTGGAGAATGGTCATGGTACAGCAAGTAAAGAATATTAATGCAATGATTCAAGTAGATTATCATAGACCGATACAATATTCTTTTTACGTCAAACCAATAAACTTTTTGATCGTTTTATTTTAGCGTTTTTAATTATTAAATATGAAACTCTTAATTATTTCTTTTATATGCTATTTATGCTAAGCTGGCTTTAATCTGTTTTATTTACTGTGCAGTTGACCTTCCAAATTAAAGCATTGTTTGCATAAATTGGCATACTCAAGCTTATATTATATTATATTATCAATTGTCATTATTTGTTATTTTTATGCAGTTCTATTTATGAAAAGTTGGTTTTAATATCTTTATATCTAAAATAGGCCTATGTATGTTCATTTTAGTGATAAATTCTGGTCTATCACTAATTGTCATGTAGCCATTCTGAGACAATAATTCACATTTATTTTTCAGGTAATGGCACATATACACGTTTGAGGGAATGCAAGCTGCGAGGCTATCGGGTCCTACAGCTGTCTGACCGGTTTCAGCTGAATGGCAGAGATTGTCTGACTTTAGATCGAGAAACTGATTCGTGGACAGTGTTGATGCCAGAGGTGCGGGATCTAAAGCAGTCATGGATGCTTGAGGCCGAGCACACAAGACTTGAGAAAATTCACCTGAAAGAAGAATGTGAGGATTTCATGAAGCAAATGAACGGCACCCAAAATCAAGAGGGTAAATTCTTCTGATGAATATTTGTTTGAATAATTTATTGAGACAACTACATGAAGGTCCTACTGATTAAAGTGCTGCTATTGTGCTTTTTCAACTTTTCATATAGTGTGTGATATAGCTGTTTGTGAATTTAAAATGTCTGCAAAGTTTTAAAGACCAAAGTGCACAACAAATTAAGTTATTGCTTCCTAAAAGAAAGAAATCGATTCTGAACTGCTGAAACGAGTCTCAATCACAGCCACTCTTTAAAAAAAAGTTTAATGGGGTTCTATTAAATTAAAATTAAGTTAAAAAATGTATTAAAACCAAATTAATTAATTAAAACTAAATCAATAAAATGATCCCATGATGGGAACCCCTAAAAGGTTCTACATATGAAGCGCTTAACATAACCCATTATGGTTCATCTTTTCTTCTAAGACTATACCTTCCATTTTTTCAGTTTATAGTACACTTTTGTGGACATATTTTTTACATTCATTTCATACATTTCATAAATATAATATAATATAATAATTAGTGCATCCAAAATAAAAGTTTGTGTTTACATAATATATGTGTGTGTACTGTGTATAATTATTATGTATATATAAATACACACAAATGCATGTATATATTTAAGATTTTTTTTATATTTATATATAAAATATTTATATTTATATATAATATAAATTATATAAATATATATACAGTATATACATGCAAATATTTCTTAAATATATACATTAATCAGTGTGTATTTATACATAATAATTATACACAGTATACACACATATTATGTAAACACAAACTTTTATTTTGATGCGATTTATCGCAATTAATAGATTTGACAGCACTAAATATAATATAATATAATATAGTTTATTGAATGTTTTTCAGGGCTTGGTGTATTAAGAGTGATGGCTCCAGTTCTGGCCACTTTTCTGTTTGTTGGATTTGTCTTTATAAGCCACCTTATCTTCAAACGACACGGTAAGCATACTGCTGGAATTATGCTGTGTCACATGCGTATTTACTGCAAACCAGTAAAATCACTAGAGAAAAAAATGAAATGATCACAGTGAACATAAAATAATATTTTGTTTGTTTGGTGTTAGTTACATGTAAGAAGGGCTCATTCTCCTTTTTTTTTGCCTTGCTCTTCCTCTTTTGCTTGATGCAGGTCAACAGCCAGGAGGTGAGATGTTTAACATTGTTTACCAAATGCTTAATTGCTGCAATAAAGGCTGACAGAAGATTAAATATTGACATTGGTATAGTTGTCCCCATGGATTAGACAGCACTCAATGAACTAAGGTTCCCAGACCACTATTACCCTAGTTAATAAGAAGTGAATCACTAAATATGTCATGTTCATCTTCAGTATGTTCACTTAATAGTACAACTTGGTTTAGAAAATACTGTTTGTTTATTCAATTCAGAACTATTTAAGGGTGTACATTATATATGTGCTTTATGTGATAACATCTAAATTAACGTTTCATTTGAGTCAAAGAAATCATATCAGCCTTACTTAAAGTAACTCCGACAAAAATTCGCTTCTGTAATTGTTCTTCTCACAGAAAGTAGATGAAAATATTAAAAATAGAGAGGTCTTTGAAGTCTCATATCTGAGAAGATATTGCATACATACACTCCTTTAAAGATCAATACAGACAGAGTAGTCCAAGTAGAAATGCAGTATTAAGGACTTCAGACATACCAGACAGGTGCATCAACATGTTTTTATGCTGTTGTTTATCAGATAACATAATTTCATGCCTTCCCTGTAGGTGTTTTGGGCTCAATAATCCACTATCCAGCTCATCATTTTGACGCAGCATTGGAAGAACAGAGCCACAAGAACATCTCTCATGTTCCAGTGCTGAAGGGTTATCAATCACGTACCTAACCTCCCTGACCACATTACTGTGAAAAGTCAGCTCTTTATCCTGATTGCAGAAATTTTAGGCTGATTTGTAAGTTTGCTCCAATTTTTATATCCAATAAGAGACAAGTAGACCTGTAGACAAGGAAATGTCTATTATAATAATTGTGATAATATTGTATGCACAAATTGAGTTTAACAACATCTTTATATGTTTTAAATGTAGTTGTGCTTTTAAATGCAGCTAATTGGTATGCTACCCTTTAGTATTTAACACAATATAATTGTCTGTAGTGCCAGCTAGACTTACACATTTTTTATATGTTTGAAATGTTGTGCTTTTTACGTTTTCCCTCACTATGTAAAAAAGCTGATACCATGTTTAAATGCACCTGTATACCAAAAGTTTTTTTTGTATTTGACACTAGCTGTAATTTTATACATGCAAAAAGAGCAAAACAAGCAAATAACCAAATCAACCTTCTTTATCTCATGATAGGTCTCCTCTTTCATGAAGTGTTATATAAGTGTTTTAGATAATAAATTAAAATATACTGCCATTTCTTTTCAGAGATAAGCAAATAAATGTTAAATAAATATATAAAAATAAATACATTTGCATCACATCTTGGTATGGTAGTTGTACAAGAGAGTAAACAAATTAATTAATAAATAAAAATAAACATCATCGACACACATTACCATCAGTTGAGGACATTTTTTTTCCAGGTGTCGGAGCAGAACCTCCAAAATGATTAGAGATCCCACGCACACTGCACACTACCTCTTTGATCTCCTTCCTTCTTACAGAAAAAGACTGAAAAATAGCTTCTTCTTTTTTTGCTAGAGCCGTACAACTATTGAACACTTCCTGACTGGTTTCCATCCATAAATTATATTTGTAATTGCACTACACACTTTAAACTGTTGCTTTTTACTGTAGGCCTACTAATTATCTTTTTTTAAACTATTCATCCATATTGACATTTTTATATTTATTTTTGTGCTTTTTGTCTTTTTTGTGTTCTTTTTTTATGCTGTTGTTTTATGTGAATATTTTTTTTAATTTTTTTTATTTTATTGAAGGAGTAAGTCAACATACAGTAAAACAATGCAAGTTACATTTTCCTTCCTTCTATTTTTGCTATAACAGCCCCCCCACCCCCCAAGTCCCAAACATTCCTTCCCCAGGCAGGCTAGGTACAACAAAATATCAATTTCTGGTTACAAAGGCAAAATAGAACAATTATGTCATTACACCTTTTCAAGGCATGGAGCCATGCATACAAATACATAAATAATGATAATAATAATATTATTATTACAGTAATATTATTACAGTATAAATACATATATATAATTTTAAATAATAATAATTAGCCATTCTGCGAGGCAAATTACACTGATGATATAATTGGAGATATAAATGGAAAGTAAAAGTTAACGACTAGGTAATTCATTCAGATTTTTAAAATATGACAAAATGGGTTCCCATTTGAATTAAACCTGTGCACAGATCCCCTTAGTGTAAATTGTATCTTTTCTTATTTTAAAAAAGAACATCACATCTTCCAGACAAGCTGTTGAGAGGTATAGGGGATTTCCAACTCAACAAAATTCTTCTATGGGCCAATAAAGAAGTGTAAGCAATAATGTCCCTCTGGGTTGCAGTTCAAGTAATGGTTATAGTGTCACTGGAGTTCCGAAAATAGCTATTGAAGAACAGGGCCGCAGTGTCACCCCAAGGGTTTCACTGATAGTTTTAAAAACCAATGACCAGTAATTATTTAGAGAGGAGCAAGACCAAAACGTAGCCTATCCATCAGACTTGCTGGGGAAAAAGAGCATCTATCACAGGCTGCATCTAACCCAGGATATATTCCAGCTAACCATGCCTTGCTCAAGTGAACCCTGTGCAGCACTTTGAATTATATGGGCCCTAACCAAACAGAGGATGATGATGAGTGGACCTTTTTAAGTGCCTCCCTCCAAAAAGCCTCAGATAACTTTATGCCCAGTTCATCTTCCCATCTGGATTTAATTTTATCCAGATTGTACCATTTTTAAAGACATGAGCTGGGAGTATAATATGGAAATCAATCCTTTATTATTGCAATTGAGAGTAAGACTATCTAAGGGCAAGGTAGGAGGAAGGTCAGGGAAGAGTGGAAATTTGTTCTTAACAAAATTGCGAATCTGAAGATGGTTTTGTGGGAGGTCATACAATCTGCAGAGGTTCTCGAAACTGTTAAATAAACCTTCAGTATATAAATCTCTGATGCATATCAACCCGGAAGCTACCCTTTTATACCAACAAAATGTTGTTTTGCACAGCAGTACAATGACAATAAAGTCTTTAACTTAACTAACCTCTGGTTTAGGTCTTATCTTAAAATATCTTAAAATATGTCAGTTCCATTGTTTTGTCTCAAGATGCACACCAGTAATGTTTTTTTTTTTTTTCTAAGGCATATTTATAAAAGCTACTAAATGTCCTAATTAAACTAAAGCGTAATCCTGGCTTAATCTAAGCTTCGTATGTGAAACCAGGCCATAATATGTTAGTATAATACTGTAGATTTACTATGATAGAACAATAGAAACCATCCTACTAAAGGGCATGCAGAAGGATGAAAGAATATCAACTGCATACGTTCAATTATTTGCAGAGGTCTTTAATTATTACACGGGTCTTTAATGCTTCTATTTCATATAAGTGACGCAGTAAGCACTAAAGGATGAGTTACATACTGAATGTACTGGTGAACTACACTTATCATTGGTCAAGAGAGACGGAATGTTGTCGTGTCAAATTGCCTTTTTTCCCTCACATTGCAACACATCCCTAGTGGTAGATTCGGAAGGGTGTGCTGGTCGTAAAATCCTTTTGTATTTTCTTACAGTTATTAAAACGAGTCATCTATTGGTGTATAATTTTAAAGTACTTGTACATTTTCAGATATACGTATTGTACTAGTTGCATGACGTTTATCTAATCTAATATTATGTTTCTATTGTTTTATGAGTATAGGAACGGTGTTACAAGATGTTACATCATGCGAGTTTCCACACGGACATTTTTATTGGCTGGACAGTAACAGCTCTATACAGAAACAAAACCGACTAGCAAAATCAGTCTATGAAATTCTGCTCACATTGGCTTCTGCGTAGGTTTTCTTTTCATTATTGTTATTTGAAGAGTTACACGGGAAGATGGGAGTGCCTAAATTTTATCGATGGATATCGGAGCGGTATCCGTGTCTGAGTGAAGTTGTCAAGGAGCATCAGGTGAGCTAGTTTGGCTAAATATAACAGGCCGCATAGACATAATTTACAGCTGTGTGAACAGAAGATAAAACCTCGCCTTTTAATAGACATAACCTTAGTTTTACTGTCCCTCCACCATAAATATGCTATGTATAGAGGAAATGTTATCTTTATGTTTTACCGACATTATTTCTGTGATGTACACTATGGTTGTGTCTTTAAATCGAATGAGCTGTCTAGCTAGACATCATTTTAAGCATCGTAGGCGCTTTCGAGTGCGCTACAAGTGCTAAATATCCAGCCAGCTGTGATAAGGAGTAGCAGGTGATTCAAGTACCCAGTCTACAACATTTCTGGACCTTATTCAGAACGACCCTTTGAAGCCCAAAGTTTCTCCCTAGCTTGGCAGCTCAATAGGTGTTGAAACACAGCCTGTGTTCTGCTAGTTACTAACAGCATTTTTTTGTAATTTAATGCATTAATAATTCTGCATTCAATGTGGCTAACTTAAAAAATGTAAAGCGGATTTGGATCCATCCATCCATCCATCCACACACACACACACACAATGATACCAGTATCATTTACTTGCTTTTCATATTATCTCAAAGTTGCTTTTATGTATTGCAGTCTTTTTTCTTTTACTTAAAGCGATTACTGAAATGATGTTATTGTTCATGACATTAGTCATGTTTTGTCGAGTTTACACTAGCCAACTGTTCTCTCCCTCATCACAGATCCCAGAGTTTGACAACCTATATTTAGATATGAATGGGATCATCCACCAGTGTTCCCACCCCAATGATGAGGATGTACACTTCCGTATTTCTGAAGAAAAGATATTCGCTGACATTTTTCACTACCTGGAGGTGCTCTTTCGCATCATTAAGCCCAGGAAAGTGTTCTTCATGGCCGTTGATGGAGTCGCACCCAGGGCCAAGATGAACCAGCAGCGTGGGAGAAGATTCAGGTATAGCAAAAGACCCATACAGAGCATGAATTTTAGACTTATTTAATGTTTTCTGACAGGTTATATAAAAGGTTTTTTTGTCATTCTTTTAATACGTTTTTTTTTTTATTAAATTGTTTTTGTGTTGCGTTTTACATAGATTGATACTTGTGTACAACTAACTAATCCTTGAGCACCAAAATTAGCATGAAAATTAATATGTGTGAAAATATGAAAATGTAATAACTTTCTTTGTGTTTTAAAGGTCAGCGAAAGAAGCCGAGGAGAAAATCAAGAAGGCCTTGGAAAAGGGTGAAGTTTTGCCCACCGAGGCGAGATTTGACTCTAACTGCATCACTCCTGGTTCGTGTGCATCTTTATCACTCTCATGCTGTTGTGTCTCATGGTAGTGATGTTATATACCATTATTTGTCTCATTTTATAGCAGGATACATTAGAACTTTAACGGGATAAAATCAAGAAGATTAAAGGGTTAGTTCACCCAAAAATGAAAATTCTGTTATCAATTACTCACCCTCATGTCGTTCCAAACCCATAAGACTTTCGTTCATCTTTGGAACACAAATGAAGATATCTTTTATGAAATCCATGGCTCTCTGACCCCTCCATAGACTGCAACATTATTACCACTTTCAAGCCCAGAAAGGTAGTAAAGACATCATTAAAATTGTCCATGCGAGTAGTGGTTCAACTAAAAGCGACAAGAATACTTTTTGTGTGCAAAAAAATAAATGTATTCAACAATTTCTTCTCTCCTGTGTCAATCTCTGACGCTGTTCACATGAGCACCACGACACATGCGAGTGTTGCTGTCACAGGAGCCGGCCAATACTGAGCCAACGTTCTGACATAGAACCTGGAAGCGCTGCACTGTGTTTACTACGAGAACAGCATCAGAGACTGAAGAAAGAGTTGAATAAAGTAATTATTTTTGGGATGTTTTTTGCGCACAAAAAGAATTCTTGTCGCTTCATAAAATTAAGGTTGAACCACTGTAGTCACATGGACTACTTTAACGATGTCTTTCTGGGCCTTGAAAGTGGTGATTACTTTGCAGTCTATGGAGGGGTCCGAAAGCTCTCGGATTTCATCAAAAATATCTTAATTTGTGTTTCGAAGATGAATAAAGGTCTTACTGGTTTGGTGAGTGACAGAATTCAATTTTTGGGTGAATTAACCATTTAAGATCTAAATGTTAGGTTTCGTTGAGTTTGAAATATGGATAGGTTGGTCTGGTGTTTTGTTATGGGAGCTTGACTGGTGGACCCTGATCTATAATGTTCTGAGAGATCTGTTTCTCTTACTTGTCCACTGTAGGAACGGATTTTATGGCCAGGCTACAGGAACAGCTTAAATATTTTGTCCACAACAAATTGTCCACAGACAAATCATGGCAGGGAGTGAACGTGTATTTGTCTGGTCATGAGGTAAGTTACAAGACTTCAGGGCTTTGTGTCGTGTGTGTTTTCTGTGAAGTTCTTCTGATTCCCATTTCATCACAGACCCCTGGTGAAGGAGAGCACAAGATCATGGAGTTCATTCGCTCTGAGAGCTCCAAACCGGGTCATAACCCAAACACAAGACACTGCCTTTATGGTCTGGATGCTGACCTGGTGAGTACAGTTAATAAAGATAATTAATTCATAATCATTTTGATTTTGTTTGTATTAATTTTAAGCTGTCTTTTTCCTCCTTGCTCTCTTTTTCTTTTGTAGATAATGCTTGGCTTGACCAGCCACGAGCCTCATTTTTCTCTCCTCAGAGAGGAGGTACGCTTCGGAGGCAAAAAGGCACAAAAGAGGTGTGTGTGGCATTATTTTCTTTGTTAAGATGAGAGTTTGTGTTCCTTTTATAATGAGTTTTTCTGGTCTGTAGGATAACGGCTCCTGAGGAGACAACCTTTCACCTGCTCCATCTCTCCCTTATGAGGGAATACATTGATTATGAGTTTTCAGAGCTCAGGGTGAGAATATATAATTCCTATAGCGTGATGAGCACAGATCATGCCAAAACAAAGCTAAATGATTATGACAAGTCATTGTAAACAACATACCACCTAATGTTATATGCTGTCAAATAATAATAATGTCAAATATGCTGTCAAAATTATCTGCATTAGGCTGAATCTTGTCATCATTTTATGTATATATGTAATTCCATCAGAAAAAGATCTCGTTCGAGTATGACCTGGAACGGATCATAGACGACTGGGTTCTGATGGGTTTCCTGGTGGGAAATGACTTCATCCCTCATCTTCCTCACCTGCACATCAATCACGATGCACTGCCGCTGCTCTATCGAACTTACATCAGTGTGCTGCCCAGTCTGGGGGGTGAGTCAGTCCACCAGCCAATCACAGCACATGTGACTTTGTGATGGTACTGTAATACTGAAATAGTGCTGATCACTGTCGTCTCCATCAGGCTACCTGAATGAAAACGGTCATCTCAACCTTGCCAACTTTGAGAAGTACCTTGAGAAGTTGTCGGATGTAAGTGTTTGGTATTTTTTCCATAAAGTGTAAATGCATTATCAGTAATGCACACCCAGTATTATTTTCACAGTGCAGGAAAAGACAAGTATTGTTACTATACTATACTACTCTATGTTGTGCTATTCTGTAATATGCTATAATAGGCCTGGGGCGAGACATCAAATACTCACAATACACTACTGTTCAAATGTTTGGTCTCTAATAATGCTATACTGATGCATATCAACAGGATTTAATATTTTTCACTTGTTCATTAAGTTATGAACCGTATGAAAAACATGCCTTGCTAATTTTCAATTAGATTTTGTTTCTACATTTAGTATTTTCAATGTAGTAGATTACAGTAACACAATAACATACTTAATTAAAAAAACAGCCATTTTTAGCTGTTGCCCACCCTGTGTTGTACTACACTACTTTAGTGTGTTGTATTGTGCTTTACTACACTATATTTGCTGTAGTATACTGCGTTATACTGTAATGCACTACACATATTCCGCTCTGTTGAGGAACACAGTTAGACCTCATAAAAAATACCCATATGCTCAATGAAGATCAATGAGGATTCAACCTTGAACTACTTATTAGCAGTTTAGATAATTTTAGCATCTTCTGAACATGGTATTCTGTTCTTTATGCAAAAGTGGACATTATCTTTGACATGCTATGTTTTACATTTAAAGGGTTAGTTCACCCAAAAATGAAAATTGTCATTAATTACTTACCCTCATGTCGTTCGACACCCATAAGACCTTTGTTCATCTTCGGAACACAAATTAAGCTATATTTTTGTTGAAATCCGATGGCTCAGAAAGGCCTCCATTGGCAGCAATGACATTTCCTCTCTCAAGACCCATAAAAGGTACTAAACTACTCGTTAAAAAGTCCATCTGACTACAGTGGTTCTACAATAATTTTATTAAGCGACGATAATAGTTTTTGTGTGCAAAAAAAACCTAAATAACGACTTATATAGTGATGGTTGATTTCAAAACACTGCTTCCTGAAGCTTCGGAGCTTTATGAATCAGCGTATCGAATCAGCGGTTCGGAGCGCCAAAGTCACGTGATTTCAGCAGTTTGGTGGTTTGACACGCGATCTGAATCATGAATCGATACGCTGATTCATAACGCTCCGAAGCTTCAGGAAGCAGTGTTTTGAAATCGGCCATCACTATATAAGTCGTTATTTAGTTTTTTTTGCGCACAAAAACTATTCTCGTCGCTTCATAAAATTATTGTAGAACCACTGTAGTGAGATGGACTTTTTAACGACGTCTTTAGTACCTTTTTATGGGTCTTGAGAGAGGAAATGTCATTGCTGCCAATGGAGGCCTTTCTGAGCCATCGGATTTCAACAAAAATATCTTAATTTGTGTTCCGAAGATGAACAAAGGTCTTACGGGTGTCGAACAACATGAGGGTAAGTAATTAATGACAGAATTTTCATTTTTGGGTGAACTAACCCTTTAAGAAACTAACGTGTTTCAGACCCTCAGTCACCTCTCGGATACCAAATACAGACATCGCCTGTTACATAATTCCATAGTTAATAATATAAAAAAGGGGTGGTGTAAATCCACCCCTTAAGCTCTTACTCCATGTCATCATCCTCTTCTCTGTTCTCAGTTTGATCGCGAGCACTTCAATGAGGTTTTTGTGGATCTGAAGTGGTTTGAGAGTAAGGTGGGAAACAAATACCTGAATGAAGCAGCCGGGCTGGCAGCTGAGGAGGCTGATTCGAAGAAGAGTAAGGTGAATATTAGGAGTATGCAGCCAGACAGATGACACACCCAAACACACTGTATGAGGTGGTTTTTATTCCTCTCATATCAAAGTCATGTATTTTCCTATACACATGTAAAATCAGGACAAACAATGAACCTATCCTTGTTTTAGAATCATGGTGTTTTAAAGTAACCATGCAGTAGAATAATGTGCTGCTGCTATTGTCTCATATGACTCATATGCCACTGTTTCTGCTCTCACCACTTTTGTCTCTTCAATGAATGAGCATCTTTGTCTTGGCTTGTGCAGTGCTGACTGCTCTTTTCAGGTTTATTGTGTAGTTCTCTAGCTGATCCTTAATCCATTTTGAAGAACAAAACAGATTTGGTAACATTTTACAATAAGGTTCTATTTGTTAACATAAGTTAACTACATTAGTCAACATACAAAATACTTCTAAAGCATTTAGTAATATTAGTTAATCATAATTTCAACAATTAATGCTTTATTAAAAACATGTATCTGTTCATATTATTTAATGGAGTTAACATGAACTAGTTGTACTTTTAATAACTAACATTAACAAAGAATAATAAATACTGTCACAAATGTATTGCTCATTGTAAGTTAATGTTAGTAAATGCTAGTTTATGCAATAACTTAATTGAGACCTCATTTTAAAGTATTAAGGTGTGTGTGTGTGTGTGTGTGTGTGTGTGTGTGTGTATATACATACATACATATACACATACAATCAAACCAAAAATTATTCAGACACCAGATATATTTTTTTACTAATAGGTGCAGGACACTATAGTTCATCAAGTGAGGATAGCAAAATAAAGTAAACTGTGACATAATACCCACAAATTCTTAATACAGTGGACTGCCAGTAAAATTGATACATTTGGGACCAAAATGATTCAGACACTTTGACCTGACCATGTTTTGCTTAAATGTTTTTTCTTTAATTGCTAATGCAACCTTTTACACCACAGACTGAACTAAATTAAGCATTGCTTGGTAATTGGTTGACCTAATTTGGTATTATCTAATTGTGTACTTAAATGTAACAGCTGACAGCTGATTGGTTGATTGTAATCCAGTGGATCTTGCATTACTACTACCATGGAGTTCAGTCTTGGAGCTGGTGAGCTAAGAGAGAGTGATTAAATGTAGTGCTGCACAATTTAGGTAATAAATCTAATAGCAATTTTCCCCCTTGGTAATTGGTTGACCTAATTTGGTATTATCTAATTGTGTACTTAAATTTAACAGCTGACAGCTGATTGGTTGATTGTAATCCATTACATACCTTTCTATCAAAGTTATCTGACATTATCAAGATTAATTTATTCTGACACAGTTTAACTCTGCGTTCTTGTCATATTTTATTACCATTTTCGAAACTATAGCGAATGTGAGAAAATGTTGGTGTCTGAATACATTTTGTGCACACAACCTAGATAAGCTACACCAGGTAAACATGTCAGTTGTGTGGACGCACACCACAGTGACCAAACATTATGCTGGTGTAGCAATATGCAAAATATGTTTGTCTGAAATCTTGCAAGGTGACTCATTATGACTGGTTTAATTTATCACCCAAGGACCTGACACTCTGAACGGTATAAAGAGTTGAGTTTCCAAGTTCCCAAATTTAAAACTCCAACTTAATTTTTCATAGCATTATGTGACAAACAAAATGAAATTTCCATGTGAAAGTTGTTAATATTTTTTTTTTTTGCGTTTCACACAAGAAAGAAAGTCATACAGGTTTGAGCAAGATAAGGATAAGTGTTATAATAATAACAGAGAGTCATTTTTGAGTGTTCCTTTTTGTTTTTAGTTTTCAGACGACACTCTCTGTCTCTCCGCTCTTGATGGAGTCAGAGAATCTCACAGCACTCCAGGAAGAGGTACACAAATTCTAACCCCAAGTTCATTTCTCTTGATAATTAATCTAGACACTGGCTAGCACTTTATTTTATAGTCCTGTGTATGGACTTACTATAATAACTAACTGTGTAAGTGCATGTACTGTAAAATGAAGTGCAAGCAGACATTTAAACACATTTTAAAGCATTCAGTTTCTAAATAAGATGTAATATTTCCCATAATGCACTAGATGGCGCAGAAGAGGACGGTGAGGATGATGACATGTTTGAAACCGAATTTCGACAGTATAAGCGCACCTACTACATGACCAAGATGGGTGTTGAAGTCGTCTCAGAGTGAGTCTCCATTCATTTTAAATTTGGAAAGGATGGACGATGCATGATTTTTCTGTGCATCTGAAAATGAACGGTTCTGAAAAGTCTCATTTTCTCTGTATTAATCTTGCAGTGAGTTTTTGGCCAATCAGGCTAAGTGTTACGTGGAGGGGATCCAGTGGATCTTGCATTACTACTACCATGGAGTTCAGTCTTGGAGCTGGTGAGCTAAGAGAGAGTGATTAAATGTAGTGCTGCACAATTTAGGTAATAAATCTAATAGCAATTTTCCCCCCTGATAAAAATTGTGCTTTAAAATGTGGTTAAAGCTTGCTTGGCTTGTGTGCAGGGCTGCACAATTTGGCCAAAATTTTGCGATTTATATGTATCAATATGGCTGTAAAATAATAATGATCAATAATAACAGCAACAGTTTCTGTAAAAAAAAAATTATTGTTAAAAAAAAAGAAAAGAAAAAAGTAAAATGACAATACAAATATTTAATAATTCTTATCTTAATTTCTTAATTTTCAAACGTAAAACTATCAAACTTTTATTTTGACTGAACAGCTCTGAAAGCTCTTTTGTTGATAAGTGGTTCTCATTACAAGTTTGGGAAGATGATTGGTTCATGTTGTGTTCCTAGTGTTATAAATGACCCAAGCTCAGAGCAGATCCAGCGATAAGTTTGTGTGGAGCAGAATTTACTGTGAACTGAGCTGTTCTGAGATGCTGCAAACACCAGCAGATAATGAGCTGTTCACATGTTAACATGATGCCAAGCTTCACAGTGCATGTATTCATTTCATTAAATCACAGCCTTGCAATTTAAGGGCCTTATCATACACTCTGCGGCGCAATGCGGCACCAGGCACGCAACGCAAGTGTTTTTTGCTAGTTTCAGCCTGACGCAGTTATCAGTTTCAGGTCCTGTGCCACGTTGTTTAAATGGCAAAAGCATTTGCGCCCATTTGTGGTCCCATGGGCATGCTGGTCTGAAAACGAGGTGTGTTCAGGCGGTTGGTTGGCGCGTTGCTATTTTGAGGCAACTGAAATCTACTGTGCCATTGACCAACAAATACCATGTCTAAAGTCATATTTGCAATATTTTTTTTTTTTGTTATTTAAAGAGTGCGTTAGTAATATGCGCCTGTAGGTGGTTCCACAATGCGCGTACTCTCTGCTTACTACACACACAGGGATGGACAGCAGTACACAAAAAATTTTAAATATGAAAAATTAAAGGATTAAAATGTAAGATTATTTTTTGTGTACATAAATATAAAAATGCCTACATGTCATAATGGCTAGTCATTGCATATATCAGAATTAGCCTACCTATTTGCAGTAATGATGAGCAAGCAGACCCGTTTCCTCGCTAGAGAAGCGTTTTTACGGAACATGTATTAAAGTTGGCATGAAGCGGAAGTTCAGAAAGTCTATTCTTCCCTATTATGACGTATATCTCAGTGAAACGGCTTCTCGAACAATAAAAAAATGTAGGATGGGACTTAATTTTGTCCATTGGGAATTGATTGGATTGTTGTGGTTTGCTAATGCTATGATCTCATGTGGGTGACTGGTTTTCCCCGCCATCACACCCATAAACAATATCAGAGAAGAGAAGAGATAATGCTGCACGAGGGAGAGGAAGTTATTTTGATTAAAGATTATGAGAGCACATTAATTAAAAAAAAAAAAGTGTGCATGGATAAATCCTTTAGAATAAATACTGCAATGTTCCTTAAATAAGAATGATACAATTTTATTTCATGGTGACTAATAAATTCAGTTGGGTTGGTTTTGATTTGTTGGCTTTAAAGGAAACTTGTGCCCCTGTTGTGTCACTACAGGTATTATCCGTACCACTACGCTCCCTTCCTCTCTGATGTGAGAAACATCTCAAGTCTCACGTTGACCTTTGATTTGGCCAAACCCTTCATGCCATTCGAGCAGCTCTTGGGCGTCCTGCCATCAGCCAGCAAAGACCTTCTTCCAGAGTGTTACCAGGTGACCCACACACTTCACGTCCTCGTCACATTGATGGATGTTTGTTAGAAACTTACTATCATTCACTGACTCTCTGTCCTTCACAGCATCTGATGACATCACCGAGCTCACCCATTGTTGAGTATTACCCACAAGACTTCAAAACAGACCTGAACGGCAAACAGCAGGAATGGGAAGCCGTGGTGCTCATCCCATTTATCGACGAGGTGCTTTAAACATCTGCATTCACTGTATCTCGCCATAACATCTGTGTTGTAAGTGCACTTTCATGATAAGTATGTTTGCATTCAGAAATGCTTGTTAGCTGCTATGGAGCCCTACACTCATAAACTGACTTCATCGGAGAAGGCCAGGAACAGACATACTGAGTGTGCTGTCTACTGCTTTGATAAAGAGCTGGACTGTGTCTACAACTCCCCTCTCCCTCAACTCTTCCCCAACATCATTCACTGCCATGTCAGGTATGTCCTGCCACCCACTCTGATGTTGATTCTGCATGCAACCACACTTTTGTATTTTTACTTTACACTTGACACTTTATAGTTAACATATTTTATTTATTATTTGTTATTGTTTATTGTTGTTCATAATAATAAGCTATGCATTCATTTGAATGTAATGTCACACTTTTCTTTACACTTGATAATTATTCATTATTATTTATCACTGTTAATAATAATGAAATATGCATCCATTTTAATGTGATGTCCCGCTAGTGTATTTAATCCTGCATTTGAAACTTTAGAATGAATAGATAAATTCTTCTTATTATTTCTATTTATTATTATTATTATTATTATTATTAATCTACTAATTTGTGATGATGATGATAATAAAATTATGCATTTATTTTAATGTCACACTTGTATTTACATGTACACTTTACAATTAACATATACATTCTTATTATTTCATATTATTACTGATAATACTATAATAATAAATGATGTGTTCACTTTTAGATGTTGCACTATTGTATTTACATTTACTTCAACCATTAACAGATAAATTCTAATTATTTCTAATTTATTTTTGTTAATAATAAACATACCTCATGCTTTTTAATTTAGTGACACTTTTGTATTTACATTTGTACCTTACACAGTACTATTAAATAAATAATTTCTAATTTGTTTTTATCTGTTAATAATAGTAATAAAATAATATAAATATTATTATTAATAACAATTATAATACATGCATTACTATGATTTTACTGTAGTTAAGACATATACGCTTCACATCAATTCACTCTAAACAATGTTGACCCTTGACGTATTTATTTGTTATTTTTAGAAAATCACATCCACTGTGTTTGTGTTTTAGGCAAACACCAATCCCGATGGATGCATGGCGTGTATCACTGGATCACGTAGGGCGCAGGATTGACAGAGGAGTGCTTTACTTCTGCGGCTTCCCCACCTTACAGCACATCCGTCATAAAGTAAACCCCTCTGTCTACAGATAACCGCTTATCCCAAAAAGAGGATCATTGTCAGATCATCACTGGATTAATGCAGATTTCCTGCTGTATTTCTCACAGTTTTATAAGAAGAAAAGTGGAGTATTGGTGTTTCAACAAAGCAGCAGAGGCGAGAACATGATTCTGGAGATTTTAGCCTGCCAGGAGATGGAGCAGGTGGGCAGTTTGTCCCCTCAGACATTCTAGTCCTGATTTTTTTTTTTTTCTTTTCTTTTCTTTTTTTTTGATGCCTTATGTAGGACTGTCTCAGACACTGAACTGCATTTTAAAGTTATGTTATTTCATGGCTATGGTAATGTGGTAATATGTGTGTTTCTCTTCATTGCAGGTGGAAGATGTTGCAGTGCTGGTTCTTGGAAAGTCTTTGTTTGTGAATTGGCCCCATTTGATGGAAGCTCGAGTTGTAGCGGTTTCAGATGGAGAAACAAAGTAAGCTTGCTTGTTGCGTTGATATTTCAAGATTATTCGTTGTCAGATAAAGCTCACGCAAACTCTCCAAGTCTGTTAAGAGCATGTCCCTCTTGGTCTGCAGGTTTTTTTTAGAAGAACCCTCAGGATCACAGGTGTTGTATCTGGAGAACAATTCACCACCTACTAAAGTGACCCATCTGACTGATAAAGAGCAGAAGGAGTGGGTCAAAGAAGTGCAAGGCCTCTCAGAGCAGTAAGCTGCCCCTTTTATTCTCATTATTTGTCATTCGTAATAAGTTTATTAACAAGAATATTGCGTAAGTAATGAAACTGATTCATTCACTGTCCATCTGATGTACATACTGGACACAGAAATGGCAATTGCCAAATCGTAAGCGATTAGCTTACGTGACTTCCATGAGTGAGCTTTTTATCAGTCCTAACCAGAAACAAAGTGTGGTACTGGAGAAGTTCTGGACTAATCAGTGGATTTGCCTAAATGAATTCGATTTGTGGCATCCGATCTTTTAAAGATACTCAGATTTTAGTTTGAGACTCTTAGTAACAAGTAAACTAGATATCCATGCAGAACTGTACATTCTAAATTAAAATTAGTACCAAATTTAGTTGTACTAAATAATTAGTATGTAATACTTTAGTTCAGACAGGCATTCTGATCTTAAAGTCTCAATGTTTTCTAAAACACTGTTGATGGAGACCAGTGTGGCAATATTTGAATTTGTTTTTTTTTCCCGTTAAGGTGTCATTGGTCGCTGTGGTCATGCACACAGTCACTTCCTTTCTAAATGGGTCTTTTTGTTCAGAATAAGCTACAAAGTAGACCACAATTTATGCCAGTAGGCAAAAGTCTGGCTCTGATAACCATACTGTATAAACTAATATTTTTCAATAATAAATCTTAATATTAGCTCTGCATGGTCAGAGTATTAGAAACATTTGCATTTTTCAATTCTGTCAGGTTGAGTGTGCATGTAGTGTCCATATGTGAAATATCACTGTGTCTGGGTTGCAGCTTCAGCAAACGTAAAGGCATTGTGATCAACGAGACGGATGTGGTGGTTTACGCCCAGCTGCTGACAGGCAGGAAGTATGTAATTGGTCAGAACGGAAAGGTCCATTTGGAGAAGCAGTTTGCCAAACAGGTCCTGCCCTTTCCATACCAGACCGTTGTGAAGGTAAATATTCACACCAGACCAAAAAAATACAGTAATTACACCAGTCAAAAATTTGGAATTAAGATTTTTAAAAATATTTTTGAAAGAAGTTTCTTATACTCACCAATTCACTTGCATTAATTTGATCAAAAAATATATAAAAACTGTAATATTTGTGAAATATTATTAAAATAAAATCATCAAATTAAATTGAAAACAGTCATTTTGAATTATTTAATGAAGTATTTCACGATTTTGCTGTAATTTTGATAAAATAAATGCAGGCTTGGTGATCTCTCATGACCTTATATATCTGTCTTGATGGTTTTTTTTTTTTTGCTCTCCAGGATATCAAAACCTTTGATTCGTCATTGGCATGCTTCAAAACACTGGAGGAGCTGTTTCCCCCAGGAACCGCTGTCTTTATGGTCGGAAACCCATATTACGGTGCAATGGGAGATGTAAGTACAGGTTTTTTTGTGCTCTCCAGACAGTTAAATGGCAGTAATTAAGGATGTTTTGTTTGCTTAGGTACAAGATTCTAGTGATGTCATCAGTGAGGGACGAGTCAGAGTGGTCTTCACTGTACCATGTGAACCTCAACTTGATGCCTTAATACAGAACCAGCATGTAAGTATTGAGTCTGTCAAGATTACCCACTCTCCATTATACTCTCTGATTGAATCGTGTTGTTCTTCAGTTTATTTATATATTTAACACTGTACCTTTGGTCTAGGTCTTCATACTGCTTTTATTTTCAGATTTTACCAATAGTCTTTTGTTTTCATTCAGAAATACTCAGTGAAGTACAGTCCTGGGTACGTGCTCGCCTCTCGCCTTGGTATCACCAGCTACCTCGTCTCAAGGTTCTCCGGTAGCATCTTTATCGGAAGAGGATCCAAGAAAAAGTCAGTGGAATTTAGGTTTTGAATGATTTGAATAATTTGTAGTTTATATTTGATTTATTTCATAATTCCAATTTACTCTTTATACAATGCTTTGCAAAAGTACCCAGATCTTTAACCAATTATAGATCCTAGGTTCCCATTTTAAAGGGGTGATGAATTGAGAAATCAACTTTCCCTTGAGCTTTTGATATATAAAAGGTCATGATAATATAAGAATATCCTGTAAGTTTCAGAGCTGAAAACTTCCTTGTTAGTCAAAGAAAAGCTTTTATAGACCAGGCCCAGCAAACCACAGGTTGGGGATCTATGACGTCAAAGGAAGGCAAGCACCGCCTCAGCAGAAGTATATCAACACCTACTTCATCACTGCCTGTTTAGCCCCGCCCACCAATTTGCGCATGTAACATAGGCCTAGTGTTAAACCATCGAGCTACAAAGCAATAAACATGCCGTTGAGGATTACAAAATATTGTGCAGTGACTGGGTTCAACAGTAATGCAACATGTAAGTAACTATGTTCATTCTAATGCCTGATCTGAAATGTGATGATTCATGTAGTCAGATGTTCTTTGACCGTGTCAGTAAATCAAACCAGTGGCTAAACATCAACTTGCGTTGTTTCTCTTAGTAGGATGACTATAATCTGTTATTTAACAGTGATTAAATTCTATAAAGCAAGAGATCAAAGAAAGCACTCGTTGCAATCGTTTGAGCAGCAGGTTGACAGGTTGACAGGTTCATGTCAATCAAACAGAGAGTTTATCAGTGACTCCCGTTTTATTCAACAAATCTCTTAACTATATCACATTTGCACCGTTAGTGAAGATGAAAGCATTCGTTAGTGTACAGAAACTGAGTAGCAGTGACGAGATCGCTGCTTTCATGCGTTCAGCATGTGTGTGATCGGCTACAATGATCATCACTGCAACCTTTCATGCCATAATGCCATAGATCTAAATGTAATGCAACACTTTTCACGATTAGTTAACCATGAGAACTGTAATAGTAAAAATGTGCTAAAAGAGAGAGTACTATTTCAAATGCAAAGATGTTAGCCAATCAGTGGGTGTTGACACTGAAGTCTCCCAGCGGACACGCCCCTTAAAACGGAGCATTCAGAGCAGAGGGCTAAAATCAGGGTAGGTATGCCTTTTATTTGTAAATTATGAAAATTTTTGATGTAAAAAGCGTTCTAACATTATAAGTGCACCCCAGGAAACATCATACAACGATAAAAAAACGCAGTACATGACCCCTTTTAATATTTGCATTATTTTTACATTTCTGCAACAATTTTATTGTTTTAACATTTTATTTAATCAAAGCATCTGGGATTAGTTATCTAAAATTTTTATAAATTTGATAGGGATGCACGCACGCACGCGCACATACATACATACATATATACATGCATACGTACGTACGTTCCTGTGTGTGTGTGTGTATGCATGCATGCATCACAGTTGAGTCTAAAATTTAATTTTGCAATTTCAGTCCTCATGGAGAGCAGAAAGTCAATGTGGGCCTTAATCTCAAGTTCAACAAAAAGAACGAGGAAGTTCCTGGCTATACCAAGAGAACAGAGAAGGAGTGGCTGTACTCTGCTGCTGTAGAGGAACTCTTGGCTGAATACTTAGAGAGGTGTGTATGTGTATTTGAGGTTGTGTTTGTGCCTGTGGTTGCACCTGTTTTTGTGCAGATATTTTAACAATTTCTTGTCTTTGTCTCTCAGATTTTCAGAGGTGTTTGACTTCATAGCACGAAACAGTCATGATGACGTCTTTTACGAAGATGACATCTGGCCTGGAGTGGATGAGAATGGGTGGGTTTTTAATCCGTTTTAGACAAGCAGTAGTACATACATTTTCAGACTTAGTGGTGACTGTTTAGCATTTGTGATTCTTTGAATAAAAAGAGCTGAAAAAATCCAGGAGATCCAGGGCTGGTTGAAAACCCATCCGGTCAGCTCCACCTCCAGAGCATCATGTGATCTGCAGATCCTGGACGCCGGCATTGTCGAGAAGATTGAGGAGGAGCTGGAGAAAATGAAGGTGAGGATAACATACAGATCTCTAGAACCTCAACAATCACAGTTGTTGTTCCTGTCCTTATGTTGATGTGTTGATTTCTTTGGGTGACAGGCAAAGAAGATGAACAAGAAAGTGCGGGTCACTGTGAAGCCCCACCTGCTTTTTAGGGTATGTGTGTCACTGTGTACATGTATGATGTCTGTATACGTGTATGATGTATGTGACTTAAATATGTAATGTGTATATATATATATGACACCAATTGTCATTAAAATCAAACATTGGAATGTATTATTATTAGCATAAACTGCAACAATATAGCAATTTGCACCTAAAATAGCTTAAAGGTAATATTGCTTAATCATATTTTGGGGACAAAATTGTAACCAGAATTGAGCTTAAGCTGACAAAACCTCCCAAAACTTCCTTCTGAAGACATACTCATTTGTAAAAATAAAGTAAATAAATAAAGATTTTAACTTTTTGTTAGGTTTAGAGTGTGGGTTAGGATTAGGTATTTAAAGTGTATAGAATTTGTAACTAGCTGTATATAAAAACAATAGAACTCTATGGAAGGTCCACATTTTGGTGTGTGTGTGTGTGTGTGTACAGCCTTTGGAGCAGCAGTTCGGTGTCATTCCAGATCCTGATGCAGAGTATCATCTGTTTGACCGTGTGGTCAATGTGAGAGAGAGCTTCTCTGTTCCACTTGGCCTTCGAGGAACTGTCATTGGTATCAAAGGAGGTAAAAACCAACACAAACTCTCTGGCATCCTTCTGCATTTTGTTTTTATTTTTCATTTTCTCTTTTTCCTGGTCCATCAGCTGAACGTGAGGCTGAAGTTTTGTATGAAGTGCTGTTTGATGAGGAGTTTGCTGGAGGACTCACTGTCAGGTACAAAAGTTATTGCTCTGAATGATGGACAATGCAAATTTTGAAAAATTCTCCAGATAATGCATACACATAGTCTATCGTTCAAAAGTTTGGGGTCAGTAAGATTTTTATGATTTTTTTTCAAGAAAGTTTTTTCTTTTATTCATCATGGCTGCATTAATATATACACTCACCTAAAGGATTATTAGGAACACCTGTTCAATTTCTCATTAATGCAATTATCTAATCAACCAATCACATGGCAGTTGCTTCAATGCATTTAGGGGTGTGGTCTCCTGACAATCTCCTGAACTCCAAACTGAATGTCAGAATGGGAAAGAAAGATGATTTAAGCAATTTTGAGCGTGGCATGGTTGTTGGTGCCAGACGGGCCGGTCTGAGTATTTCACAATCTGCTCAGTTACTGGGAAGAATGCTTTCAGCACCTTGTTGAATCAATGCCACGTAGAATTAAGGCAGTTCTGAAGGTGAAAGGGGGTCAAATACAGTATTAGTATGGTGTTCCTAATAATCCTTTAGGTGAGTGTATGTATATGTGTGTGTGTGTGTATATATATATATATATATATATATATATAACACAAAGGATTTCAAATATAAATGGTTTTCTTTTAAACTTTCTATCATCAAAGAATTCTGAAAAACATGTATCACGGTTTCCACAAAAAATATTAAGCAGCAAAACTGAGAAGACTGGAGTAATGACTGCTGAAAATTGTACTGTAGTAAATGTCATTGTACTGAATCAAATACCCTGTTTACACCTGTTATTAAGATGCGTTTTGGTCAGATCACAAGTGGATGACGCTAAATATAGGTGTTAACGGGGTGTAAAACGTTTTGAGCTTGTCCTCTTTTGACCGCTTCCAGAGGTAGACGAAAACGCATTTGACCGGATTGCTTTCATAGTGTAAACGCTCATGTGGTCTATTGTGGCCTATTGACTTAATGCGTAAACATTATGGGAAGTGTGCTAGCCAGACGGGATTTAAACTTTGCCGGTTGAAGACCCAAGTTTTTTTGGAAGATAAAAAACGTACCAAGCACAATGTTCTCTCACCATTCCTGAGTTCTAACACGCACTCACAACATTCGCTGTGGTCTTGCGGGTATCAGAAACGAAAGCTGCTGCTCTCTGTGTGTTTTTCTGTTGTCCTCGGTGCGTAAATTGCGCAATCTTATTTTGTCCAAGATCAAAAGATCTGAAAACCCCATACATTTACCTGCCTATAGACCCTCCCCTCAAAGAAATCAGGACAGAAGTTGTTGAAAGTGGACAAAAGAGATGGATTAAAACACCAGATGTAAACATGTATGTGTCTCCCTCGTCTACTTGTGATCTGCTCGACCAAAACGTATCTTAATACCAGGTGTAAACATTCATAGTAATATGAGTTTGCTATCTTTGTACATCTAAAGACTTTGACTAAATGCATGTGCTCTTTGTGCAGGTGCTCTCCTGGGCGTGGCTATCGACTGCCCCCTAGTGCCTTAATCAACCTGAGTCATGGCAGCAGGAAGGAGCAGGGCTCACACAAACTCACTGCCATCGTCAAACCCCAGCCCTCGTCCTCATCTCATTTCACTCACAAGAGCCAGCTGGGCGGCCTTAATCACTCGCCACGCTCACCGTTTATACCTACGCAGGTAATGGCCCGACACTCGTAATAGGCCTTCGATGAATCTCTGCTAGCGAATGGGACACTCCAGACTAACTCATAGATTTTTAATAGAAGAAAATCTTCCTTTATACTCCTTCTGCCACTGTCCAATATCTCTGAAGCATGGTTTTCTGCTGGTTTTAACTCCTCTACGTCCTAATATTAAGTGTAATTATATTAAAGAAAGTAGTAGTAGTAGGAAGTAGAAATCCATGCAGTGCAACAGGTTCCAACAAGTTCCTCTTCAATAATGCAAAGGGAAATATGTTGTCCAAGTGAGGATAGTCTGACGTGTCTGAAGTGTTGAATTTCCTATTGACAGCAGCAGAATGGCCGACAAAGTTTCAATCTCAGGACTGACACTCAGGGCAACAGAAACTCGCCTCACAAAGCCCTTAACCAGAAAAACCAACACAAGGTATGAAGAGTATGATTTTAATAGGGCTTTCTGCTCTGGGAATTGTCCGTAATGCATTATAACACCGTTGCGTGTGGGGTTCTGTAGGGCTCTAGTAATGAGAAGGAGTTCAGTAATGTATGGCAGTCTCTTCAGAGTTCAGGGATGCCCCAAAAACCACCAGCTCACTGGCAAAATAATGTAAGTACTGTCTCTTACTCTGTGTGCTTGCTTGTGATCAGTGTTGTTGTTGTTAACTAAAACTAAAAATACTAGAAAACATTTATGTTCTTTGAAATAAATTAACAGAAATAAAATCGAATATAGAAAAACATTAACGAAGGCCAAATTTTTACATTTCCATTTATTTTAAGTTGAAGTAATTAAATTACTAAAACTTAAAATTATTAAAAACTAAATAGACATTTGAAAATAAACTTGACTAAATTAACTAAAATTGAAAATGAAAAATATAAGAATAAAAACAAATACTAAGGTAGTATAGTAGTGATACTAAAATAGCATTGTTTGTTTTATATATTATATTATATTATATTATATTATATTATATTATATTATATATGGTTTATGACGTTTACCTTGTTTTGTTTTGTTTTCTGACAGGATGGGAAAAGCTGTGGACCAGTGCCACATCAGCACCAGCTGGAGGGACAAAATAAACAGAGCCAAGGCAACGACCCGTCCAACAAACTTGTATGTTTTCATATTTCATAAACCACCGCACTGTATAATTCAGCTGTCAAGCAACATCATCTGGTCACTGTCACCAGTTACAATATAATGATCTTTTACAGTTTACCTTTATACTGTATCTTTTATTCTAATGTCAGGTTTTCTTTCTAAATTTTGCAGGCCTCAGGTGGCAATATTAGACTCCTGAAGAGAAATGAGGATCTGAATACGGCTCTCGCACAGGGGCCTTCAAATAAGGTATCGTCATTTGTGGTTTCTGTGTGGAATGTTGAAGGCACAGTTCACTCAAATTAAAATTGTCATTTACTCATCCTCATGTCATTCCAGACCTTTATGACTGTGTTTTTTCCGTCCATACAATGAAAGTCAATGGGGTCCAACATTCTTCAAAATATCATCTTCCATTTTTTGCAAGAAAAAAAATTCATACAGATTTTGGAACGACATAAGAGTGAATAAATAGTGAGGGAATTTTCGCTTTTGGGTGAACTATTCCTTTAATGACCTTCTATACTGAGTTGAAAACTCAAGAGGTAGACTGAAGAGCAGGTTCCAGTCTATAATACATGACCATCTAAAATAAATACGTATTCCTCTCAGACTATTGCCTATGAGTCACGTCGCAATGATTACCCTTCTGCATACCTGTTATACCATGCTGGCCTAATCTTGCAGACTGTGAAATGAATATGAAGCATCACTTTAAAATGCATTTCCGTACATTTCATTAGCTATGATAAATTATGTAACTTATTTGTTTGTTTACAGGCACCTACAGAGTTTGAGGAGCTTATAGCCAATCTAAAGATCTCAAAGGATCCTGAGCCCAACCAGCACCATCTGCCTAAAGAGCCCAAAAACCATTTGGGAGAGCCTCTTTCCCCACAGTCCTTTGCCATGGTGCGCAGTCCAATTCTTCTGCAAAATGCAAAAAAATTATTTAATGCTTTTTAAATGTTTTTTTTCTTCTTTGAGCAGAAAGGAACTCTGGTATTGAAAGAGATGTTGAAGATTGACAGCTCTGGAGCAAGCTCTGCCCCTGATTCCACTTCTGGTGGCCAAAATTCAGAAATCCCCAGTAGCCAACAGCAGGGAAAAAGACGCTCCAGCAAAAAACTAGGTACTGCATGTGTCCAGTCAGAACCAGAATCTATAAGATTTTGGGCTGTGGAACTGTTATTCAGTATATAGATGCTTAATTCTTATACCTTGAGATATGCACAGTGAATAATTGTGGGCGTTCTCTGTCCCTCAGCTGCTCGGATAAACACTCCTCAGGCTGACGCCCCAGCTCTGACTGCTGCTGCTCCTCCTCCTCTGGCTGGACCACCCCTTCTGCCCAGCATGGCCACTGAACTCGGGCGGGTATGCATGGGGCTTGGGATGGGACCGCCAGAGTTTGCCTTCCTCCGCAACCGACAGGTTGGTCCATCTCACAAACTTCTCTATCACATCTATCTAATCTTGAGTAACGTGTTTTTAAGTAGCACAGGGATTCATGAAATGAGGTTAAATTCAAATAGCGATAGAATGAGAAAGATTTAAAGAAATATGCTATATAGATGGAATTTATAAAGGTTTTTTTCAGATTAAGAAAAGAACATTAAAATAGATCTGCAAAGTCAATCATAATTCCGTTATATTTTTAATTTGGTTAGATCTTTACAATAACTATCCAGAAATTTGGAGGAATAATAAAAAAATACCTAAGTCATATATATACCCATTAACTGACAATGGGTCTGATTCACTAATAATTGCTTGGATTATTTGTATTTATACACACTGGAGAACTTCTGAAAAAAAAAAGAATGTTCAATGAAAACATTTAAATACTTTTTATAACGTTTTGAACAATGAGCCTCATTCATGAAACTTTTGTAAATATATGAGCAAGTTCTGAGTAATTTGTGTGTAAAATTGACCTTTACGAAAACTCTCCTCCGGATTCACAAATGCTTCATACACCACAGATTCGGCAGTTAAACGTGTGTATATTAAGGAATTCCAAACATTCATAAATAGGGCGCACCTGCCCATGAATTATAACTACGCAAATGATGTGTCAAGGAACGCTGTGGAATCTTCTGGACTTCTTTCTCCGGTTTGGCTCAAGTATTTTGCATAAATGCTAAAGAGACTAATTGGCCATATGCATAGCAATAAATATAAAATTATTGTGTGTCCACCAAAGCATTTTTAGCCAGCTAAAAAATGCCTGGTGCTCTTCTGAAAACGGTCAGCTGGTGGCGCTTGAAAGAGCTTTCCAAGCGCAGCTTTTTTCCAGCTGAGAGACTTTGGTTGCTATGATACAGAATATCCATGGCAGTAGTGTTACTAGTACCTCATTTTGAAGAATATTACTTAATATAAAAATGCAGTATCCAGCAATATTAACTTCTCCATTGTTGTTCAGTCGTTGTACAAGTAGGATGATTGGTTAGTGTAGTATTTGGCCCGCCCCTCCTCCACTGTAATTGGATGGCTGGGTAAAAAGTGACAGTGACAAGCACTGCCTATCACCCAAAGTTGAACCGTAACAAAAAAAAAGACAGGGCAAATCAACTCTTCATTCAAATATCAAATATTATTCAAATCAATATTATTATGGTATATAGTGCATCAAAATACAATGTCATCAGTTTGCCTAAATTAGAATGTTTTATGCACCATTTACATGTGGCAGGGAGAAGGTGTAAATTTATTTCGTACCAACTAACTACAACAACTAAATACAAACTTTTATGTGAATCCAAAAATGTATGTCAGAACGGCTTTACGAACGATTTTCACAAAAATTCGTTCTGCTCGTGTATCATGAATGAGGCCCATCAAACATAAAAAAGCAGCTATAACAAATAGCAGTTATAGCAAATCAAATGCTGAGACAAACATGAGTATATTAGGAATATCAGAGTATGTGATCTTTTTTGTTCAAAGATTATCAATGACTCATGATTTGTTTGTGAAAACGTTCATATGTAGATTTCATGCACAAACTTGTCCATATGCAAGGTTAGTGAACCTCCTCATTTGCTCTTTTTTTTTGTTCTGTAGAGTCTGACAGTGTGTCAGGTGAAGTTGTCTAATGGTCTGCTGGTTCACGGTCCTCAATGTCAGTCTGAAACTGAAGCCAAAGAGAAAGCTGCCCTCTTTGCCCTTCAACGATTGGTAACTGTCAATGTAAATTGTCTCATCAAAACATTGAAGAATTCAATGTATGATAGTACTACATGTCTTTTCTCATGGTATGATCAAGTATATGCTTCATGAGCAGGTGCCTTTTGGAATACAGTATTCATTTTTAGCTGCTTGTCGGTCTTTGCAGAACTCGTTGGGTTCATTCCCACTGCCTCCTCCCATGTTCCCTGGAGTCCAGCAGATGAGGCCTATTGCGCCCCATCCCTCCATGTTTGGTCAGCCAGCAGGTCTGAGTCATTGCATTGTTGGTTTTCTGTTGAATCCTATTCTTTTAATGCAGATGTACTTGCATTTACACTTGTTCTGTTGTGTTATTTAACACAGGTGGTCTTCTGATCCCCCCACAAGGGTTTGGACCTCTTCACTGGGGTATGCAGTTTCCCCACCAAGGGCAGCCGTTCTATGGAGGTACTTTTCCTGGAGCACGGACCCCTGTGCCATCAGCAGCCAGTGGATCCCACAACCAGTTTGTTCCCCTTCAGGTGAGGTTTTTTTTATAGCGTTGTCTAAAAAGATTTTTCCATACATATCAATTCTGAATATTTGAAATGTTTCAATACTTATTTTCCGCAGTATCAATACACTGGGGGTGGGGGGTAATCACGATGCCGGCCTAACATCGCACGAGAATTCACTTTCAGTTGATAAGGAATTACGGTTAAATAATATTACATTTTTTTAATCCATTTTCTGCAAGCTAAAAATGTCTATACCTGCATCTTTTGTCCACTAAATCAAAGTCATGTGGTACGACCAAAAATCATGTGGTGCAAAAAAAAACACACAAAACAGGAAATATCACCTTCATGTGTGTCAGGGTCAAGTCTCTAAAAATATTAAGTCATTTGATCTCTTTTTAGTCAGAGTTCAGTTTGGAAAATGGCATGTGGTGCAACTCCCAAAAAACGTAATTTATATTTCTGAACTAATAATTCCTTATATTTGTTAAAAGTTCCTATTTACCTTAAACTATATTTAAAAGCATTTTAGATGTTTTCAGGTTATGAAGAAAATGTTGGGTTTTTTTTTAGTTAATGGTTACACCACATGATGTTTTTAAAGTTGTTAAATGTAAATTTTTCTTAAGATTGGTATAAGTTTTTTTTATAATCATATGAAACTAACATGAATACAAAGAGGATCATGGACACACATCATTTGTCCTTGGCCCTTTTACACTCATATACAGCTTTAGATATAACATGCCATTGTGTCTTTAGGTGACCAAGAAGCGAGTTTCAGGCAGAACCAAGAACCAAGTGTCAGGCAGCTCAGCCTATGCTGGTCAGACCCCGGGCAGTGGACCGGCTGCTTCTGCCCCAGTGCCCCCATCAGCCCCCAAGACCCCCCCACCCATCAGCACCCATGAGCCTGCAGATAAGTCCACACCCAAGACGCCCAGGCAGAACGCCAATCCTCACACGCCTGGCTCGGCCTCCAAGCGGAAACACAGGAAACTGGCAGTTAACTTCGAAGCTGCTAAAGTGACAGACTGAAAACATTTACACACACTGTCCGTCTCTCTTGATCACAGTTAGAGGAGAGAGAGCGATATGAAACCAGACATTTCATAGCAAAAACAAGATGCTGTTGTCAGTCTTCGTGGTGAGACAATTAATTTGTCTTATGTTTTAGTTGGCATGTTTTGAGTGGAGGTAGTGGTGGAAAACATTTTATTGGTATTGATTAACTGCACCAAAATGATCATAGAATCATGAAAGGGGTTTTACATTTACCTCAGCTTCTTTCTTTCTTTCTTTCTCTCTTTCTTTCTTTCTTTCTTTCACCCAATTTCAAATCTTTAAGCTTTTATCATGTTCACTGGTTACTTTCTGATGCTGGATTTTAATATTCACAGTGCAATAAATAGTTTTGTAGGCAGGACATTATGCACAAGGAAGGAATAGAATGTGGCAACATTGCTGCAATACACCATCTGTATTGATATTTACATTTTTTTTTCTATATTACTCTGTTGTGCAGTCCAGCATGGGAGGCTAGATAATGTTATCTTTTTTCAGTGTAACTCAGAAAGCAGTAAAACTATCTGACCTAACCCCTGGATCTAGTTTCAGAGTTTTAAAATAAGCCCTGTACTAATCTAAAGATTTGTTGGAAGCACTAAAGCAGGTGTTAAAACCAGCCCATTATTTTCACCCAGCCAGGAAGCACACTGATTTAAGCAAATGTAATATCTGTGGATTATTGTGTGTGTACATATTAGACTAAATGTGGTCAGGCAGGGGATGCAAACTTAAACACAATTGCCTTTCTAATAAGATGTTGCTTAAATCATCTTTTCAGATAGATTGTGGACATTGGTTTTATTTTTGTATTAGCCTACCTTTATTTCCAGAGGAGATGTTTAAGTTCTATGATTTTAAAATGAATTTTGTGTATTTAGATCTATGGATTTTTATATGCACCATTTTACAAAAGCGATAAATAACAATTGTTGATATTTCTCTTTGGAACTTTCCTGGCACGCTTTGTTTTCATCTTCTCTGCATATTTGTATCCTACCAGATCTCTTTTGTCTGCGTTTTAAAATGTTGAAAGTATGTAAGTAAAACCTTTTATTTTTAATGACATTTGAGTTGTTTATTTAATGACTTAAAACCAGAATGACAAAAAAAATGAGTGCACCTCCTAACAGGGTGGTGTGCTGTAAATAGACATTTTGTTATCATAATAAACATTTTCCTATCATAATGCCTCTGATGTTGTGATAATTATAGTTTCTCAGTGGTGTTTTTTTTTTAAAATTATTTTTAAATTGTAACTGTTATATATTTAAAAAGCCAGCACAAGCAAAAATAATTGCTGTTCAGTGGTGACAAATTGTTAATAACTTCAGGCTGTTTGTTAGGAAAGAAACACTGCAGCTTCTAGATTCATGTTTAAGGCATGATTGTAACTTGTGTCTTAAAAGTAAGTCTTTATTTTTCTCATAAAAAAAAAAAAAATTCTTTATGGCTCATAAATGCTAAACTGAATAGCTTTAATTTTTTATAAGAACATACAAATTTATACACAAATACCGAAGTGTACATATTAATCATTCATTAATCAAGTACTCTAATATATTACAAGTCATCTTTGCTTTTTTTATTGGCAGTTTTTTTCCCAAACAGGTGCCTTGGTCTTCTGGAAATGAATTAAATTTGGTGTGGAGCCTCACCATTTGATCTAGTGTATGTGGAATTTTCCCCAAATAAGATATTATTTTCATACCAATGTAATGCATACCAACATCTTGAATATACGTTTCCTTCTAATAAAAGTTGCATATTCCCCCAAAATATCTGTCTGCATACAAAAAAAAAGATATGTTGAGTTTTGGAACCAAACGCTAGTATACTACTCGTACTACCTTTATCATATCTTTCTTTGGCAGAAATAGTAAGAGTAGTAGGTTTATGTGCGGTTCTGATCTCAGCAATACAACAGTGCCTGCCCCCTTTTTCAGTGGTGCTTTTAAAAAAAGTCTTCGTTATATATATATATATATATATATATATATACACAAATAAACAAACATTTAAGTATTTTGAGAGCGTAGAGAAATTGACTCGATTATGTAATTTGCAGTGATTGACAGGAGTGGGCAGAGCTAAAGAGCTATTTTGGCATCAGTTACTCTTTTCAACTCTGATCTGGGCTGTAACCACCATAGAAATTGAGGAGGACAAGTCCTCCCAAATAATGAGAAATGGCCAAATTGTCCCCCCCAATATTTGATATTCTAGATGCTGCCCTGTTGTACTCCATTACATTACTCCATTACTCTGTTTGCTGCTAGGATAACACAAGTAAAATGTTACATTTTTAGGTTGGTCTGCCTCAGCGACACTTGTCAGAATGAGTGAGATGGCCAATCAAGTCAAAGAAGGCGCGATTTTGCCATAATACAACGCTTTAGTTATAGCAGTGCAAGAGTGTGTCGTAAGATATAAGTAGCTAAACGTTTAATATTTTATAACTCTTTTACGATAAAAACGTTCAGTGACCAACAGTAATATCAAAGTGATGCAAACTACTTGACATTTTTTTATGAAGTTTCAGCATTTTGAATTGAAAATATGATATTACTTATGTAAATCATAACTGAATTTGACGTGACAAGAAACGTTTAGCATTTTTACATATTAGGCAGACAAAAATAAGAGTGAATGTGTGCATATTTAAAAAAAAAAAAAAAAAAAACTTCATAACTACAACAGAACTGGAACTTTTACCGTTCTACTTTCTTTTTCTTTATTTCCTTAAATCATCTTTAATCATTTAATAATTGAATTCCTTTAAATAAACCAATAAGACCAATACTCTTCTGAACAGCTCTATTTGCATATTTCCGGGTTTTCGCATCGAGCGCACATGACGTCAGCGGACTGAGCGTTCATAAACCCTTTTGTGTTCTGAAAATGGTGCTCTGTCTCTTTAAGAACTCTCCACACCTATCGACTGATATGTGACGTACAGTTTTGTAAAATGGTACTTAATCGTCAGCTGAATTTCGCTCTGTCTTTACCGAGGTTGTCGCGTGTACTTCTAGTTTTTGTTAACTTTTATCATTCACTAATGAAAATAATAGAATGTTTTAGGCTCAAATCACAACTGTAGATATTTCATTTGCCGATTTAAAATAGGGCGCGAGACCAGTTTGGAGACCCATACGTTATACTTATGCTTTCGATTATTGTTTGTCCATTGAAAATACAGCTTTTAAGCAATGAAGTGAACACATTCAATCTTCTTTCTTAACGGAATAAAAAATCTGCCAGTGTTTGGCATTCAAGTCTTTAGAGGAGGGAAACTCAAATGTCTACGGAGCAAAGTTGAAAACGGGATCATTTGACTAGTAGTTTGGATCCTCCCTGATGTGCTCACAGCCATGGTGACTCAAATAACTACAGTTTTCTGAATAACCGCGTTGTGCAATGGGGACTCAGAGAAACGGGTTCTGCAAACGAGACACTTACATTCTCTCTGTTGATGTGGGAACAACCTCCATAAGGTGCCATGTGTACGATAAGAGTGCCAATATCAGGGGGTCCTGCTCCTCGAAGGTAAATGACAGCAGGTTGACTGGAATGACTGACTTGACAGGATTGTACCAGAGCCTACCAATGTGTGAAATCTGACAGCATTTTTTGTTTTACAGGTGTCCCTTCTGTATCCTCAGCCTGGATGGGTAGAGATTGACCCTGAGGAACTGTGGAAAGGGTTTGTCACTGTAGTCAAAGGAGCAGTTCAAGGTGAGACTTCTTTATTATGCTTCTAAAATCACACAGGCATGCAGCGCCCCCAAAAACTATTTAGACTCTTGTAATGCATGAATGTCATTCCATCAGATATCAAAACATCCCATCTAGTGGTATGCATGCAAACAAATCATTCTAGACAAATGCTGCATATTAAATAGCAAAATGCAATCATTATATATATATTTTTTTGTTTAATGAAAACAGTATAATATAACATTTTCAGTAACAAATTTCATTGAATTGTATTTATAATATTTGAGTATTTTCACAAGATTAATCAAGCACAATATGTTTTCTGTCTTCTGCGTGTGATTTTGAACAGTTTTATTATATACAATATTAAAATGATCATCAGTAATGCATGTTTAACGCTCTAACGCTTTGAGAAAACAGTGAGTAAAACTAATGAACAACATATTTCTTTTATAATTCCATCCTGGACCAACTTACACATTATTATAGTCTTATTGTACATGTGTATGTACACCGTGTAAAATGTAATGCTGTATACTGGACATCAAAAATCACTCAAAATTGTTATATGAAAATAAAAATATAGTAGCATTTAAAACAACTCTGTGGCAGAGCAAGAATCAGGGCAGTTGTTGATTTTGTTGTGGTAGTATGTTGTTTTAGCAGTGGAGACATTTGCTGAGAAAGAAGAGAGAAGAGACTGATACAAGGTAAGGTCAGAAGAGTTTTTAGATTTGCGCCATTTCCTCTCTGCTGTCCTGAGTCCAGAGCGATGTTCATGGAGAACATCAGACAGCCAAGGAGCCGAGGGGGTGGTGCGTGCTGGTCTGGATAAAAGGGGGCAAAAGTTGTCTAAGCAAGATGTTAGAGTGGAGCAAAGAGTGTCAGAAGCACTGTTAGTGTCCAGTGCTGAGAACTGAGAAGGTGGAGGAAGTGAGGATGAAACCATAGTGGATAGGCGAGATGGGGAGAGCGAGCGTAGATTACGCCAAAAGTTGATCTGCGGAGGAGTGTGTGTTGTGTCTGGAGTCAGTATGAGGTTAAGTGTGATGAGAAAGTGGTCTGAGGTCTGAGGAACAACTAAAGTGGTGTCTGTGGAGCAGTAGCGTGTGTAGACAAGGTCCAATTGGTTACCTGATTTGTGAGTAGCAGTAGTGGATACTCTCTTAAGGTCAAAGGAGGTCAGTAGAGTGGTGAAGTCCGTGGCCTGGTGTTTTTCAAGGTGGATGTTGAAGTCACCGAGAAGTACCAGAGGAGTACCATCCTCAGGGAGTTAGAGAGTAACACATCTAACTCCTCCAAGAAGTTACACAGTTGAACCATCACTCTCACATTCTGCCATTTCTGAATTTATTTTTAAGATGACCAAAAAGCAAATGGCAGTATGGCGAGAGAATCTAAAATGAATTAATCCAACATACTGGATGTTTGCTATGAGGAGGCATTCATGTATTCTTCTAGGCCACTATAATTCATTTTGATATCCAATCTGATATATCAGTGGTTCTCAACCAGATGGGACTCAGCAGACTTCAAGGAGGGGCTCAATAAGTCTTAATTATTTTACTTTATTTATATTATCTTAATTGAACTGCAAAAAACACACTAAACCAAAGATGTTGAACAGCCATTAAACTGACATCATATTTTTGAGTTTATTATATTTATTGCAACAGAAGTACCAGAGGTATATATCAGCTTAAAGGCATGTAATAAATGGAAATTCTGTCATCATTTATTCACCTTCATGTCATACCAAACCCATAAGACTTTTGTTCATCTTCGAAACACAAATGAAGATTTTAATGAAATCTGAGAGATTTCTCTCCCATTGACAGTCCCCACAACTGACACTTTGACACTTCAAAAAATTAAGAGGTCGTAATTAATCTATATGAATTGAGCGGTTTAGTCTTAATTTTTCTGAAGAGACATGATTGCTTTATATGTTGAACAGATTGAATTTAGGCTTTTATTCACATATAAACTTTCATCAACTCACATATTGGTTTTCATAAACAGAAGCTCAAACTTGACACATGCGAGAACCAATGAGGTTCATTCTCGTGTTATGCTCAAAACGTGCCGTTTGAGCTTCAGCAAGAACCAATGAGGGTTGCTCTCACGCATCAAGCAGGTTGAACTTCCGTTTATGTTCACTGATCAATGTTTATGTGAATAAAAGCCTAAATTCAATCTGTTCATCATATAAAGAAATCAAGTCTCTTCAGAAAATGTAGGCTAAACCTGGATTTAGGCTGGATTGGTTTTACAATCTCTTTATGAATTTTTTGAAGTGACAAAATTGTAGTTGTGTAGACCAGTGTTTCCCAACCTTTTTTCTTTTGCCAAGGCACAGTTTTGATAAGTAAAAAATCCCACGACACACCACTAAGCACTAAAATATAACTAAAATATAACAAAATTGCACAAACATGCATTGCTTCAAATGGCATATTAAAACGGGATACATTATTAAAAGTAGTACTCACAATTAAAGTGAAAGACAGGTAGGAACACAATAAGTCATATAGGTAGCTATGATATTGTTGGTGATGATAAAACAACACATTTACATATTGTTGCTGCCAGGCGGAAACCTTGTATTTCTTTTTAACAATTAAACAGTGTTGTCAAAGTTGGTATTGTGGCTATATATATGCTCTTACACATGCATAATGTTAACATTTTATGCAAATCAAGCTCAAAATGGAGTTACAAGGTTTTTGACCATCGAATGACAGAGATATGTGTTTTATTGTAGTTATATGGGCACTCACAGAGGTGGACAAAGTACACAACTCTATTACAAAGTAAAAGTAAAAGTACGACTGGTCAAATATTACTCCGTTACAAGTGAAAGTTCTAAAAAGATTTTTACTTAAGTAAAAGTACAAAAGTATTCGTTTTTAAAAGTACTTAAGTATCAAAAGTACATTTCCTTTTTTATGTCAATGCATTATTTTATTATTTATGCCAATCAGTGATGCTCCATCCGACATGCTAGCATACGACTACCTTAAACTCATTTCAATACTTGTATAAAAGTTACAAAGCTGCTGTCACTTTAAGGCCGAATGCAAAGACCCTATACTCTGATACACATCCGATATTCTCCCAACTGTTTACTTTCTTCATCAAGTGTATGCCAACTAAGCTAATCTTTAATCTTTTCAGAAAACTGAAACATACTTTCTAAGTATGGCCATGGGTGCACACACTGTACCGAGGAACCGTCTTCTTCCATTTTGCTATAAACTGATCAGTGTTCAAAAAATGTTGGGAAACTTCACATGACCCTACAAGAGTGATTACTGAAAGGCTGTCTGCAAAAGAAAAAAACCTTTTAAAGAAGAAAAAAATCATCCACTGACTTTCAAAGCTGCTACAGAAACAACTTTCGACTTTGAGGACCTTGATAGAAATGTAGTGAAGTAAAAAGTACAATATTTGTCTTTCAAATGTAGTGAAGTTAAAGTCAAAGTTTCCTGAAAAAAATAATACTCAAGTAAAGTACAGATACTCAAAAAGTGTACTTAAGTACAGTACTCAAGTAAATTTACTTAGTTAGTGTCCACCTCTGGGCACTGTTGTTGAATACATTTGCCCAAAATCTCATGATATAAAACACGAAGCACTTTGCACACAAAGGATGTTTAAAATCGTATATTTTAACTAGATGGCAAATACAAGACTAAGACTCTTCTCCGCTCTTTAAATATAAAAAAACATTAGCCTTTATAGACATAATGTCACTTGAGTAAAGAAACACTGTACTTATTCAAACATCATAAACGTTCTTTATTTACCTTTGCTTTGCAAACAAGCAGAGACAATCCAAACTGTGTGGCACTTTATTCAAGATAGAGGCGGGTGGAGTTATGAGGTTTGACCGACAGTTTGAGGATCCAATGGAATTACAAGGTTTAACCTCTTTTAAATGCTTTTCATTGGTTAAAGATGACCAATAGCATTAATAAAATAAAAAAAAAGAAATACAAGGTTTCTGCCTGACAGCGATGATATGTTTTTATTTGAAGCATTTATTTGTATTTATTTTTTGGAATTTGGTCATTTTCTATGGCACACCTGACAACCTGTCACTAGTGTGTTTGGTTGGGAAACACTGACGTAGACTGTCAATGGAGGGACGAAAATCTCTCAGATTCTCAATTTCGATTATGAATGAAAGTCTTATGGATTTGGAACGACATGAGGGTGAGTAAATGATGACAATTTTTTAGTTTTTTGGGTGAACTAACCCTTTAAATAGGAGGCCTTTGAATATTGTCTTGTACAAAGGGGGCCTTGTTGTCAAAGAGGTTTAGAACTATTGTGGTAAATGTTGTTGGTCCATGAGTTTAAAGGTCTGATGAAGATTATAATAGTGACAGGAACCTCTTTGTTCTCTGTGTGATTCAGACTCAGGCTTACAGATGTGCCAAATGGAAGGTCTTGGCATCTCAACCCAGAGGGCAACATTCATGACCTGGGACAGGTTAGTGTATGTTAAATCCTGTGATTGCTCCTCAGAGAGCACCGTGGACTGACAGAGGTGATGTTTTCTGTTATTATCTCCAGAAACACAGGGAAAACATTTCATAATTTCATCACCTGGCAGGATATGAGGGCAGACGAGTTGGTGAGATCGTGGAACGGGTCCTGCACTATGAAGGTGAGGCTGCTGTGGATGATGTCATCATCTTATTTGTTGACATATGACATAATTGTTCATTTCAGACTCTCCTTAAGCCAATCACTGGAACAAAACAATCGAAAATAATCCAAATGACCACATCTTGGATTGACATTGACAATTCATACATTATGATTACCTTTCAAACATTTGGGGTCAGTAAGATTTTTTTTTTAATTAATACTTTTATTCAGCAAGGACACATTAAATGGATAAAAAGTGACTAAGGTGACTACAAAATATTACTATTTCATATAAATTCTGTTCTTTTGAACTTTCTATTCATCATAGAATCCTGAAATATGCATCACAGGAATAAATTACATTGCAAAATATTTATTACAATTAAAAAAATTATTCTATTAAAATACTGTATATTAAAATACTGTATTTATGGTCAAATAAATGTAGCCATGGTGAGCATAGAGACTTCTTTCAAAAATGTAAAAAAAAATCTTGCCCCCAAAACTTTTAAACAGTAGTGTAATTTTATTACAGCAAATGGAAATTGTTCACAAAATTAACGCTTATACAGTATTTATGCAAAACATAAATTATGTATTATTGGTTGCACAGCTGTTGGTACCGTTAATGCTGATAATCTCCAAATGGTTAACAATTGCTTATACTATTTAATAACAGTCAGTACATAACTGCAGTTTATTACTGCAAACAAAGTGTGTATTGTTTGGACTGTGACAGTTCGTAGTGTTTGTCATTCATTGTGTACGTCAATGAATGAGTGTTTCATTCCAAGTCCTGTAAGCTAAATAAGCAATACAGCAGTGAAACAAGAACCTCTACGACTTCTCGAAGATGGATTGCTGATATTTTTGTGTAAGGTGCTGACAGTGAATATTTTGGCCTCAGTATCTTTGTGACGCATGCTAAAAGTGCTCATGTTTGAGTCGGCAGAATTCCCTCCTTAGTAGCTGGTTTGAGTTCCATGACCCAGTGTGGTCTGTTAATACTCCTATGGTTTGCATCATTCACATTGATTAGTTTTTGTCCCATCATTGCAGAGACAAAATCTTGTCAGTTTGAAAATTACGACCCATGTTATTGCATGTCAAGCCCATGTCAAGCATCCCTGACCCTGTATTTGTAGTCACAGATAAAACTGGTTCTTCTTGAACAAGTTTCAACAGAGGAACATTTTTTCATTATCTTATCATAGAGGGCAAAGGTCATGCTGGAAGGTGGTGGTGGTTGTCTGTTTTACTTTTTTAAAGTTCCTCTAAGTGGGTTTTCTTGTCACAACTACTATAAGCTGCTTTAATATTTAAAATATTTAAAGTCGGCATGAAATGGAAGTGAACTAGAAAAAATGTAGTGTGGGACTTGATTTTGTCCACCAGGAACTGATTGGACGGTTGTGATTTGCTATTGCTGTGATCTCAATTGAGTGACAGGTTGTCCCGCCCTAAAAAACCTGTCATCAGAGAAGAGAGGTGATGTTGTTGCAAGAGGGAGAGGAAGATATTTTGATTAAAGTTGAGGGCACATGAATTTAAAAAAAATTATGATGTGTACGGATAAGTCATTTTTAATAAATACTGCAATTATCCATAAAAAAATTAAAATTGTCAATTTTGATTTCATGGTGACATTAACAGCATATTTACTTGTACGTATATGTTATGACAGATGGTACGTGGGGTGATGAAGGTGCTCCACTTCCTCACCAGACAGAAGCGGTTCCTTGCAGCCAGTTTGGTAGTTTTTACCACCCAGCATATGTCACTGCGTCTTGTCTGGGCCTTGAACAATATCCCTGAGGTAAACCAGCACTAGTTCAACTATGGCATTCAGTATTTGTCCTCTCTTTTTAACCTAATCTTCTCTCTCCTCAGTTGCGGCAGGCGGTTGAAGACGGCTCGTGTTATTTTGGGACCGTAGACACCTGGCTGCTTTACAAACTAACTAAAGGTTGCTGTTTCATTTTGTAAAACTGATGGAGCCTATTGTCTAGAAATCACCTGAACAGGTGAAATCGGATCTCTATGTGCATAGTATTCTAGCTGGATTCCTTTGGCTATGTTCATGCTGTCAGTCCAAATCCGATTATTTGTTGGAATTGACTGTCGACTGAAAATGATCGACTGTCCAAACTGTGTATCGAAACTGTTCAGATCCGATTTGTGTGTCCTGTGGCGCGCTTTCATTTTCTAGAATATCTTTGGTTTCTATTGCACTGACAGTGCCTTGGAAGACATATCCTAAAAAACAACAATAGCAGCAACACTTAGGGATTTGCAATACAGATGTTGTCTTACAACATGATGTGTAGGTCCCAAAATTCAAAGAAGTGTTTGACCAGGGGTCCCTTCTTCGTACGTCGCTAACTCAGGATTTGATTGTTGACGATTTGGCATGATCTTGGATTGTTTGGTTCTTCGACGCTCATTCTGGATTGCTGTCATAGCAACAGGTCCATAAGCTTAAACCTGCTCGGGAGCAGGCTTATTTCATGTAAACAGGATTAGATTGCATCTTGAGGTGATACTTAAAATCTGTCCCAGCCACTGCTACTTTATTACAAGAGTTCATTACTGAACCAGGGGCAATAATAATTTTAAATAATAATAATATAATTAAAGCTGCGAGCAGCATTTATCGGGGTTCAAGTATTTAAGGCCTTTAAGGCACACAGGCATAAAAAGTTATTACGTTTTATTTAGCAAGCATATAACCATCTTGATCATAGATGGAAAAGACCATTTACAGCCAATACAGGCAATTTACCATAGGAAATGTATGGTTTTTAAAGCTTTTTAACAGTTATAGTGCCAACTATGGTCCGATCTCTATAAAAGTTTGCATGCTTCTTTAGAGTCATATGCTGCACGTGCTCACCTATTTTCGTGAAGTTTTGAGTTTTCCTTCAGGATAAATAGCCTTTTGAGTACATTTTGCCACACCCATTTTTTAAATGACCCTGTTATAGCGACCCAAAGTGCAAAGCTCAACTTTTTTTTGGATAAGTATTGATCAGGAGAGTCCAGAGAATCGTACTGCATTGGTTTTATTTAGATTGAACGAAAATCCAAGGACAAGTGTGCAAAAGTAGGTTTTTAACATAATTGTGAATATTTAATGAACGATTTGATTGACAGCAGTGGTTCTTGAGGCAAATGTGTTCAACATTAGGAGATCTATCAAATGATATGCATATTTTGTGGATATGACAAACACCACGTGATTACAGATCCGTAAAACTCGTTAGCGGCAACTAGTGGCCGATTTCTTTCAAAATTCTTACAGACCTCTGGGTCCATGAATCGAACATGCCCACCGAGTTTCATTCCGATCGGCCTCCATTAACCTTGTCTAATAGGTGCTCAAATTTCATTGGCCGATGGCAGCCATGATTTTTGAGATATGCCAATTTCCTCATAGACAATCATTGCCCCTTAGATAAAGACATGCATGCCAATTTTCAAGTCAATCAAACTAACGGTCGGGTGGTTATAGCTATTTTCATGTTTTGTTCATGTGACCAAAGAATGAGCCGATACACATGAGTACAGAGTTTGGTGACAATAGCTCATTTCATTGTCGAGTTATAGCCATTCTGGTAAAACTGGCTCTACCCACATCGAACATTTTGGTGCCTCCTAGCAACCGTGAATCGAAATTTCGACTTTTTGTCAATAATTATGGATATTCAGACTCCAGAGAATATTTTGGCACTGGTTTGGTTCCGATTGGGCGAAAAACATAGGAGTAGTTGACAAAAGTAGTTTTTGACACAATTCAAAATGGCGAAACATTTTTCATGACGGAAATTAAATCGGAGATATACGTTTTGTTGATAAGCTCTGCTTTCCAATGATATAAGACACTTGAGTCTGTGACAAACGGTTTAGGAGTTATGAGCCATTTAACACTTTTGATCACTGTAGCGCCCCCTATTGGCCAATTGGGGTCATACTCTATCAACCTCTCCTCGATTTTTGGACTACCATCTGCCAAAGTTTCAAGTCTCTAGCATTTACGGTTTTGTCTGCACGATCAGTTTTTTGGCAGAATAATAATAATAATAATAATAAAAATCCTTACAATAACAATAGGGTTTCAGCCCTACGGGCTTGAACCCCTAAAAATGTATTTAAAAATATTATAATGTTGTGTAAAAGGTGTATAATACTATAGACACAGCCACTTGATTGAGAGATTTATTTGTGATGGAATAATTACTTTTATTGGAGTCTTACACACATGCTGTAACGTCAATCTGAGCCATGCATTAATTTGAGTGATGACGGATATTATGGGATGCTTGATGTGGCACAGAAAATGCAGATAACTTGATCTTGACCCTTAAGAAACTTTAATTAATGCTGTCACGTAACAAATCTGCTTCAAAATGACTTAAAAATTAAATGAATTGCTAATTACAACATTGAAATAAAAATGTAAAGGGTGTACAAATACTATAAAATCGTGAATATAAATAATTAATGATAATTCATTATAAATAAATTATGTTTAAAAAAAACATTTATCATTTATCTATTATAACTTTTATGTTGGTTTGGTCGTTTGGCTGTTTCCTTAAAAAGGTCCAGAAATTTGTGGGGTTTTTTAATTTATTTTTTTATTTATTATATGATGTCATTACGTTGCTGTCTTGCCACCAGCCAATTGCTGCATTGCTGATCGTGGTTTCGCGTATCGATACATCTGCCCTCTTTAGGGAACACAGGAACGTGCAGTAATCTTAGACAATTTAATCCAGATATTTTAATCCAATCCGCAAATTGGTTTGAAGAACCAAATTAGCCAGAGATCAGTTATCACGATTAGAAGATCTGGGATCTGTCAAATCATCTCAGATGTATTAAACGAGGTACAAAGAACGGACCCCAGGCTGACTAGCAGTATACAGGTGTTTGTCATATAATTAGAATATCATTAAAAAGTTGATTTATTTCACTAATTCCATTCAAAAAGTGAAACTTGTATATTATATTCATTCATTACACACAGACTGATATATTTCAAATGTTTATTTCTTTCAATTTTGATGATTATAACTGACAACTAAGGAAAATCCCAAATTCAGTATCTCAGAAAATTAGAATATTACTTAAGACCAGTACAAAGAAAGGATTTTGCTGGCCAGTTAAGAACAGGGATACCATGGTCCTTAAAACAGGTACTGGTTGCTTTGGCACTGTGTGCAGGTGCCAAGTCCTGTTGGAAAATGAAATCTGCATCTCCATAAAGTTGGTCAGCAGCAGGAAGCATGAAGTGCTCTAAAACTTCCTGGTATACGGCTGCGTTGACCTTGGACCTCAGAAAACACAGTGGACCAACACCAGCAGATGACATGGCACCCCAAACCATCACTAACTGTGGAAACTTTACACTGGACCTCAAGCAACGTGGATTGTGTGCCTCTCCTCTCTTCCTCCAGACTCTGGGACCCTGATTTCCAAAGGAAATGCTAAATTTACTTTCATCAGAGAACATAACTTTGGACCACTCAGCAGCAGTCCAGTCCTTTTTGTCTTTAGCCCAGGCGAGATGCTTCTGACACTGTCTGTTGTTCAAGAGTGGCTTGACACAAGGAATCCGACAGCTGAAACCCATGTCTTGCATACGTCTGTGCGTAGTGGTTCTTGAAGCACTGACTCCAGCTGCATTCCACTCTTTGTGAATCTCCCCCACATTTTTTAATGGATTTTGTTTCACAATCCTCTCCAGGGTGCGGTTATCCCTATTGTTTATACACTTTTTTTCTACCACATCTTTTCCTTCCCTTCGCCTCTCTATTAATGTGCTTGGACACAGAGCTCTGTGAACAGCCAGCCTCTTTTGCAATGACCTTTTGTGTCTTGCCCTCCTTGTGCAAGGTGTCAATGGTCATCTTTTGGACAACTTTCAAGTCAGCAGTCTTCCCCATGATTGTGTAGCCTACAGAACTAGACTGAGAGACCATTTAAAGGCCTTTGCAGGTGTTTTGAGTTAATTAGCTGATTAGAGTGTGGCACCAGGTGTCTTCAATATTGAACCTTTTCACAATATTCTAATTTTCTGAGATTTTCCTTGGTTGTCAGTTATAATCATCAAAATTAAAAGAAATAAACATTTGAAATATACCAGTCTGTGTGTAATGAATGAATATAATATACAAGTTTCCCTTTTTGAATGGAATTTGTGAAATAAATCAACTTTTTTTTGATATTCTAATTATATGACCAGCACCTGTATTGTAATATTCCGCTAAACCTGGTCTTCACAACAACACAACCTTGTTTCTGCAACAACTTTCAGCATGTTTCCTACAACAAGGTCTGTCATGTTTACATTTTACTTGCCGTGAGAATGTGAAATAGGCAGCAAAGTTCAGCGAAATTAGATCAGCAGTCAGACTAAAACTGATTTCCAGAAATGTGATTTGAATAGGATTCCAAACCACATATGAATGTAGCTTGAAATGGATTTGTAATTTAAAAAAAAAAAAATTATGTTGTTCACAAATATCATCGGGTTCCAATCAGATATGCACAAAAACTGGATTTGGGCTAACAGTCTGAACAAGTCTTTTGAGAGCTTGCAGAAATAAATCAAGTTAGATTTGTAAGAGGCTCTTCATTGTGATCTGTTCAATGCAAGTATGTGACAGATCTGACATCTTACATCACTGACTGACACAATTCTTAGAAAGCAGTTTCCCCGCAATCCTTGGCAAAGGTGAAAGGTATACTGACAGTTAATGAGTAAATAATCATATGCAGTCATATCTACAGTGATGATTATCATTTTACAGTACTTATTTTAGAAACTTGGCACATCATTGATAAGGATGGCCTGGAGCCAATGTGAGAGTGTTTGAATTTGGTTGCATTTTTCATTCACTGATCACATACACTACCATTCAAAAGTTTGGGGTCTCTTATGCTCACCAAGCCTGCATGTATTTGATGTCAAATACAGTAAATTTTGTTAAACATTATTACAATTTATAATGGCAGTTTTTTTTCAGAATTTGGCTGAAATGGCAGAAATTTCAGCATCATTACTCCAGTCTTAAGTGTCACTCACTGATTTGATGCTCAAGAAACATTTCTTATTATTATCAATGTTGAAAGTAGTTGTGCTGCTTAATATTTTTATGGAAACCGTAATAAAAAAAAAAGTCAGGATTCTTTGATGAATATAGAGAAATAGAAATAATTTTTTTATTGACCCAAACTTTCGAATGGTACACATTTTTTTAATTTGCATTCAATACATCACAGAAAACCACAAATGGGCAACATTTGTGGTTTTCTGTGATGTATTGAATGCAAATTGCACTTGCTTAGTAACAAAGATATATTTGTCTTTGAAGCATTACCTATAATGGCATGCAAATTATAAACAGTCATGTTTAAAAATCAGTAATGTTTTAATGAATTTATGGCTGTCATGGAGATACATTATAGCGTTAATATTTAATGGTGTATATACACCGATCAGGCATAACATTATGACCACTGACAGGTGAAGTGAAAAACACTGATTATCTTTTCATCACGGCACCTGTTAGTGGGTGGGATATATTAGGCAGCAAGTGAACATTTTGTCCTCAATGTTGATGTGTTAGAAGCAGGAAAAATGGGCAAGCGTAAGGATTTGAGTGAGTTTGACAAGGGCCAAATTGTGAAGGCTAGCATCTCCAAAACTGCAGCTCTTGTGGGGTGTTCCCCGTCTGCAGTGGTCAGTATCTATCAAAAGTGGTCCAAGGAAGGAACATTGGTGAACCGGCGACAGGGTCATGGGCGGCCAAGGCTCATTGATGCACGTGGGGAGAGAAGGCTGGCCCGTGTGGTTTGATCAAAGAGATGAGCTACTGTAGCTCAAATTGCTCAAGAAGTTAATGCTGGTTCTGATAGAAAGGTGTCAGAATACACAGTGCATCACAGTTTGTTGTGTATGGGGCTGCATAGCCGCAGACCAGTCAGGGTGCCCATGTTGACCCCTGTCCACCGTGGGCACGTGAGCATCTGGAGCACGGAGCAATGGAAGAAGGTGACCTGGTCTGATGAATCACGTTTTCTTTTACATCACGTGGATGGCTGGGTGCTTGTGTGTCACTTACCTAGGGAACACATGGAACCAGAATGCACTATGGGAAGAAGGCAAGCCGGTGGAGGCCGTGTAATGCTTTGGGCAATGTTCTGCTGGGAAACCTTGGGTCCTGACATCCATGTGGATGTTACTTTGACACGTACATTGTTGCAGATCATTTCCCTTTAAAGGAAACGGTATTCCCTGGTGGCTGTGGCCTCTTTCAGCAGGATAATGCGTCATCTGTTTTGGCAGCAAAAGGGGGACCAACACAATATTAGGATTCAGATTAAGACAATATTAGGTCATAATGTTATGTCTGCTCAGTGTGTATATATATTGTCACACATACCAGATATGTTGCTAAAAACAGCTCTGGCTATAAATAGCTTTAGCAGGTAAGTGAAAATGTTATCAGGGTAGTACAAATCTAAACTGCTTGCAGTAAGTTCTGTTATGTTTTATTGTTTGTTTGCAGGTCTGGTTCACGCTACAGATTACTCTAATGCCAGTGTAACAGCAATATTTGATTCCTATCAGGTCAGTTTGATTGATTGATTAATTGATTGATTTGATTGATTGATTATATACTTTATTCATCCCGAAGGAAAGTCAAGGCATCCAGTAACTTATACACACACACACACACACTCACACTCACTATAGCAAAATATACATTTCTCAATGTTAAGTGGTCTCTTAATTTTTTCTAGATATATATATATATATAAGTTTAGATAACAATTGTGCACAAGGCTACTCTGTCAATAAACAACTACACATATATAGTAATCGGGTACAGCTGTCCGATTACTATATTTGTGTAATTGCTGTTATCTGATCATTACCTTTGGATTGTGGACTTCAGTAAAAACACACGTGCCTTGAGAGATAGACAAATAGACAGTTAAAGGTATGGTTCACCCAAAAAATGTACCTTCTGCCATTTACTCATGTTTTCAACTTTTTTTATCTTACATGGAACATAAAAGGAGAAAAATTGCTGATCTTTAATAAACAGTTGCTTTGAAAACCCAGACAAAATTTAAATAATTTAAAACATTATTTTTCTCTATTTTTCTGTCGCCTTTGGCTTGCTCAGTTGGGGACACTACATTTTCAAATAAATGTCCAAATAAATTTAATTACTAAACTAAATTAACTATATCAACTACATTACTTGAATATATATGATAATTGAAATGAGCTGATGACCTCACTGTTTTCTCCAGAGCGGCTGTTCAGCCAAATCAAATGCGGTTGCATTATTTTCCTGTCTAACACTGTGAAGCTGCTTTGAAACAATCTGCATTGTAAAAAGCGCTATATAAATAAAGTTGACTTGACTTGACATGAACTGTTCTCTTCTGTCATAGCATATAACAAAAATGTAAAATTACAAAAATATCTTTGAAATGACTTTCCTGACAAAACTCTTTTTCAACCTTTCCCCTACAGTCTTCTGGGTAGATTCTGGCATGTTATTTTAAGTTGTAATAATATTTCACAATACTATATTTTTGGTCAAATAAATGCAGCATGGGTGAGCAAAAGAGACTTCTTTCAGAAACAGAAGTGGGAATGTTTGGCAAAACAAAAAATCTTGGAACGTTTGACAAGCAAAATGATTTTCAGTCAGTTTGTTTAATTGATTTTTTTTCTTTTATATTTGAAAATAGTTCACTTCATCTTCACAAATGTTTCTTGTAAAACAACTGTTTGCGAATCAAACATTTAAACATAAAGGGTGTAGGCAACATTGAATGAATGTAAGATACATTTTATTGATCTATCATTTTTGGGTGAATTATCCTTTTAGGGCTGCCCACATTTATCTTGTGTTTGTGTATTTTCTGGTATCTTTTGTCCATATAGTGTCTTAGAACATATTTCTGTAAGTGGTGCTTGTTCATAGATACTGTCATAGTGTGTGTTTGTGTGATCATCAGATGTGCTGGAGTGGATTTCTTTGCTCACTCCTCTCTATACCTCTCTCCATCCTTCCCACGGTGCAGAACACAAGGTACTCGTGCACCCTGAATCGCTCCAATATTTCCAGAATACTTTTTAGTCCACTTTTGACTAAATAATTAATACTCTATTTTCTTGTATTTAGTCACAAATTTGGATCATGTGATCCATCCATATTCGGGGTGCCCATCCCAATCATGTCTCTTGTGAGTATAATGCAGTTTTACTTTATTTATTTATTTATTTATTTATTTATTTATAAAGACAATACACAGTAATTAACGTGCTGGTTTTCTATTATTTAATGACATGCACTTGATTGTGTTTGGTGCCACAGCCCTACCTGTCATGTCTTTGTCACAGATGGCGGACCAACAAGCAGCCATGTTTGGAGAATGCTGTTTTGACACTGGAGATGTAAAAATTACTATGGGCACAGGGACCTTCATGGACATCAATACAGGAAACAAACCACACACGTCTGTAGCCGGTATGACATTCCAGTGCTGATCTTACCTTGATTTATAAGCTCACTATATTCAGCTGCAAAATAACTACTAATAATTTACTAGAACTACTACTAATCTAAACCAACTACACAGTAACACACAGCTAATTTAGACCCCATGAAATCAAAATTGAAGTTTTATGACTTTTAGTGTATACTACTATTCAAGAAATTAATACTTTTATTCAGCAAGGGTGCATTCAATTGATCATAAGTGAGCATAAATGCTGGTCTTTTGAACTTCTGTTCCTGAAAAAATGATCAATTTCCAAATATTAAGGAGCAACTGTTTTCAACATTGATATTAATAAAAAATGTTTCTTGAGCAGCAAATCAGCATATAAGAATGGTTTCTGAAAGATCATGTGACTGAAGACTGGAGTAATGATGCTGAAAATTCAGCTTTGACATCACAGGAATAAATTACATTTTAAAATGTATTTAAATAGAACACAGTTATTTTAAATTCTATTGATGTTCCACAATATTACTCATTTAGCTTTGGTGAGCATAAAAGGCTTCTTTCAAAAACGTACCGACCCCAAACGTTTGTACAGCAGTGCACATTACTGGAAACAGCAGGTTAGGGCATGATGTGAATCTGTGATCAGTTAGAAAGGAGACACTGATGTGTCCATTTGTTGGTCCCTCTCTCCTTTTCATGTGGTCTGTATCATGTGTTTTCTGAATAGGCCTTTATCCACTGGTTGGGTGGAAGATCGGTGCTGATGTTGTGTATCTGGCTGAAGGTAATGCCGCTGGAACAGGTTCTGCGATTAAATGGGCACAGGATCTAGGTGAGTAGGATGACTAATGTGCATTTAGGCCTACTTGCAAAATAACAAGCCCACGCATATCCCTTAACTTTAATATGCATTTTTCACGACATAAATACAAAGATTGAAGATTGTAGATGCACACTCCATTATGACAATTTATTTCACTTGGAAAAAAAAAAAGCTGAGAGAAAAACTGCTGAAATCACTTGGTGACACTATTATTTTGATGTTGTAATTCTATTATTGTAGTGTAATTTCTTTGATGCCTGTCTTATAGAACTCTTTTCTGATGTGAAGGAGACAGAAGCCATAGCTACCAGCGTGGAAGACTCAGACGGCGTGTATTTTGTGCCTTCTTTCAGTGGCTTACAGGTGTGTTTATGTGCATCTGTGACATTTTGCCTCATAGACTTTCATTGTTGTCTATGCAGGCAGGTCCTTTAATGTATAATTTTTTTTTTAAACTCATGGTTCATCTCATATATTTGTTATAAATACAGCAGATTTTTAAATCGTGCCATTGTCTGAATGAACTGGGTAATGAAATCCAAGATGATCTGAAATCTGGAAGACTATGATTATGTATGTTTATGTGCCACAGGCCCCTTTGAATGATCCTAAAGCTTGTGCCTCTTTCATGGGCTTAAAACCTTCCACAACCAAGAGACACCTGGTCCGAGCCATTCTGGAGTCTATAGCGTTCAGGTAAGATGCTTTGCAAGATCTGACTGTATAATCAAAAGATCTCTCATGAATCAAAGAATATGATCTGTTAATGTTATAAAAAGGCAGAAGGGACGGATTGTGTCAAGGTCATAAATTAACCAGGGCTTTGGGAAAAATGGGCAAATACCGGCCCTTAATAAAAACAAAAGTTAATAATTTCTGACACCTAGTATATGACCAACTACACTGAAACAAGGTGCTAGCCAAATCAAAGAATAAGTGTGCATATACATAGTGCTGGGGTCCCTTCTTCGTACGTCGCTAACTCAGTTAGCTGGATTTGATTGTTGACGATTTGGCATGATCTTGGATTGTTTGGTTCTTCGAAGCTCATCCTGGACTTGTTGTCATAGCAACAGGTCCGTAAGCTTAAACCTGCTCGGGAGCAGGCTTATTTCATGTAAACAAGATTAGATTGCATCTTTTTAAGCAGTGTTGATACTTAAAATCTGTCCCAACCACTGCTACTTTATTACAAGAGTTCCTTACTGAACCAGGGGTAATAATAATTTATAATAATAATATAAAAAATAATTTGAAAATAATATTATAATGTTGTGTAGTCTATAATACTATAGACAAAGCCACTTGATTGAGAGATTTATTTGTGATGGAATCATTATTTTATAATTTTATTGAAATCTTATACACTGAACAGTTAATCTGAGCCGTGCATTCATTTGAGTGGTGACGGATATTATGGGATGGCTTGATGCAGCGCAGGAGATGCAGATAACTTGATCTTGACCCTTCAGAAACTTTAATTAATGCTGTACGTAACAAATCTGCTTCAAAGATAAGGTTAAATAAATTGCTAATTACAACATTGAAATAAAAATGTAAAGGCTGTACAAATACTAGAAATCATGAATATAAATAATTGGGAATCATGTTTAAAAAAAACAGTGCACATTTCATTATAACTTTTATGTTGTTTTGGTTGCTTGGCTGTTTCCTTATAAAGGTCCAGAAATTCGTCAAGTTTTTTGCCAGGTGGCTTTTTTAATTATATGATGTCATTACGTTGCTGTCTTGCCGCCAGCCAATCGCTGCATTGCTGATCGTAGTTTCGAGTATCAATGCAACTGCCCTCTTCAGGGAACACAAGAACGCACAGTAATCTAAACTTAATCCAGATATTTTAATCAAATCCGCAAATTCGTTTGAAGAACCAAATTAGCCAGAGATTAGTTATCACGATTAGATGATCTGGGATCTGTCAAATCATCTCAGATGTATTAAGCAAGGTACAAAGAACGGATTGAACCCCAAGATTGCTTCAAATCATCTGTTATTGTTCCTGTTTTGATCAAACATACTACCTACTTACCTATTACCTATAACATACAACCTACTTAAATGATTAACTAACATCTTTGGAAATGAAAATATTTGAGTTAAACGGGTCACTGAAGATCAGTGTAAATAGACTTTGTCCTCAACGCATGTATTTTGTGGCATGTGTAATCCTTTTCGTAGAATTAAGCTTGGTATTTAACACTTTTCCAAGATTTATTGAAGTTGGCATTAAACAGAAGTTGCATTAGTCTTTTCTTCTCAATTTTGAAGTATATCTCTATTGTGTCAAATGGCTTCTCGAAAAAATGTAGGGTGGGACATGATATTGTCCATATGGTATTGATTGGATGATTGTTGTTTGCTATTGCTGTGATGTCAGGTGAGTGACAGGTTGTCCCACCCTCATGCCAGTAAACATCATCAGAGAAGAGAAGAGATGTCATTGAAAGAGGGAGGGAAAGTTATTTTGATTAAAGATTACAAGGACACATGAATTATATTATGAAAATAATGAAATAATGATGTGCACTGATAAATCATTTATAATAAATACTGCAATATTCCATAAAAAAGAAAACATTTAGATTTCATGGTAATTAAACGTAAGTGAATTATTCACAATGAATGTCAGTCAAATATTGGCAATGTATTTTTAGTTTAACTATCACTATAGTTCTTTACTGCAGGGAATGATCAAACTATGAAATCTGTAGACAAGAAAACCAGAAAACCTGCCAATTCTTTGAGCACAACACCTCAAACAGTGTCTGCAGGGATGAAAATGTCACTTACGTTATAAAGAAAGAACATTGGCCATCTCAGACCCCTGATGATGCTTTGCTTCACACATCTCACAACCAGTCATTATTGTAAACTTGATGAGTTCTTTGTTTGTCATCTGACTTGGTTCTGCCACAGCACAATCAGACAAAAAAAGAGAAGGAGTTTGGATGCAAACCACCATCCTTTGGCATTTTCTGCCAATCTAGTGTAGTTAATCAGGACTTGTGTATTAATAGGGACTCATTCCTACTTGCTTGCCCTTTTCACCCTTAAGAAAAGTTTCATCTTTCAGATAAATAAAGACCGAACTCAACAGCCCAGGGGGGTAATTCCAGAAAGCAAGGTTAACTGACATATACCCTGAACTCTCGGTTGATTAACCCAAACATTGTTTACTCGTGGTATGAAGGTTCCAAAACCTGCTCTGGAGCAGGTTATGTTCAAAGAATGAGCTGCTATGGCTACATGCATGCCCTGAAATTTACAAGTTGAGTAAACTTACCTGGCTAAGTCGCATAACCTGCTTTCTGGAATCTGTTCCTACTTCACTCCTCAGCTGGTGTCTTTGCCCATCGTAATAATTATTGACTTATCCAATCCCATCTCATGAGAAAACCTATTTTACAAGTTTGCAATTTCGTATGAATTTATACATTTTAATTTTGAATAAAAAAACATACATTTTAAAAAAGTAAGCATCATAGCATGAAGTATATGGGGTCCAACACTATAACCTAACCTTCAGTGGGCCATGAGAAAATTTTACAAATTCATACAAATGGCCAACAATTTGCCAAAACATAAAATAGTTACAAATTCCCATAAGGCTGTGATGGACTAATAGGTAACAACCAAAGTTTTAATACCAGTCCATTTCTAGTCATAACCTCCTTGTGTACAAACCGGCAAATAACAGCAATTCTGATTCTGATTTTTAGGAACAAGCAGCTCTTTGATGTCATGCTTAGGGAAACGCATATTCCCATCACTAAAATCAGGTGAGGGTCTCACCCCGGTTCTCTGTTTTGTGGCATAGCCTGATCCTACCTGTCTGAACTTTCATATATTTCTATACATTTATAGGGCAGATGGAGGTGTATGCACAAATGATTTTGTCATGCAGCTGACGGCTGATCTGTTGGGGCATAAGATAGCACGTCCAAGTCACTTTGAAATGTCCTGCCTTGGAGCTGCTTTTGTTGCGGGACTAGGAACAGGTAAGGAAAAAGATTATAGTACATTATAGTGCAGCAAACAAACTAATTCCTAATCTAGGCTTAATCTGATTCTATAAACCCTATAAAGTATTGTATTTGATATGCACATTTCTAAGGCCTCTAAATAATCAACACGATCAAATATTTGCTGAAAAACCTGTTGTACACAATCTACTACATGGCATCTATCATGTGATTGATACTTCATACTTTTATAGCAAGTTAAAGGCCTGTTAATATAATTGTGAAAAGAACAAAGCATTTAAATGTCATCTCACTAAGAAATTGTATTGGGAGATATAGAGTAGCAACTGATATGTGTATGCATATATATATTTTAAGTAGTCTGCTGTACTGTTATGATGAGCTCATTGATTTGCATTACAAGCTATCAGAATTTCATATTTTTGCTCTGTTTGGGCCTCTGAATAAAATCTATCAATCTCTGATTTTTTCCCCCTCATATATCAAATATGATACTCAAAACTTTTATATTTTATCTAAAGGGTCAATAAACACTGATGTTCGAGTCTGTCTGTGATTACATTAAGGAACAGAAAAAACTGAGACAGACTAAAAAGAAAAACGTCTCCCAGACACTTGAGGAAACCTACCTGCAAAACTACAGTACTGTGAAAAGTTTAGGCACTTGTCAGAATGCTTTAAAGTGAGAATGCTGTCAAAAATAATAACATAAATAGCTTTTATTTATGAATTAACTTCTATTAACTAAATCAAATCGATATTTGGGGTGACCACCCTTTGCATCTATTCCTACACCTATTCATGTAGTTTTGCAGGAAGGTTTCTTCAAGTGTCTTGGAGACGTTGCCTCAGTTCTTCTGGATTTAGTCTTTTTTCTGTTTCTTCATGTAATCACAGACAGACTCGATGATGGTGAGATCAGATCATACCGGCTGCGGTCAGACTTCTTGTGCATAAAAAAAAAAAAAAAAATCTCACTGGATTATTACAATTAATTGCAAAATGAATGTTTGGAAATGTAAACTGATATTTCCTACTGACACACTACAGTAAAAGATATAAATAACTGGCTTAAAAACATTTTTTGTGTGAAAATACCAACGTGCCTAAGACTTTTGCACAGTACTATATTTATATTTATATATATATAATATAATTTTTTTTTTTTTTTTTTTTAACTGACTATTATTTCATATGTCAGGCTTTACAGAGTGAATCTGCCCATTTATTTCTGAATTGTCCTTTAGGCTACTGGAGGAACCAAGACAAGCTGAAGAAGCTTTTGACCACTGACCAACATTTCCTTCCTAGAAGGAGTAAAGCAGAAGGGGACAAGGGGGGCCAATACAGAGGTGTCCTGCAGAGCTGGGAGAAGGCTCTTCAGCGGTCCATGCACTGGTATAGCCAGCCCTGATTTACCACAAGTTTATTCCATAAACAGGTGTGGGGCTATTCTCTTTCTCTCCGAGAAAAACACTTGAACAGTATAATTTCCAATCTGGTTGTTTTTAAGCGGTTTATGTGTACAGTTTATGAGTCTTGCCTAATTACTAGGAGTTTTACAGATTTACAACTTGTCTGTGCAAATCCAAGTCACAGCACCAAGTTGAACCAAGATGAATCCAGTGGTATTATGAAGACAGGGTGGCAAGCGCAGCATAATTCCTACTTTAGAATAAGGTAGATGTAGTATTATGATTTTGCCAATCAATACTTCAGCCATTAGGCACTGAAAATCAATTGGTGCCTTTAACCAACTACTGTTTTTTTATATAAATATGAACAAATGAATTTGAACTCATGTGCCTTAATGAGGTGCCTTTGTATGAGAGATCCACAGTGAGTTAACCCGGTTTCTCATCTCCTAAATGATGACATCTCACCCTGAGAGAAGTATAGTAATTATATGTAATTCATGTTGTTTACATAGATTGGATGGGAGTAAGTGAAACTTGCTGCTCTCTCTCACCTTTATTAATTGTTAACACACATTGTTCATCCATTATTAGTGCATGACAATTTATACAAGCAATCATTAATTCTATTGTAATTTTCATGTAATAATAGCTGACATTTTCTAATTGCACATATAGTCTTGATGTTATATAGGTTATTTTTTTATATTAAGTGTACCTCTTAATACAAAGACAATGCTGCACACATGGAAAACTTGTTACCTGAAGTGCTATATTTACTTCTTTTTTTTCTTTTTTTTACTTTCAATTGATACTATCAACAGTGGCTAATGATATAATGCATTCAACTGTAGCAAATAAGTAACTGTGAAACTGTAATATCATAGGCTGTTATCAGGGTTTCAAAGAAAGAATATACATGATATTTGCTATAAATAAAAATGTATTTTATGAATAGACTGTCAAAGAACTCTTAACATTGTGCCATGTTTCATGTCAGTATGTGAAATTATTTGTTTTAAATAAATATGCTATTTTAATGTCAAATTGTGTGCGTTGCCATGCAAATAAACCCAGGGTGAATGGGTTTATATAAAACGTGAGATTTTTAATTACTAAAATGAACTAACTAAAGACCTGATAGGCATTATATAATGTATGGGTCTAAAATTGTTAGTTACAGTAGTGCTTTAATGGAAATAGTTTGCTGAAGCTCCTGGTGAGTCTTACATCTGTGCTGAACAATGTAAAAAAACTGTAAAGTCGCACAATAAAGGCTAAACCAAATAAGGATCCCCTACAATTATATATGTAAAATATTCTTTGAGGATAAATTGGTATGAACAAAAAATTATAGTAAAAAAAATTATAATCTTAGAGCATTATTTGCGTTTGGTTTTGTCGTGCATTCAATTTATTATATAATCGTAATTATTTATAGACCACGGGCGTAGGAAACGGCCTCCGTGTTTTCTATTGGTCGATCCAGGTGTCAATCACTTAGTGAAGTGGGTGGATCTAGAGCAAAAATGGCGACGTTATCTGTCGGAGAGCCTCAGGAGATGGAAGGTGAGCGAACTTGTCTATTTTAATGATTTATTTTCAAAGGAGCATTTAATAAAGCGGCGATTATTCTTTTTGCTCTAAGCTTTTGTACACAACCTGAGTTTTAGATTTTTAATCAGTTCATATTTTAGTGTCCTCTTACCATTCATTCACAATGTAATGTGTGATTGTTTACGTTTATCACACAGCTAACTAAAGATACTCTAATAGTCTGCACGCATGAAATGGCGATAAAAGCTGCTTCGTTTTTTTCAGTGTATTTAAATATCATTATTTAGTACAGCCCTCTTTTTGGCTGTTTGTATAGTTGTGTACAGGGCGTAACATCTTACTGGTTAGCTAATGTAGCCCACCAGCTTGCATTACCTGTCAAAGTCTCACCTGTTCGGATAGATAAAGTATAGGAGAACATGAATGTGAGCTATCAGATGTGACAAATCGAGCTTTTCTCGATGCCTCCATTTGTTTCCACCTGCTGTATCAGCACAGTTTGCTAGCATGCTGCTGTTGTGGGATGAGGGTGTGTGTGTGTGGGATGGGCTCATTTAATAGATGGAGGCTTTGAAATAGTGTTTTCATATGAAGGTATGGGCCATCAATAATTTTTGACCCAGATAACAGCAGTGGCATTTTGTAAGCTGGTTGGTACTGTGGGTGTGCCTTAAAACCATTAGAAAAATATTATACGCTGTGATTTAAAGTTGACAGGAGGGGTGAGTCTGAGGAATCTGGTGATGATGAGACCAAGAGGAAGAGTCTCAATGGAGAGGTCGACTCTCTGCAAGCCCCTTCGACTGGTGAGACCTGTATTGGTTTTATAAGAAGTTTTAGGGTAACAGTTAAACTATTCTCCAATTCTGTTTCCTTACCACTCTCACTTCCACTTTTAGTACCTGAGGAGTCACCTGTTGACATGGACACCATAACTTTAGACCCAGATGAAGAGGTGACTAAGGAAGTTGATTGTTTCTTTTAGAGAGTTTATATAGATGTTATTATTAGCACCATGACTCATTGCGTCTTATTTATTTAGGATGTGGATCTAGTCCACTGTCGCATTGGGAAGATTGAAGGTCTGGAGGTTCTCCAGAAGGCAAAGGTGAGAGTATCAAATGCTGTTTCTTTAGATAATTGATGTAGTAGAATTGGATAAAGAATTGTGGACAGTTATTTATTTACAGTATCAATGCCTTATTACAAATCTTAAATGAGTAATTTTCTTTGTTTCCACCAACAGACAATTTCTCTCAGACAAAACCTCATCAAACGGATTGAGAACATGGACAGCCTCGTCTCATTAAAGGAACTTGATCTTTATGACAACCAGATCCGTAAACTAGAGAATCTTCAGGCCCTAAAAGAGCTAGAGTAAGTCAGACATTATTTTGTCCAGACCTAAAATGTAATTTACACTGCTTTTCAGTATGTTTTTTTTTTTTTAAATGAATGCTGTTTTTAAACTTTCTATTCATCAAAGAATCCTGAAAATGTTTCTTGAGCATCAGATCATCATATTAGAATGATTTCTGAAGGATCATGTGACACTGAAGACTGGAGTAATGATGCTGAAAATTCAGCTGTACCATCACAGGAATAAATTAAATTTTGAAATATATTTCAATAGAAAACAGTTCTTTTAAATTGTAATAATAATATAAAAAAAATTAAAATAATAAAAGACTGTTTTTACTGTATTTTTGATCAAATAAATATAGCCTTGGTGAGAAAGAGACTACCAACCCAGAACTTTTGAATGTACAGTGTCTTGAATACATCTCTTTCATGATGAGCATTTTTTTAATTACTGTATTCAAATTCCTTGTGATCTTTTTTTGGGGGGACAGATGTCAGACTAACTGCTATGATCATAATGAAGAAATAAAAGATTTGTTAAGAGAAGAAAAATCTTAAAAAGAACCTTAAGTAGCATAATCTTTGAAAAAAACCTGATTATTAATATTTTTAAAATGTTGTCCAATGTTAAGTCATGTGGTGCAACTGACATTTAGGAGAAAAAAAAACATAAAACAGGAAAAATATCCTAGAGGACCAGAGAGGAAATGTTTTTCAAAACCATATAAAACCAACTTGAATACAAAGAGTGCATTAAGAACTTCAAAAATATGTTTTATCTCTTATATTTGAAGAATTGATAAAGAACAAACAAGCTTTTAAAAGAGTTGCTGCATGCAGTTTTCTCATTTGTGATTGTGATTTGCAGGCAGCTAGATGTATCATTCAACTTATTGAGGAAGATTGAGGGATTGGATTGTCTCACACAAGTCAAGAAGCTCTTCTTGCTTCACAATAAGATTACAAGCATTGCCAACCTCGATCACCTGACGAGCCTCCAGATGCTTGAGCTGGGCTCTAACCGCATCAGGGTGAGACATCCAAGACCAAATCGGCTCTTTAAATGCTACATATTCTCCTTCGCTTACTTAACATTTCTCTGTTCATACTGTGAATATGTTTTCAAGCTCAAATTTTATGCATGTAAATACTTTCATTTCAGATTATTGAGAATCTGGATTCTCTTAGTTCTTTGGAGAGTTTGTTCCTTGGCACGAATAAAATCACTCAGCTACAGAACCTTGATGGATTGCACAGTCTGACGGTTCTCAGTATCCAGGTGCGTTTGCGATAGAAAGTGCTTTTTTTTAGCCATATACCTTCTCCGTTGGTGTTCTAACATCTGTTCTTGCCTAACAGAGTAACCGTATCACGAAGTTGGAGGGACTCCAGAATCTTGTGAACCTGCGAGAGCTTTACTTGAGTCATAATGGCATTGAAGTCATGGAGGGCCTGGAGAACAATGTAAGATCTACTATGGTTGCTCATGTATGCAGTACTCTTCCCTGTCAACATTTATCCATAAGATACTCTCTGAAATTATAACTTGCATGATGTATTTGTGACTGAGCAGTGGTTTACAAACTTCTCAAATATCTGTATCAAGTTGCAAGATAAGTCATCATAAGAAGCTGTCAAGCTCAAAGCTGTCTAGTATTTAGTAGTTTCATGCTTAATTTCCCCATTTCTCCAGCTGTTTTGAAGTTCTGTGCCTCTCCACTGCACCTTTACTCCATAGGGGCTTTCTTTGTGTTCTGATCTGTCATCACATCTAGCAGTGGTTTTATTTTTATCCGTCCCAGAATAGTTCAGTGCTGGAATATATAGATCTTACATCTTCCTCCCTTTCTTTTTTAGAAAAAGCTGACAACTTTGGACATCGCTGCAAACAGGATAAAAAAGATTGAAAATATCAGCCATTTGACTGATTTAAAAGAATTTTGGGTAAGAAAGAAAAAGGTTTACTGTTTGTACATTTTATTTATAGCATACTGTAGGTAAATAAAAATATATACACTACTGTTCAAAGGTTTGGGGTTAGTAAGATTTATAATTTAAGGAAATTAATCTTTTTTTTTTTTTTCAGCAAGGATGCATTGAATTGATCAAAATTGATGGTAAAGACATTTAGAATAAAAAAAAAGAATAATAATTTAAATGTATGCTGTTCTTTTGAAATTTCTATTCCTCAAAGGTTGCCTGAAAAAAAGTCACTTTTTAGATTAGGGTCCATTTCTCACTATTAACTAACTATTAACTACAACTTTTGCTGCAATAAACTCCCAATTATTGCTTATTAATAGTTAGTACGGTAGTTGTTAAGTTTAGGTATTGGGTAGGATTAAGGGATGTAGAATATGGTCATGCAGAATAAGGCATTAATATGTGCTTTAGAAGTACTAATAAACAGCCAATATCCTAGTAATATGCATGCTAATAAACAACTAGTTAATAGTGAGAATCGGACCCTAAACTGAAGTGATACTGAAAGTTAAAAAAAAAAAGTTTCCACAAAAATCTTAAAGGGATAGTTCATCCAAAAATTATCCTATAATTTACTTACCCTCAAGCCATCCTAGGTGTATATAACATTCTTCTTTCAGATGAATACAATCAGAGTTATATTAAAAACATATCCTGGGTAATCCAAGCTTTATAATGGCAGTGAATGGCAGCCCAAAATTTGAAGACCAAAAAAGCACATCCATCCATTATAAAAGTAATCCACACGGCTCCAGGGAGTTAATAAAGGCCTTCTGAAGTTAATTGATGGGTTTGTGTTAGAAAAATATCCATATTTAAGACTTTATAAAGTAAATTATCTAGCATTCACTGCCTTTATAATGCTTGGAAGAGCCAGGACAGTTTAAAAAAAAATATAGCTCCGATTGTATTCGTCTGAAAGAAGAATGTCATATACACCTAGGATGGCTTGAGGATGAGTAAATGGGGTAATCTTCATTTTTGGGTGAACTACCCCTTTAAGCAGCACAACTGTTTTCAACATTGATAATAATAATAATAATAATAATAATAAGAAGAAGAAATGTTTCTTGAGCAGCAAATCAGCATATTAGAATGATTTCTGAAGGATCATGTGACACTGAAGACTCTTTTTTTTCCTATAATTTTTATAGGAATAATTTGAGTTGTAGTAATATTTCACAATATCACTTTTTTTACTGTATTTTTCATCATATAAATTCAGCCTTGGTGAGCATAAGAGACTTTCAAAAACATTAAAAACTCTTACACTACCATTTAAAAGATCGGTATGTAAAAAGTGTACTTCAGAGAATCAATTTATATTGCTGTTATCATTTATAACAATAATCATTGTCAGTATGCTAATATACTTTTTAGAGGGAGAAAAAAAAATTGTAAATCCTTCAAATTTGTTTTCTTATTCTCTCTTATACAGATGAATGACAACCAGATAGATAACTGGGCAGACTTGGACGAACTCAAGAACGCCAAAGGTCTAGAGACTGTCTATCTGGAGAGAAACCCCCTGCAGAAGGACCCTCAATACAGACGCAAGATCATGTTGGCGCTTCCCAGTGTCAGGCAGATCGATGCAACCTTCATCCGTTTCTGATCATCCACTTCACCTGCCCAGCCACATTGTGCCCTCCCTCACCCATCCACTGCACATTACAAACACAATGCCACCATATTTCCTTCATGCACCTCATGGACACCCTATTTACCTCTTTTATTTACTTTTTAACAACAACAACAACAAAAAAGAATCTCACACTCCAGTGTTGCCATTCCATGTGCCAGCACCTTTTACTCACACTGAGACTATATACCTATGCTCTGACTTATACTATAGTGTGAATGCTTGTTAATTTATTTTCAGTATAAGACCTGATCAGTGTGAGCTGAGAAGAACTGATGCCTGTTGCTCCGAAAATATATCAATGCTGACCCTTATTGCCCTTAGCATTTTGGCTAGGAAATGATTGCATTCTAGTCCCTTTACGCTTCCATCCATGTAGGTTATAGGCTAATATCAGACATTTCTGCCCTGTATGATTTACATCAGGCGTTGAGATCTTATTATATGAGGTGGTAAAAACGTCACATTGCATTCAGGTACTGAAGACAGCTATGGGGAAATTCTTATTCTTTGATGTGATCAGGGACTTTCCTTGCGTGATATGTAAGGCTACACTCATGGATTCAATTTGCATATCAGTTCTGTTTTTGGTTGTAGCAGTATGTTAAAATATTAGCTGGTTGAAATGTGATAACGCATATTGTTCACTCTTGAATATATAATAGCCTCAATTAGAGATTAGTTCCATTTTAAAACCAAGGTCCATGGCATTTTAGATGTTCTAAAGATCAAGGTGATATTAGGTGATCACTAGTTTTGTTATTATACCTTTTTTGAAGAATTAAATATAACATTCACTCTGAATATTCACACACTTCATTTTAATGCATGACCTGAGGAGTAATTTTCTCCCCCCTAATAGAAGGTGAATGGAAGAGGCCACAGTATGGTGACTGTTAGGCCACTCCCATTTGACCAGTGAGAGAGGGGGGTCTAGGAGGGCTCAGCTGATACTGTATAAAATAAACCCAACCCCTTTAAAAGGGTCAAATAACAACTGCATAGGATTGCTTTTAATTTGCTCAAATTTTCACTTTGTTTTACAAGCTTGGTTGACTGTTTCAGAATTGAATGTACTATAAATAATAAACTTAATTTGAGCAGTGCTCATCCTTCAGACATTTGTTTTGCATTCAAGACACAGGTTACCTCTCATTTCACAATGCAACTCACTATACATTGACAATTTCAGCGATATTGGATTCATTTGATTATTTAATTCATATACAGAATGTATATTCCCATAAATATATAAAAGTGAATTGATAGATCCAACCTTTTATCGACCCCGTCTTGTTAGATAGTTGTACATATTGCAGATGTCAATTCAAGTATGTGTAAACTGGTCTTGTGAATTAGATTGATCAAATAGGGAATAGTATTGGAGCTTTAAGCTTATAATAAAAATGGTAGGACAAGTGATCAAATGGGCTGAATAGAGTAAGTCATACATTCAGTGAGCCAAATAGTGATCCGAAGTAAATGGCTATTGTTAGATTATCATTGAGCTGAGAAAACTTTTAAACTGAGATATTAAATAATTGCTGTAAGCATCCTTTATACAATTAATTAGTAGTTTGATTATTTATGTTTTTTTTTTGTTTGTTTTAAAATGCATATTTCACTGAGTTTGAGAAATTTAATGTGTAACAAAATATGTATGTTCCTTAGATAGATCAAAGGTATCCTGGGATGTATTTGGAACAATAGAATAATCATAACATAATCATAAATAAAGTGGTTATATTGTAAATATAGAGTTTTATTTAACATCCAATTTCATTACATATTTTATTATATTTTAAGGAATTCTGTTATGACTACTTTCTGTGTGTAAAAGTCATTGCAGGTCATGGTTTATCTAAGGTGTGCATGGTGAGTTCATTATACATTTTCACAAATGTTGCTATATTTCTGACAATTTCATGTTGCACTTTATTACAGACTGGTGTTACTAATAACTAATAACTTAGATTTTACATAATTTAATATGAATTGTGATAAATTAACCCCTGGTTTCACATACAAGGCTTAAACTAGTCCCAGACTAAAATGTTTGAGCTGTTTTAACTGAAACCAACTTGCACTGGTATATCTTAAAATATGTCAGTGCCATTGTTTTTTCTCAAGATGCAAACCAGTAATGTTTTTTTCTAAGGCAGGTTTATAAAAGCTACTTAAATGTCCTAATTAAACTAAGGTCTGGCTTAATCTAAGCCCTGTCTGTAAAACCAAGCCATAGTCTTATTAATATTCCCAAAATGTCCCTGTGATTTTGAAACTATCATGATGGCATTGCTAATTTATCTGTGTTTATAGTCTCCCTTGACAGAAATAATGGTAACACCACAGGCATAACAGTTAGCACCAATGCTTAAGCAGAAGCACCAGTATTTGACTAAAATGTATTAAAAAAAATTCTTACTAAATATAGCATATTAAACAAACTTTAAATACATAGGCAGCAATACAATTTATTATAAAAAATAATAATAAAAAAAACAATTCTTGTTTTGTTTGACGCTAAAATAAAGGAAAATAGCTTTAGAAAAATAGTAAACTCGTAGCAAAAATGAGAAACATGCTGTATATTTGCACTCGTGCAGTCAATTTATTATATAATTAACACAAAAATCTGTTTATTAAGCGCACAGTGGCACCTTGTTAATGAAACAACGAATGAACTACATCACCCAGAGTTCCAGTGAGGTGACGCACGGAGTCAGACGTAGAAAGAGATCCTATTGGTCGATGCTGTGCATGCGTTCAGTCGTGTTGTTGTCAGTGGCGGCAAGATGGCGACTCTCGGAGACGCATCAGCCCCGGGGGTTAATGGGTTAATACAACAGTTTACAGCCATAACTGGTAAATATTGACATTTCGCATTTGCGGGAATTTTTGCACAGGCCAATTCGCTTGAGTAAAACATGGGGTCTTTGGAAATGCTGTATGTAGGGAAGAATAATCGAGAGGCATCATCATTACTGCCCCCTCTGTCATGCAAAGGAAAGGGACTAACGAAAGAGCTAGCTGCTATCTCCACTTGCTTTAATATGTCTCTACATGCAAAAGAAAAGAAATCAGAACAGAAAAGTGGCGATCAGATGTAGACTAATTACTAAAGTATGCCGATGGTAATGTAAAACTCCCTCGGACTGAACTTTGAGCATGTGATTGTAACGTTACTTGTGTTATTTCACCATCGCTACATGTAACACCTTTAAATTCAAACCAGATTTGTACTGCAGTAGGATTTTCATACTTCCCATTGCCAAATTGAAATGCTACAGGTTGATTATGTGTGTTTGGATGTTTCCAGCCACCGCGAATGTTTAACAACTTCAGCAAGTGTGTCTGTGAATATGAGCCACAGTCTACAATATGGCGGTTTGTGTAGGCTGATTCTCAATCAGTTATCCGTTTGGACTGTATGCTTCTCACAAGTCACATCTAAGTGAAAGGTACACACGAAACTGTGATGTTCTAAACGGACTGGGAATGTTTAGTTTAACTGTTGTTAGAAGTGTACACACGTGCTGCTCTAGAGCCTCGCATGATGATGTGTATCATTTGATAGTTTCGGTTCTGATGGTCAGAAATACAAGCCATGTTAAACAGCTCGCTACTTTTTTTGTAAAAGGTGAAAGATGCGCTGGTTGTGCGCATGCGCGCTCTGAAGGGGCGGGGTTTAAGAACTGAAACGAGCGAGAGAGTCCAGCAGCTCGCCTAAGTATTTTGTTTAAATCTTCCCTGTTTTCGCGTATTGCCAATAAGCATATAATGTGATCTGCATAAAACTATAAGGGACCGAACAAACGAGATATTTGTATAAGTATTGAATAGTGTCATTTCTTAATGTCGGCTTCCTTTGACATGTTTTACATACCATACATATATAGCATACCATAGTTATTACACATATTATTTATCTTATTTAATTGTTTATTTCGCACCAGAAGTCTTCAACCTTTTTCAGGCCAGGAACCCTCAGCCTCATATCAGGCTATCATACCCTAAAGCAGGTCTTCAGATGAGATGTCATGAATGTAATTTAGCAGATTTCATATTTTTTTCAGACTTCAACTCTCAACTTGATGGAGCACAAATATATAAACATTTAAAATATGCCACAATGTAGCACTTCTTGGTGAGACGTCATATGTTTTCAACACAAACAAATACAATGCTGTCACCATATAATCAAATCCTTTTTGTTTAGTGTCTGATGGTGTTATTTGAAAATATTTGTAACTGCAGTGAGAAAAAAAGTGTCAAAATTGTACCTTTAGGGGTACAACAGCTTGTCACTGGGACAGTATCCTTAAAAAGGACACATTTGTACCTTTTTTTTTACCCCAAAAAGGTTATACATGTATTTCCAGTTACAAATTCACTTCTTGAAGTACATCTGCTTTTTTCTTCCCCCAGTGTGTTTGTGGGAATAATAAATCTTTGCATGTGTATGTTTGTTTGCAGGAGCCACAGAGAGTGTAGGGAAGCATATGTTGGAAGCATGTAACAATAACCTAGAGATGGCCGTCACCATGTTTCTAGATGGAGGGGGCATCGCAGAGGAACCCAGCACAAGCGCCAGTTCAGCCGGAGCCTCCAGCAGCAGACACCCCCCTGTTGAGTGAGTGGCAGTCTTTCTCAAGCAGCATTATGGTGTTTGTAAGTCACTGCATGCTCTGTGCTTTGAGTTTGATTGTTGTGTCCTCCTCTCTGGCAGAGATGATGTGCGAGCACCCATTCCTCAGAAGCAAGACATTCTGGTGGAGCCAGAGCCCTTGTTTGGAGGTATGGAGCCCTTGTAATGGTTACATGACATGCAAGTAAATGGATAAAATAGTGTTTTATTTTGACTTTGTAGCTGAACTCTAAAGTAGATTCACTCAGTCTGCATTACATTCACACTGGTATTTTAGTAACCCAACCCAATTTAATAATAATCACAATAATAATAATAATGTTTTAACTCTAATCATGAAAAAAACAAAGACAGAACTATATTACTGTTGTAAACTACAATTGTGCTGTAAAATAAAATAAATGAATATTTGATAACTATATTAATGTTTTCGAACTTTCCAGTGTTTGAACTGCCAAGCTTTTAACTAGTGATGCACCAAAATATTTTTTTTATAGAAACACAGAAACCAAAATTAAAGTTTTAATTTAGCTAGAAACTGCAACCGAAAATGTTTATTTAATAATCAATTAATTCATCAAATTTATTTAATAATCAACACTCAAATAAAAACTATATAAATATATGTAAATATAAAAAATTTTGTATCGACGTTTTAAATATGTAATTGTTTCTACTCCAATTCATTGTTGAAATATAAACATTTAAACAGTGGCATACATTAATGAAGACAACAGGTTAAGTAAAAATATAATGAAAATGTAATATATTGCATATACATGTATTTAGCAAAATACTCTTCTCTGGAGTTTTTTTTTTTCTTCTAGTTGACTATGAGGCTATGGTCAATGAATGGCTTTCTTGAGGTAAATGTAACATTACGTGACCTTGTTACAAGCTGTTTTATTGACGTCTTTACGCTGTTGAACACTGACAGTTTTGGTTAATGATTTCACCCTTTGGCTGAAACTGAAAATTAATTTTCGGTTGTCGAAATTTCAATGCATCCCTATTTGTTACATTTCTAATATTCAGGCTTTAAAGGCACACTATGTAGTTTTTTGCCACTAGAGGTTGCCTATTCAAAACAAAGGTGTAGCTTGATGACGCAGAGATTGAGCGTGGAATCTTGGGAGTTGTTGTCTTCACCTCACAGCCGGTGGAAAAGCATCAGGATGGGACGTGGGCAGAAATCATGTTCATGAGATTCAGTAACGTTACTGTAGTATAAATTAGAGCAGGGCCGAGTGCTGTGGGGCTGAACGCGGCCACTGGAGCAATTGCTAATGAGAGACGAGCGTGACACACGGCTCAACAGCAGTGGAGCTTTTATTATGCCACAGTCGTCGCTTCCGCTTCTTCCGGTCAAGCGTATGTGGGGTAACGCAGCGCTTTATCATATTAAGTACATTTGAGTGTGTTGAAAATTATGTTATAACGTTACTCTGTGTTCGCTCCGTGGCTGCTATGAGACACTTGTTACACACTGCAGTAAGCTAGATCGATATTAGAATATCATATTAATAAATGCTGGATGGCTTGTGTTGCTAAATTGCAACTAATTTTAAAACATATTGTACGATGGAGAAAATGCTGTGTTACTGTACAGTAATTAGTTTTCTGTCTATAAATGTCTCCAAACAGTTGTTCTCTTGTCGAATAAAACACATAATATATTAAAGCGTCTTTGGTGTTTCCATGGTTTCTACAAAATAAAATGGAAATCGAGGGTTTTATATGTGTGTATATATATATATATATATATATATATATATACACTCACCTAAAGGATTATTAGGAACACCATACAAATACTGTGTTTGACCCCCTTTCGCCTTCAGAACTGCCTTAATTCTACGTGGCATTGATTCAACAAGGTGCTGAAAGCATTCTTTAGAAATGTTGGCCCATATTGATAGGATAGCATCTTGCAGTTGATGAAGATTTGTGGGATGCACATCCAGGGCACGAAGCTCCCGTTCCACCACATCCCAATGATGCTCTATTGGGTTGAGATCTGGTGACTGTGGGGGCCATTTTAGTACAGTGAACTCATTGTCATGTTCAAGAAACCAATTTGAAATGATTTGAGCTTTGTGACATGGTACATTATCCTGCTGGAAGTAGCCATCAGAGGATGGGTACATGGTGGTCATAAAGGGAAGAAAACATCCCCCACACCATTACACCACCACCACCAGCCTGCACAGTGGTAACAAGGCATGATGGATCCATGTTCTCATTCTGTTTACGCCAAATTCTGACTCTACCATCTGAATGTCTCAACAGAAATCGAGACTCATCAGACCAGGCAACATTTTTCCAGTCTTCAACTGTCCAATTTTGGTGAGCTCGTGCAAATTGTAGCCTCTTTTTCCTATTTGTAGTGGAGATGAGTGGGACCCGGTGGGGTCTTCTGCTGTTGTAGCCCATCCGCCTCAAGGTCGTGCGTGTTGTGGCTTCACAAATGCTTTGCTGCATACCTCGGTTGTAACGAGTGGTTATTTCAGTCAAAGTTGCTCTTCTATCAGCTTGAATCAGTCGGCCCATTCTCCTCTGACCTCTAGCATCAACAAGGCATTTTCGCCCACAGGACTGCCGCATACTGGATGTTTTTCCCTTTTCACACCATTCTTTGTAAACTCTAGAAATGGTTGTGCGTGAAAAATCCCAGTAACTGAGCAGACTGTGAAATACTCAGACCGGCCCATCTGGCACCAACAACCATGCCACGCTCAAAATTGCTTAAATCACCTTTCTTTCCCATTCTGACATTTAGTTTGGAGTTCAGGAGATTGTGTTGACCAGGACCACACCCCTAAATGCATTGAAGCAACTGCCATGTGATTGGTTGATTAGATAATTGCATTAATGAGAAATTGAACAGGTGTTCCTAATAATCCTTTAGGTGAGTGTGTGTATATATATATATATATATATATATATATATATATATATATAAAATATATAAAATATCTTTTATATATATATAAAATATCTTTTATGATGTCATTGATAGGCGACGTATGGACATGGTGTCCTGGTTAAAATAGCTTATTTCTCTGGATTTAAACATTCTTGGAAACATTTGGGATAATGTAAGTACAAAAGTCAACAAAATATATAATACTGTTCTAGTGGTTTTTGGATATTTTAATCCAAAAATCTTACATATTGTGCCTTTAATTTTGTAAACTTCTGTCCACAAAAATGGTTCAAATTGTGCGACTGTGTAAATTTGTACCCAAATTAACAAAAAAAAAAAAACGGTCATTTTACTTTTGATATAATCCCTTATTAGCTTTTCATCCTTTATAAACTCTCAGGGGGTTGTGTTAACATAAGCTAGTGTATATATATATCGATCTTTTTTACAGTACCAAAGAGGCGTAGACCAGCACGATCAATCTTTGATGGATTTCGGGATTTTCAGACTGAAACCAGTAAGTATATGTGATACATTCTGATGGTTTCATTCAGCACACATGGTCTGGTTCATCCTCTGAAACCCTGCTGTTGTGTTGTGAATCTTTAGTCCGACAGGAGCAGGAGTTGAGAAACGGAAGTGCAATGGACAAGAAGCTGAGCACTCTAGCCGATCTGTTCCGTCCTCCCATTGAACTCATGCACAAAGGCAGCTTTGAGACGGTAAGGTCTATGACTGCTTTAGTACACCTATTAGTATTACCAGTAACGCTTCCAGTAATTGGCTAATTCACATGTTTCAGCCCTCTATGTCATTAAGTTCAAACTTTGTCAGCATAGTAATGTTTTTTTGTTCCTGGCAAAGAACAAGTCAAGCCCTGCAAATCAGGGAGTGTCCAAACAGAACAGAAATCAGGCTGGGTGGAATCAGTGGACAAGTTCTTAAAGGAATGTTCCTAGTTCAATACAAGTTCACCCTTTTTGACAGCATCTGGCAAACTTTGCAAACTTTGCTTCGGGTGTGTGCCAGTCAGCTTTTTCGTGGCTTATTGTTCTTAACTCTGTTTAACATTAAGCATGTCCTGCACTTTTATTTTCTCGTTCATGCATGTTCTTTTCGTAAAATCAGCCACAAGTACTTTGCTTCCGGAGGACATACTCAATATTTTTTATTAACATAGCCTATAATAGAAGTACTTTATTTACAATAAAACAATACATAAATATGTATGATAAGCCTATTTAGTAACACATTTTAAAAATCGGTTCTTTTGTTTTTGTGCATCGACGTAAAATCGTTCACACCAGCATTGCAATGCATCATAAAAACAGTTATATTCCACAGCTCTAGAAAAAAATAGGCTCTTTGACAAAAGTATAAGTTGCATATTTCTGCTTTTTAGTTTGTATTGAAAGTCAAGCCATTATTTCCCACTATCTGTATTAACTCTTTCCCACAATATATATTTCTCACTTCAGGCAAAAGACTCCGGTCAGCTTGAAAACAAATGGCTGATGATCAACATTCAAAATGTCCAGGATTTTGCCTGTCAGTGTCTAAACCGAGACGTGTGGAGCAATGATGCTGTGAAAACCATCATCAGAGAACACTTCATATTCTGGCAGGTAAACTTACGCAGACATGAATGTCTTCTGTCTCTGTATCTTCCATGACACGACATGACATGACATGACTTGTGAATGTGAGCTGTTGAATTGTTTAGGTAAGCTGTGTTTGCTTATAGGTTTACCATGACAGTGAGGAAGGCCAGAGGTACATTCAGTTTTACAAGCTTAACAAATTCCCCTATATTTCTATCTTGGACCCCCGTACAGGTAAGACACACAAGGCATTGCTGAATCACTCCTCCTCAATGTAACTTTTTTACTAGATTTATTACTTTTTCTGACAAAATGTTTGGATCAATGACATGATGCAAATTTTTGTCCGGATCTATTCATTTATTTAACAATGAATTTCATTAAGACAATGACTTGAAAATACCTTTTCTATAATGCGCCTGTTTTTGATTCCTGAATTAAAATTCATTTAAGCGGGCATAAAGTCAAAAATGCATCATAAAAAATGAAATGATCACAAGATATATATTTTATGACAATGCAAGGTTGTAAAATGATTACCCAATAACATAATGATATTTATGAATTAACCATGGCAAAATATATTTAAAAACTAATGTTATTGCTTATATATGATTTTATGACCTTTTTAAAGTCATTAATAAAATCATTAAATGTAAATCTGAATATCTTTGAAAACCATACTTGTAATTATGTGACATTTTTAACATACTATATAATATAACAATAACATTTTCCATAAATATTGATGTGTTTTTCTTGCATCAAGCTGGTTTTGCTACAGTTCATGTGTAATTTGAAATTTCAAAATTCTAATTTTTAATGAATAAAAAAAGTGGTAAGCATAGTAATAACATTGTAATAACATGGTAACATGCAAACCTTTGAAATGTTTCATTCATTCATTCATGAAAATTGTTCATTGGTTTTAGTTCATTCTTTCATAAGCTTATGTTCCACTGGGTCAAAACTGCAAAAAAAAGTATGCAGTTTTTTTTTTATGCATTATGAGGGTAAAGATAAATGATTACAAATTAAGACAAAAAATGTTTGCAGTGTATTTAAGCAGGGGCGGCGTTTACGTATGACAGTTGCCATACCCTGGCGTTCAGATAGGCAGGGGAAATAAACAGCTCATGATGCTGCTCTTTAGTTCTGTTGCAGCTTTGAAAAGCAAATTTAAACAGCCTAACACCGTGTCCTAACCAGATGCGACAAGATTTTCAGCGGCAAACCAGACTCAACCCTAGATCAGTCAATCAAAAATCACAGCCAATCAGAAGAGCATGTGGGCGGGCTCTCTGCAAGCGCACTCACTGCATTCGCAACAAAGTTGATAAGTAGCCTACAATATAGAATATTCCTAAATAGTACACAATTTTAGCATGATTAAAAAGTTGATTGAAATTTTTTTTTGAATCATACAATACACTTGTTTGTTCACGTTGGCAGTTTGAACATAGTTGTTTCCTTTCATTTATTTTAAAGATCTGAGGTGAATTATCCATTGTTGCTTTTAGTCTGTCTGTCTATAAAGGGCACGAAAAATGATATTCAAACTCACTTTAAATTCTTTTTACATTAAATAAAGCACATAATCTGCACTTGTCATTGTATGTTGTTCCAGCCACAACGCTGCATAAATAAAAACAGTAGCCTAAAATAAATATATTTTTTCTCACGTGTCCCGTTTGGTTAGGAAACAGTGAAGGCTTATAGGACTGTCAGTATTTGCATTGATTGTTGTTAAGTTCTTTTAGTGGATTTTTGTCCACATTTTGTTTAGATATAATGTGATTATTTGGGAATGTCGTCATTGTATGGCCAGAAGGACTCATGCCATACCCTAGGTTTTTGTGAAACGCCGCCACTGTATTTAAGTGCTTCTGGTTATTGTCTACAATTTAGAGTTTTTCAGTGTTTTTATCTCTTACAAACACAGGACAAAAGATGGTTGAGTGGAACCAGTTAGATGTGGCTTCGTTCCTGGATCAGGTCACAGGCTTCCTATCAGAGCACGGGCAGCTGGATGGGCAGTCTAGTCAACCTCCGGCCAAACGGGCTCGTTCTGTAAGTGTTACCTTTAAGGTCCTGGAGGTTCCTGAGAAGACATTTACGTATCTTTTCTTTACATTGCAATCTTTTATGTGTCTAAACAGGAGAGTTTGATAGATGCCAGTGAGGACAGTCAGTTAGAGGCAGCTATCCGGGCCTCTCTTCAAGAAACACATTATGAGTCTACCCAGGACAAGGCAGAGTCACGCTCAGATGATGATTCAGATGCTGAGCCTTTCTCTGACAGCGAGGGCCTGATCTCAGTGGACGGTTCGGATAATGAGGTCGGTGGAGGGGAGGATTCTTTAGATGGACACATCTCTGCAGAGATAGCTCCTCCCATCAGGCCAGACAGCCCAGTCCATCACAGGAAGTCTCCGCACAAAGAGTTGTGCCACAGGAAAGAGGAGAGTAAGAAGAATCACCTAGAGCCAGTTGGGTTCAGTCACAGTCAGACAGGACAAACAGAGTCCCAACAGCGGCTGGGAGAAAACCACAGATCAACATTACACCAGCCCTCAGAACCTGCCGGCACCAGCACATCAGATCCAGGCGACAACGGTATATGGCTTTACTGTGTCAGATGTCTGTTTCATCTTTGGGTGAACTAGCCCTTTAAGCCAAAGTAAATTAAATTCTCTCATTATTTACTCACCCTTGCCTCTTCTTGTTCCTGATTGCAGTTATATTTTCCACAGAACATAAAAGGACATTGTTGAACATAATGGCAGTTCCTGTGAAACTACTAAAGCTCTACGAAAGCAGCCTAAAAGTAGTTCATATGACTTGTGCATTATATTCCAAGTGCTCTAAAGTCAACTTTGTGTGAGAAACCCACTGACATTTAAGTCATTATTCTCTGATAATCTTCCCCTCCAATGAACTGTCAATTTGAGAACCATTATGACCGTATAGAGACAGTGAGTTGATCGTGAGAACCGAAGCAATCCTGTTTGTGAATGAATCATTCTTTTGAGTCAGATAAGAACTAGTTGATCAAAATTCCAAATCGGTCATATGTCATATGGCTAGCGTGTGTAGGTTTTTTAGGTCATTTTTGGAGCTGTCATATATGGAATAGAGCTGACCTTCAAACATGTCCTTTTATCTTCTGCAGAAAAACTAACATACAGGTTTAGAATGACATTTGGTGAACTGTCACTTTTAAAGGATTTAAAAATTTTTATACATGGTAATAATATTCAGAGAGAATGTAGTAATAATAAATGTACTAAAACGACTCTGTCCGCAGGTCCAAAGGCCCGCTTAATGCTGCGATACCCAGATGGCCAGAGGGAACAGATAGCATTGTCTGCTAAAGCTAAACTTATGGTGGGTAAAGCGTTTCACAATTTGTGTAGTTTATAGGTGTCACACTTTTTGCCATTGCCGACTTATTACTAGGCATGTAACAGTATCAAATTCATAACAGTATTGACTCACATTACGCAAACAGGTTAAAAAAATAAACCTAAGTTTAATAACTTTTTTAAAAAGACAAAAATAACCTTTAACATTTAAATGCAATAAAACTGTATACGGTAAACAAATGCAAAAGAACAATAAAGAAGAATTTTTACCCAATATCTAGATATCTTGTCTGGGCTGGCATGATTTGGTATAAGTGTAAACTAATGTTTGAAAATAAATATTAAGATTTTAAGCATTTTTAAAATACGAAATATAGTGAAAACAAGAATCAAATCAAATACAAAGATTATACAAAAATCTAAATGGCTGTTTGAAAGCGTGTAAATACAGTTTGACTTTCAGAAAATTTCACAGTGTTGCTTTGTGGACCGGGGTATTTCCACATACTGTCAGAAAGCAAATTTGCATTTTCATTCCAGTTAATTTGTACATTTTAATCGGTTGATAGAAAAGAAACAATTTGGATAATAAGGTATCTAGAATAGAAGTTTTTCAAGTGCCTACGATAACAAAAACAGGCATGTTCATTACCGCAATGTACCATATTACTGACTAACAGCATGTTTAGCTTCTACTAATTTATGTAAGGAATAATTGGCTGTTGAATTATTAGAAAAATAATACACACCCGAGGTGGCAATGCCGCCTTAAACATATACCTCTGTTGCTAATTCCAAAACATCATTTTAGAGCTAGTAACGGAGGCTTCAGCCACTTATAGAAAACTAATGCAATTATTAGAGAGAGAGATTGATTAAAGCCCAATTTATACTTCTGCGTCGAGTGTACGCCGTAGCTACGCCGTAGGCTGTGTGTTGCACGCGTAGCCTACGACGTACCCTGACATGCACCTCTCCAAAAATGTAACAACACGTCAATTCTACGCGGACCGCAAGCACTGTGATTGGTCTGCCAGGACCCCTCCCTCAGGGATACACATGCTCCCTCTGCATGTGTAACTGCACGTCAACGCGGACATGGACGCAGAAGTATAAATGAAAATCGACGCGTAGCCCACAGCATAGAGGCTACGCCGCAGGTCCGACACAGAAGTACAGGTGCTGGTCATATAATTAGAATATCATCAAAAAGTTGATTTATTTCACTAATTCCATTCAAAAAGTGAAACTTGTATATTATATTCATTCATTACTCACAGACTGATATATTTCAAATGTTTATTTCTTTTAATTTTGATGATTATAACTGACAACTAAGGAAAATCCCAAATATTCAGTATCTCAGAAAATTTGAATATTGTGAAAAGGTTCAATATTGTAGACACCTGGTGCCACACTCCAGGTTATGATTAATTAACTCAAAACACCTGCAAAGGCCTTTAAATGGTCTCTCAGTCTAGTTCTATAGGCTACACAATCATGGGGAAGACTGCTGACTTGACAGCTGTCCAAAAGACGACCATTGACACCTTGCACAAGGAGGGCAAGACACAAAAGGTCATTGCAAAAGAGGCTGGCTGTTCACAGAGCTCTGTGTCCAAGCACATTAATAGAGAGGCGAAGGGAAGGAAAAGATGTGGTAGAAAAAAGTGTACAAGCAATAGGGATAACCGCACCCTGGAGAGGATTGTGAAACAAAACCCATTCAAAAATGTGGGGGAGATTCACAAAGAGTGGACTGCAGCTGGAGTCAGTGCTTCAAGAACCACTACACACAGACGTATGCAAGACATGGGTTTCAGCTGTCGCATTCCTTGTGTCAAGCCACTCTTGAACAACAGACAGCGTCAGAAGCGTCTCGCCTGGGCTAAAGACAAAAACGACTGGACTGCTGCTGACTGGTCCAAAGTTATGTTCTCTGATGAAAGTAAAATTTGCATTTCCTTTGGAAATCAGGGTCCCAGAGTCTGGAAGAAGTGAGGAGAGGCACACAATCCACGTTGCTTGAGGTCCAGTGTAAAGTTTCCACAGTCAGTGATGGCTTGGGGTGCCATGTCATCTGCTGGTGTTGGTCCACTGTGTTTTCTGAGGTCCAAGGTCAATGCAGCCGTATACCAGGAAGTTTTAGAGCACTTCATGCTTCCTGCTGCTGACCAACTTTATGGAGATGAAGATTTCATTTCCCAACAGGACTTGGCACCTGCACACAGTGCCAAAGCAACCAGTACCTGGTTTAAGGGCCATGGTATCCCTGTTCTTCATTGGCCAGCAAACTCACCTGACCTTAACCCCATAAAAAATCCATGGGGTATTGTGAAGAGGAAGATGCGATATGCCAGACCCAACAATGCAGAAGAGCTGAAGACCACTATCAGAGCAACCTGGGCTCTCATAACACCTGAGCAGTGCCACAGACTGATTTAATTGCACACCTTAGAATGTTTGTCAAGATTCAAGCATGCAGCAGCCCCGTAGTATAAGAGAACAGAATTAAGGCTAAAAATGGAAAAAAGCTTGCAGCAAGATGTATATATAATACAGAGACAGTGTTAAACATAAGTTTTTCCAAATTTGTTATAATGAATTTTGATTTTAGTAATGATCTAATGTAAAAACTAAAAAGACAATTTGTACACTTCATTTTCTTCCTTTGTTCTTTTTTTGTAGGCACTGGTGAGACACGTTCAGTCTAAGGGATTCCCCAACGAACGCTTTGAACTTGTCACCAACTTCCCCCGCCGAAGACTCGCTCATTTGGACTATGACATCACACTGCAGGAAGCAGGACTGTGTCCGCAGGAGACTGTGTTTGTGCAGGAGAGAAATTAGCCCCTCCCATTGTAGATAAACCACACACCCTTCTATCTTGTCACTTGTGCCCTAGAAAGACTGAATTGACTGTGCCCTGTTACCACTTGTTTTTTTTTTTTGTTTTTTTTTATATTAAGTCCAGGATACACAGAACATTTGGTAGTTCATAGGGACCGTCCCCTGAGCTGCATTTGTCAACGTATTTATTTACAAACAACTCGGCACATCCCATCCTGTCTGGGTCTATTTCTTCAAGACTGTCCATGTACACGAGTTGCGCTCATTTTGATATGGAAGTTTAATCCCCAAAAGCTTTTACAGATGGCCTTGATATAAGGAAAACATTGTGTATCATGTGTATGCAAAGTTTCTAAGGATTGAACATCAGTTCCAAAATGCCTACAGTTCCTGTCAAAATCATTGGAGCAGGTTGGGATCCTGTTGAACATGGGTTCAGGTGATGAATTGGGGTGGATGCTTATTATTTAGAGGTAAACCCTCACATATCTCATCTGCAATGTGCAGGGACGAATGGAGTAGAGTGACATTTAGCTATAGTAAGTTTCTGTCTCCTTTTTTATATACTGCATCATTTCCACAAAAAACTGATTCTCAAATATAATCATTGAAACAAAAGGGACAGCTGGTCCACTTGAGTATTTCTTCAGTAACTTTCTCCTGATTTGTGACATGATTCTTGTTGGGAACATTACGGTTCTGAGCCTAATGTTCTAGAGGGTGCTTGAACATACAAGACTTGTGTGCCACAGAACTGGTTTTCTTTATATGCATTTAGGGCAACCTTTTATTTTTGCATACAGATCTTAAGTGATTCAGAGTGACAGATTATGAAACGTATAAGCATAAGAATGTGTCCACTGGGGGCAGATGAAAACTCAAAGTAGCTGCATTTTTCTTGTAGATATCTATGTGTAGAGTCCGCATTAGTGGTTGTTTCATTTGCCGCTAATAACTTAAGACTTCCAATGTATTGGAACGGTGCAGCCTAGTTATTCACATGAATGAATATCTATTTCTGCAGTAGTCTTAAGCAGATGATTTACGCAGGATTTACGTTATCGTTAATGTTAGATAATGCTGTATACATTAAATAAAAAAATAGTTGAAGCTCTTATAAATATTATTGATCATCATAGGTGTCTTACAACTGTATGCTGCACATTATAATATTTTCAGTGGAAATTCATTGATTTGTTGGTGTGAGTATTGAGCAGCATCTAGAAAGCTGACTGTTTCATATAAATGCTGTTCTTTTGAGCTTATTATTCATCAAAGAATATTTAATCACCGTTTCCACAAAAATATCAAGCAGCAACTGTTTTCTACATTGATACTAATAAGAAATGTTTCTTGAGCAGCAAATCAGCATATGAGAAGGATCATGTGACACTGAAGACTGGAGTAATGATGCTGAAAAATCAGCTTTGCATCACAGGAATTAATTCATATTTGACATGATATTACTTTTCCGCTTTTTATTTTATCCCTGTGCTCTTTTATGTTCATCATTAAGGTAAACAGTGTAAGATTGAACTTTTAGTTGATTAAACTCCTATGAAATATCAGGAAATGTTAAAATTGTGACACCCAGGCCTGGAAACACAAAATATCTAGAAATATTTGTTCAGTGAAATTTCTATAGTGAATATCATTGTAGTTATGGTTGGCTCTAATACAGGGGCGTGGGTCTCACCACATTTGAATAAGAAACAATATCGAATTTATAAAACACGAAGCACAACAAGCATATCGGTGAGAACAGTCGTTTAAACAGCATACACACCGGGACATTTGACTGCACATCACATTTTTGACATTGTCGATCCTTCTTGCAATCGTAATGCAATGGACTATTGCCTACATTAAACCTTTAAATAAAAGGGTTATTGAGCTGTTTACACTGTCTATATACACTCACCTAAAGGATTATTAGGAACACCTGTTCAATTTCTCATTAATGCAATTATCTAATCAACCAACCACATGGCAGTTGCTTCAATGCATTTAGGGGTGTGGTCCTGGTCAAGACAATCTCCTGAACTCCAAACTGAATGTCAGAATGGGAAAGAAAGATGATTTAAGCAATTTTGAGCGTGGCATGGTTGTTGGTGCCAGACGGGCCGGTCTGAGTATTTCACAATCTGCTCAGTTACTGGGATTTTCACGCACAACCATTTCTAGAGTTTACAAAGAATGGTGTGAAAAGGGAAAAACATCCAGTATGCGGCAGTCCTGTGGGCGAAAATGCCTTGTTGATGCTAGAGGTCAGAGGAGAATGGGCCGACTGATTCAAGCTGATAGAAGAGCAACTTTGACTGAAATAACCACTCGTTACAACCGAGGTATGCAGCAAAGCATTTGTGAAGCCACAACACGCACAACCTTGAGGCGGATGGGCTACAACAGCAGAAGACCCCACTGGGTACCACTCATCTCCACTACAAATAGGAAAAAGAGGCTACAATTTGCACAAGCTCACCAAAATTGGACAGTTGAAGACTGGAAAAATGTTGCCTGGTCTGATGAGTCTCGATTTCTGTTGAAACATTTAGATGGTAGAGTCAGGATTTGGCGTAAACAGAATGAGAACATGGATCCATCATGCCTTGTTACCATTGTGCAGGCTGGTGGTGGTGGTGTAATGGTGTGGGGGATGTTTTCTTGGCACACTTTAGGCCCCTTAGTGCCAATTGGGCATCGTTTAAATGCCACGGCCTACCTGAGCATTGTTTCTGACCATGTCCATCCCTTTATGACCACCATGTACCCATCCTCTGATGGCTACTTCCAGCAGGATAATGCACCATGTCACAAAGCTCGAATCATTTCAAATTGGTTTCTTGAACATGACAATGAGTTCACTGTACTAAAATGGCCCCCACAGTCACCAGATCTCAACCCAATAGAGCATCTTTGAGATGTGGTGGAACGGGAGCTTCGTGCCCTGGATGTGCATCCCACAAATCTCCATCAACTGCAAGATGCTATCCTATCAATATGGGCCAACATTTTTAAAGAATGCTTTCAGCACCTTGTTGAATCAATGCCACGTAGAATTAAGGCAGTTCTGAAGGCGAAAGGGGGTCAAACACAGTATTTGTATGGTGTTCCTAATAATCCTTTAGGTGAGTGTATATACTATAAAAGAGCCTGCACAGCGACAGGAAATAAAAATAAACGCAAAAAACCTGCCTACCTCACCAGAGCATGTGAGCGGAGCGGAGATTATGAAAAGTGAACAGGACACATCATAAGATGCGCAATATGTCAGAAGACATAGAGGACAGAAATTATTTTGACCACTTCATTAAGTTTTGTTGAAAGCCTTTCTTTAAAGTGAATTTCGTTTTGTATAAATTGTATCTTAATTTAAATCAATTTTTTTTATCAACCAATTGCCTGGATTTAATGAATAATAAGCAAATATAGCAAACAATGACATGGAGGCGCCGGCGCCGCGTGAACAACTGCTTAAATTAACAACTACTAGAGAAAAAAGCTTTAGTTGGGGGCAGCCCTAGCTACTTATTTCAGATAGGCCTATATTCGAACCAGCATATGTCACAAAGGGCATTCTGGGTTGAGCGCACAGTGCTGAGCGGAATGAGCTTTAGAAATGAACGGATTCTCCAGAAAGGCGCTCTCACTCTGGAGGAAATAGCCTATTGCCGCTCTACGCATTCTTTCTATGATTATAATAATTAAAGTAATTAATTATTTTAATTAAAAAGTAATAATTAAATAGTTTGTGTGTTTATGAGTTCAGTCTTGAAAGGAGGCCAGTTGTAAGGCCCATTTGTTAAAATAAAATAATAATATATAGAAGCGCATCAACAAAACGTTGATATAGTTGATTGTGAAACAATAAACATGATCTTGACTTTGAACTACATGCAACAGTGTAGCCAATGGTTTACTTTTACTCCATACACACTAATTGCCTGCTTCATGGCTGGTGATAATTTGTAGCATTTTAGAAATAACACCTCAAGTCCGCAACGATCACAACATGACCTCATGTATGTTTTAAAAACATAACTCAACATATAAATAATACTTTTTAATGGGCCACTTAAAGTGTTTATTACAAATAAATTACTAAATGCTAAAATGAATAAATGTAAATGAACAAAAATTTCCATTGCATTTGCAATCCTGTGAAACCATGGGGAGCTATATTTCATCAGTTCAAAGTTGCTCTGATGACTGAAGTTTGATGGGCAAAGTCAAGTTAGAGTTTGCCTGGAGAAGGAAAAGTAAACTGTTAAACATTAAATATGATTTAAGGAAAACCTTAAGATCAGACAAAGGAGAGAAATATCAAATAGCGGGATGCTTCAAGTACAAGATGCGTTCCCTCTGAATATCAATAAGACACCTGGCTACAACTGAAATATAAGAAACAGTTTTGGGTTTTAGATTTAGTCCCTTGTGAACATCCAGAGATTTCAATTAATTAACTTACACCACTGCATGATAGTGTGACTCACATCATGGCATTCAGAAACTTTGAAGTTGTTGTTATTCGGTAAGTAGGAAATCAGGCCATTGTTAAATTGTTTATCTGCACCATGTCTAATGTAAAACAGTAAAGCTTAATACAGACATGTTTTTTTTGTCAGTTAGGATAAGAGACTAGTGAGAAGCAGAGTCGTCAAAGGGATTGTCATAGCACCTTCTAAATACTATGTTTTTTTACGCGTACCCGAGCATATGCACACAGTCGAACGCACAGCCTTGCAAAGTATACTTCTTTTGACTCATTTTGAGCAATCTCTCGCCACGAGTTACAACCCATAAATAGGCTACTGCAAAAAATTAAATGGGCATGTGCAACCTGCGCGTACAAAGTATGTTACGCGGTTACAAAAATCACGTGCACTGTACGCTGACCCTCGCGTAGCCTACTCGGCCTACTTTGGCCTTTAGACAGGATGTGAAAACTTGAACTGGGATCAGAAAAAGTGAGTAACACTAGAATCAGACATTTATGATAACACAAAAGAACAACACACTTAAAGTCGCAGTATGTGTTTCACCCAGGTCTTATTCAAAACAACAACAAAGGAGTAGCTTGATGACGCAGTGAATGAGCGTGGAATCATGGGAGTTGTTGTCTTTACCTCCAAATCCATGAAATCATGTTCATGGATGAGCTAATGTATTTTAAAGTTTTAACGTGGTATGAAGCCGGCCGGTGCCTGGGACATTTTACGTTGCTGTTTTTATTATGCTTATATGCCGCAGTTGGCCACTCCTTACCTTTTTGTTGTTTATACATATTTTATGATTAAAGTTACATTTAACGGTCGCCTCCTTCTTCCCTAAACTTGAACTTTGTTACAGTTAGGCCTACATATGATCACTCAAATTTCACATTTCATTCCAATGAAATAGCCGCAAATGCTGAATTACTACTCATAAAGGGAACTTATTTGAATTAAAATTGTGGGGTTTTACTTGGTCAAAACAATCATACTAAAAATACATTTGAATGTGTTGAAAGTTATGTTATAATGTTACTCTGTGCGTTAACTTTGTGGCTGGAATATGACACTGCAGTAAGCTAGATCGATATTAGAATATCATATAATAAAAGACTTGTGTTGCTAAATGGCATGCAGTTCAATGTTTTAAAACATTGTATGGAGGAGAAAATGCTGTATTACTGTTAATACAAATAAAGCTCTTTCTGATTTTGCTATGTTATCCACTTGACAAAATAGTGTTGTCTCTGAAGCATGGTACAAACATGTTACTTGTGGTAAATCAAGAAAATGAGATTCAAACAAGACTAACAGTGTAGAACTATATAAAAATTATACGTTTTCTGTCCACTCCACCAAAAGTGGTGGTGTGATGTTGGGCACCGAGGCTTCGAAGCTTGCATCAAAAAAAAAAGAAAAAACATCACACATTAGCTGCACCCTTCGAAGGCTGCATCCGAAGGCCAACTGCATCACCGTGGCACGACGAAGGATGCCCCGATTCGGGCGACTTCAGAATCACCCTTCGTTTCTCAGGCAATGAAGGATACAACAGATGGATGCTTCACGGCCTACCCTAACCGAGAACCCCTACCCTGCCGGTGACGAAAGGATTTTTATTCAAAGAAAATGGTGGGTGATTCTGTGACAGCTGAGGAATTCACATATAAATCTAATTATTGTGTTTTAATTTACTCAAATAGCTAGCGAAACAATTGTTAAAACGTGACCCTAACCTTAACCCCAGACTAGGAGTCTTTCTTAAAAAAAAACGTGAACTTAAACTAAAAATGTTACCACGACGTAGCTTGATTTGTTGGGTGGTCTGAGGCAAAACTTCTAATATTTCGTTTTGTTTTAGGGAGCAAGATGCAGACCACTCAATTTATTGAAATGAGGGCTGAAAATGATAATTTATTTACCAGGGCCAAAAACTCGGCCAGTGTGGCTTGTATTAATAATGAAAATGTGTGTGAAATGTTTTGAATTGAAATATTCACATCTTAAATATACAACCATGTTGAATTTCAGCCCATAAAAATGCAAGCCCTAAAAAATACAATGCATGGTTAATGCAATGCAGATTTTTTCAAGTAGTGCAATTCAACAAGCTTTATTGTTTCAAAAACATTTGGCATTATTTTACTTCCATATTTTCTGTTCTAAAACGAGTTAAAAATGTGTTAAGGACCACAATGTCACAGACAAGACTTTCTGCACTTTCTTTGCTGGCCATAGAACATGAAGTTGTTGAAGGTTTGGATTTTGATGATATTGTGCACCAGTTTGCATATTTAAAGTATAGAAGGAAGGCCACTGAGTAATCTGCTATAAGAAATTACTTAGAAAGAATGAATCTTTGGTAGCATTAAATGTTTTGAGTTTACACAATTTAAGTCAAGAAGGCCAGTGTCTTAGGGAAGATAATAAGGTTTGATAGTTGTGGTATGAATGTAGGCAAGAAGTCAAGAAGGCCAGTGTGTTAGGCTCACCTGTTAAAACAATACAAAATATAACATTATCTTTATTGTAAAATGTATGTGTACAAAGTCATAAATGCCAGTTAATTAGGCTCACCTTTTAAAAGAAGAGAAAAGATAATAATAATTAATAGATGTGTGTTAATGTCAGATGTTGTGCATAGATTTAGGTAAAAGTCAAGGAGTCCAGTGTGTTAGGGTCACCTGTTAAACAAAAGGAAAAGATATAATAGTTAATAGACGTGTTACGTGTATTAGCCTAATATGAAATGTTGTGTAGACTATGAGTTATTCACATATAGTCTGGAATGCCAGTGTGTTTTTGTTAGGCTTACCTTTTAAAACAAAGAGGCCATTAGGCCTACTAATTAAAAAGTTTGTGTGTTTATGAGTTCAGTCTTGAAAGGAGGCCAGTTGTAAGGCCCATTTGTTAAAATAAAATAATAAGAATATATAGAAGTGCATCAATAAAAATGTTGATATAGTTGATTGTGAAACAATAAACATGATCTTGACTACATGCAACAGTGTAGCCAATGGTTTACCTTTACTCCATACACACTAATTGCCTGCTTCATGGCTGGTGATAATTTCACATTGTAGCATTTTAGAAATAATCTCTGGTTTTAAGTTTTTGGGGGCCTTGAGTCTTGTTGCCCAGGGCACAGGAAATTGTTAATCCGGCCATTTAGTTTTAAAGTTATATTAGATTATGGGTAGGGATAGGGTACGGATTAGGGCTAGTGCATAAAAGGAGGTAGAGTGTTTTTGCATTTGGCTCTTAAACTCTGGAATATAGCCTTCTTGATATCATTCAGGACTCAGGCACATTCTCCCAGTTTAAGACATCTCTTTAGCCTAGCATTCACATAATGCATCTCAATCCTTGTACTCCAGTTATATCAGATTAAACTTAAATGATTATCTTTTTTTGAAATGTTATGAACAGCAGCTACGCTAATTATACTTCATCTGCTTTTCTTTTTCCTACATTTTAATTAGTCAAACATGCATTTTCTGTAAAGCTGCTTTGAAATGATATACTGTGAAGCGCTAAACAAATGAATGTGAATTTAATTGAATGAGCCATTTGTTGGCACTATATCTTGCCTGTCTTTGATGGTGCATTTAAAAAGTTTCACTAGTGGCTTATACCCAGTGTTCTTGTCTAACACCATGCAAACAGGCATTGCCATGGCATTGTTGGCCCGATTGGAGGCGCTATATCTCAGCTTTCTTTGAGGGTGCATTGAAAGTTCCACTGAGGGCTTATACCTAGTGTCCTTGGTTATCACCATGTAAGCATTAAAACAATTTACTGCACTTTAAGTTATTTTCCCATTAATTTGACATATGACAATACAGTTGAAAGATTCACTGTATTGTTGGCCAATTTGGAGGGGCTATATCTCAGCTGTCTTTGAAGGGTGCGTTAAAAGTTTCACTGGGGGCTCATAGTGTCCTTGGTTATCACCATGCAAGCATTCAGACAATTTTACTGTAACATTTTGAAGTTATGGTCCAATAAATTTAAACTCACTAGTAGCTCTTGTGAGGGTTGGCTCTTTTTTGAGTTTGATATTGTAGAGATCTTAAAAAGAAGGACTAAGTAATATGCAAGACATTCTCACAAGACAGAAAGTAAGGTCATTTATTACATTACATGCAAGTTGTCAGTTTATACATAACTGTGGGATTTCTTTCTGTAAAGAGTGTTGCATAATTACATGTTAAATGCATTTCAGTCAGAATCACTTAAGTAAAAAAAATACCATAAACAAACAAACATTTTAGTCTTGATTTAGGCAGATGGAGTTTTGCTAAAGTTACATTTTGTGGTATGGCTCTGTTGTAAATTACCAATCCTTTTCATGAGCTCCATAAAAAGCTAAGACAGGGAAAGGCAGCAGCTTCTGGGGACGATCCTCCCATTTTTAAACTGGAAGAGTAGCAGAAATCCCCCCATGAGAACAGTGCATGCATCAATGACAATAGAATGACATTGATTAAGTTAAACAAAATAAAGTTTAAGGAGGAGCTGGGGGAGGAGGTGGCTTGCAAAGCAGCGTGCAGTGGAAGCAGCTAAGCAGGCAGACTGAAGCTGCGTTTAAATAAGGCGCCCTGTTTGAGAGTTGCCAATTGAGTGAGTAGGAATTGGATCAGCTGGTATGGCCTGGGTTGGAATTTTGCCAATCAGCTGATAGCAGAGCTTGACTATGTTGCCTGCCTGAACTAACGTAGAATGCTCGATTTCAGTCAGGACCACTTAAGTAAAAAAAATACCATAAACAAACAAACATTTTAGTCAACTTTTATTGGCATGTTTTGCTAAAGTTACATTTTTGTGGTATGGCTCTGTTTTAAATTTCCTGTTCTTTTCATGAGCTCCAGGCTAAGACAGGGAACAGCAGCAGTTTCTTGGGACGATACTCCCGTTTTTAAACTGGGAGAGCAGTGGAAATCCCCCAAATAGACCATACCAGGCAATCTTCCCGTGCTCTTCCTGCTAAATCAAAGAGCCAGCAGAAAAACCAAATGAGCGTTTCAAGCCAATCTAACTGAATTTAATTGTAAAGAGCTAATCGATCAAAGTAAAGCTAGCATGAGGAATGTAGCTAGAGCTAATGATAGAAGTAAATCTTTAAATAAATAGTAAATAGGTGGTATGGCTCTGTTCTAAATTTCCCGTCCTTTTCTTGAGCTGCATGAAAAGGTAAGACAGGAAACAGCAGCAGCTTCTGGGGATGACGTCTTATTTTTAAACTGGGAGAGCAGCGCAAAATCCCCCAAACCGACCATACCAGGCAATCCTCCCTGGCTCTAAATCGAAGAGCCAGCAGAGAAAACAAATGAGCATTTCAGGAAGCCAATTGCAGTGTTCGAAATCACCCCCTATACCCTCATTCACTAATAGTCCAATAATATAGTCCATTTGAAGGAGTGAATGTAAGGTCAAAACACAGGCAGGCAGGCAGGCAGGCCAAACAAACACAACAAGGTAGGGAACACGGGCAAGAAAGTAATCCAAAAACCGAAAGACATGAAACCGGGAAGAACGCTCAGAATTGCAGTGAAACACTAAACAAGACTTCGCAGTGAATGATAAGGTGAACATGGTTTATATAGGCAGAGAAAATGAGGTACAGGTGTAAACAATGAGTGATGATGAGCCCGGGCAAGGGATTATGGGTAATGTAGTCCTTGGTGGGTTAGGGTTAGGGTTAGGGTTAGGGTTAGGGTGGGGCACTCTCCCTGGTGAATTGTGACAGTAAACGAGTGAGTGAATTCGGACACTGGGTGCTGCCGCTTTTGCATAGTTTCTGCTTGCGGTTTAATAATTATTTGAAACGTAGCAAACTAGCAGCTCCAGCAGTAATGAAAACATTGCAGTGGAAACTAGCATGTATAAACTGCAAATAATCAGTTTAAAAGGAATTCAATTCCTGTACATATTTATCGTGATTTTTGTAAATCAGTTGTGCCCCTTCTTGGAAAGTAGTCGGATGTCCCACACACTGTCAGAAAGTTTATATTAAGTATTCTTTAAAATTATTACAAATTGGGCCCTGTTCATGTTGCAATAATATATGATGTTCTAAGAGTGGAAATGCTCATTTGATTAGATATTCTATTATTTTGTCAATCAGATCAGTTACACTGCTGATAATGTCCCGTTTGCATGTAAATCATGTTCATGTAAAGCATAAGTGTTGTGGTTACTGTCTATTTACAACAAACATCACATTAAAACTACCAATACTGTGGTAAAAGCATGATAAGTTGAGGTTACTGTCCTACACCTATCACATTTAAACTAAGGTTACTGTGATAAAAGCATGGCAAGTGTTGTTTGTATAGTGCTTCTACTACAAATACCACTTTGTAACTACACTGGTAGTTATTATTAAATATGAACAACTGATTGAAGCACGTCACGTGAGAGTGTTTAACCACCCTATTAGCAAGGTGTGTTGATTTAGAAAGCAAATGAAAAGCCTCAGTGGAGATAACAGATATACCGCAGTGACTGAACATAATCTGATCAATAACGACAAGCAGAAATTACATTAAGACATAATATTTATAACTACTCACAAACATGTGGCCCACGTGAACTGATGCCAAACATCGCGATGTGTTCTGAATGAGACTTCTTCAGCGCGATTTCATAGGCCTACCGATAGAATTCGCGTCTTTAGTTGACGCCAAAGGTTTCCCATTGAAAGCAATGGAGTTCCCAGTTCGTCCATGCCGAGGGGTACCTGTGGCGTCTTCTTTGTGAACAGTTGTCGTTTTCAATAAAGTGTGTCTGCTGTCTGTAATATCCTGTGTTTTATATCATAAAATACACAAATGGATTAGGTTTAGTGGTGGGGTTGGGCTACTGTTTCAAACGTGTGTGAATAGCGTAAATAAAAATTTAATTATGGCTGATTAAACTGAGAAATCACACTCCAACATGTCATAATGCCAAAATTATAACCCAATGAATAATTTCATCATGATAACATTCACATGCCCAACGTGTCTATATGTGGTTAATTTGTGGTTACCATGGTTTAACTACAATAACCATGGTTTTTTTGGTTTTATTTGTAGTAAAACCATGGTTCATTTTCGTCTTGATAAATACACACAGTATTGCTGTTTTATTACTGGATTATGTTTAATACAGTAACCAAAAATGCACACTGTCCACTCAAGTGACATCTGAAAATGTCTTTGAAAAATATGTGTAAAAAATACAAATAAAGCAATAAAAACACAAAGGAAAAAACTGACTGAGGTTTTCATAATTCATACATGAAAGGGTTCATTTTTATTTCAAGTATGAAAATGTTTTTTTTTTATGGTTTTAGATTTAGTTCCCTTTCGAACGGTCAGTCGTACTGTGTCTTGCTTGACGCTAGGGGAATAATTCCTTTTCCTCGAATACTGAAGCATTTGTAAAATCACGCAGTGCTACTGCATAGCCAAAACAGTGTCGAGACCTCTTGCACGCTATTGGCTGGCCAGTGGGAACCGCATGGACCAATGGCAGAACAGCGAAACTGCGCGAACCAATGGGCACAAAGCCCGCAAAGTTGAGCACAAAAGCCCGCCAAATGGGTGGGGCATCTGCCTAAAAAAGAAGCTGTAATACCATAAAACATCCGATTTAATCTCCTTCAGCGACGATCTGGGTCCTCGCTGATACCTCTCGAAGCCACCTTCGCTGAGAAAAGATGAGTCTGCAGCGGAGCCAGAGGGCTGAGTACACTGAGGCTAGCGAGCTCACGTCGACCCAGTGCCCGTGTGCCTTGTCTTCGCCTCAGAGAGACGTCTCGCCTGTGACGTTCTCTCGATCGGACCTGCACTGTCCGCTCGACGCCGAGGGCCTGGTTTCGTTCGGCGGCAATGATGAAGACACACGCAAGCATCCACACGATGACTCCATGTCTCTCGCCACTTCTGATGCTGAGGAATGGTCGGGCTCCATCGACGACCCCGCCCCCTCAACATCACAGCAGTGCAGCGACTCAAGGGCTGGTGCGGACACCGAACTAATCGGCACCCTCACAAAAGCTGTCGGTGAGCTCGGCCTGAAGAGCCTGCACACAGCCGCCTCGATGAGTGGTATCTGCTGGGGCGCCAGCAGGCCCCTCGACAGAGAACTGCGCCTCCGCCCATCCTTTTCGCACGCGCTCTCCACCATTGACGGCGCTGTCGAAAAGGGCTACGAGAAGCTTCCTCCACTCGAGGAAACAGTAGCAGAGCACCTCTGCCCGCCCTCCGCGATGGGCTGGAAGCCTAAGATCACTCACCCTTCCAAGCCCTGCCGTACAACGTCAGCCTTGGCAAATAGGGCTTACGCTTTCGCCGGCCAAGCAGGCTCCGCCCTCCACTCAATGGCGGTCCTGCAAGTATTCCAGGCCAAGCTCCTCCGTGCTATGGATGAGACTGGACCAGATCAAGAGGCTTTCCGTGACCTCCGAAGCGCCATAGACCTGGCCCTTCGCGCCACTAAAGCCACCGCCCATGCCATAGGCAGATCCATGGCCAGCCTTGTAGTGTTGGAGCGCCACCTCTGGTTAAACATCACGGAGATCAAGGAAACCGGTAAGACCGCCTTCCTCGACGCTCCAATCGCTTCAAACGGCCTATTCGGTCCCGCGGTGGATGGTTTTGCGAAACACTTCACCACGGCTCAGAAAGCGTCCCAGGCAATGCGACACTTGCCGAAACGATCCAGCTCTTCCTCCTCAGTTCGTCCGAGAGCGCCGACTCAACAGCAGCAGCAGCACAGGATGGCGCCCGCACCCGCTCAGCCCCGCCCACTGCATGAACAGTGCCAGCGTCCGAGTCAGATGAAGCGCTTCCCTCCTAAGCGTCAGGGACGCCGGCACAAGATAACGCTGGACCCTGAACACAGGAAGCAGTCCTGATCGGCTCATCAGGAAGAAGCTAGGCTGGTCCGCCCCCCAAAAGGCTCAGAGTTCTCTCCCAGCGGCACGTTTTAGTTCCGGCCAGGGATAAAAATGTTGTTATGTGTGTTGTGAGTGTAAACAGCGAGCCCGCTCTAATGCGCACTCCCCTACACTCGACCGCTGTAATAGCGGACCCAATAAAAAACATAAATACTCAACAAATGAGCATTCTTTCTCTTCCGCACCACACGAAAGTCAGCGCCCTGCACAACGCACCGCCTCTCGACAGTATAAAACCCCCGCATCTGAACATTAGCATCTGAACTCACTCATGCAGTCAGCGTCCCCATCCGAGACGACGTCACGTTGAGTGAATCATCTATGAATGACTTTAAATTTACATGCCTCTCCTTTCACCTGCATCTAGCCCCATCTCTCCTCCAGAATTCACCCAAAATCTATATGGTCTAAAGTGAACAAATACTATACAGAATTATACATGTTTGATATTATTTGAAATGTCTCAGTGCGACTGGTACAAAGGTCTCCTCCCCACAGAAGTAAACCAAAAAGTAATAAAGGTTTTAAGAGTTTAGAGATATTTTGCTTATTACGTTGGGTGTGGCTTTAGCCATTTGGTCTTTTGTCAATACAGGTCTATGGGACAGTGATTAAATGTAAATTCCCATTTTTAACACGTTTCCATTTGAAAGAGGTTTCTGTCTTGGTCTGGTATTTAAAGCAATGTTGCAAAGAGATCGGTCAGCCCGTAACGCTGAGTGTCTCCTAGATGATCAGCGTTATGTAATTTTCAGAAGTCAGGTATCCATAGTTTATTTTGTACTTCAGAGCATTTGATGTTATGTATGGACTATCTTTGAATTGATTATGTAATTGGCATGATACATTTACCTGACTAATAATAAATTGTTACACTGATTTATTCTGACTTTGGAATTATTAACTATCTCTAGTCGATTATAAACAGGTATAATTTCAACAAAAGGTTAAACAGAATATTTAAATGTGTAGTTAAACTATTAAATATAAAATGACCAAATAATCAACTGGCATTCTAACCTAAATTCAAGGTCATAATAAAATGGAGTCAGATAAAACTAAATTAGACTTAAATCCCTTTGCCCAGCTGAAAAGACCGAACGAGCATGAAAACTTCAACCACCAATCGTACGCCTCCATTGGGACGATTGGGCGGCCTTACAAAACGTTAACGATAATAACCCTGCTGTCAAGGTCAATAAATCTGTTCAAATTTATCATAATCTATTCCCATAACAGATTGTCTATTATGCATTCTACAAATTAGTAAAAATGTACCACAATAGAATGTGATAAAAAATTTTATATACTATTTACTTTAAAAAATATGGTAACAATATTACACATGGTATTTTTGAGTAGTTTTTAAGGCTTGATTTCTTTAATGCAATCTACCTAAATAAATCATGTAAAATCTCCTAAATTATTTAGTCTATGAATATTTTTTGTGAAATGTGCTTTTTTATGTTAAGTTAACTCTCAAAAGAGTGTGAATTTGAGTAAATGGAAATGACCTGTTTATATTTTGAGTTATGCAGTTCAATTAATAGACTTTATGCTGCTAGCACAACACATGCAGAAACTAACTTGTTACTGCACTGACATTTGCAAAGTTATTTCTCCATTTACAAAGCAACATGCTTCATATTATTAGTACATGCAGTTATTCACAATCTAATCATAAGCTCTACTCTTCTGCACAATGGTCCCTTAGTGTGGCCACTAAAGCTTACAAAGAGCTGCTCCGATTGTCTAAAGTGGGAGGACCGCTCAACATATGCTCTAAGTGCCCTAACTGGGCAGAGCAGGTGTAACTGCCTCTCATCCTTAGAGGGGGGGGGGGAAGCAGAGAGGGTGATTTACCTGTGAATGTCTGATTAGATTTATTTTGGGTTCTGGCACATGTAGGGGTGGAGGGCAATTAGGTGGTAGATATTCTGGCTAAGAACTCACTTAAAGGCAGTAATGTAGAGATTCATATTGATATGAGTAAATCAAAAGCAAAAACATGTATTCATAAGGCGGCATATGACATCTGGCAGAAGCGTTGGGAAAGAGAGATGAAGGGGAGACACCTGTATCAAATTCAGAGAAAAGTGGGAAAAGGAGATTGGAATTCAATATTAAGAAGGAAAGAATCATCTTTAATTTTTAGACTTCGCATAGGACACACAGGGTTAAATTATAATTTACATAAAATCAATAAACATCCTACAGGGAAGTGCAATAATTGTAATGAACCAGAACATGTTCTCATAAATTGCATAGCATATAAAAATGAAAGACATAAGTTACAGGATAAGATAAAGGAAATGGAGCATAATACAATGTCATTAGAAAATATTCTGGAAAAAAAGTGGACGAATTCCTATGCAATATGCAATATTGAGGTTTTTAAAGGAAACAGGAATTGATTTAAGAATATATATATATATATATATATATATATATATATATATATATATATATATATATATATATATATATATATATATATATATATATATATATATATATATATATATATATATATATATATATATATATATATATTTTTTTTTTTTTCATTTTATTTTATTTAATTTTTCTCATTTCCCATTGATGCTCCACACTCCAGTTCAGTTGGTGGTGGTAATGCACCAGATCTCCATGCTCGGCCCCATGCAAAATCCCCTGAATACTGATCACCGGCACCTGCACCTCATCATCACAGACACTATATAGACTCACACTCCCTTCACTACAGTGTCTGGTCTCGTCAAACGTACCTGGACACCTTACCTGCTCAGGGGCGTCGGACTGGGGGTAAAACCAGTACTGATTACCAGGGCACCAAGGGGAGAGAGGGCCCTTGAAAAGTCTGGGAAATATTTTATTTTACCTGGATATTTTCATTTCCTAATTAAATTTTATAATGAATGTCAGAAGAAATGTAAAGTTAGTGTATTGGCTGAATAACTTGATTGACTACATTTTGTATACAAAAAAGTAAAGACTATCTAAGGTCTCACGGTCCCACCCTTGCTAATGCGCCAAATGGTTAGGCCATCTGCACGCATTTTGTTTATGCTAGTTAGTTGAGCATCTGGTGGAGCGCAAACTTTTGCTGTAGAAATGTCTTTCTCAAAGAAAGCCAAAAAGAAAGGAAAGACAGGAGAAAGAAAGAAAACAAAATGAGGGGAAACAATTAACTGACTTATTTTCAAAGAAAGGTGATCACAAACTAGAACACGAAATCTATAGTGCTAAACTGCTTGAATATCTCTGTGATCGTTAGTGCTAAAAATGAACTGAGACAACCCATTGTTGACAAGTCCCCCCCAATAATTAGAAATGGGCAAAAGTAGGCAGGGTTACGTTCTCTTGGCTCGTTCACACAGACAAGCGCGTCAATCTATCACTTAATTCCGTTGCAGGGACTCTATTCTTTCCGGTGAAATCACAAAACAAAATGTGTCCATGCTCTTAATATACAATCATTGAACATCTTTGATTTTAATGAAGAAGAAAAAACTATATGAGGGCTGATTAGAACCTGTAACCTTCGACACGGTTTACAAAAATTCTACCACCAGACCACTAAGGAACTTGATTGCAAGCAGCAGATTTATGTATTTATTCACTAACGGGAAGAATCTCGAGACTAATGATGTATTTGACACAAATTAATGCAAATATTATTTGCAAATAGTCGCAAAATGATTATTTCCCAACTAGAATTAGACCTAGATTTTCGTTCACTGTTCTGTTTCTTTATGCTTTACAAAAATAAAATAAAATTTGGTCCCCCCCCAATGCTCAAGACATGATTACGGCCTTGGGTAAAGGCTAAATAAATAAACGGTACACTAACGATGCTGTTTGCATACAACACACCATTATAATAGCCTAATTTGAAACATGTTTAATTTTAAATGAATAGGCTATAATATCTAAAATTAGGCTAATCAGTGTCATAGGTGGCTTGGTAGCTCATCGTTAGCTACGTATCATGTCAACATTATATTTATGTGAGATAAGGCATTAATATTAGGCTACCTTCAGTGGCATTTACTGGGGTGAAAACTCCAATGTCATGAATAAGCTATCTGTTCCTTTTGGAACATAGGGGCCCATCAGGACTGCCTATGCATAGGGCCCGGGATCTTGTCCTACGCCCCTGTACCCGCTACTCGCCGGAGCATCTACCGTCTTCTTCCAAGTCTTCCTCGTCTTTAGTTCCTCGTTCCTTGTGTTCTCCATTCCCTGCTATAGACAAACTCCATTATCTACAGCTAAGTGACTGTCCGGAAGTGCTGGTTCCTATACTCACCTGAATTTCCCTTTTCAACCTGTGTCTCTGTTAATAAATATCCTTTGAGTTCACCTCATCCTCTGTCTCTGTCTGTAACCTGACAAGTTGGTGCAGGATGTTTTCCCCTCTTTTCATCAGTCTTTTGAGTGGCTGCATGATTTTAGATCATGTTCGATTTCCTCCGTAGCATTTTACTCGTTTTAGCTTGCTCAAATCTTATCACACTTGTGGAGCGCTGGTGATTCACGCACCACTCATTCAAATTCAATTGGGCTTCACAGTCATATTGCACAGACAATTGGTCTGGTTAGTTCGTACGGGTTATAAAAGCTCAGACCGTGTGGTGTATACAATTAATTCATAGCCTGGAACCGGCAACAAGTGAGAAGTGACGATACGCAAGAAAAAGTGATGGTACGCTACTGATTAAAATATAGACTGCGTACCCACGTCGAGCGCTGCCTACAATGTTTAGTCTGGACATCATCACACTTCTGACACAAAAAAGGCTTTTTGGTTACTTTGCTGAACCTCCATCAGTTTGTACTTTACACTTTACATTGAGTAATAGGCCTATTTACAATGTACAAAAGTCAAATAGGCTACAAACCAATAAACGGATTCCCAAGCGCACACAACGGTCTTAAAAGTCCAGTTGCATAAATGTTTGTTGTAACTGTTAAATAAAAAAAACTCAATAAAATCACACTAACATTTAGGCAAATGTTGCCTAATGAAGTAAATTGTATTGAAAAGCAAAGTTGTCACGTTTTACTGTAATTTTAGGTGCAACTGGCTCACTGCCTGCACAAGCAGATATTGAGAAACCATCAGAAAATTATGATGATGATCATCATGTCTTATGTTTGCCTGGCCCAACCCACTAGTGCTTCCAGACCTCCTATAAAAAGCATCGTCTCTCCTGTCTCCTGCCAGAAATCCCTGGTGAAGGCCTAATATGAACATCCTGCTCATCTCATTGCTGGGCTGCCTTGGTAATTCTCATCTTTGATATTGTTGTCATTTTATTCTTCAGTTCATATTTAATCATTGTGTTTATCACTGATTGTTTTCTTTGCAGTTGTGCACTGCCCTCAGCCAGTGCTCAAAAAGTCAAATGGTGTGTGAAAACACAGAATGAGCTGAATAAATGCAAACACCTTGCCAGCAAATCAGCGGATCTTGAGTGTCATCTCCAGCCTTCTATAACTGACTGTATGAGGAGCATCAAGGTAATAAAACGTGTATTATTTTACCTCACTCACCCTTGGTGTTGTTCAGTTTAAACTATAGCATTTTCATCAAACTGTTTATAATTCACAGAAGGGTGAGGCAGATGCTGTAACTGCAGATGGAGAACATGTTTACTTCGGTGGACTCAAACCTTATGAACTCCATCCTATCATTGCAGAGAAATATAAAAAAGGCGCACATAATGAGCGCACACAATGTTTTTATTATTTAAATAAATAATTATTATAATTCATGGACTTCAATGAATTAGATGCACATTTCAATCATCTTTATTATTCATCATAACCTATAGACCAATGAGTGGTATAATTCAATATAAAAACAAGGTTTATTGCTAATATGACAGTCAATTAAATTACTAATATAAGTGTTTAATTTATAGAATTATGTAGCCTATTGTAATTCAGATTGATCATGAACAATGTTTCATTTTGTTAACATTACTTAACCCTGTAAAGCCTGATATATGAAACAATAGTTAGAAAAACTGAACAGTTTATAGAAAATTTAACAGTTTATAGAATCTAAAGACAAACATTTTTATAAAATAAAAAAAAAATAAAAAAAAAACACGTGCTTTTTCTTGAGCATCATATTTTATACATCAGACTTTTATGACTTGTATAATATAGGAGAATATGGAGCTCACACTTGGAGGAAAAAACACCTCAGTTGTATTCAGAGGCCCAAACTGAACAAAAATGGTGCAGTAGCTGATATTAATATGCAAGATGAGATTCTGATAGCTTATAAAGTAAATCAGTGATATATTTATAACAGTATAGTATAAAATGTACACACATGGCCTAAAGTAGCTGTCAGTAAGCTGACACTCTATATCTCCCATAATATTGGTAAGATAATATTTAAATGCTTAATTTTATGCTCAAATCTCTGTAGTTTTTATTGTGGGGGCAAAACATCTTGCCATGCAATAGCTACAATGATGTTTGAGAGTTCATTTTTAATCCATCTCTGCAAAACGGACTTCAGGATAGGAGATGGACTGAAAATGAACTCCCTAAACTTACTGCCACATTCTGGAAGATGAATTCTTCAAACAGTGGTACAAGAGGATGTGGTGCTGGTCCTTCAAGAGTCACTCTCAACCTATCTGTCTATAAAGCCTATAAAAAATCAGTCTTCAAGTCTTCTGAAAAATGGTGTCGCTGGAGACTAAAGGGTTCCTGATGGTTTCACACTTAATTCTTCACCTTAATTCTTATTTCTTTTGCAGTTTACATGTGTCTTTTTTTCGCCACCTGTTTTTGTCTGACCCTGCTGACCCAATGAGCATTTCCCTGTCCATTGGTCATGCCTTAACTGCAATTTCTAGTATTGCATTAGTATTGCATCTTTCTCATGGGCATTTAATAATTTTTGACTTTTCAGTCTAAGTTAAATCTTTTTTTTGGCTCATTTTAGCTGTAAAAGAAAACGTGCCTAATAATTCTGCACACCTGAATATAAGGCGTTTTTCATTTCCAGCCTTCATGAGCAATTATATATCACTTATAAATGGTTAAATACAAAATTAATAGTAGTTATTAAGATTATTGTTGTTTGGAATTGGTAAAATGTGCCTGTAAAAAAAAATATGATCAGAAAATCAACGTGCCTAATAATTCTGCATGCACTGTATATATGTATATATATATATGAACGCATACTCTGGGTTGGCCGAACTTATTCCTGGACAGATTTTTGGAACCAGTATACCTCGAGTAAGAAAGGTTTGGGTTAATCAACTGGGAGTTCAGGGTATATGTGATGGCAAGTTGCTTTGTAACTTGCTTTCTGGAATAGAAATTTGTAACTTGCTTTCTCTGATGTATTTTTCACATTTCATTTTATGTATGGATAACAGTCCAGTAACTGTTCATCTTTAAATAAATAAAGATGTCTTTAAATATTTATAAAAGGTATTCTTACGTTTACTTACTGCCACAGTTGTTATCAAAGGACTGGAGGCTGGAATGTACCCATTGGAAGACTGGTTGCAGATGGGATAATTCCGTGGGATGGTCCTGAAGACATGCCTCTTGAGAGGGGTTAGTGTGGAGATCTTCATATATATTTTTAGTTTTATTTTATGTATTTATTTATTTGGTGAGTAGTCATATGATAAGCTGGGATAATAATGCTGAAATAAAATATAAAATATAAAATAAAAATAAAATATAAATATTAGATAAAAAATTTGAAATGAAAATCTAAATGAAAATTAGTGAAAATTGTGAAAATTGTTGCCTTGACAAAAAATAAAATAAAAGAAGTTGAAGTACTAAAAAAAAAAAAAAAAGCAATTCAATTAAAGCTAGAAATATAAAAAAAATGCCAAAAGCATATAACAAAATTGTTAAAGGGGACATCGGATGCCATAAGATGTTATAGGTATGGGAGCGCAAAATAAAACTAATCCACTGCGTCTTCAGTGGCTCTGATGTCGGGAGAACATGAAGACTGTTATGTTCACTCTTACATCCAACAACAAAACTTGCTTACGAGACATTCTTGTCATTACTCTCAACAGCTGCTCCGGCCTGGAGAAAATGCCGGACTGTATACAACTCACTCAGGGCGGGTCTATGCTAACATGGCAAAGTCAGCAGTCATGGGTGGTCTTATTCAAATAGCTAGCTACCTATGTAGAAATCAGCTGCAAATTGAAACAACTCACTGTTTCAAACTCAGACAGCCCATAACAAACTGGCTGCATTTTCTTTTCAGCTTTTCTGAGCTGGCAGACAAGCCAGAAACCTAACTAAATGCAAAAAAAAAGCATTTAGTTAGTGAAAATTTCATCCGATGTCCCTATTAAAACTTAAAGTACAATATTTAAAAAATAAAAAGCTAATTCAAAATATTAATAAATAGTATAATAACATATAAATAATACTAAAATAAGTTCTTCTTGTGCAGTTGTGTTCCTGGAATATCAAAAGCCCAATACCCAAACCTGTGCTCAGCTTGCCAGGGTGACTGCAGCTGCTCACAAAATGAACAATGTCATGGCGATGTAGGAGCCTTCCTGTATGAGCCTTCCACACTACACTCATATTTCCACTGTCTTCTCTCTGTATAAACAACAATATATCTCATGCATCCTTTCCAGGTGCATGAAAAAGGGTAATGGAGACGTTGCCTTTGTTTGCCACGATGCAATCCCAGGTGAGCAATATCTTTTGCCAAAATCTAAAATATTATTGACTGTCACAAAACTGTTAAAGATATTAGAGTTGTGGCAGGAGGTTATGATTTCAAGGCTGTTGATTTACATGCTTCTTGTCTAATCTGAACTCTCAAGAGAATGAAAGACCGGACTACCAGCTGTTGTGCATGGACGGCAGTAGGAAAAGTGTTGAGGATTACAAGAGCTGCCACTTCAGCAAAGTGCCTGGCCGTGCTGTCATCGGCCGGATGGATGCTGATTCACAGCACATTTATAAAGTCCTTAAACAGATTCCGGTATGTCATTGCAATGGATACTGCATCAGTAACTTTTAATTTAAACACAATATTGATCTAAATCTAGATATTTAACCCTGTAATACAATACATTCAGGAGACAATGAAATACTTTTTTTGGAATATTGAACTGTTGTGCTCAACAAGAATTCAGATCTTTTCTCTTCTGATGCTTTTGGGGGTAAAGACCTGATATTCTCAGACTCTGCGTTTGACCTGATGGAGCTCCCAAATATCACAGACTCCTTCCTCTACCTGAAAGAAGATTATCATGAGGCCATGCTTGCTCTTAGAGGTGACACACAATTATACTAAAAATACATCTGAATGTATACATTATCCCTAAAAAAAGTATTGGGCAATTAAGCCACAAATAAACATGCATTAAACAAAATGTATTTTAATTATTTAGCATTCATTACAGGGTTCACCAAAAAAATATATAATTTATATTGTATGTATAATTTCTCATCAGAGGGGAACCTGCCAGCACTGGCTCCGGACCGTAGAATTCAATGGTGTACTATTAGCCACGCAGAGCAACAGAAGTGTGACAGCTTACAGATTCCTCGTATAGATTGCAGAAGGACATCATCTGTGGAAGAGTGCATCCAGAAAGTCATGGTATTGTTGAGTCACATGGATGAGTGCTGAGGTTGATGTCAATCATCTTTATGTGCTGTCCACCTGTAGGTTAATATTTTGTTTTATTTGCTCTAAAGCGAAGAGAAGTGGATTTCTTTGCAGCTGATGGGGGCCAGGTATATATTGCTGGAAAGTGCGGTCTAGTTCCAGCCATGGTTGAGCAGTATAATGAACGTAAGAATGAACACTACCTCTTATTTCATGAATCAGTTCATAAGCCACCTATTAGTCAGAATTTACATGTTTGATGAAACCTAAAATGTTATTCTCTCGTTCCTTGCAGAAAGCTGTCGTGATGGTGGAGGCAAGTATTGCATATTTCCACTTTTGTGAAGCTCTAGATGGCATTTTCTCATCAGTTTTCTGACAACAGTTAAAAATGTATCTGCTAATCCTGCTTTACACTTCATTTTTGTGATGTGCACAGAGGCCTCAAGTTTCTATGTTGTGGCGGTTGTGCATAAGGACTCGGGTGTAACGTGGAATAAACTGCGAGGAAGAAAGTCCTGCCACACTGGCCGGAACCGCAACGCTGGTTGGAATGTCCCAAATGCAGCCATATGCGGCAAAACACCTGACTGTACCCTATGTGAGTATCACTGAGTGTGTTCTCACAGCTGCTTAATTCATGTTTTCTGTTGATTTTATCAGATTTAGTTCCTGTAATCGCATAAGGCTGCGATCCTGGTGCTGATCCTGCATCAAACATGTGTAAACTGTGTAAAGGAAGTGGGAAGGTGGTGGGAGAACAGAGCAAGTGCAAAGCCTCTTCTGCGGAGATATATTTTGGCTACGATGGGACTTTCAGGTATTGGACTGTATCCCAGACTGGAATAGAAAGGGAAATGTGTTTTTTAGATCTGAACTCTGACTCCAATCCATAATCTAAATACTCCATAATCTCACTGCTCTTGTAGGTGTCTTGCAGAAAGAGCTGGTGAAGTTGCTTTTATCAAGCACAGTATTGTTGGGGATTATACAGAGGGTTAGTGTGGTTTACATCGATTAATAAAGCTTCACACTTTTCATAGTGTCACATTTTTAAATATGTTTTTCTTCACAGATCTGGTGAAGGTATGCACTTTGGATGACAGCAAAGATGTACTGACCGGTCCAATAGGTTGAGTTACAAGAGTTAAAATTGGGGTCAGATTAAATTGTGTGATGTTGAGTGTTTTATAAAGACAGTGTCACATAATACATTTGAGTTCCTAACATAAATACACATCAACTTCATGCCATATGATCGTTATCTGACACGTTTCCCCAACTAAGAATCTACATCTCTGAATCACTCTATTTCTCTTATTAAGTTACCAGTATGATGTTCATATGTTGCAGTGTCAGTATAAATACAGAGATGGATGTGATTAGGTTTCTGTTTTAACATTAAAAAAAAAAACATTCTTCTCAAAACCATGTCTGTGAGTGTATTTTATAATTATAGTCCGGCAATGTACTAAAATACAACAGTATAACCAATTTAGGGATAAAAACAAAAACATATGCGTGTAACTTTAGCCACATTAGCCGTACAGCATTCTAGAAAGCTCATTCAAAAAGGAAATTTACAAACATTCACAAAATATTAAGTGCCATCCTTACTTGTTCTGGATATGAAGTTAGAGCACGAAGCGTTGCTGTTGACCCTTGTTGGTGAAGCAGTCATGCGTAAAATGATTCACGCAAATATATAACATTTTACCGACATTCTTCGGCACATTTCCTTCAAAAATGTCAAAAATAAAAAACAGTAGTTCCGATACCGGGAGTCTATGGAGACTCGTATGTTTGTTGGTACACCCAACAACAGAACATTTGTAATATTTTTTTTTTACAGTCTATGGAATTATTGTGCATCTCTCTTAACAGTGTTTGGATGGCAGCAGCATCTACTAATACCAAACTGTAATAACAGCGCCATTACCTCGCTACTGAGAAAAGTCATGTAGATTTTAAAGGTGCACGGTGTAAATTTTAGCAGCATCTAATGGTGAGGTTGCGAATTGCAACCGCCCACCGCTCACCCTTAGAGAAGCTACGGTGGCCGACACAGGACAAAAATGTCATCGTCTTAGACAATAGAGAGTAGCTAGCGCTCTATAGAGCAGTTTGTCCGTTTAGGGCTACTGTAGAAACATGACGGCGCAAAATGGCGATTTCACTGTAAGGGGACCTGTGGTGTATGTAGATAGAAATGGCTCATTCTAAGGTAATAAAAACATAATGGTTCATTATGTAAGGTCTTTATACACCACTGAAAACATAGTTAAGTATATTATATTGCATTTCTGTTAATAGATCCTCATAAATACACACTGTACCTTTAAGCTAAACTATTTTACTGATAAAATCGTCAGAGCAGCGCTGACCACACGTTTCTGTGCGAGTGTGTGTCCGTACTGTATGTGTGAGGGGGAGAGTGGGAGAAGGGAGAAGGAGAGTATGTGCTGAGACAAATGTGCTTTGAGGCAAAAAAAACACTTTTTTTATAGTATTTTGTGGCAAAAAACATGGAAATAATTTGTCGTTTTTATCCTATTGTTTACAATATTAATTTGCTTGGTCAGTGTCATTGTGAGTTTTGGTTCTTTTGCTGTTGTCGGCTGTAAAGACATTTGAAATAATTGAAATTATTTGGCAGAGTGATATGGAACTGTAATACGGTCAAGACCTGGCTGGAACTACTTTTGCTGTACCTTTCCCTGAAAATAATTGCACATCTTAAGCCTCGCGCACACCAGAACGATTATCACGCGCACTTATCGCCAGCGTTTTTCAAGACGATTTTCGACACGTCTTTGTGTTCATACCCAAGCGGTTTTCACTGGCGATGCGCTGAGTAAACGTGCAAATTCACTCCCTGACAGTAGATGGCGCAATTCCTCTCCATAACAACTCCCTCTTATCAAGATTTTTGTAGTTGTTTGTCATAAAGTTATTTGTGTTCAGACACCAAAGAGACCAGCAGCTCTACATTCATCTTGCCTCATTGCTGCATCTTCGTCAATGTGTGCTCGGTAAGACAGTTTTGTGCTTGAACGCCACCAAGTCGTTACTGTAACTTCAGCAGCTCCAGGCACGTGAACAAAAGCGCCAATCTCATTGGTCGGCCAGTTTTAAATGTGGCGTGTCAAACCCAAAAAAAAAAAAACCGGAGGCGTTGAAATTCAAATGTTGATATCAAGAATTAGCATTTTAACTAGTAAAAATTTAATTGTTGATATCAAGAATTCATATCCTGTGAATGAATAAAAGTCAAAACAGCTTGCCATAGTTGAGAGCGATGGTTATATGAATATGTATATGAGCTGCGCCATATGCGCTTTCCTCTCAATAACAAAAAAAACAAAAACAAACAAAACTGAGAAAACAGCAAGCATTTTAATATAGTGATGAGCGATTTCGAAACACTGCTTCACGAAGCTTCGAAACCTTTTCAAATCTTTTGTTACGAATCAGTGGTTCGGAGCGTGTCTTTTGTTGCAGTCTATGGTATCATCCAAAGCCATGTTTAAAAAAAAAAAAAAAAAAATGTATAATGCATCGAACAGTAAAACTGAAATAAAGGACAGAACAGATAGAACCTCTTCAGGAATGAAATTACATCAAATCATCATGTAAAGTTTCACAAACACAACAAGAAAGAAAAAAAAGAAATAAAGATAATACTATAAACACATACAGAGGAAACAATTATGCATCAGTGGCATTATCAAAAAAATCATATTTCAAGAATCTGTCACTTTTCTTGTTCAAATTAAGAGTTTTGAAAAAAGCTAAATTTCAATTAAGAAATGTGAAAGAGTAGGACATTTTTTTTTATGAATAAAAAACTTTCCAAACAAAATAAAAAAATTAACAACATAATTCAATGAAGAATTAGTTGTACCTTTATAATAACATATATCTTTTAACTGAAAGGATTTGGAAGAATCAAGGTGATTACCTATATGAAGATACAAACTATTCCAAAGGTTTTGAGATTTTTCACATTGGAAAAATAATTGGATCAGTGAGATCATTCCACAAAATGAGCAAGAACTGTCAACATCCATATATTTTGCCAGAGTATCATTCACAGGATATATCTTATGCAAGATCTTAAAATGAACTTCTTCAGTCTTGTTGGAAATGCAATACAAATGTTAATGAGGTAACAGCCAGGCTTCCTTCCAGTTTATAAACTCAATAAAAGATGCCCAGTAAATTTTGCCTTTAGGAGCGTTATATGTTTTATTATGAAGATTTTGTTGAATATGCTTATTCATTTTTTTGTTAAATATACTTATTCCATCTAAGATCAAATCAGGTTCTTTGGTGTCATTCTTACTAAAACTAGTTGAATTATACCGGAAGGAATCACTTTAAGTACTGCATTATATTCTTTGAAAGGTAAGGGGAAATTATGATTTATCAAAAATTAAGAATTTCAATTATATTCCTGTTAAACCATGTAGCGAGAAAATAGATTTATGCCTAATCAATATACAGAGTTGTTCCATAGAAAAGTTAAATGTGGTGAAAATTGTGGGTGTAACATAACTTCCAAGGAAGAGCCTGATGATAAAATGTACACAGTGCAACTGTCAATCTATTAGGTAAGTATTTACATTTTAATATAAAGGGAAGGCCACCAATTTTTGAAAAGATATGATTTGTGATAAAAAAATACCCATATAGAATTGGGATTTGTTATGCATATTTTAATCCAATTTATCCTAAAGGTGTTTACTGTAACACTAAAGTCTAACACTTCAAGTCCACCTTCTTTCCGACTATTTGAAAGGACTGTTTTTTTGAGCTTATGAGGTTTGTTTTTCCATATGAAGTAAAAAAATGTTTTGTTAATTCCTTTGGCAGAAGAGTCATTAACATAAAGAGAAAGAGAAGGATACACAAAACGAGATAATTCTTCAGCTTTGGATAAAAGAACCAAAGGGAAAGATCTCTTTGGAGCCAAAGATTAAAGATGCTTTGTTTTTTTTTTGACTCTGCCAGAAAAATTAAGCTGTTGCCAAGCTGCTAAATTTTTTGTTAAATAAATACCCAGATACCTTACAGTCTCTTTCACTGAAATACCATCAATTGAACAATCATCATTTTTATAGAGCGTCATTATCTCACACTTGGACATATTCCGTTTCAATTCAGAAACACATGAAAACTGCTCAATTACATTTATAGCCTTGGTTAATTGACTCATATCTTTTAAGTAGAGAGTCGTGCTAACTAAGACAGAGCTGCTGATATCCCTATAAAACATTTCAATAACATTAAGAAGAAAAAAACACCAAAACCAAATAACTTGAGTCTGCAAAAGAAATCCATGCTCAAGGGAGTCAAAAGTCTAGGAAAAGAATCATAGCTTTAGAATGTATAAAATCTGTGAAGTCTAAAATATCTAAAATAAGTCTAATATTGTAGCCAAAGCCATGTGATTTCAGGAAACGAGGCTTCGTTACGTCATAACTGTTTCGGAACGTTTCGAAATTTCAATGGTTCGCCGCTGGGTGGCGATTATCTGTGAACCCATGAATTATGCAGATTCACTGAGATCGCCCCCCAGCGGCGAACCATTAAAGGGTTAGTTCACCCAAAAATGAAAATTAGACCACGATTTACTCACCCTCAAGTCATCCTAGGTGTATGTGACATTCTTCTTACAGAAGTTATATTAAAAAAGTGCTGGCTCTTCAAGGATTTATAATGGCAGTAAATGGTTGTGTCGTTTTTGAAGTCCATAAAAGTGCATCTATCCATCATATAACTGCTCCACACGGCTCCGGCGGGTTAATAAAGGCCTTCTGAAGCAAAATGGAGCGTTTATGTAAGAAAAATATCCATATTTAATATTTCGTAGATAGATAGCATGATAGAACACCTTTCAATAAAATGGAAAACAGAACACCAAGGAAGTGCGTGTAGTCCACTATTATTCAATATTATGATTAATGATATTTTTAAGAATGTTGAGCCAAGTATGGGTAAATGTTTTTATGCTGACGATCAGTGTGGAAGAGAGGATGGAATATTATGTACACTGCAAAAAAGGTCCAGATAGCAGTACATCAGGTTGAGGAGTGGGCAAAGAAATAGGGATTTCATCTATCTCCAGCTAAAACCCAAATAATGAATCAGATTATATGGTCATATTCTTGAGCAGGTAGATGTGGTGAAATTTTTGTTGAGTATGGCTTGATACATTTTTTTAAATATACATATTGAGAAACTGATTACTGATTAAGTACAAAAGAGCATTAAATGTTATGAGATTTGGTTTGGTAGGTAGTGATTGGGGGACAAGCCACAGTTCACTCAAGAACATTATTGCTCAATTATAATATCAGCAATTGATTATGGCTGTAAGGATAAGCAAGTGATACACAACTAAAGAAATTAGATGTGATGCAGATGCAGGCTCTGAGAATGTGTTGTGGGGCTTTTAGTACTTCTCCTGTGAATGCTGTACAAGTTGAAATGGATGAAATACCACTAGAAGTGAGAAGGCAACAAATAGCTATGAGTTACTAGGTATGTTTCATGAGAGTTGAGAACATACCCAAGGTAACTTCAAGAGCGTAGGATGGACAGGAAATAGAATGGCCCAAACAATGGGCATAGATCAGCTGAAATACACTCAAAGTGCCATTACCTGAAGTGCCTCCATGGTTGTTTCCTATGACTTGTATAGATGCACGTACAAGAACTACTTAAAGAAAATAAGGACACGACAGTTGAACATTTAGTAAATCAATACGTAAAAACAAAAATACAGTAACATTTTAGATTTTTACAGATGGGTCAAAAGACCCAGAATCTGGAAAAGTATAGGAACAGCAGTATATATTCCAAAATATCAGGTAGCTAAAAAGAATTTCAAATAATTTAATGGTGTTTACAGCTGAGCTTGTAGCAATATATCTGGCTCTACAGTGGGTGGAAGGAACAAGGCTAGCTTCAGAAGGCCTTTATTAAACCCCCTGAGCAGTGTGGATATCTTTGATGATGGATGGATGGATGGATGCACTTTTTGGGCTTCAAAATCATGTCCTCTATTCACTGCCATTATAAAGCTTGGAGAAGCCAGGGCATTATTTAATATATCTCCAATTGTATTTGGCTGAAAGAAGAAAGTCATATACACCTAGGATGGCTTGAGGGTGAGTAAATCATGGGGTAATTTTCATTTTTGGGTGTACTAATCCTTTAATGGCAATCCATATAAAATAAAAAGCATCATAATGGGTTGTGCAGTCAGTAGAAGAGACAGTTAAACATGTCATATTATATTGTACATTGTATGGAAATGAAAGACAAGTGTTGCTCATAAAATTTTAGGTAGAAGGAATCCAAGACATGTCATTAAAAAATTTGTTGGCAAGAAAACACGGTATGAAAGATGAGGTGTTGCAATATATAGAAGCAACAAAATTATATTTGAGAATATAATTAAGTAATTAACTAAGTTTTTTATTTTTATTTAGTAAGAGTAGTCCTTCCGCATTGCTGTTCCACAGTTGGAAGAACGCGCTATGACGCCATAGAGGAGTGCAGTTATGACATCACTTTGTAGGGAAGCAAGATAACATTTTAGCACTTCCCGTTCCATCCAATTTTGATTAAATGGCTGAAATAAGGTCTGTGGTGAACACAAGCTCAAGACACTTTAACGTTTTATTCTTGACATAAAAAACATCAGTATTACCCCAATCGTGATTTTTTTAAGCTGTTACGTGTCTTAAAAAAGTGGCTAAATGGGACTACAGAGGCTGCCGGGGACATCGGAAACGTCATCACACTAAACAGGTAGGCTAAACTCTGTCAGCTTTTACAGCCTCATTATGCTTATAATTATGCTCTTATACACTAGTCTCAAACGTTCTGGGAAAATGTTTTTTGATAAAAACCTGAATGAGTTGTCGGAAGCTTAGTGATTGTGACATTGAAGTCGACCGTGGTGTAGTTTGTTTATAGCCTACATTTAGTTTTTTACTTCATACCCTGTCGCGACTGCATTTAGGCTTCAAAATTCATAAAAGTTGTGTTCATCTGTGAAATTTATCTTAATGTGTAAGTCAGCTATCATAAACTTTAGTTGATCACAGAGCTTTTTGATCAGAGAGTGTTTTGTGATAATCCAAAAGCCCAAGGGAAAATCCTATAGGGTTTTTCTCAAGGGAACTGCTGGTTGGCCTAGAAAAAAAGTGATGTCATACCTGCACAACTCTATTGACAGGCGACGCAATGACACATTGGTCACATTAACCAGTTACACTGGTTAAAATAGCTGATTTCTCGGGATCTAAACATTGTTGGAAACATTGGGAATAATTTAAGTACACAAGTAAACAAAATATACATTTTCTAGTGGATATTGGATAGACTATTGTAATCCAAAAATCTTACATATTGTAGTGTTTTTAATGAATAAGTTGTTAAGTGAATGAAACGCCACCTTCAGGTTCAATGATGTAACCTCCAGGAAGTGTAACTTATGGCTTCGGTCTTCAGTCAACAATTATAGGCTACTGAGGGTCTAATGAAGTGAACTTTGTTTCATATGTCTATTTTTAAGAGTTTTAAGAAGGCAGCCCTAAGCAGTGCTTAAGAAATTATGTGCTTTACAATAAGAGAAAGAAAATCACATGAGTTTGTAACAACATGAGGGTGAGTAGAAATTATTAGATTTTTTTTGGTTGGGGGGATTGTTCTGTCAAGATTCCTGTCACAAATTGATCACCAGAGGTCACTATCAGTTTTGTTTTAGCCCTTGAGTTAACATCCCCTGTTAATAATTAGGGTAGGCTACTTTGTGTGTTCTTAGTTCATATTTCTCATTGTTTATTCTGATTTTACATTTATTCCCAATTTCAGATATGACTGATAAGGTGTTGATCTGTAAAAAAGTATTTTGCAAGTCACACCATGTTTCCATATGGTCATAACCATACAAACCATACTATATGATCTCGTTTCTCTAGCCCATGTATCAAATTTTCCTGCCCCTACCTGTGCTGCCAGCTCAGATCTTTACCCTCTGTGCTCCCACCCCACCACCCACATGCTGACAGCACAGTTTTCCAGGCAAAGGTCACAGAAATGTGCCTACTATGATATTTTCTATTATGTGGGTTGCAGTTCTTTATCTAGGGAACCACTAATCGCAGTGAACGCCATTCCATTATAATCGATGGCCTACTTGGAAATGAACCCACAATGTGCATTAGTGGCCAAGATGCTTCACTGTTAGATTACCCTGTGATAGAGACCCGAGTGGTTGCCAGGAGAATCACACCAAGATGTAATAAACATGGCGACGTTGGCTTCCAAAAAGATGTTTATTCAAGCGGATGTGCAAAATGTGTACATAAATTTGGTTAAGAAAAATAAAAACAGGTTATCACTAAAAACAGTCTAAAAAAAACTAGAACTGTAGTGTACTAAAACAGTACAAACTCTCCTCTGCATATGAGGACAGTTTCGGTGCACTCAGACAGCCCTTTACTAACCTCGTTCAAATCTCTAAAATCATTGCTGCAGAATTTCTATTGCACATTTTCTTATTATTATTCTATTATTTTATTAACATTTTGCTAATGAGTTAAAATAATATTCAAAATGTTTCTCAACATGGGTCATGATTCTTTCTCAGGGTAATACATAAAAGAAAGTACTATTAACTTTCCATTACAGTACACCTGCATGGTAACAAGCACAATAACATCAACTTTAAGAAAAGCCGAGATATAAAATAAAATATATTTTTGTCATTCATTATATGGTTAAAACACTTTTTATAAATCTTGATGGTCAGTTGGTGGATCAGAGAACAACATTTATTTTGTTATAAGTAAAGTTTCAATGGAAGATCTTGAAGAACACAACAGTTTAAAAAAACCAAAAAACAACCTAATGTCATTTTCAGAGTCAGAGCAAGGGGTGTGCAGGGTGAAAAGGGACAATGTGAATGAGTCACATGAGGTTTAAAGGCTGATAAATGAGATTACAAAAACAGAATTCCAATGAATCTCCCAAGATATCTTTATTTACCTGTGTGACGGGATCTCCAGAGTTGCAAAAGCTTATATTGTAAATATTATGCAGCCAAATTCATTAAACAAATCAGTCATATTGTCACAGGTGGTTGCAGGAAGGCAGACGAATACGATGATTATAGAGTTACAATGTGAAGTTTAATAAAGAATATACAAATGAATATCAGACAGGCAGGAGCAACACACACTAACTGTGAACGTAGACAGACTGTGAAGGGAGAACTAAAATAGTGGTTGCATCCGAAAACCTAGGCAGCTTACTTGTTGCCTCACTGCCTTATCAAACAATGACTTGTAAGGCAGTGTTTGTGCATAAAGGCACCTCACGAAACTGACTTTGGACAGACTTCTAAGGCAGTGTAACAATTTAATGATCTACAGCAAAATAGAGAGAGCTTTGGTAAGAACAAAACAAATATTTAATTACTAGGCCTACATTAATAATTTCTCGCTTGAAGTGACATCAGAAGTGGAAAATGTTGGTCAAAAACGTACATTTACACACAAACTGACCAGCAAACGCAACTTTTGCACACCATCTTTTTTTCCCTAGCTCAACTGTCACCAAATGGAACGCACAGCATTGTGGGATATAAAGGCAGCGAAGGATACATATATGCTGCCTTCAAAACTCGATCAGATGAAGGTATCTCAGGAGACAGGAAGTGAAGCTAACATTGGACCCGAACGTGCCTTTATGCCTTCTTACCTTGTAATGTGTCCTCCGAAGGCAGCATTTTCCAGGTTTCGGACGCAGCCAGTGACTCAAACAAGATGATTAATGACGTGCACCTGAACAGAATGAACTAATAATGAGGAGTGTGAAAACTGAACAAAGGAACACATGATGAGAATGAAAATGAACTAAATGTCCATGAAAACTAAGATGAACTGAACATATACTGTACAGAAATACTTTGAGTCACTCGGAAATTTAAATGTAAAAGAATAAATAGTAGAAAGCAGGGTTAGTTGTACTTTGTTGAATATCGCTGTGGAACAATTTACATTAAAATAACCCAACAAGATGCTAATTAAAGCTTAAAAAGAGACAAATTCTTCAAGTTCTGTTTTGGTTTAGTTTGATGTGCTTCCAGTTCCTGTATTTATTTCCTGTCTTCCTTAGTTGACCTAGGCTGTGTATTAAAACTTAAAAATGCTGCCTTTAGAGGCTGCATTTCAAGTTAGGAAGGCACGTCTGAATCCAATGTTAGCTTCACTTTCTGTCTGCTGAAATACCTTCATCTGATCGATTTTTGAAGGCAGCAAAGATGTATCCTTCACTGCCTTTGATATCCCACAATCCTGTGCAAAATGTCCATTCTGTGACAGCTAAAAAAATAAATAAAGATGGCATCTAAAAAGTTGCGGTTGGTGGTCAGTTTGTGTGCAAATGTACATTTTTGAACAACGTTTTCCTACTTCTGATGTCATTTCTAGCAATACATTACTATTGTAGTAATTAAATATTTGCTTAGTTATCACCAAATCTCGCTCTATTTTACTGTAGATCATTAAACCGTTTCGTAAGGTACCTTCTTGCGCAAATCCTGCCTGCAGAGTCATTGCCTGATAGGGCAGCGAGGCAACAAGTCAGCTGCCTAAGTGTTGGGACGCAGCCCTATATGTCCGAAATCGCCCCCTATAGTCTTAAATATGGCAATATTTGAGGGGACCGCCATTTGTAGTGGTGTCTGAAACCATAGTGGACATTATCGATTGCACTCATTCAATCCTAAAATGCACCGCGATAACTGACGTACGCTAATGGCTAGAGAATACCCATAAAAGCACTGAGGGTCGCGCCGAATGAATTCCCGTGTCTTACTAGAAGATGGTGCCCACAGCTGAACCATCCATCCATCCATTTTCCAAACTGCTGGTCCAATGTGGGTACAGCATAATAGCAGGTATAAATTCCTTTTTTATTGATTATTAAATATACACTCACCTAAAGGATTATTAGGAACACCTGTTCAATTTCTCATTAATGCAATTATCTAATCAACCAACCACATGGCAGTTGCTTCAATGCATTTAGGGGTGTGGTCCTGGTCAAGACAATCTCCTGAACTCCAAACTGAATGTCAGAATGGGAAATAAAGGTGATTTAAGCAATTTTGAGCGTGGCATGGTTGTTGGTGCCAGACGGGCCGGTCTGAGTATTTCACAATCTGCTCAGTTACTGGGATTTTCACGCACAACCATTTCTAGAGTTTACAAAGAATGGTGTGGAAAAGGGAAAAACATCCAGTATGCGGCAGTCCTGTGGGCAAAAATGCCTTGTCAGAGGAGAATGGGCCGACTGATTCAAGCTGATAGAAGAGCAACTTTGACTGAAATAACCACTCGTTACAACCGAGGTATGCAGCAAAGCATTTGTGAAGCCACAACACGCACAACCTTGAGGCGGATGGGCTACAACAGCAGAAGACCCCACCGGGTACCACTCATCTCCACTACAAATAGGAAAAAGAGGCTACAATTTGCACAAGCTCACCAAAATTGGACAGTTGAAGACTGGAAAAATGTTGCCTGGTCTGATGAGTCTCGATTTCTGTTGAGACATTCAGATGGTAGTCAGAATTTGGCATAAAACAGAATGAGAACATGGATCCATCATGCCTTGTTACCACTGTGCAGGCTGGTGGAGGTGGTGTAATGGTGTGGGGGATGTTTTCTTGGCACACTTTAGGCCCCTTAGTGCCAATTGGGCATTGTTTAAATGCCACGGCCTACCTGAGCATTGTTTCTGACCATGTCCATCCCTTTATGACCACCATGTACCCATCCTCTGATGGCTACTTCCAGCAGGATAATGCACCATGTCACAAAGCTCGAATCATTTCAAATTGGTTTCTTGAACATGACAATGAGTTCACTGTACTCCCACAGTCACCAGATCTCAACCCAATAGAGCATATTTTGGATGTGGTGGAACGGGAGCTTCGTGCCCTGGATGTGCATCCCACAAATCTCCATCAACTGCAAGATGCTATCCTATCAATATGGGCCAACATTTCTAAAGAATGCTTTCAGCACCTTGTTGAATCAATGCCACGTAGAATTAAGGCAGTTCTGAAGGCGAAAGGGGGTCAAACACAGTATTAGTATGGTGTTCCTAATAATCCTTTAGGTGAGTGTAGATAGTTTCATGACAGAGTTCAAAATAAATCTTTTCATCTTACTAATGGAGCTGCCAGTTTGTTCAAATGATTATTAAACAGCAAGCACAAACTATGAAAGTGGAGAGGATTGTGAAACAAAACCCATTCAAAAATGTTGGGGAGATTCACAAAGAGTGGACTGCAGCTGGAGTCAGTGCTTCAAGAACCACTACGCACAGACGTATGCAAGACATGGGTTTCAGCTGTCGCATTCCTTGTGTCAAGCCACTCTTGAACAACAGACAGCGTCAGAAGCGTCTCGCCTGGGCTAAAGACAAAAACGACTGGACTGCTGCTGAGTGGTCCAAAGTTATGTTCTCTGATGAAAGTAAATTTTGCATTTCCTTTGGAAATCAGGGACCCAGAGTCTGGAGGAAGAGAGGAGAGGCACACAATCCACGTTGCTTGAGGTCCAGTGTAAAGTTTCCACAGTCAGTGATGGTTTGGGGTGCCATGTCATCAGCTGGTGTTGGTCCACTGTGTTTTCTGAGGTCCAAGGTCAACGCAGCCGTATACCAGGAAGTTTTAGAGCACTTCATGCTTCCTGCTGCTGACCAACTTTATGGAGATGCAGATTTCATTTTCCAACAGGACTTGGCACCTGCACACAGTGCCAAAGCAACCAGTACCTGGTTTAAGGGCCATGGTATCCCTGTTCTTAATTGGCCAGCAAACTTGCCTGACCTGTGAAGAGGAAGATGCGATATGCCAGACCCAACAATGCAGAAGAGCTGAAGGCCACTATCAGAGCAACCTGGGCTCTCATAACACCTGAGCAGTGCCACAGACTGATCGACTCCATGCCACGCCGCATTGCTGCAGTAATTCAGGCAAAAGGAGCCCCAACTAAGTATTGAGTGCTGTACATGCTCATGCTTTTCATGTTCATACCTTTCAGTTGGCCAAGATTTATAAAAATCCTTTCTTTCTATTGGTCTTAAGTAATATTCAAATTTTCTGAGATACTGAATTTGGGATTTTCCTTAGATGTCAGTTATAATCATCAAAATTAAAAGAAATAAAAAAAATATCTGGTCATCCTTCATAACGCAGCTGATATTTATATCACGTACCGTCTGTAAACTCTTGCGTCTCCAAGGCAACAACTGACTCCGTTTGTATTACATTGCAAAGAGCTCTGTTATCGCAGCACCACAGTAGAAAACGAAACCATATCCATATCGGCCGGCTCGGATCGGCATGGAATAGAACGGTTAATAAACTAAGAGAACAGTTAAATTGTGATGGCTAGATGACTGGGTCAGAGCATCTCTAAAACTGCAGCTCTTGTGGGGTGTTACCGAAGGCTGGCCTATGTGGTCCGATCAAACAGAGGAGCTACTCTAGCTCAAATTGCTCAAGAAGTTAATGCTGGTTCTGATAGAAAGGTGTCAGAATACACAGTGCATCGCAGTTTGTTTCATATGGGGCTGCATAGCCGCAGACCAGTCAGGGTGCCCATGCTGACCCCTGTCCACCGGCAAAAGCGGCAACAGTGGACACATGAGCATCAAAACTGGACCACGGAACAATGGAAGAAGGTGACCTGGTCTGATGAAACGTTTTCTTTTACACCACGTGGTTGGCTGGGTGCGTGTGCATCGCTTACCTAGGGAACACATGGAACCAGAATGCACTATGGGAAGAAGGCAAGCCGGTGAAAAAAGTGTGATGCTTTGGACAATGTTCTGCTGGGAAACCTTGGGTCCTGCTATCCGTGTGGATGTTACTTTGACACATACCACCTACCTAAGCATTGTTGCAGACCATGTACACCTTTCATGGAAATGGAATAATGCAAAAAATGCAAAGCAAAAATGGTTCAGGAATGGTTTGAGGAGCACAACAATGAGTTTGAGGTGTTGACTTGGCCTCCAAATTCCCTAGATCTCAATCTAATTGAGCATCTGTGGGATGTGCTGAACAAATATGTCCGATCCATAGAGACCCCACCTCGCAACTTACAGGACTTAAAGGATCTGCTGCTAACTTCTTGGTGCCAGATACCACAGCACACCTTCAGGGGTCTAGTGGAGTCCATGCCTCGACTATAGGAAAATGCTTATTTTAAAAAAAACAGCTGAGTAATGGTTATGTACTCAATGGAATTTATTATAATTAAGATTAATAGATGATTGTGTTATTAATATGAAAAAATTCTGCCATATTTATACACTGATCAAGCCAAATCCATGCATTTAAATAATGTCAAGAATGCTACATACTTTAATATCTAAATATGAAATATCTTTATAGCCTATTTATGTATTTTTAATGGAATCTGAATCAACATAGACAAAATTGAGAACCTCAAAATTGAGGATTTGGCCTTTTAATTTCTTATAATTTCTCATAATATAAATGAGTGTGGATCAAGAGGGTGCCAGTTATGAAATGGACCCTGAAACAACCAATTCTTGCATTGAACGAAAATTGTTTCAATGCACAGCAAATAAAATATGAATAAGATCCATCACAAAAACTAAATTATGCAGCAAATCTGACTGCTATTTAAAACAACAGAATTCCTAGTTTTCTCTGTTGTTGATTAGTTCATTGGTTTCCACCTGTGTTCATTATCACGCTTGTCTCTTCATTTAAGGCCCCTCTGTTTTCACCCAGTCTCTGTCTGTCCTCATAAATGAGTGAATGCTAGTGTTTGGTTGCCCTTCTCCTGAATTGCCTGTATTTGATATTAAAAGCTATTTAATTTATCTTCTTCGTCATCGTGCGCTTCTTGACCACAACCGACAGATAGGAGGATGCCTGAATTATATTGGTGGAGCTGGGTAGGTGGAGGGATTCCAAAAATCAAGCATAGCATCAGTTCTTGCAGGTCACGATAGTCAAGCACGCATCAGCTGACTGTCAGCTGATCACATCTACCTATAGGAATACAATGTCTATCACAGCATACATATATAAGCTCCTTCAGTACTATCAGCAGCTATTGTGTTTCTCCAGAGCTCATTTACCCTTCTCCATCCCCAGCTCCTCCTCTCATCAGTCAGGATTTGGTATTCTGATTCCCCTTAAATCAGACAAAATTCCCAAATTATTTTGTACATTAAATATTGACATTAATGATATCTGCAATACATTATGTTGGTTCTGTTCTGTTTACCCGAAGGGGGTTATCGCTGCGCTCCCTGCTCTTATACATACAAGGCTGCATTGATGTGCAGGGAGTTCTTACCCAGAACAGAACCATACCGCCAATCTTAACTATATGCTAATTGTCAATCATCTTTGGCGATAGTGGTCCTGACAGAACAGCTGATTAATTGAAAGATTATATGGGTTTACACCTCCCGAAATTACATTTAGGAATTTCACATTGGTAAAACTTTGTTTCCTCTTTATCACAGTGCATGTTTGCATAGGCATACTAACTTTAAACTTTTGCAAACAGGGCTAAAGTTAAATAGCGGCAGCTGGTCAAACACAACATTGTAAATATTATGCAGCCAAATTCATTAAACAAATCAGTCATATTGTCACAGGTGGTTGCAGGAAGGCAGACGAATACGATGATTATAGAGTTACAATGTGAAGTTTAATAAAGAATATACAAATGAATATCAGACAGGCAGGAGCAACACACACTAACTGTGAACGTAGACAGACTGTGAAGGGAGAACTAAAATAGTGGTTGCATCCGAAAACCTAGGCAGCTTACTTGTTGCCTCACTGCCTTATCAAACAATGACTTGTAAGGCAGTGTTTGTGCATAAAGGCACCTCACGAAACTGACTTTGGACAGACTTCTAAGGCAGTGTAACAATTTAATGATCTACAGCAAAATAGAGAGAGCTTTGGTAAGAACAAAACAAATATTTAATTACTAGGCCTACATTAATAATTTCTCGCTTGAAGTGACATCAGAAGTGGAAAATGTTGGTCAAAAACGTACATTTACACACAAACTGACCAGCAAACGCAACTTTTGCACACCATCTTTTTTTCCCTAGCTCAACTGTCACCAAATGGAACGCACAGCATTGTGGGATATAAAGGCAGCGAAGGATACATATATGCTGCCTTCAAAACTCGATCAGATGAAGGTATCTCAGGAGACAGGAAGTGAAGCTAACATTGGACCCGAACGTGCCTTTATGCCTTCTTACCTTGTAATGTGTCCTCCGAAGGCAGCATTTTCCAGGTTTCGGACGCAGCCAGTGACTCAAACAAGATGATTAATGACGTGCACCTGAACAGAATGAACTAATAATGAGGAGTGTGAAAACTGAACAAAGGAACACATGATGAGAATGAAAATGAACTAAATGTCCATGAAAACTAAGATGAACTGAACATATACTGTACAGAAATACTTTGAGTCACTCGGAAATTTAAATGTAAAAGAATAAATAGTAGAAAGCAGGGTTAGTTGTACTTTGTTGAATATCGCTGTGGAACAATTTACATTAAAATAACCCAACAAGATGCTAATTAAAGCTTAAAAAGAGACAAATTCTTCAAGTTCTGTTTTGGTTTAGTTTGATGTGCTTCCAGTTCCTGTATTTATTTCCTGTCTTCCTTAGTTGACCTAGGCTGTGTATTAAAACTTAAAAATGCTGCCTTTAGAGGCTGCATTTCAAGTTAGGAAGGCACGTCTGAATCCAATGTTAGCTTCACTTTCTGTCTGCTGAAATACCTTCATCTGATCGATTTTTGAAGGCAGCAAAGATGTATCCTTCACTGCCTTTGATATCCCACAATCCTGTGCAAAATGTCCATTCTGTGACAGCTAAAAAAATAAATAAAGATGGCATCTAAAAAGTTGCGGTTGGTGGTCAGTTTGTGTGCAAATGTACATTTTTGAACAACGTTTTCCTACTTCTGATGTCATTTCTAGCAATACATTACTATTGTAGTAATTAAATATTTGCTTAGTTATCACCAAATCTCGCTCTATTTTACTGTAGATCATTAAACCGTTTCGTAAGGTACCTTCTTGCGCAAATCCTGCCTGCAGAGTCATTGCCTGATAGGGCAGCGAGGCAACAAGTCAGCTGCCTAAGTGTTGGGACGCAGCCCTATATGTCCGAAATCGCCCCCTATAGTCTTAAATATGGCAATATTTGAGGGGACCGCCATTTGTAGTGGTGTCTGAAACCATAGTGGACATTATCGATTGCACTCATTCAATCCTAAAATGCACCGCGATAACTGACGTACGCTAATGGCTAGAGAATACCCATAAAAGCACTGAGGGTCGCGCCGAATGAATTCCCGTGTCTTACTAGAAGATGGTGCCCACAGCTGAACCATCCATCCATCCATTTTCCAAACTGCTGGTCCAATGTGGGTACAGCATAATAGCAGGTATAAATTCCTTTTTTATTGATTATTAAATATACACTCACCTAAAGGATTATTAGGAACACCTGTTCAATTTCTCATTAATGCAATTATCTAATCAACCAACCACATGGCAGTTGCTTCAATGCATTTAGGGGTGTGGTCCTGGTCAAGACAATCTCCTGAACTCCAAACTGAATGTCAGAATGGGAAATAAAGGTGATTTAAGCAATTTTGAGCGTGGCATGGTTGTTGGTGCCAGACGGGCCGGTCTGAGTATTTCACAATCTGCTCAGTTACTGGGATTTTCACGCACAACCATTTCTAGAGTTTACAAAGAATGGTGTGGAAAGGGAAAAACATCCAGTATGCGGCAGTCCTGTGGGCAAAAATGCCTTGTCAGAGGAGAATGGGCCGACTGATTCAAGCTGATAGAAGAGCAACTTTGACTGAAATAACCACTCGTTACAACCGAGGTATGCAGCAAAGCATTTGTGAAGCCACAACACGCACAACCTTGAGGCGGATGGGCTACAACAGCAGAAGACCCCACCGGGTACCACTCATCTCCACTACAAATAGGAAAAAGAGGCTACAATTTGCACAAGCTCACCAAAATTGGACAGTTGAAGACTGGAAAAATGTTGCCTGGTCTGATGAGTCTCGATTTCTGTTGAGACATTCAGATGGTAGTCAGAATTTGGCATAAAACAGAATGAGAACATGGATCCATCATGCCTTGTTACCACTGTGCAGGCTGGTGGAGGTGGTGTAATGGTGTGGGGGATGTTTTCTTGGCACACTTTAGGCCCCTTAGTGCCAATTGGGCATTGTTTAAATGCCACGGCCTACCTGAGCATTGTTTCTGACCATGTCCATCCCTTTATGACCACCATGTACCCATCCTCTGATGGCTACTTCCAGCAGGATAATGCACCATGTCACAAAGCTCGAATCATTTCAAATTGGTTTCTTGAACATGACAATGAGTTCACTGTACTCCCACAGTCACCAGATCTCAACCCAATAGAGCATATTTTGGATGTGGTGGAACGGGAGCTTCGTGCCCTGGATGTGCATCCCACAAATCTCCATCAACTGCAAGATGCTATCCTATCAATATGGGCCAACATTTCTAAAGAATGCTTTCAGCACCTTGTTGAATCAATGCCACGTAGAATTAAGGCAGTTCTGAAGGCGAAAGGGGGTCAAACACAGTATTAGTATGGTGTTCCTAATAATCCTTTAGGTGAGTGTAGATAGTTTCATGACAGAGTTCAAAATAAATCTTTTCATCTTACTAATGGAGCTGCCAGTTTGTTCAAATGATTATTAAACAGCAAGCACAAACTATGAAAGTGGAGAGGATTGTGAAACAAAACCCATTCAAAAATGTTGGGGAGATTCACAAAGAGTGGACTGCAGCTGGAGTCAGTGCTTCAAGAACCACTACGCACAGACGTATGCAAGACATGGGTTTCAGCTGTCGCATTCCTTGTGTCAAGCCACTCTTGAACAACAGACAGCGTCAGAAGCGTCTCGCCTGGGCTAAAGACAAAAACGACTGGACTGCTGCTGAGTGGTCCAAAGTTATGTTCTCTGATGAAAGTAAATTTTGCATTTCCTTTGGAAATCAGGGACCCAGAGTCTGGAGGAAGAGAGGAGAGGCACACAATCCACGTTGCTTGAGGTCCAGTGTAAAGTTTCCACAGTCAGTGATGGTTTGGGGTGCCATGTCATCAGCTGGTGTTGGTCCACTGTGTTTTCTGAGGTCCAAGGTCAACGCAGCCGTATACCAGGAAGTTTTAGAGCACTTCATGCTTCCTGCTGCTGACCAACTTTATGGAGATGCAGATTTCATTTTCCAACAGGACTTGGCACCTGCACACAGTGCCAAAGCAACCAGTACCTGGTTTAAGGGCCATGGTATCCCTGTTCTTAATTGGCCAGCAAACTTGCCTGACCTGTGAAGAGGAAGATGCGATATGCCAGACCCAACAATGCAGAAGAGCTGAAGGCCACTATCAGAGCAACCTGGGCTCTCATAACACCTGAGCAGTGCCACAGACTGATCGACTCCATGCCACGCCGCATTGCTGCAGTAATTCAGGCAAAAGGAGCCCCAACTAAGTATTGAGTGCTGTACATGCTCATGCTTTTCATGTTCATACCTTTCAGTTGGCCAAGATTTATAAAAATCCTTTCTTTCTATTGGTCTTAAGTAATATTCAAATTTTCTGAGATACTGAATTTGGGATTTTCCTTAGATGTCAGTTATAATCATCAAAATTAAAAGAAATAAAAAAAATATCTGGTCATCCTTCATAACGCAGCTGATATTTATATCACGTACCGTCTGTAAACTCTTGCGTCTCCAAGGCAACAACTGACTCCGTTTGTATTACATTGCAAAGAGCTCTGTTATCGCAGCACCACAGTAGAAAACAAAACCATATCCATATCGGCTGGCTCGGATCGGCATGGAATAGAACGGTTAATAAACTAAGAGAACAGTTAAATTGTGATGGCTAGATGACTGGGTCAGAGCATCTCTAAAACTGCAGCTCTTGTGGGGTGTTACCGAAGGCTGGCCTATGTGGTCCGATCAAACAGAGGAGCTACTCTAGCTCAAATTGCTCAAGAAGTTAATGCTGGTTCTGATAGAAAGGTGTCAGAATACACAGTGCATCGCAGTTTGTTTCATATGGGGCTGCATAGCCGCAGACCAGTCAGGGTGCCCATGCTGACCCCTGTCCACCGGCAAAAGCGGCAACAGTGGACACATGAGCATCAAAACTGGACCACGGAACAATGGAAGAAGGTGACCTGGTCTGATGAAACGTTTTCTTTTACACCACGTGGTTGGCTGGGTGCGTGTGCATCGCTTACCTAGGGAACACATGGAACCAGAATGCACTATGGGAAGAAGGCAAGCCGGTGAAAAAAGTGTGATGCTTTGGACAATGTTCTGCTGGGAAACCTTGGGTCCTGCTATCCGTGTGGATGTTACTTTGACACATACCACCTACCTAAGCATTGTTGCAGACCATGTACACCTTTCATGGAAATGGAATAATGCAAAAAATGCAAAGCAAAAATGGTTCAGGAATGGTTTGAGGAGCACAACAATGAGTTTGAGGTGTTGACTTGGCCTCCAAATTCCCTAGATCTCAATCTAATTGAGCATCTGTGGGATGTGCTGAACAAATATGTCCGATCCATAGAGACCCCACCTCGCAACTTACAGGACTTAAAGGATCTGCTGCTAACTTCTTGGTGCCAGATACCACAGCACACCTTCAGGGGTCTAGTGGAGTCCATGCCTCGACTATAGGAAAATGCTTATTTAAAAAAAAACAGCTGAGTAATGGTTATGTACTCAATGGAATTTATTATAATTAAGATTAATATATGATTGTGTTATTAATATGAAAAAATTCTGCCATATTTATACACTGATCAAGCCAAATCCATGCATTTAAATAATGTCAAGAATGCTACATACTTTAATATCTAAATATGAAATATCTTTATAGCCTATTTATGTATTTTTAATGGAATCTGAATCAACATAGACAAAATTGAGAACCTCAAAATTGAGGATTTGGCCTTTTAATTTCTTATAATTTCTCATAATATAAATGAGTGTGGATCAAGAGGGTGCCAGTTATGAAATGGACCCTGAAACAACCAATTCTTGCATTGAACGAAAATTGTTTCAATGCACAGCAAATAAAATATGAATAAGATCCATCACAAAAACTAAATTATGCAGCAAATCTGACTGCTATTTAAAACAACAGAATTCCTAGTTTTCTCTGTTGTTGATTAGTTCATTGGTTTCCACCTGTGTTCATTATCACGCTTGTCTCTTCATTTAAGGCCCCTCTGTTTTCACCCAGTCTCTGTCTGTCCTCATAAATGAGTGAATGCTAGTGTTTGGTTGCCCTTCTCCTGAATTGCCTGTATTTGATATTAAAAGCTATTTAATTTATCTTCTTCGTCATCGTGCGCTTCTTGACCACAACCGACAGATAGGAGGATGCCTGAATTATATTGGTGGAGCTGGGTAGGTGGAGGGATTCCAAAAATCAAGCATAGCATCAGTTCTTGCAGGTCACGATAGTCAAGCACGCATCAGCTGACTGTCAGCTGATCACATCTACCTATAGGAATACAATGTCTATCACAGCATACATATATAAGCTCCTTCAGTACTATCAGCAGCTATTGTGTTTCTCCAGAGCTCATTTACCCTTCTCCATCCCCAGCTCCTCCTCTCATCAGTCAGGATTTGGTATTCTGATTCCCCTTAAATCAGACAAAATTCCCAAATTATTTTGTACATTAAATATTGACATTAATGATATCTGCAATACATTATGTTGGTTCTGTTCTGTTTACCCGAAGGGGGTTATCGCTGCGCTCCCTGCTCTTATACATACAAGGCTGCATTGATGTGCAGGGAGTTCTTACCCAGAACAGAACCATACCGCCAATCTCAACTATATGCTAATTGTCAATCATCTTTGGCGATAGTGGTCCTGACAGAACAGCTGATTAATTGAAAGATTATATGGGTTTACACCTCCCGAAATTACATTTAAGAATTTCACATTGGTAAAACTTTGTTTCCTCTTTATCACAGTGCATGTTTGCATAGGCATACTAACTTTAAACTTTTGCAAACAGGGCTAAAGTTAAATAGCGGCAGCTGGTCAAACACTCAGGTCAGTCCTTTGCACATAGGGCACATGTGAGCTCTACTCATACTTGGGAATGTAGAATCAAAGCAGAGAGATTTGACATTCTCAGACTTGAACACCAGCATGCTGTCTGTCAGTCAGCACAGATCAGTCAGTAATTACAGTCAGTAGTGAAGTAAAATTCAAGATCAGTGTCGATCAAGAGACTGTAGAAATATTCCTGTTGAAGTACTGCGACCTTTATTTCCTAGATGCTTTTAGTAAATTTTCTGTCAAACATATGTTGCCATATTTTTCATGATCTGCAATTTATGAGCACATCATTGTGAGTATGACACATTATCTCTTCAAACAGTGGCTCTGTATCTCTGGACAATGTATCATGGAGCATCTGCTTGAAGCCTGTCTGTTATCTCATTCAGATAGTGGACTGTCCATGGTTCGAGTTCATGAGATAGATAGTTGGACCTAGTAAAGTCAAGATGTATTGTTTGAAATGTCCTGGTATAATGAAGAAAAAAGGCAATTAAAAAGAACGAGATTCTTAATACAATAATGAAAAATGTATATGATTTTTATAATGATATTTTAATTTAATCGCTTCACTGCTTGATATTTGAAAAATGTATGCATCAATCAAATCAAAGTCATGTGATGCAATTAACAAACAATTAAAAAACAGGAAATTATACCATAGAAATGACTTAAATGCCACATTCGACCACTCCAGACACGTCGGCACGCCCGCCATCTTGCAATGGTCAGTGTATCTTCACTCAGTAGAATCAATGATTGCACAAATTCTGGTTGTGAAATCGCTGGGATTTAAATTCCAGAAGAAATGGGATAACCTTTCACAGGAGAGAATGTGTTGGTTTGAGTTACACATTTTTACTATGATATCTTTTTAATGTCATGTCAGCTGACACCTTCGTCTTGTATTGTGTTAGTTTAGCAAAATCATCTGCTGAAGTTGATTTCATATATAGATATTCATAAATGTATCTAACTACGGTTGTAGATGCTCAGTCAACTTGCTCTCGACTGTTGGAACGGTCCAAGAACATTCAAGAGCAAGTTGACTGAGTGTCTGCAACCTAGACACATGTATTAATTAATGTCAGACATTAAAATTTACCGTATTAAAAGTAAAAACATTAAAAGTATCATAGTAAAAACATGTAATATTGAGATATAAAAACACAAACCAACACATTCTCAACTGTGAAAGGTTATCCCATTTATTCAGTAATTTAAATCTCTGCAGTTTCACAACCAGAAGCTGCAATGTTGTGGCATCTGTCATGGGTTGTGTAAATCACACACAATGATGATGATGATGGTGGTGGTGGTGAATAGGAAGTCTTTAATAAATCCACATGGAATTCCACAGTCTGAGTGCAGCACACGAAACATCCAAACAATGACGAGACCAGACAGCAATGAACAGCACCAAGGGAACTTAAATACACATGCAAACGGGAATAATTAATCACACACACACCTGAAATTGAATAACAATGAGTGACAATGACAACAAACAAGGCAGGGATGAAAACCAAGTCCAAACTTAATGAAACTGACAATCATTGATTCTACTGTGAGTGATGACACGCTGACCGTTGCATGGCCAGGCCAACGTGTCTAGAGCATTCAAATGTGGTACATCAATGTATAAATATCTATGGTTATTTTAGTGTCATTGATGTACTATTTATTTGTGTTAATATTTCTTTTTTATATTAAATATTTATTACATTTTCATTTAAATTGCATTTTTGTCATTTTTATTAGTTATTATTTTAATATTTCTATATAGTTTTCATTAAGTTTATTTAGGCTATTAGTTATCTTAAACTAAATGAAAATGTGAAATGTTGACTTGGCAAGCTGAAATATAAGTATTTTAAGTATTTTATTTCAGTTAATGTTATTTTATTTCAAGTAATGAAAATGTTTTTTATAGTTTTAGTTAATCATTAACGTCTGTTAAAATATAAATTTCAAATATCAAATATAAACTTTTTTACGACAAGAATAATGATAGTTCAGTATGTAAAATGTCATGTGATGTGATTAATGAAAACAATGATATTTATGAATTATTAATTCATGATATTTGTAAATACTTTTTTTACCTTGAAGTTATTAAGATGTGTGCACTACTTTTTCCATTACATTTTTATAGTTATTATATTTAAACTGAAAATGGTTTCAGATATGAAACCAGCAAAGAGTACATTTGTAATAATTTCTAATAACCAACAAATATTTTCTTTTTTCTTTGGAATAGAAGACTGACACTAAAAATTGTCAATGTGGATAGTGCGAATGATATGCCAAATAATGCATTTAATCAGTCAAAATACTTTTATTGTATTTTGCAATAACTGCAATCCACTTCTTTCTCTGGAAAGCCCAGAGTTGTGCAATACCATCACAAACTGGTGTGATTTAGTAGCATGGTACCCACAATGTTTAATCTGAACATCATCACACTTCTGACATACCCAAAAAAGGCTTTTTGGTTACTTTGCTGAACCTCCATCAGTTTGTACTTTACACTCTTGCATTGAGTAATATTTACAATGTACAAAAGTCAAATTCAAACCAATAAACTGATTCTCTGAACAGAGATCATGTTTACTTTGGGTAAATGTCTTTACAAATGGTGCCATCCACCACAAAATCAGTTAATCATGCAAGGAGCATTTAAGGAATGTGCATCTAGACTGCGTTTGGAATAAATCAACATACTTTTTATGCTGATGCATACAGCAGTGGGGAAGACCGGGGCTAGTTGTCACATGGACTTTATCTTAACTATAAGATTTTGAGTTAAAAGTCCAGTTGCATAAATGTGGTTTTGCACTCAAAAGTACAAACTTTTGTTGTAACTTTTAAACAAAAAACACAATAAAATCACACTAACATTTAGTAGGGGTTTTGACATCACAGTTTGGTACAGGTTCGATACAGCAAGGGGAAGAAAACATATATTTTTTTTTTTTTATTAAACAGGGGTTTACTGAACAAATTGTGTCTCTGTATTTAAATGAATTCAATTACAATTAAATGTTTCTTTAGGATAAAAAAAAAGTTATCTGCTAAAGTTCTCACTTTTATGGTGGCAGGGGGGTGGCCATGGCTACTTTAGGGGGTGCATAGACCATAAAGAATATCATGTGTAATACTTATTTGTTTTCATTGTTTTGACTTATGTAACATTGTATTCTAATAAATAAGCAACCACATTTTTAGAAATGTCAAAATTCTTTTCCACAGCAAAAACTACAAGTAGACTAGTACATAGATAATTTAAAACATTATTGAATACAAGTGAACAGTCAGCCATAAAGTGAGAACAGTGCTAAGAATTAAGTGCTTGAAGGTTCAGGTCTAACAGTATTCAGGTAGCCTACAGAATGGAATAATCAAACGTAAAATAACATTGCATAATCTTCACTGTATAAATTAAATATAGATTAATGCATGTTAAAACGAGCTACAAAAGTTATTCAGTAAAGATCAGTGGGTGTTATTTTTTTCTTTTGTTCTTTGATTAACAAACTATCTTTCCATAAACACAGACTTTACACAGAAAGAAAAATACTTTAAAAAGTCTATAGGTACACACTCTTCCAGCCTAGGGTGAAGTCATTATACATTAACAACGTTTTTAAGACAAATTGTGAATTAGAATTGTGAAGTCTGCACTTATAAGCTACCCCTTTTATAATTAATCATCAACGTTAATATTCTCTTAAAGGGTTAGTTCACCCAAAAATGCTTTACTCACCCTAAAGTCATCCTAGGTGTATATGATATTCTTCTTTCAGACGAATAAAATCGGAGTTATATTAAAAATATCCTGGCTCTTTCAAGCTTTATAATGGCAGTGACTGTTGGGTCATTTTTGAAGTCCATAAAAGTGCATCTGTCCATCATAAAAGTGCTCCACATGGCTTCGGGGGGGGGGGGAAATGCTTACGCTACGCCTGACGAGTGTAACTGGTGTGCAATGTCGTCAGACGTAGCTTAAGCATTTTGGTCGGTCTTATACACGATGTAACTACAGAACAGTCATGTTTTAAATAGGAAAAATATCGAAAGTCCTTGGTCATTTTTGAGCGAGATGCTAATGGTCTAATCAGATTCAGTTATCTATGCTAAGCTATGCTAAAAGTTCTACCGCCAGATCTGGAGACCGCCTGAATGGATTCGAAAACGGTAAAACTCAACTGTTTTCCAACTCTAGGGGAGTTGGAAAATGAGCCTATTTTTTTTTTTTTAAAGTGGAGTGTTCCTTTAAAAGGCGCTACAGTGATCTGTCACAAAGAGTGTTAAAACAGCATTTTTTTGTTTGAATTTTTAGTATTTTTTTAGGTGCGTGTACAGTATGATTGTACTGTTCTACTATTTATTTATACAAAAGAGAAAGCTAAGGTTGATTTTCAAATTGTTAATACATGTTTGACATTAACTTTAGCTATACCAGGGAATTTCCATGACAGAAAATGGCCACTTTGCAATGCTGGCTCACTGCCTGCACAAGCAGATATTGAGAAACCATCAGCAAACGATGATGATGATCATCATGTCTTTTGTTTGCCTAGCCCAACCCACTAGTGCTTCCAGACCTCCTATAAAAAGCATCGTCTCTCCTGTCTCCTGCCAGAAATCCCTGGTAAAGGCCTAATATGAACATCCTGCTCATCTCATTGCTGGGCTGCCTTGGTAATTCTCATCTTTGATATTGTTGTCATTTTATTCTTCAGTTCATATTTAATCATTGTGTTTATCACTGATTGTTTTCTTTGCAGTTGTGGCACTGCCCTCAGCCAGTGCTCAAAAAGTCAAATGGTGTGTGAAAACACAGAATGAGCTGAATAAATGCAAACACCTTGCCAGCAAATCAGCGGATCTTGAGTGTCATCTCCAGCCTTCTATAACTGACTGTATGAGGAGCATCAAGGTAATAAAACGTGTATTATTTTACCTCACTCACCCTTGGTGTTGTTCAGTTTAAACTATAGCATTTTCATCAAACTGTTTATAATTCACAGAAGGGTGAGGCAGATGCTGTAACTGCAGATGGAGAACATGTTTACTTCGGTGGACTCAAACCTTATGAACTCCATCCTATCATTGCAGAGAAGTATAATAAAGGTAAACATTTTATTGTGGTGTTGAGAATATTGTGACAGAAGCCCCCAGTGGCATATTGTTGCTGGTGTTTTTATTATTTAATGAAATGATTATTAGAATTCATGGAGTTATTTAATAGTTCAATCAATGAATAAGATGCACATGATTTTAAACATCTTAATTATTCATCATAACCTATAGACCAATTAATTGGTATCATTCAATCTAAATAGTTTATTGCTTAATATATATTATATATAATTTATTATATGACAATTGAAGTAGAAATATAGGTCTGTATTTAATTTATAGAATAATGTATTGCAATTCAGATGTATCTCTTTACCTGTGATTTTTGTCTTTCATTATTCAGTTATTCAGATAAATTGCCAAAATACACTCATTTAAATTAAATACTTAAAAAAAATATAATAATAATGATGTCATGGATTTGACATTCCCCAGTAGTGAGGCAAGATGACCCCTATGGTTTTCAATTAAGTTAGCAAATGTTTCCTTTTTAGTTCTGATTTGATGCATCATCAAATCTGCACATGGTCAAATCGTCTCAGGTATTTTCTTCTGGCAGATTTTTGTGTTTTTTATTCTGTTTCTCTCCTCTCTGCTTCACTTCTTCTCTAGAGTCCTGTCATGCTGTGGCTGTGGTAAAGCCTGACACTGACTTCAGTATCAAAGAGCTCAAGGGAAAGACTTCCTGCCACAGTTGTTATCAAAAGGCTGGAGGCTGGAATGTACCCATTGGAAGACTGGTTGCAGACAGGATAATTCCGTGGGATGGTCCTGAAGACATGCCTCTTGAGAGTGGTTAGTGTGGAGATCATATGTAGATTATTATTACACGGCTCTCTGATATACTGGCATTCAGCAGCCTGGTATTTCCTAATATTGACCGTTGTCCATGGCAATGCTGTATATCAGTCCACTTATCCATGCAAATGAAACCAGCACCACTTGTGTGTCTCTCATATCACGCCACAGACTCGTTTCATACAAACAAAACTGTCGCCATCTTGAGTCTCAGTTATCGATTGTTCTAACAATAACCTCAGAGGACTTCAGTATACTGTAATATTGTTGCAGTGTTTGTCTTGTTGCTAGGCCAATTGTTTTGTACATGGACTATTTTTTTCTCAGAGACAGCTTTAAAATATATATACAGGGAAAATGATAAAATAATTAACCTTCAAATCAATATTTTAAATTTAAACTAAACTAAAATTAAAATGAAAACTGAAAATATATATATAAAAAGTATAATATACTATATACTATAGTATAGTATAATAGTATATAGTATAATACTAAAATAACAATGATAGATTATATTGGGATAATGAGCTTACTGCATGACTTTTGAGGTATTAAATGTGATTTTTGGTCATGTGAATTGTTTTGTAATTGATGTATAAGTGAATAATGGGGCACTTTTGTTTTCTCCAGCTGTGTCACAGTTCTTCTTGCGCAGTTGTGTTCCTGGAATATCAAAAGCCCAATACCCAAACCTGTGCTCAGCTTGCCAGGGTGACTGCAGCTGCTCACAAAATGAACAATGTCATGGCGATGTAGGAGCCTTCCTGTATGAGCCTTCCACACTACACTCATATTTCCACTGTCTTCTCTCTGTATAAACAACAATATATCTCATGCATCCTTTCCAGGTGCATGAAAAAGGGTAATGGAGACGTTGCCTTTGTTTGCCACGATGCGATCCCAAGTGAGCAATATCTTTTGCCAAAATCTAAAATATTATTGACTGTCACAAAACTGTTAAAGATATTAGAGTTGTGGCAGGAGGTTATGATTTCTAGGCTGTTGATTTACATGCTTCTTGTCTAATTTGAACTCTCAAGAGAATCAGAGACCGGACTACCAGCTGTTGTGCATGGACGGCAGTAGGAAAAGTGTTGATGATTACAAGAGCTGCCACTTCAGCAAAGTGCCTGGCCGTGCTGTCATCGGCCGGATGGATGCTGATTCACAGCACATTTATAAAGTCCTTAAACAGATTCCGGTATGTCATTGCAATGGATACTGCATCAGTAACTTTTAATTTAAACACAATATTGATCTAAATCTAGATATTTAACCCTGTAATACAATACATTTAGGAGACAATGAAATACTTTTTTTAAATATTGAACTGTTGTGCTCAACAGGATTCAGATCTTTTCTCTTCTGATGCTTTTGGGGGTAAAGACCTGATATTCTCAGACTCTGCATTTGACCTGATGGAGCTCCCAAATATCACAGACTCCTTCCTCTACCTGAAAGATGATTATCATGAGGCCATGCTTGCCCTTAAAAGTGAGAATTATACTAAAAATACATCTGAATGTATACATTGTCCCTAAAATTTATTGGGCAATTAAGCCACAAATAACCATGAATTAAACATTTATTTTAATTATTTACCATTCATTAAAGGGTTAGTTCATGTTGTTCCAAATCCGTAAGACTTTCGTTCACTTCGAAGCACAAATTTTTAATGAAATATGAGAGATTTATGTCCCTCCATTGACAGTCTATGCAACTACCACTTTGATGCTTTAAAAAGTTCATAGAGATCGTAAAACGATTCAATATGGTTTAGTCCAAATTTTCTGAAGAAACTCAATCGCGTTATATGTTGAACAGATTGGATTTTGGCTTTTATTCCCATATAAATACTGATCAGTGAACATAAACAGAAAGAACAAATGTGAGAACAAACCTCATTGGTTCTTGTGGAAGCTCAAACGTGCTACGTAACACATAAGAATGAACCTCACTGGTTCTCGCACGTCAAGCGAACATGATTGAGCCTTTGTGTACCACAACTGATGTGTGAGTTGATGAATGTTTATATGTGAATATAAGCCTGCATTCAATTTGTTCACCATATAAAGCGATCGTGTCTCTTCAGAAAACTTTGACTAAACTGCTCAGTTCATATGGATTAGTTATGATCTCTTTATTTGTCAAAGTGGTGGTTGCGTAGACTGTTAATGGAGTGACAGAAATCTCTCATTAAAATATAGTAATTTGTGTTTCTAAGATGAATCAAAGTCTTACGGGTTTGGAACGACATGGGGTGAGTAATTAATGACAGAATTTTTTTATTTTTGGGTGAACTAACCCTTTAATTGCTAAAAAGTGAGTTCTGAGAAATACTCTAGCATCATGTGTTTGCAGATGCCCCATTTTAATCCTGACTTAGATGTCAAGACACGTTTGGGGCCTTGAGTATGTAGTTCTTGACATTTACTTGAAAAACATGATTATATATTGTATGTATAATTTCTCATCAGAGGGGAACCTGCCAGCACTGGCTCCGGACCGTAGAATTCAATGGTGTACTATTAGCCACGCAGAGCAACAGAAGTGTGACAGCTTACAGATTCCTCGTATAGATTGCAGAAGGGCATCATCTGTGGAAGAGTGCATCCAGAAAGTCATGGTATTGTTGAGTCACATGGATGAGTGCTGAGGTTGATGTCAATCATCTTTATGTGCTGTCCACCTGTAGGTTAATATTTTGTTTTATTTGCACTAAAGCGAAGAGAAGCGGATTTCTTTGCAGCTGATGGGGGCCAGGTATATATTGCTGGAAAGTGCGGTCTAGTTCCAGCCATGGTTGAGCAGTATAATGAACGTAAGAATGAACCCTACCTCCTATTTCATGAATCAGTTCATAAGCCACCTATTAGTCAGAATTTACATGTTTGATGAAACATAAAATATTATTCTCTCGTTCCTTGCAGAAAGCTGTCGTGATGGTGGAGGCAAGTATTGTGTATTTCCACTTTTGTGAAACACTAGATAGCGTTTTCTGACTTTTCTGCTTTAAACTTAATTTCTGTAGTGGGCGCAGCATCCTCAAATTACCATGTTGTGGCGGTTGTGCATAAGGACTCGGGTATAACATGGAGTAAACTTCGAGGAAGAAAGTCCTGCCACACTGGCCTGAACCGCAACGCTGGTTGGAAAGTCCCAGATTCAGCCATATGCGGCAAAACACCTGACTGTACCCTATGTAAGAATCACTGAGTGTGTTCTCACAGCTGCTTAATTCATGTTTTCTGTTGATTCTATCAGATTTAGTACCTGTAATGCATAAAATAACACATTTTGTCTTCATTTCTCAGACAATTTCTTCAGTGAAGGCTGCGCTCCTGGTGCTGATCCTGCATCAAACATGTGTAAACTGTGTAAAGGAAGTGGGAAGGTGGTGGGAGAACAGAGCAAGTGCAAAGCCTCTTCTGCGGAGATATATTTTGGCTACGATGGGGCTTTCAGGTATTGGACTGTATCCCAGACTGGAATCGAAAGGGAAATGTGTTTTTTAGATCTGAACTCTGACTCCAATCCATAATCTAAATAATCAATAATCTCACTGCTCTTGTAGGTGTCTTGCAGAAAAAGCTGGTGAAGTTGCTTTTATCAAGCACAGTATTGTTGGTGATTACACAGAGGGTTAGTGTGGTTTACATCAATTAATAAAGCTTCACACTTTTCATAGTGTCACATTTTTTAAAATGTTTTCCCTGTTCTGGTTCCTTCTCTATATCTACTTAGGTAAAGAACCGGACTGGGCTAAGGATCTGAAGGCAGACGACTTTGAACTGATCTGCCCAGAATCACCAGACAAAACATTCAAATACTCTGAATTTGCTGCATGTAACCTTGCCGTAGTGCCGGCTCATGCTGTGATCACCCGGAAAGATGTACGCAGTGATGTGGTGTCCGTTCTGAAGGAGGCTCAAGTGAGTTCATTGCAGATCTGTGTATATTTTCCTGTGGTTTTCATTTTTCTTCTTTCACATATTCTGAATGTTATCTTTTGCAATGTTGATACTACAGGTGGGAGATCTCAGTTACTCTCCAGTCCAGTTCACGTTTTATTTACTTGTATTTAAAGCAGCATCTTTGTGTCATTCAATCTGTTTCTAAATTTTGTCTTCAAAGTTATTTGTCTTATCGCTGAATTCTCTCTCTCATGTTTCAGAACTCTTTAGACAATCTGTTCAAGTCAGAGGGTGAAAGAAACCTCCTTTTCTCTGATTCCACTAAATGCCTTCAAGAAAATACTAAACCTCTGCAGGAATTCCTGACTAAAAAGTACACAGACATGATTGAAAAGACCTACGCGACTGGCCAGGGTGTACCAGGTATAGAATGTGTCTATGATTTCCTACAATAATTTTGTTAAAAATGTGAAGATTTTATAGTCTTGTTGCTTTTGACTTACGAAATGAAGTGATTCATTCTAATGTTTTTCTTCACAGATCTGGTGAAGGTATGCACTTTGGATGACAGCAAAGATGTACCGACCGGTCCAATAGGTTGAGTTACAAGAGTTAAAATTGGGGTCAGATTAAATTGTGTGATGTTGAGTGTTTTAAAAAGACAGTGTCACATAATACATTTGAGTTCCTAACATAAATACACATCAACTTCATGCCATATGATCTTTATCTGACATGTTTCCCCAACTAAGAATCTACATCTCTGAATCACTCTATTTCTCTTATTAAGTTACCAGTATGAGGGATTTATTACAACAGGGGTTGAAATAAAAAAAAATTCTCAAAACCATGTCTATGAGTGTGTTTCATTTTCAATTATAATCAGGCAAACTAGAAGGCAACAGCATAACCAATTCAGGGATAAAAAATGTTGTATGTCTGCACCCTCTATTGGGGGAGCTGTGCAATTCATGTCAAGTCGAGTATTATTATCATTTATGTGGGAATGAAATTGAATTTCTCTTGCAGGTCCTGCTGCAGCAACATAAAACTTGCATGACCTTTCTTACAATAACCACAACACACATCTTACACACAGCAGATTGCAGGGCATAATACAGCACATAACATTGTAACCGTTGACAGTAAAGAGCATTGTGGAAAACATTATAAAAACAGATTGAAAAGTGTGGATATGGATTTCTGAGATTTTGATGGATGGGTGGATGGATGGATGTTAGGATGGAAAGACTGAAAGATGGATGGATGGATGGAACACACAGCACAACCTACAGAAGTTGATCCAGATGTTTTCCTCCTTATGGACTCAAATGGAAAATTTCTGGATCCACAAAATCTCTTTTCACATCAAAAAGTCCCCACTAAACAATGCAGCACAACAAACCAAGCCCACCAGATCATAAGAAACTTAACAGGAGAAACCTCATGTGTTATAATCCACAAAGCATTTTAAAAATGTATAGGCCTAAAGAAATCCCACCAAATAAACTCAATGATAATCTGATAATAATCAGATTAAACAAAGTCTACAAATGTATGAAGACTCAATTAAAAATAATCAAAATCCCCTTGACTTCCCAATTACATGCTGAAGAATTGACAAAAAACTCAAAAGCCAAAAATGTAGGAAATCTTGCGGTCCTGACAGCATTGGTAAAATGCTGAAACACAGCACACCTGAGCTGCAGACAGCTATGCTCAAATTATTAAACTTTGTACTTGGTTTAGGCTGTTTTCCTGACATCTGGAGCCAAAGACTTATTACCTTAATTCATAAGAGTGGAGATAAACTGTACCCTAATAATTTCAGAGAATTTGTGTGAGCACTAATCTGGGGAAGTTATTTAGCAATATTTTAAACAATAGAATTGTAAACTTCCTTAATGAATCCTTAATGTATTGAGCCTGAGTCAGATTGGCTTCCTTCCAGAAAATATTTGAAAATATGTGCAATATGAATTGGCAATAAACATACAGAATTCTTCACCTAGAAGAAAGGAGTGCAGCAGGGCTGTGTACCTCTGCTGTTCAACATTTACATTCATGAATTACTGGTGCAGTTGGAATAGTTTACAGGCCCTGAACTCACTCTAGAGGACAAAAACGTCAAGCTTTTGCTGTATACAGCTGTTGGAGAACTACTGCCAGGAAAACACCGTAGAGTGGTGCAGACCCAGAATACAATTTAGCCAGTGGTTTCCTCTAGATTTTGCAATGGGGTTTATAATGGGATTTTTCAATTCAAGAGTAAAATAAGGTCTGTGGTGAACATAAGTTGACAATACTTGAACGTTTTGTTCTGCAACATAAATTAAACACACTCACACTGCAAAAATTCTTATCTAGTTACTTATTTATTTTAAAATAAACAGCTTCAAAATTCACAATTTTCACGTTTTCCCAATATGGGTAATTTATGTGGTTTTATAGCAGAGACAGATCCTGACCAAATACAGGCTCAGTGAGCACAGTCTAGCCATTGAGACTGGCAGACACAGAAAGAGCTGGATACCCAGAGAGCAAAGTGTGTGTGCTCACTGTACGACAGGAGAGATTGTGACAGAGAAGCACTTCCCCCTTCACTGTCACAAAATCAAATCAGTAAGAAACCTCTACATAAACAAATTCATAAAATTAATAAAGAACTTTAAAGCCATGACTGAAGTAGAACACATAAATATTCATAGGAGAGGACAGACAGCAGCACTGACTGCGAGATATATGTGGATGTGCCACAGCCTGAGAGACAGTGGCTGAATGTGTGTATTGTGTCTGACCTCAGACCCCTACTGTCCACCTCAGTATGTGTGTGTGTATGTTACAGTTTTTCTCAATTGCTTTGGCTTAAATCTCAAAAATTTATTTTTTTCTCTCAAAACAATAATTTCAGATCTCTGAACAGTTAGTTACTTGTTCACATCAGATTTGAATTTCTTGATTTAAGAAAACTGCATTTGTTTTGGCACGTGTGCAATACAGTAAATACAATTGTCTACAATTGCACAAAAACTAAATGTACATGGCTTGTTGATGAAAACTGTTACAGCTGAGAGAATGTTAAGACTTTTCTTCGAAAAATGTGCCAAAGCGATTGAGAAAAACTGTAAACTCATGTTTACACGTTTTATTTTTTCACATTATTTAAGTTTAAATTAGGATATTTTCTTCATTACTTCGATTTTTTTTTGTATGTTTATTCAAAGCTTTGGTAATATTGTATTATTTACAGTCATGGCAATAAAGAGATAAAAAAAATAAAGAGAGAGAGAGAAACATTTTTTGTTTATCGCAGCTCTCCCATCCAAGGGAGTGCAGTGTACTCTGAGTTGAGATATGTCACTAAATGAACCGAAAACAAGTGACAAAATAAAAAATAATGCAAAGTTTGAGGACAATGAAATACATGGGAGATATTTATCAATTTAATTATATGTTTTATTCATTGTTTTTTGTTTGTTTTGATTATTAAGAGTTTAAAAGTAATTTGGCCCCTCAAAATAAAATCATTATTAATTGTGTTAGTCCGTTGGTTGCCATTTGTGTATCTTATCAAAATTAATAGCATTATCTCAACTGGTTTTTAATTTCATGTTGAGTGTGCAAAACATGTTAGGCTATATAGATTACAATTATTGTTTAAGTTAGCAGGGAAAAAAGCAGAACCACCAAAGTATCTCAAAGATCTAAATAATCCGATAGATGTAGGACATTATTTACTGTTCTGTCATATCTGAGTTACATGCTTATGGTTGCTCTAATTACCAGCTGCTTTGCAGAATGAAGAAAATCCCTTAGAGATAATAATTTGCAGTAAATTATAATAAATGTAACAATTTCCCCACCACAGATAGCAACACAACACGTAATTTCTGATAAATATTCGGCAAAATATGTAGGCCTATCCCTCACAACTTTAATAGGAGAAAGTAACAGTTTACATTCCAAGTCGTCTGTGTGGTATAGGTATTTCATGTCGTTTCTTTTTCAGTGTATAGTCATTTCATATTTCACGACGCTTTTAAATAAAATAAAAAATTAATTTATGCTCAATTAATTGTATTGTATTGTATTGTATTGTACTGATGGCAACATGTTATTTTTCTACTTTGCATAAATTACTTTCACACATTTAATAATTGCATAATGAATGTCGTATTTCAAGCTTTGTTTCCATTTCATGTTATAAATAAATAAATACAGTCTGTGACACCATACTGAAACACTCACGGTTCGTTTTATAGCTCTTTCTTGCCAAACATGTGTGCAGGAGACTTTTATTATAGCGACTTATATCTACCCTTGGCGAATGACCCCGCAGCGCTCGGGGGTTGATTAACCCGGAAGTACCCACGCGGCTCACTGAGCACTCCGTCCGGTTCTGCGGGCTCAAGGGGAGAAGCGCCGAGGCACCATGGCTCTGTTCTAATCGCGTTTATTAAGAGAAGTGTGATCAATTTACCGGCAATCCGTCACCATCCGCGCCTTAAACATGGACCTCCAGTCAAGAGGCTTGTCCTGGGGGCATCAACTTTGTCAGTAGCAACATCTGAAAACTGTATTTATTATCTTTTCCCCCATACTGTCACTTTTTCTTGCTTTGCACGCTACATGGGATTTAAACCTAAAGTGTCAGCCGCTAGCCAACACTTGTCACTTGATGAACCCAAATATCCCTGTGGAAACCAAGACGCCCTTTGATAGTAACGAAAAATAAAAAAAACAAACTTTCAAGAAACACGTTGACGAAGTCTTGCCCTCAAGTTTTCCCATTTGTCTGCGGTGCCGGTGAGTAAATCCTATTGCCTATGCTAACTTTGATAGCCGCGTCTAAACCGATAATCGTAGGGGCCAAACGGGCCTGGATTGATTCTCACGACGGGTTTAATGTTGATGTGTGGTAACGAATTAAACATTTTTTTCGTTAAACGCGTTTCCTTTAACTTGTCACTAGTTATTTTCCCAATTTCCCTTCCTGATACACCAATTATGTATTCCCTGTGCTTTATTTCCAAAGACTTCGCTTTTTTCAGGTTCACACATTCATATTGCTCATATTTCTGGGAGTTAGTCCACATTAATTTGGGGAACATATCAACTCAGGACAGCTTTGTGCCGTCCCGTTTGTGTTTACATGACTTATTGCCTGTGGATGGTTTGCTCTCGGGGATTTTAAGAGCATTTGTGACCGTTAAAGGTCTCGTGTCACGTATAGAAGGAATGTCGGCACGCGGACGTTAGAATAAGTTTGTGCGGCACGTACCGTTTTTTCCTCAACGACCGCAACTTCACCAAAGTCTTACATACGATACAGTTAAAGAACCAGAGAGACGGTCTCACCGACCGTCGGCTTTCATCTTGTCATTGATTTAGAAGGGGGTAGCTAATGAGCTAGTGCGGTGGAATGGGCACTTCCCCTCACATTTACTGAAGGCCCGGGTTGATTTTATAGTTTTCTCAGATGGTTGTCGAGGTGGGTTTTTCGTGGATCGTGTGTTGAGGTGGTTAAATGTCGGCTTGGGAATGAAACCGTTGTTATGGTATAGATGGTGGAATGGATGTGAACGTGTCAGTGCCATATGGAGGCTAGCACTGTTAGCCACACCGGCAGTGCATCATGGCTGCGGTGTGACACGTCTGTAGGAGCACAGGGAGCACAGCGTGCAGAAAACTTGGAAAATGTTACCCTAGCGATTTACTCTAGCTCTGCCTGTCTGTTCCGCAATGAATATGCGAACGTATTATTTTAAAACGGGTTAAAGCTTTTTTGGATGTTTGAGATTCACTTACATTTTCATTTATCTTGAGGATTTCATAATTTAATCAGCCTGTTTAGTTAATTTATTTCCTTGTGGCTCTGACATGTGGATCACTTTAGTGGGTTTATTTGCTTAAAGAGGTAGTTAACCCTAAACATTAACTTTAAAAAAAAAAAAAAAAATTCTGTGGAAAACAGAATGACAGCCTCAGTTACCATTCATTGTGTGGTAAAAGGAATGTGTAATACATGTACTTTTGTGTTATGCAGAATGAAAGTTATTTGTGCTTGGAACAACTGATGTGTAAATGGTTAACTTATTATCTTAACTACGATTACCTGGTTTTGTTTCTTTTCTAGTTGTTCAGACTAGTTTAAGACAGTCTTAACAGTAGCTATGTTTATGGAAATGTCAACAACTGATTAAGTCAATCAAGGTGTATTCAAGAAATTCTACTACAGTATTTTCACAAATAAAGAAATATGAATAAAAAGGAAGTAAACACTCAGTAATCTTGTAAGTTTGTGCGCACTGGGAGTCATATTTTACATACAGCACAGTAAAAATTACATGAATATGACCTAGTGGACAACAGGATATAGTGCAGCATATTTTGAAATCCACGTTTGCAGATTTCTTCTCTCGTCAATCGTCTCCAGTGATGCTGAACTGTCCTCCTGTTTACATTCAATTTGCACAGTATACATGTTTTTGTAGGTTACAAATGCATGCTTCACAATCCTCTATGCACACCTTGGCAATAGAATCGCCATTGGCTAGTACTTTTTTTTTTTTTTTTTCGTTTACTTGCCAGACTTTTGTGTGTGTGTGTATATACCTGACCTGACGAGGCATGGACTCCGCTAACCCCTCAAGGTGTTCTGTGGTATCTGGCACCAAGATGTTAGCAGCAGATCCTTTGAGTCCTGTAAGTTGCAAGGTGGGGCCTCCATGGAACGGACTTGTTTGTTCAGCACATCCCGCAGATCCTCGATTGGATTGAGATCTGGGGAATTTGGAGGCCAATCAACACCTCAAACTCGTTGTCGTGCTCCTCACACCATTCCTGAAACATTTTTGCTTTGTGACATGGCGCATTATCCTGCTGAAAGAGGCCACAGCCACCAGGGAATACCGTTTCCATGGTGTTCACGGTCTGCAACAATGCTTAGCACACTGCCTCTGCCGGCTTGCCTTCTTCCCATAGTGCATCCTGATGCCATGTGTTCCCCAGGTAAGCGACGCACACGCACCCGGCCATCCACATGATGTAAAAGAAAACGTGATTCATCAGACCAGGCCACCTTCTTCCATTGCTCTGTGAGGTCCAGTTCTGATGCTCACGTGCCCACTTTTGCCGCTTTCTGCGGTTGACGGGTCAGCACGGGTACCCTGACTGGTCTGCTGCTATATAGCCCCATACGCAACAAACTGCGATGCACTGTGTATTCTGACACCTTTCTATCAGAACCAGCATTAATTTCTTGAGCAATTTTAGCTACAGAAGCTCATATGTTTGATCGGACCACATGGCCCAGCCTTTGCTCCCTGCTTGCATCAATGAGTCTTGGCTGCCCATGACCTGTCGCCGGTTCACTTCTGTTCCTTCCTTCGACCACTTTTGATAGATACTGACCACTGCAGACCCAGAACACCCCACAATGCTCTGACCCAGTTGTCTAGCCATCACAGTTTGTC